>CM076582.1:400714973-401914973 GCA_034641835.2 Pinus albicaulis | reverse complement strand
CCACTCTTTAAATAAAACACTAATAAATGTTATATTGACTTTTATGTAAAAATTAACTTTTTCACATTTTAATATATATATAATAACATATTTAAATTTTCCCTTTTAGAATTTTATTATTACTGGAATGTTGTTATTGCAAATAAAAGAAATGTTTAATATTGCGAGCTTCAATTGGATGTTTAACTTTTCCTAAACACGATTGCACGGGCACCTTGTAACTTTTATATTATTTCATTTAAATGTGTCATTTTAAAGAATATAACATATTTTCATAACAAAAAAATATAAATAATTTAATTTTCACAAGTAAATAAGCATATGCCAACTCACCTTTGCAAGGTCTATCTCGCTAAGAAGAAAAACATTCAAGATATCATTATCATCAGTGACTTTAATTCGTTAATTGAAGTCTTTTCATGCTTACCTCGGGCCCCCCTAGAGAGTTGTAAGTTAGTTGTTCATTAGTTTAGTTGTTGATTCATTTCAAGAGTTGTCTCATTTCCATTACAAATAGTTATATTCTTTCTATTATTATTATGTTTTTTGTGATTTTACGTTGATTGATTTTCAATTGCTTACATTTGCTAAAAAGATAAAAAATATTTTAATGATATTTGAAGTTCTCTTCATTGGAATAATCTTCTTAATTCAGATCATATAGAGTAAATTTTAATTATTTTCAAGTATAATAAGTTTAAATTCAACTCAATAATATAGAACTTTCAAAGTATTTTTCCTTTAAGACTAGAGAGGGGAAAATGGGCCAAAAGTGTCCCCATGTAGAGACAAGGTCAACCCTTTGAGGTTGCCATATCCATTGAAGCCCCCATATCAAAAAACAATTGTCATTGATTAAATTTTTTTTGAACATATTCTCAATTTTTTAAATAAACCACAAAGAATCCCTTGAAACATACTACATATTCATACTTGGGGGCTAGGTTTGATGCACCCATCTGGAGCAGAAATGTTGACGGAAAAATCATACTGAAACGGTAAATTATGACTTTTTTCTCGTAGGATAAGCAAAAAAATACGGGATTAGGAGTCTTCCATCTATAGGTCTAGAATAAATTCTACTTATTCTACAATGAAGGTTAGCCCTAAGATATAGTTGAGAGTCATTTGTGAGAGCCTTGGATTTATGCCATCCTTAAAGGATTGTGACTGAGGAAAAGAGGGCACGTCGTAGATTTTGGATCCTCCATTCAATCATGAGACTAGGAGGATTGAGTCATCCTTGGCTATACCATAATATTTGATGAGAGGCACTTCCTAAAGGTGCCTACCTTGATGTAGGAGCCAAATTGAGAAGTAATGGATTCTTATTCTATCATGAATTATGGTTGCAAGTATAGGGAGAAATTCGATGGCTTGCACCTATAAACAAAGGGTATCCCTCGAGAGCAGCCTTACAAAGATCCAAAAGCTAGAGTTATATAAAGTTATGGCATCACCTTGGAGAAGAGAAGAAAAATGCTAGAAAATAAAATACCCATGGCTTAACATATCTGCAGCGATGGCACTAGAATGAGGGAGATTTGAATGAAGTGAAGAATCTTGAAATTGAAAATCCACCGTATATAGGGTGGTGACAGAAGGTTGAAGGGGTTTTCATCATAATCTCTCTTCTAAAACCTAATTTTTGCATTAATCAACATAAACTTTGAATTAAAAAATAAATAAAAATAAGTGAAACCATAACAAGGAAACACAAGAAAATTGGTTCCTTTATGAAAAAAAGTCAATCGTTAATGAATTTAAGATGATGATACAAAAGGAATCATAAGGGATGTATTTGAACACAAATTATTAGGTGGGGTGTCTTTATAAAGATGTTATGGGTCCACATAAATACTTAGGTCTAACAAGGATCATTTTAAACTAATGGAATTTCATCAATATCAAATGTTCACATTGCACAATCCAAAATTGTTATTTTGTGAAACCGTGAACAAGACAACAAGAGATATTTTGTTCCCTTAGGCAAAAGAGTCAACCCTTAATGAATTTAATATGATGATGCAAAGGAATCATAAGGGATTTATTTGAACACCAATTATGAGGTGGGTTATATTTATTAAAATGTTATGGGTCCATGAAAATACTTATGTCTAGAAAGGATTGTTTTCAACTAATGAAATTTTCAATATCAAATGTTTATATTGCATAATAAAATTCTTATTTTGGTAAAAATCGCTAGAAAATATTTCAATAATAACAATACAAAAATGTTTGAAATGTAAAATTTATTCCAAATATAATTATGGCTTGGGAAGTTTTTTTTTTAAATATAAATAACAGCTCTTCAAATAAAACACTAATAAATCTAAATAAAACACTAATAAATCTTATATTGACTTTTATGTAAAAATTAACCCTTTTCACATTTTAAAATATATATAATAACATATTTACATACGTGAAAATTTTCCCTTTTAGAATGTTATTATTACTCGAATATTGTTATTGCAAATAAAAGAAATGTTTAATATAGCGAGCTCGAATTGGATGTTTAACTTCTCCTAAACATGATTGCACGGGCACCTTGTAACTTTTATATTATATCATTTAAATGTGTCATTATAAAGAATTTAATATATTTTCATAACAAAAAATAAAAATAATTTAATTTTCACAAGTAAATAAGTATATGCCAACTCACCTTTGCAAGGTCTATCTCACTAAAAAAAGAAAAACATTCAAGATATCATTATCATCGGTGATTTTAATTCGTTAATTGAAGTCTTTTCATGCTTACCTCAGGCCCCTAGAGAGTTGTAAGTTAGTTGTTGGTTAGTTTAGTTGTTGATTCATTTCAAGAATAGTCTCATTTCCATTACAAATAGTTATATTCTCTCTATTAGTACTATGTTTTTTGTGATTTTACATTGATTTATTTTCACGGGTCGATTGCTCACATTTTGCTAAAAAGATAAAAAATATTTTAATAATATTTGAAGTTTTCTTCATTGGAATAATATTTTTAATTAAGTTCATATAGAGTAAATTTTAATTGTTTTCAAGTATAATAAGTTTAAATTCAAATCAATAATATAGAAGTTTCAAAGTATTTTTCCTTTAAGAATAGAGAGGGGAAAATGGACCAAAAGTGTCCCCATGTAGAGACAAGGTCAACCCTTTGAGGTTTCCATATCCATTAAAGCCCCCATATCCAAAAACCATGGTCATTGATTATTTTTTTTGAAGATATTCTCAATTTTTTGAATAAACCACGAAGAATCCCTTGAAACATAGTACACATTCATACTTGGGGGCTAGGTTTGATGCACCCATCTGGAGCAAAAATGTTGATGGAAAAATCATACTGAAAGGGTATATTATGACATTTTTCTCATAGGATAAGCAAAAAAATACGGGATTAGGAGTCTTCCATCTATAGGTCTAGAGTAAATTCTACTTATTCTACAATGAAGGTTAGCCCTAAGATATAGTTGGGAGTCATTTTTGAGAGCGTTGGATTTATACCATCCTTAAAGGATCGTGATTGAGAAAAAGAGGGCACACCCTAGATTTTGGATCCTCCATTCAATCATGAGACTACGAGGACTGAGTCATCCTTGGCTATACCATAATATTTGATCAGAGGAACTTCCTAAAGGTGCCTACCCCGATGTGGGAGTGAAATTGAGAAGGAATGTATTCTTATTCTATCATGAATTATGGTTGCGAGTATACGGACAAATTCGATGGCTTGCACCTATAAACAAAGGGTATCCCTCGAGAGCAGCCTTACAAAGATCCAAAAGCTAGAGTTATCTAAAGTTATGGCATCACCTTGAAGAAGAGAAGAAACCTGCTAGAAAAGAAAATACCCATGGCTTAACATATCTGCAGCGATGGCACTAGAATGAGGGAGATTTGAATGAAGGGAAGAATCTTGAAATTGAAAATCCACCGTATATAGGGTGCTGACAGAAGGTTGAAGGGGTTTTCATCATAATCTCTCTTCTAAAACCTAATTTTTGCATTAATCAACATATACTTTGAATTAAAAAATAAATAAAAATAAGTGAAACGATAACAAGGAAACACAAGATAATTGGTTCCTTTAGGAAAAAAAGTCAATCATTAATGAACTTAAGGTGATGATACAAAAGGAATCATAAGGGATGTATTTGAACACAAATTATTAAGTGGGGTGTCTTTATAAAGATGTTATGGGTCCACATAAATACTTAGGTCTAACAAGGATCATTTTAAACTAATGGAATCATCAATATCAAATGTTCGCATTGCACAATCCAAAATTGTTATTTTGTGAAACCATGAACAAGACAACAAGAGATATTTTATTCCCTTAGGAAAATGAGTCAACCCTTAATGAATTTAATATGATGATGCAAAGGAATCATAAGGGATTTATTTGTACACCAATTATGAGGTGGGTTATATTTATTAAAATGTTATGGGTCCATGAAAATACTTATGTCTAGAAAGGATTGTTTTCAACTAATGGAATTTTCAATATCAAATGTTTATATTGCATAGTAAAATTCTTATTTTAGTAAAAATCTCTAGAAAATATTTCAATAATAACAATACAAATATGTTTGAAATGTAAAATTTTTAACCTTCCCCAATTAAATAATAACCTAATAAATATTAATAATACTTATTTATCAAATTTTCCAATTCAATATTATTATCATTATAACAAACATAATTAAATTTTACTTAACGAAATAAATTTCATAAACATACGTTTCATTATGGCTTGGAAAGTGTTTTTTTAAAATATAAATAACCGCTCTTCAAATAAAACACTAATAAATCTTATATTGACTTTTATGTAAAAATTAACCCTTTTCACATATTTACATACGTGAAAATTTTCCCAATGTTATTATTACTGGAATGTTGTTATTGTATATAAAAGAAATGTTTAATATAGCGAGCTTGAATTGGATGTTTAACTTCTCCTAAACATGATTGCACGTTTAAGTTCTCCTAAACATGATTGCATGGGCACCTTGTAACCTTTATATTATTTCATTTAAATGTATCATTATAAAGAATTTAGCATATTTTCATAACAAAAAATATAAATAATTTAATTTTCACAAGTAAATAAGCATATGCCAACTCACTCTTGCAAGGTTTATCTCGCTAAGAAGAAAAACATTCAAGATATCATTATCATCAGTGACTTTAATTCATTAACTGAAGTCTTTTCATGCTTACCTCAGGCCCCCCTAGAGAGTTGTAAGTTAGTTGTTGGTTAGTTTAGTTGTGTACTCATTTCAAGAGTAGTCTCATTTCCATTACAAATAGTTATATTGTCTCTATTACTACTACGTTTTTTGTGATTTTACATTGATTTATTTTCATGGGTTGATTGCTTACATTTGTTAAAAAGATAAAAAATATTTTAATAATATTTGAAGTTCTCTTCATTGGAATAATATTTTTAATTCAGTTCATATAGAGTAAATTTTAATTATTTTCAAATATAATAAGTTTAAATTCAACTCAATAATATAGAACTTTCAAAGTATTTTTCCTTTAAGACTATAGAGGGGAAAATGGGCCAAAAGTGTCCCCATGTAGAGACAAGGTCAACCCTTTGAGGTTGCCATATCCATTAAAGCCCCCATAAAGAATCGCTTGAAACATAGTAGATATTCATACTTGGGGGCTAGGTTTGATGCACCGATCTGGAGCACAAATGTTGATGGAAAAATCATACTGAAATGGTAAATTGTGACATGTTTATCATAGGATAAGCAAAAAAATATGGGATTAGGAGTCTTCCATCTAGATGTCTAGAATAAATTCTACTTATTCTACAATGAAGGTTAGCCCTAAGATATAGTTGAGAGTCATTTGTGAGAGCCTTGGATTTATACCATCCTTAAAGGATCATGACTGAGAAAAAGAGAACACACCCTAGATTTTGGATCCTCCATTCAATCATGAGACTAGGAGGATTGAGTCATCCTTGGCTATACCATAATATTTGATCAGAGGCACTTCCTAAAGGTGCCTACCTTGATGTAGGAGCCAAATTGAGAAGGGATGGATTCTTATTCTATCATGAATTATGGTTGCGAGTATACGGACAAATTCGATGGCTTGCACCTATAAACAAAGGGTATCCCTCGAGAGCGGCCTTACAAAGATCCAAAAGCTAGATTTATCTAAATTTATGGTATCACCTTGGAGAAGAGAAGAAACCTGGTAGAAAAGAAAATACCCATTGCTTAACATATCTGCAGCGATGGCACTAGGATGAGGGAGATTTGATTGAAGGGAAGAATCTTGAAATTGAAAATCCACCGTATATAGGGTGGTGACAGAAGGTGGAAGGGGTTTTCATCATAATCTCTCTTCTAAAACCTAATTTTTGCATTAATCAACATAAACTTTGAATGAAAAAATAAATAAAAATAAGTGAAACCATAACAAGGAAACACAAGATAATTGGTTCCTTTAGGAAAAAAAGTCAATCATTAATGAATTTAAGATGATGATACAAAAGGAATCATAAGGGATGTATTTGAACACAAATTGTTAGGTGGGGTGTCTTTATAAAGATATTATGGGTCCACATAAATACTTAGGTCTAACAAGGATCATTCTAAACTAATGGAATCATCAATATCAAATGCTCACATTGCACAATCCAAAATTGTTATTTTGTGAAACCGTGAACAAGACAACAAGAGATATTTTGTTCCCTTAGGCAAAAGAGTCAACCCTTAATGAATTTAATATGATGATGCAAAGGAATCATAAGGGATTTATTTGTACACCAATTATGAGGTGGGTTATCTTTATTAAAATGTTATGGGTCCATGAAAATACTTATGTCTAGAAAGGATTGTTTTCAACTAATGGAATTTTCAATATCAAATGTTTATATTTCATAATAAAATTCTTATTTTGGTAAAAATCGCTACAAAATATTTCAATAATAACAATACAAAAATGTTTGAAATGTAAAATTTTTAACCTTCCCCAATTAAACAGTGACCTAATAAGTATTAATAATACTTATTTATCAATAATTCCAATTCAATATTATTATCATTATAACAAACATCTTAATGTTAAATAATTAAATTTTACTTGACTAAATAAATTTTATAAACATACATTTCATTAATATATTTTATTCCGAGTGTTTTTTTTAAATATAAATAACCACTCTTCAAATAAAACACTAATAAATATTATATTGACTTTTATGTAAAAATTAAACTTTTTCACATTTTAAAATATATATAATAACATATTTACATACGTGAAAATTTTTACTGGAATGTTGTTATTGCAAATAAAAGAAATGTTTAATATAGCGAGCTTGAATTAGATGTTTAACTTCTCCTAAACATGATTGCACGGGCACCTTGTAACTCTTATATTATTTCATTTAAATGTGTCATTATAAAGAATTTAACATATTTTCATAACATAAAATATAAATAATTTAATTTTCACAAGTAAATAAGTATAGGTCAACTCACCTTTGCAAGGTCTATCTGGCTAAGAAGAAAAACATTCAAGATATCATTATCATCAGTGACTTTAATTCGTTAATTGAAGTCTTTTCATGCTTACCTCAGGCCTCCCTAGAGAGTTGTAAGTTAGTTGTTGGTTAGTTTAGTTGTTGATTCATTTCAAGAGTAGTCTCATTTCCATTACAAATAGTTATATTCTCTCTATTAGTACTATGTTTTTTGTGATTTTACATTGATTGATTTTCATGGGTCGAGTGCTCACATTTGTTAAAAAGATAAAAAATATTTTAATAATATTTGAAGTTCTCTTCATTGAAATAATCTTTTTAATTCAGTTTATATAGAGTAAATTTTAATTATTTTCAAGTATATTAAGTTTAAATTAAACTCAATAATATAGACCTTTCAAAGTATTTTTCCTTTAAAACTAGAGAGGGGAAAATGGGCCAAGAGTGTCCCCATGTAGAGACAAGGTCAACCAGATCAATGGTTAGGGCTCATAATTTATGAACCAGATATCATTTTATGAACGTAATGGCAGTCATATTTATGTGTATATCACCTCTCATGTGTGCAAATGTAAATTTCAGCCATATTTATGTGTACAAAAGTATTGTTTGATTAAGGCATGTGGTTTATTTTTATTTTGGACACATTATAAGTCATAAGAATTCACATATAATATGTTGTTGAAGTCCATTGTCTTCTTTTTTATATCCTCTTACTTTCATTTTCTTCCTTTTTATGATAGTTTTGCCACATTTTCAAGTTTAAAGGTCACTTTATATATGCTCAGACATAATAAAAGGTATCATTCATTCATGGTTTATAGTCTATTTTTTCTTTGTGAAATTTAATCAAAACATTTCTATAGCTACCGAAATGAAATAATTATATAGCTAAACAAAGGCTATGTAGCTACATCCATGGTTAGAGAGATTCCAACGTGTTTGATCAAGAATAAAGGATAGGGATAGATCTAAACTTTTTGACATATGGAGATAGGCCTATTACACTAATATGAAAACTCACAGGGTTCTACAAAACTGATGGTCAAATGAAAAGTCAACTCTCGTTACAATACTCCAGCCTTACACAGAATTTGAAGGAAGATCATGGCATCATTAAACGAGCATGGGATTGAATGAGAAAAGTTTGGAATAAAAAACTACGATATGTAAAATTGAAATTTTCTCATGATTTTCTCTTCTCATAGCAAATCATTAGAAGAACAATTCTTATTTTGATTTAATCACTTAGCTTTCAAGTACAAACTAGCTTCTCTGCTTATAACTCATCAAATTCTTATTCAATAGAGAATTATGAAAATCCTTGGTGCAAGGAAATGGACATATTTAAGAGTTGTAATCATTTTTATATTGAAGAATTTTTCTTTTAATACAATTATTGTGTTCCTTTCGTGGCTAAATGTGTGGGTGAATAATTAGTTAATTTAAGCCTTTTCATGCTTACACTCAATAGGAGTGCCCCCTAGAGAGTTGTAATTTAGTTGTTGGTTGGTTTAGTTGTTGATTAATTTCATGAGTAGTCTCTTTTCCATTAAAAATAGTTAGATTCTCTCTATTAGTACTATGTTTTTCGTGATTTAAAATTGATTTATTTTCATGGGTTGAGTGATCAAATATGCTATAAAGATAAAAAATATTTTAATAATATTTCAAGTTCTTGCCATTTGAATAATCTTTTTAATTCAATTAAATAGAGTAAATGTTAATTCTTTTCAAGTATAATAAGTTTTAATTCATCTCAATAGTATATAACTTTCCAAATATTTTTCCTTTAAGACTAGTTTATTTTTTAAAAGAACAATTTTGATGGAAATGACATGTGTGTAGGAATGGTATGAGTTAATCTAGTTACACTTTGCTTCAATATAAATTACATTGTAGTTTCACCTTTCAATTAAAAATAGAACTCCTAGCATATATTGTTCACATGCACTTCACAAGTACATGAACCTTGGTTGACATTTAATGAAGTAATTTAACAAACAATTAAATTACCCAACATTTTGGTGTCATTGTTGAGGAACTATATATAGGACTTTATTTTTTGTTTGCATACAATTTTATATGAATTCATCCTACATATGCATAGTCAAAATCATATTAAAATCATTCAAAATTCATGTATAGAGAATAATATTCAAGTGGTATACCTATAAGTAGAGGTGGATGATGTAATTCAATACTAACATCACCAAAAATCTCCACTAGACCATGTAATGCCACACCATCCATGAAAACTCGCATCCCATCTATATAAAGTAGATATAGACTTCCCAAGGTAGAAAAATATGAAATTAAATCTAGGGATTCACCAAATTCTTCCATATAAGTTGTAGTTGAAGAACCTACATCCCCTACTAAAGGAAATATATTTCTCTCTTCAATAGGAGAACAAGTCTTACAATGGGAATTAGAGGTGCCTAGTGAGGAAGAGGAAGAAATTTTTTCGAAGATAACATTAGTTCAAGAACGAGAGGAAGATGTAGAAATCCTATATTAGCTTCAAGGAATCTAAAATGGAAGGAGAAGGGGAAGGAGAAGTACACAATGTATATGGTGAACTTAGGATTGGTGAGGTAAGAAGCAGAGGAGGAAATAGAGGAGCTGGTGGATGAGGTGGTAGAGGAGGAAGGGGAGAACAAGACCCTTATAGATTCACTTTATTTGATGAAGATACCACAACCACAATGAAAAATATCTCACCTTATATTCTTCCCAATTTTCATTGCTTAAGAAGTGAGGATCCTGAGACATTTCTTTTCAAGTTTGAATTTTTATATAGATCCAATGACTATTTACTTGTTACTAAAAAATTGAAGTTATTTCTAGCTTCTCTGAAAGATGGAGCCCTTAAATGGTTTACGGGTCTAGGATCACACTCTATTAGGACATGGGATGAAATGAAGAGATTATTCCTAGAAAAATACAAATATTATTGTATTCACCATAACCTCAAGGATGAAGTCTTTAATAAGATGAAAAAGGTGAATGAAGCCTTGAATACCTAGTGGAAATATTTACCTATAATATCAAAGGGGCTAAGATGCACAATTTAGACAAGAAGGAATTAAAAGATATTTTTCTAAAAGATAGGAGAGATGAGTGGATTGATCTTATCAATTTAATGGGCCAAGGGATGTTTCCAAGTTATGATTTTATGAAATAGGTGAATTTTGCAAACATATTTCAAGAGATAAGACTAGATATGGTCAGACGCCAAGAGATCCAACCATGTCAAGGGTCGGTAAATCTATGTCTGGAACAAAAAGTAGAGAAAAAGTAGGAAAAATTATTGATAATTTCTATATAGATATCGTTGGAAATTTTAGTGAATAACTAGATACTATAAATATACAAAAAACAAAAAAAATATCATAATGTTGAATTATCTATTTTTTGTCTTACGTGCAGTGAAAAGCATGGCTTAAGAAAATGTCATATTGATACTGTAGATATATATGTCATATTTTCTAAAAATTATGTTATAAAATAATGTTCTTCAATACTTGGGCTTAAGGTTTTCTTTTAGGATGAACTTGGATAAAGCCAAGCTGAATCACTTTTCTTTATTGCTAAAATAACATGGAAGCCTCAACAAACATGTATGGAATAAGGTACTAATACTCAAAATAAATCATATGCACAACCATAGAGTAATTGGAATGCACATATGCATTAGCAACCTTTTCCACCTCAAACTCAAAACCCATCTTGGGCACAAGGGTGGCAAAAGCATTATGGAAGAAATCCCCATTATCCTCAATTCCAAAAACCATATTTCCCATACCAACCTCAGTACTACCCTTCCCTACTAACTAAACTATTTGAACCACAATTTCATATACAACCATCAAATAAACCACTTCAATAACCACCCACCCCATTTCTTTAGAAATATAATCAGCTACCTGCTCAACCACTTATAAATCCAAATAATAAAATTCAACAGCCTATCTACAATGTATATGGTCAAAGTTTACAAGCCAGTATGTATCCCCACTAGGTGTAAATGATGTCCAACTTAGATCAGGTAAGGCTTTGCAAAAGATATTAGCAGCAATTGTCATCCAAGAATTTGAAGAGTATAAGGTTCTTGAAAAAGAAACACTTCTTGATCAAGAAAAAATATCCTCCAAAGGAATATGTTCATATAGAATTATATGACAACCAAATAAAGCAAACTTTTACAATTCCTCTAATAGGACAACCTTTTATTTCCCTATAAAATCCTCCTTTCCCTAAAAGACGCAAAATTGATAAGTGAATAGAAAGGGAAATTGTTTTACCAAAATATGTTATGCTAGATGAAATGAAAAAAAATTGCATCAAAATTCCTTTACTCCAAGCTATAAACGAAATACCTATATTTGCAAAAAAAAATAAGGATATTTGCATTAAAAATTTGGGAAATAAAAAAGATGTCAAGAAAATTCAATGTTTGGAAATATTGGAGATATTATGATAGGGAAGCCAATAGTACAGAAATATCTATATCGTGGTAGACCTATTGTAAAAATCCATATTAATGGTATTGAAATCCAAAACACCTTGAATTATTTTGGAGCAACCATTAATAGTATAAGAACACAAGTTATGGATCAATTAAAGCTTCCCAATATCTAATATACTCCATTGTTACTACAATTAGTAGATAGATCTATTATCTGACCAAATGGAATATTGGAATATGTGTTCGTGTCTTTAGATTCATGGGAGTATCTTGTTTATTTTATGATTTTAACTCCCAAGAATAATTTAGGAGGTCATTCATTGATCCTTGGTGGAGCTTGGCTAGTTGAAACTAAGGCATTCATAAGTTTTAGATCTGTTGATATGTATATTTTTTATGGTATCTCTACTAATAAATTCACATTATACCCTCTTGCAAATACAATAAATGAAACATAAAGTGAATTTTGGATAGATGATGATAATGAAGACTTTGATGGCATTTAACTAGTATTTATTCTTTAAAAAATAGACAAGGAAGATCAATTCATAAATTTGATGAATAATAATGATTCTTCTTCATATTTTGAACAATATAAAATTTTTAAAGAGCAATATAATATTGAATATTTATCATCTCATCAAATGGATTTACATTCTATGGAAAGTTTTGGAAACTCCTTAGTAGAAAATTTTCCAGAAGTCAATTTTAAAAGATGACCTTTTAAACAGATAATCAAATAAAATTGTCAGCTGATGTTCCTGGCTCCACACGATTCCACCAGCTTATAACAAATTAAACCTAATAAAATTAATGATATGTTCTTGTGTCACTGTATGCAGCAAGAACCACCAATTTGAAATTACGCTAATATATTCTATGATTGGTTCTTCATTTTATTTTTACACTTGGACAATAACATATTATAATATAATAAAACTGCAACACACACACACACCACACAATAAGACTACATAAATATTAGAAGAGTTTTAGAGTCTTAGGAGTGTATTCTTCCTCACTCTCAGGTTATGCAGAAATTTCAGACATAGAATCAGATATATCTTCTATGTTAGATAAATTTGATGACTCTTTCAATTTTCATTTTAGAATATCTTTGGCACAAATCTTGCAATTTAGCGTTGTGTGTCCTTGTCTTCGACAGTAGAGAAATTCAACTGAGTTTCTATATTTTTTCTTTCGCCTTGAAAAGAGAGAAATTCCATTTTGTAAATTGCCTTCAACTTCGCCTACTTGCATTCTCTTTTCTTCTGCTATGAGTGTTGTGATAATCTCATCTAGATATTTAAAAGATATTTGGCTTAAAGTAAAAATAATACTTTCATAATTTCAATATAAGCTATTCAACAACATAGCTCTTTCATATTCATCATCTACTTTAGAGAAAAAAATTTCCAACTTCCTTATGGTAGATATTAGCTCATTTATATGAGTAGCCAAAGATGTGTTGTCATGCATTTTTAATTTGAATAGTTGTAATTTTAAGGTGAATTTGGCATTCACAACTTTCTCTTCAAATATTATACTTAATTCTTTCCATATTTCTGCAGAATAATTTTCTAAATTTATTAAGTGAAGTTGAAAATCAGATAGAGAGAGACCAATAATATATTTTTCTTTTTCTTCCCTTTTCTGCAAAAGGAGTAATAGTTATAGATCATTGGGTGATATTTTAGTGCCATTAAAAAGCCCCCATAAGTTTTTATTCATCATTTGTAGCTGAGTTTTAACCTTCCATGTAGGGAAGTTATGCCCATCAAAATTTTCTAATGGAAAAAATTCCATCTTTCACAAGAATTTGAAAAAATTAAATATTACCTTGGATTGGCTCTGTTTTGAATATATTTTTTTAATTCTAGATGATTTCTCAATAGATCTCATGGAATGTGCTGGCTCACAGCAATTCCTTTGGCCCTTGGAGCAAAAATGGAAAACTACGGTTTGAAGGATACCTATGACAAAACATCTAACTATTGCCTCTAATTTTAACATTTTTGTCCTATATCATTAGCGAGTATTTCTCCATCAAATGGAAACAAACTCTTTCCCACATATGCATAATAAATATGCATTAAAGACATTGACCGACATAGTTGAACCATGCACATCATTTGTAGGTGAAATTTTTGTTATTCATGTCTCCAAAGCTAGAAACGCTTCTAACACTCCCTCGCTAGGCAGATTAGCCCGATCTGAGATCCAAATGAATTGTCTCATACTCGATCAGATCCAAAATTGAAGAGGGCTCAAGATGAGGTACTTTTCAGCAGATTTATGGATGAAGAATACCTAAATTTATGTTGAAATATTCCTTCTTACGACTTGAATTCCTCACGTTTGTGCCATGAAAATAAATTTTCATGGAGGACATTCCACTAGCAAATCCGAAGAAAACTACAAGCTTCCAAGATCTTTAAATCGGAAAAGAACAAAATGAGGAAAAAAATATGGAACCTAGGTCATATTTAGCTAAAAACAAATTTCCCCTAAATTTCCCAGTTATGATGCAACCTCCATTACTCAAAGCGCTTTGTTTCCAGCTACAAAATCCTTTATTAACTTTCTTGCGATTCTGCTGAACTGCTTAGCTCCCCTTCTTCCATGCCCCTAGGTGAACATGGATATGAAGGCATGCACATATAGGGACAAAGAAAAACCATATGCTGATTGATCTAATCCATTGGCTCTAATACCATATTAGAAAATTAAAGAGAGCCAGAGAATTACACACACAAAACCAAATGTTTGATGTTTTTATTGATAACCATAGGCACATATATATAGGATACATAGCCCTGAATTAGAGATATCTAAATTGAAATTACAAATCATAAAATATCTTCTATACTGATGCCTAGAGACTCACACTGGCAACTCACATGACATGGAAGAATTACTTCCTATAGTGCAAAATCTATGCCACTTATAAGTCGACATTCCTATTTTCACCACAATAATTCAAGAGGATGTTGTGTTAGTCCCCATTATTCATTAAAAATGGGATATATGGGTGATTATAATGAATAATACTATAGAATATTCTATATTGTAACTCAATTTAAAAATAGAGGTATTCAAACCTAAAAATAATAGGATGTCGAGCTATGTTATAACGAAGCCACTGGGAGGAAACTGGTTCCATCATTCCGAGTGAATTTGTTTCATAGGTAAGAAAAAATAACTAATAGGGATATGAGAGAGATAAAGAGAAAAGAGCGACCTCACTTTCCAACTGAGGTTTTCTCTCGAGAGGGTTTCCTAGGTCATATCTTGAGTCGAATGTGCGTGTGATATTTATTTTACTGTTCTCTTTTTTTTACATAATTTTAATTCAAATGCATATGCTATTAATAGTAATCTACATATATCTATATCTAAAGATATTTAAAACTATAATATTTTATATTTTATATTTTTAAGTATAATTTTGCTAGATTTATTGTGATGAACCTTCCAGTGGAATATCCACAGTAGTTTCTATATCATATTGGTGTCAAAGAAAGTTTATTTGGGTATATTGTGGATATCTGTAGGGGATCTATATCAACTAGGCCAAAAGTCATAAAACCCTAATCATGGTCGAAAAATATGTGAATAGCCCAAATGACCCTATAGAGGAGAGGTTTTAATCGCTATAATAACAAGTCATGGATATAAATTGTAATTGTAATGTCAACTCATACTTGACAATTTTTTTTCTTTTTTTGTTAAGGAATATACTTTCGTTTACCTCTATATACATTTTATCTATTTATTGGAAATGATGTTATAAAATTCAACATCTATATGATACATAATAGTATATATTCCCTAACCAAAATTGGATTTTTATTCAATGAGAGAAAATCATAACTTTCTTATAATATTCCTTGTAACCCATATTTATTTTCCCAAAAAATTAGAAAGGAATATGATTTCTACTTTTCGACCATGTAAGTTAATTAACTTTCCAAATTATATTTGAAAAGGTTTATTAGACCAATGTATTTTTTTACTAAGTTCATCATATATGTTTATTCTCCAACTTATTTATATTCAACTATAGGACATATGCATATATATGTTACTACCATAGCTTGGTATTCATTCCTACCTTACTTGCATATAATTAAAACATCAAACTATTATGTTATCATGAGGCATTGTTTGATTAAGGCATGTGGTTTATTTTTATTTTGGATGCATTATAAGTTGTAATACTTCACATATAATATGTTGTTGAAGTCCAAAATTGTATTTTTTTTTATATCCTCTTACATTCACTTCCTTCCTTTTCATGATAGTTTTGCTACATTTTCAAGTTGAAAGGTCACTTTAGATATTATTAGTCATAAGGAAATCATGCATTCATAGTTTATAGTCTATTGTTTCTTTGTGAAATTTAATCAAAACATTTCTATAGCTACCAAAGTGAACTCATTATATAGCTAACCAAAGGTTATGTAGCTACATCCATGGTTAGACATGTTCTAGTGCGTTTGATCAAGATTAAAGGATATAAATAGATCTAATTTTTTTGACATATGGACATATACCTATCATACTAATTTGGAAACTCACGTAGTTCTAGAAATAAAATGGTCAAACTAAAAGTCAACTTTGGTTATAATACTCCAACCTTATGCATAATTTGAAGGGACATGGTGGCATCATTAAGCGAGCATGGGATTGAACAAGAAAAGTTTGGAATAAAAAACTACGATATGTAAAATTTAAATTTTCTCATGATTTCCTCTTCTCGTAGCAAATCATGAGAAGAATGATTCCTATTTTGATTTAATTACTTAACTTTCAAGTATAAACTAGCTTATCTTCTTATAACTCATCAAATTGTTATTCGATAGAGGATTATGAAAAGCCTTGGTGCGAGGAAATGGAAATATTTAAGTTTTGTAAGAATTTTTATATCAGAGTATTTTTTTTAATAGTACAATTATTGTGTTTGTTTGGTGATTAAATGCATGGGTGAATACTTCCTTAATTGAAGTCCTTTCATTCTTAAACTCAACAAGAGCCCCCCTGTAGAGATTTGTAAGTTAGTTGTTGGTTAGCTTAGTTGTTGGTTCATTTCATGAGTAGTCTCTTTTCCATTATAAATAGCTATATTCTCGCTATTAGTACTATGTTTTTCGTGATTTGACATTGATTGATTTCCACGAGTTGAGTGCTCACATATTCTAAAAAGATCAAAATTATTTTAATGATGTTTCAAGTTCTCTTTATTAGAATAATCTTTTCAATTCAGTTGAATAGAGTAAATTATAAAATTTTTCAAGTAGATTAAGTTTCAATTCAACTCAATCATATAGAACCTTCAAAATATGTTTTCTTTAAGACTAGTTTGTTTTTTAAAAGAACAATTTTGATGGAAATAACATGTATGTAGGAATGGTATGAGTTAATCTAGGTACATTTTTCTTCAATACAAATTACATTTTAGTTTCACCTTTCAATTAAAAATAGAACTCCTAGAATATATTGTTCGCATGCACTTCAGAAGTACATTTCTTCTTTTTCATTCACATTTCAGAAATTAAAGGCATTGTGTAATCTTTTATTTAATCTAGGGAATTAAGGGTTTAAAAACTAATTTCCAAAGGAATAAAACAATGACCGAATGATAAATATTGTTTCTAAAAAATATTGTTAAAATGTCTTAAGCACTGATTCCTTTCCGCAAACAAGGGATTGTCTGATAGATTGGAGGTTTCTATGGTGTAGATTTTTAGATATAGATTTCAGAATCTCCATAGTCATCATTTTCCTGTCTCTTAATTACCAACATTTTATGCCACCATTTTTGGGGACGAAGGATCGAAAATATCTTTTTCCTTGGGTTTTCTCATTATTTCCTTTGGTTGTTCAGTAAGGAGGAAATTTTGGTAGTTTTCATCATACTCATAATTATGGCTTACAAAAGGCCTCACACGAGGTCAAATACCTCACAGCAAAAGGTCCCTGCTTTATTAGACCCTGAAAGATTGATTTCTAAGAGAGTTGAGAGACCCAAAACTCCCTCAACACCTAGTCTGTTCTGAAACCAGCTCCAAAAATAGAAGAAAAGAGATATCGACGCCTTATAAATAAGACACTTCGAGGGGGAAACGTCCAATGCATTACATGAATGAAAAATTCTTGGATGATTCAAATTACAAAACCTCCTTTCTATATATAGGAGTCCATGGGGCCACAATGTAATCCTAGCCGACCTAACAATAATAATTTAAGGGCACAATAATAACAATATGGGGGTGACAGGGGTAAAATAATAACAATAAGGGGGTTATATTAACAACAATAAGGGACTATACTAGTAATATACGGACCTAACATACCCCTCTCCTTCCAAAAATTGTTGTCCTCAACGCTTGAGTAGCTCTGGGTGCTTCTGTATAAAATTCTCATCCTCCCATGTAGAATATTCAGTGGGTAAGTTCTTCCACTTGATGAGATACTCTGAAATTGATCGATTTCGTAGCTGTCGAGTTCTTGTTTCTATGACCACTTCAGGTTCCGGTATCATTTTTCCTTCCACATCAAGTTCTGGCAATATTGTTTGAACTAGAATATTTTCACCTATAACGTTCTTTAAGCTTGAAACATGGAAAACTGGATGCACTTGTGAAGAAGCAGGAAGCTCTAATTTGTATGCCATAGTACCAATATTTTGCAACACCTTGTAAGGACCATAGTACTTTGGCAATAATTTATTATCCCTCTTAGCTTGCTTGAGGGACATTTGTTGTATGGTTGTAGCCGTAAAAATACACAGTCTCCTACATCAAAACTTCTCTCACTGTGATGCTGATCTACCTATTGTTTCATTTGATTTTGTGCCAAATTCAAGTTATTCTTTAAGAGTTGGAGAACTTATTGTTGATGCTTGATGTGATCTTCCACTGCTTGAACCTTTTAATTTTCTCTTAAAGATGATGTGATGGATGGTGAATGATATCCATAAAGTGACATAAATGGGGTCATTTTTGTTGCAGTACGGAAGGAAGTGTTATACCACCATTTTGCGAGAGGTAACCACTTGACCCATTGTGTTTGTTTATCAGATACAAAACAAGGAAGATAACTTTCCAAAAATTTATTTACTATCTCAGTTTGACCATCGGATTGAGGATGATAAGATGAGCTATGACCTAATTGAGTACCCAAAAAAGAAAATAACTCATTCCAAAAATTTCTAGTAAAAATGGGATCTCTGTCGCTCACAATGACCCTTGGGTTTCCATGTGGCTTTTGAATTGTGTCCATAAATGTAGTAGCAACTGTACTTGCTTTAAATGGATGAGATAATGCACAAAAGTGTGCATACTTAGTAAGTCTATCAACTACCACCATGATGACACTCTTTCCTTCAGACTTAGTAAACCTATGATAAAATCCATTGAAATCTCCTCCCAACGTTGACTTGGAATGGATAAAGGTTGTAGAAGACCCGGGGTCTTAATTGTCTCAAATTTATTCTGCTGGCAAACCAAACATTCCGCCACAAAATTTTCAATATCAGATTTAAGTCCATCCCAAAAAAATTATTTCTTCACCCTATGGTAAGTGTTTAAAAATCCTGAGTGTCCTCCTAAAGGAGAAGTGTGCAATTCCGAAAGAATATTTTGTTTTAGTTGGGAATTCTTACAAAGGTATAAGAGATATGTGTACCATAAGGAAGCATTTTTCCAACTAAATGTATCAGATGTAATAGGATCTTGCTACAACTTTTGAATGAGTGTCCACACTTCTTCGTCCTTCTTCCATTAATCTCTTGCTTCGGTTATCCAATCTGGTTGGATAATAGAAATGGCACAAAGCAATGCTTCCACCTCTTCATTCTTTCCTTAGAGTGCATATGCAACAATATTTAGCTTCCCTTTTTTGTAGTTTATTTCAAAGTCATAACCCAACATCTTTGTGACCCACTTTTGCTGCTCTTCTGAAGATAGTCTTTGTTCCAAAAAGTGTTTAAGACTATCATGATGAGTTTTTACCTTGAAGTGTCTTCCCAATAGGTAAGTTCACCATTTATTTAATGCATGCAGTATTTCTAACATTTCCTTCTCATAAATAGGTTTATGTAAATACTTTCCTTTAATTAGATGACTTTCAAAAGCAATGGGTCTTCCTTCTTGCATTAAAACAACACCAATTCCATTTCATGAGGCATGAAATTCCACAATAAAGGTTTTTGTGAAGTCTGCGTAGCTAAGACCGGTGCTAAGCACATTGCCTCTTTAAGATGTTAAAAGGCCTTAGTTGCTTCAGGAGTCCATGAAAATGCATCTTTCTTCAATAATGTTGATAGAGGTGCTACTATTCTCCCATAATTCTTAACAAACTTTCGATAATACCCTGTTAACCCGAGAAATCCTTGCAACTTCTTTATGCTTGTGGGGACTTTCTATTCCTTAATGGCTTTAATTTTGTTAGGGTCTACCTTAACACCCTCATGAGATACAATATGACCCAGATATTCCACCTCTTGTACTCCAAAGAAACATTTGGATGTTTTTGCATATAATTGTTTCTCCCGCAATAGTTTGAGCACCCTGTCAACATGTTCAACATGATCCTTCCAAGACCTGCTGTAGATTAGTATATCATCAAAAAATACTAGCACTAATTTTCTAAGGAAGGGTTTGAAAATGGAATTCATCAACCCTTGAAATGTAGAAGGTGCATTGGTAAGGCCAAAAGGCATGACCAAAAATTCATAATGACCTCATGAGTTCGAAATGTTGTTTTTGGAATATCTTCAGTCTTCATTCTAATTTGATGATATCCTGAACGAAGATCCAACTTGGTAAAATAAATTGCTCCATGTAATTCATCCAATAATTCATCAATCACAGAATGGGAAATTTATCTTTAATGGTGAGCTTATTGAGCTCCCTATAATCCGGACACATGCGCCATGATCCATCCTTCTTGTGTACCAATACTACAGGAGCAGAGAAAGAACTTTGAGTAGGTTGAATTATACCCGCCTCTAACATTTCTGCAATCATACGTTCAATTTCGCTCTTTTGGACGTAAGGATATCTATAAGGCCTGATGTTTGGAGGAACACTTCTTGGAATCAAATGAATAGCATGATCATGATCACGAATAGGTGGGAGTCCCTTGGGAGTTTCAAACACCTTGGAATGATTGTCCAAGACTTGTTGGAGATCTGCAGAAATAGATGATTTTGATGTCGGAACTTCTAGTGAGCATAATTGTGCAATTACGCCTCGTTGTTCTTTCTTTAGAAGCTTTGTCATGACATTATAGCTTATTATCCTTCCCGGCTTCCCTTCAATACCCTGTAATTCGACTTCCTTTCCTTCTGAAACAAATTTCAAGAAAAGTTCTTGAAAATTAAAAGCTACCGTCCCCAAAGATTGTAACCATTGTACTCCTAGTACAACATCAGCACCTCCCATAGGAATGGAAAGCATTGGACTAGTAAATACATATTCCCCCATGGTTAGCTTGATATTATGGCATTTTCCGGAGAAATTTATAGTTCCTCCATTTGCAACCATCACTTGACATTCCGGTGTTGGGTATAGGAAACAATTTAATTCCTTGGCTACCTTACAATGAATAAAATTATGGGTGCTACCTGAATCAATCAACACTATTACCTTTTTCTTCTTGATATGTCTTTCTATCTTGAGAGTTTGAGGAGTGGTAATTCCTGCCAGTGCATTACACGATATGGTCGGATTCATTTTTTCCTCTTCTAGGGTTGGTTCCTGGTGTATATCCTCTTCTTGTTCATTTTCTTCTTCCTCTTCACAATCTATGTAAAATAATTTCTTCTCAGCACAATTATGACCTTTAGTGTATTTGCTATCACAACTGTAGCAAAGCCCTTTTGCTCTTTTTTCTTCCAATTTTTGTGGTGTCAACCTTGTAGGTTGTGGAAATCTAGGCGTAGCAAAACTTCCTTCTTTATAGAATTGAGTGGTAGGCTTCCTTGTCGCCATAATTTTACATTCAACTTTTCTTGCCAACCTGAATGCCTTCTCCAATGAATCAGGTTCCAAAACACGAACTTCATGTTGGATGTTATCCTTTAGAGTACCTAAGAAGAGATCAATCCTATGTTCCTATGGAATATTAGTTACCCTTAAATTCAATTTTTGGAAGTCCTCAATGTGCTGCCCCACTAAACCCTTTTGTTTGAGATTTATCAATTGGCTAAAGAAGGTGTTGCTCTTTGTATCCTCATAATGTGCTATCATTTCCTCCGTAAAAATTGACCAAGTGAAAAAAAAAATTACGGGAGCAAAGCCATCGATACCACACAAATGTATTTTGTTCTAAATGTAAAGTTGCAATGCGTACCTTTTGTGTGTTTTGCACATTATGGAGATCAAAATATTGCTCCATCTGTAGTATCCATGTTACAGGATCCTTTCCATCAAACTTACTCATATCCATTTTTGGAATATGGTGGTTCTTCCCGCCAACATTAGATTTTATGAAATCACGATTAACATTTATTTTGTTCTCATCATGAGTTTCCTCTACTATCTTTTCACCATTAGGAAACATTTCTTGTATCAACTTTGTCAAACCTTCTATGTATGCTTTTAGATCATTCTTCATGTTTTCCATTTTAGCTTCCATGTCATCCATCTTAGATTCCATGCCAGCTTCCATGCCATCTATCTTAGATTCCATGCCATTCTTCAAACCATCCATCTTAGATTCCACGCCTTTATTCAAACCATCCATCTTAGTTTCCACGCCTTTCTTCAAAACTTCCATGTCATTTTTTGTTGCTCTTTGCGAGGGTGAAATTTGTTGCACTTGCTCTTGTAATTTTGATATGTCATGTTGTCATTCTTCGTCTTCATGAGTCATAGTAGAGCCTTCTAAAGGCTTAATGGGTGTTGAATTATTTTTAGGGGCCATTTGAGAATCCAATACTGATATCTATTCTATAATATGCCCTTGGAATCAATTCAAATTGATTCTTCAAACAAGACTTATGCAATTCGGAAAAAAATACACACCTTTTATTTGCTTTTCCAGAGCTCTATATTGAAATTGAATTATCTCTATAATTGCAGATCCTCAATATTTGAAATTTGGCCCTTTAGGGGTCCTTTGAAGCTTCTTTCAAATGCCACAGGTCTGACTTGATTTGAATTCTTCAAGACAAAGTTATGTCCAATGTCCCACAATGACCTAATTATGGACTGGTTCAGTAGAGTGAACTTGTATGACTTGCCACGTGTCACTATTTTCCCCTTTGGCTCTGAAATTTATAGACTGGAAACTACAGTCTATTTACTTCCCGTCACTTTTAATATAATTCCAATCCAATTCTCAGAGAGAGAGTTATGAAGATTTTCCCACGATCACCCCTTTGAGATGAAATTAGGGAGCCTGAAAAAGAGCTAACTTCCACAGATCATATCTCCAAAAATATTGCGAACCAAGCTCTAAAATTTTGTGACGATCTTCCTCAGGATCTTGGCTTGATGCTCTAAAAATTTCAGCTTTAGAAATTTCGTAGAAAAAACGTTATAGCGAAAATTCCACGATGACCTGTTTACGTGAAATTCAAGAGCCTGCAAAAAGCCCTACCTTTTACAGATCATATCTCCAAAAATATTGTGAACGAAGCTCTGAAATTTTTCAATGATGTTCCTCAGGATTGCGGCTTCACACCCTAGAAATTCCAGCTTTTGAACCTTCATAGAAAAAAAATTTATAGCGAAAATGCCACGATGACCTGTTTGGAGCAATGAAACCCTAGAATCCAAACCTCTGATACCAAATTTTGTGAAACCAGCTCCAAAAATAGAAAAAAAGAGATATCAACACCTTAGAAATAAGCCACTTTGAGGGGGAAACCTCCAATACATTACATGAATGAACAATTCTTGGATGATTCAAAATACAAAACCTCCTTTCTATATATAGGAGTACATGGGGCCACAATGTAATCCTAGTCGACCTAACAATAATAATTTAAGGGCACAATAATAACAATATGGAGGTTACATGGGTACAATAATAACAATAAGGGGGTTGCACTAGCAAAAATAAGGGACTATACTAGTAATATAGGGACCTAACATAGTCCTTCATTTCTACCCCTGGCAGTAGTTCAAGTCATCCTTTTTTTGACAATGCATCTGAAGTACCTCATTCCTTGGAACAAGATTCACCTTTTACTCCTATTTATTTTCGAGAGCCTAAATTGGAAGATCACTCATTTGAGTCTGTTTCTTTTTCTTTTACACAAGATCAACAAGTTCCAGTTGATTTTTCCCTTGCCATTGTTCATCAACCTGCCCCCATAAAAGTCTTACCACCACCTCCATATACTTTCACACCAAGCTCATCATCTACATTCAACCAAAGTATAGTTAATCAAGGTGTAAATATCGTAGCACCAGCCTTATTATTAAACAGATATGCTCCACTCAACCTTCCATAACCATTTAATGCAAAGCCTCAAGAATATATTAAATTACTTCCTCATTTCATTGGGGAGGATGAAGTCACTGTAGAGAAATGCTTATCTGTGTTTTGTAATTTTGCTAAAACATTTAATGTGGAACATCTTGATGTTGTAATGAGGCTTTTTGTTCAATCTCTGGATGGAGAGACTAGAAAGAGGTTCAAAGGATTGCTAAACAATTCCATTAATACATGGGATGAACTAGAAAATAATTTCACTCATAGATGGGGAGAGAAAAGGGATCATGGTTATTCATTAACAGAATTCAATGAAATTAAAATAAAATCTGATGAAAATATTTATGCATTTATCAAAATAGTCAATAAGTTGTATAATAGTTTTCCTATAGAAATTAAGCCCCCTCCTTTTGGAGCAAAGGTGGTTTTTGTTGGGGCTTTTGAAGTTGATTTTAGTTTCACAATTCGAGAAAGGAAACCCCCTACTCTTTAATAGATACAGACATATGCTTTAGAAATTAAAGCCAATATGACTGCAGTTGGGAAGGTGACAGGAAAACAACCTGTCTAAGAGAAGGGGAAAGCAAAAGAAGATTCATTTCAAGATCAAAGGCTTGAAGATATGACTAAGGTGATTAAAAATTTATCAAATAAATTAGTGAAGTTGGAATTGGAGAAACAAAACTCCCGAAGACAAGTGAAAAAAAATCAAAACAAAGGCTTTAATCCTCAATTTGGGAAACAACCCTGCAAATCTTGCTAAGGGAAAGAAAGGATCAATATCAAGTCCATAAACCATTATATTTAGAAGCTTGAAATGGAGAATCAGAAGAAGATGACCAAAAGGGGCATGAAGATCAAATATCTTCCGTGTATATTAGAGAGGATGATGAACAAGATAATTGTGAAGAAGAATATGTTGAGGCTGAAATGTCTTTTGATGAAGATGAAGTGAATGAATACTGTAAACAATTCACAGATTTTATGCAGGATGAGTTACATAAGAAGTATAACCTAATATCTAGGAAGAGATCTAGGTTACAAGACAGTGAGGGTGAACAACAAGATTCTACCCCTCCTCCAATGGTGACTCCACAAAAACAAGACCTTGTAAAGCAGGTGAGTAATGAGAAGAAACCTGAAAATTTAGTTAACATAATAGAAATGCAACAGGGTGAATATTCTATGAAAAAATAAGATAATGCTAATATTTTGGAGAAATTTGTTTCTGTACCTGAACTGGTTTCAAATTCTAAAAGGAGTGAAGAAGAACTTGAAATGAATGTTAAAAAAACTTATTCTTTCAGTTTAACAAAGGAGTTGAAGAAGGTTAAAGTTCAAGTACCTCTTTTAGAACTAACTAAAACACCAATCTACAAGAAAGAAATCTTAGAATTTATTAATCTCACATACAATGAAGATATAAGTGACACTATGATTTTACAGGAAGAGAAGCTAGTGGTCACTTTGGGTCCTCATGTAGAAGAAGTAGATTCTTATGTTACTCCATTTTATGTTTCCTTGTTGGTTCATGATTTTATTCTCCACAATTGTACGGTGGACTTAGGGGCTTCCCATAATCTTATGCCATTGTCTTTCATGAAATAAGTGAATCTAAAAATCACTGGGCCTTATAGGGATTTGTATTCATATTATTCCAAGAAGGTAAAATGCGTTGGGGTAATTAAATACATGGTAGTTTCTTTGGCACAAATTGCAGGAAAGAGAATTGTTATGGATGTAGTTTTTGTTGACATTCCAACCAGGTTTAGGATGCTTTTGTCAAGATCTTGGGGAACAAAGTTGGGAGGTGTTATCAAGCTATATTTTACTTATGCTATCATTCATGTCTTTAATGGGGAAGAAAGGAGTTTTTATAGAGAAACAAGGTTTGTAAAAACCACTACCAAAAAGGATGTTGGTAACTCCCCTATTTATAGTTAGCAAAAGGAATATCATTCATGTTTTATGCTGCATGAAGATGTAGAATTTTTTGAAGACACAGGGAAGAAGATCTCTTCAACAGTTGTAAATAATGAACTACACTCAAGAAATATTTGGAAATGATACTTTGATGGTGCCTATACCAAGGAATGTAGAGGAGATGGATTATTTTTAATATCACCATAAGGTAACCTCATGCCTTTCTCTTTCAAATTAGAGTTTGATCCAAAAAATAATGTTTTTGAGTATGAAGCCTTGATCATTAGCCTTCAAAATGCAAAGTAGATGAGAATTTAGTGTATGTCAATTTTTGATGATTTTGAATTGATAATAAAATAGGTCAAAAACCATTGTCAAACTAAACATCCAATATTGAGATCATATAGAAATGAATTTTGGGACATGATTGAGAATTGTTTTGAAGCCTTCAATATTAAGTTTATTGCAAGGGAGGAGAACATATTGGTTGATTCATTAGCATTTGCAGTCAACACCTTCAAGCCTCCAATTAATCCAAGGCTAAGGTATGAGATAGAGAATATACATCGGCCTTCTATCCTAGATAATGTAAAACATTGGAAGGTGTTTGAAGACTAGGAGCAGATAAATCATTTTTTGACAATGATTGGAAATTTTGAAAATGTTGAAATAGATCAGGATGAAGAACAAGCAGAGCAGGAAGTAGAGCTAATACATTTCAAAAATTCAATAGCTAATCAGAAGATTATTCAATTAAAATATAATGTACAACCTAATGGTTTGGTTCCTCTTGAGAGGCTTTTTTATTCAAATGATGTTTTTTTTTATCCAAAGAAATCTCATCAGGAGGAGGAATTGCAATATTGTAATCTGGGAACTCTGTAGGAACCAAAAATGGTGAATTTATTCAAAGTTGTTCCCAAAAATTATAAGGAAAGGTATATTGGTCTATTCAAGAAATACATAGATGTCTTTTCTTGATCATATGAAAATCTGAAAACATATGATAAAGATATCATAAGACATAAGATTCCATTGAAAGAAGGAATTAGGCCTCATAGACAGAATCTCAGACAAATTAATCCATTATTATTATCGTTGATTGAAAAAGAAGTAAAGAAATTTCTCCAAGAAAATATCATAGTTCCCCTCAGATATTTTGATTAGGTTTCTAATCTGGTTCCTGTGATGAAGAAAAATGGAGAGATAAGATTATGTGTGGATTTTAGGAACTTGAATAGAGCATCTCTGAAGGATAATTATCATTTACCCAAAATGGATTATGTTTTAAAAAAAGTGACAGGAGCTTATAGGATGTCCATGGTGGATGGATTCTCTGGGTATAATCAAGTAACAGTAGACAAAGAGGACAAGAAAAAGACATCATTCACAACCCCATGGGGTACTTTCATGTATGCCCGAATGCCATTTGGGCTAATGAACACAGGAGAAACCTTTTAAAGGGCGATGGACATGGAATTTGTTGGAGATAAGTATGTGGTTATATATCTGGATGATATCACTATTTTTTCAGGATTAGATGATGAACATTTAGAACATCTGCGAAGAAATTTTGAAAAGTGAAGGAAATTTGGTTTATCACTTAACCCCCAAAAGTATTTATTTTCCTTGGAAGAAGGTAAACTATTGGGCCACATAGTTTCCAAACAAGGGGTAAAAATTGATCCAACAAGGGTAGAAGAAATCTAGAAAATTCCTTTTCCTAGAAGCAGAAGGACATTTAGACATTTTTGGGAAAGATTACTTTTATAAGAATATTTGTACCAAATTATGTAGAGATTGTTAGAAACATAACCAATATTTTGAATAAAGAGGGAGCAGTGCAATGGACTAAGGACACAAGAGAATAATTTGCTAGAATAAAGGAGGCTCTCAAAACAACTCTTGTTCTTATTAGTCCTGATTGTCAGAAGGTATTTCAGATATTTTCATTTGCTTCCCCCTCTATTATTGTTGTTGTGATATTGCTGAAAAATGAGGAAAATAGAGAACAACCATTACCATTCTTTAGCAAAGTTCTCAGAGATGCTAAGCTCAAATATAAAATTCTTGAAAAGTAGGTATATGCATTGGTTAAAGCAGTCAAAGCCTTTAGAAATTATGTATTACAATCTCAAATAACTACATATGTCCCTAATGTTGATGTCAAGGATGTGCTGATTCATAGTGATGTAGAAGGGAAGAGAGGAAATTGGAAATCAAAAATTCTGGAATATGATCTAGAAATTAAACCTACAAAACTAATAAAAGGATAAGGTTTGGAAAAGATGTTAGCAAATTTTTTTTTTTAAGAAATGGGAATCAATATGTTAGCACTTGTGGATGAAGTTGCCAATGAAGAAGATAAAAATAAGCCCAAATTAGTTATCAATATTAAGTACAAATATTTATGTTTAGATTGGTACAAAGATATTGTTCACTATTTTTTCTTCTTCTCTTTTCCAACTACACTGAATAGAACAAAGTACAAATCCCTTAAGCTTAAGTATCATCCATATATCACAGTAGAAGAAAAAGTGTACTGGAAATATCTTGTTGGTATCTTACCACTATTCTTAAGTGAAGGAGAGTCCATTGAAATTACCAAATAGTACCATGAAAATCTGTGTGGGGGTCATTATAGCTGGAAGGTTACAACACATAAGATCCTAAAATCAAGTTTTTATTGGCCTAAATTTTTTGCAGATGTGTACAAACTGGTCAGAGGTTGTTAGAAATGTCAATTGTTTGTATAAAAGAAGAGACTTTCCCCTTTACCTCTTATTCCAGTATTTATAGTTGAAAATTTTAGACAGTGGGGACTAGACTTTATTGGATAAATAGATCTAGCATCAAGTGGACAGCCACTGAATCCTTCGAAAATGGGTTGAGGAAATACCCACAAAGAAAGAAAATGACCAAGTGGTGATGAAGTTATTGGAGGATAATATCTTGAGTAGGTTTGGTTGTCCAGTCAATATTGTGACAGATAATGCTCAGGTATTCAATTCAGCTCAATTTATTGATTTATGTCAAACATACAATGTAGTTTTGTCTCATTCTACATCCTACCATCCACAAGGAAAGGTATTGGTGGAGTCCTCTAACAAAAAATTGGTTAGAAACCTGAAGAAAACGATCACTAAAAATAAAAAAGATTGGGACTCAAAACTAAAGTTTTCCCTTTGGGCATTTCTTGTTACTACTAGAAGGTCCACTGGAAAATCACCTTTTCAATTGGTATATGGAACACAATCATTGTTTCCTAGTCAACTAGCCAAACCCATGATTTCTTTTATTCAATAATCTTAGGAAGAGCCCAATGCTCTGGTTAGAAGAATGAATAAGGTAATTGAGTTAAGTGAAAACAAAGACAAAGTTAGAGACAACTTAATTACTTATTAGACAAAGATGAAAACCATTTTTGATAGAAAGGATAGAGAAATTATCTTCAAGCAGGAGACTTAGTACTGAGGTGGGATACCAGAAAGGAGGATAAGGGAAAACATGGTAAATTTGACCCCCTCTGGTATGGACCAGATAGAATCACTAAATCAAGATCTAAGAATACTTTCATATTGGAGAATTTAGATGGAGAATCTTTGCAGCTTCTTGTGAAACACTATTTCCAACACTAAAATTCAAGCATTCCACCATTTTAAATACCATATTTCCCATTTTTCATATGTCACCAAAGAAATATTTGACTCCATGCTTATGGTGAAGGCACTAATCTGCAGTTCTTATCACTTTCAGGGAAAAATTAACTATCCCTAGGTGGATCCAGATGTTGTGGCTCATTTGCAATTTTATTTCGTAATGTTTCTAAAAATAAAAAAACTATATATAATACTTTGAAAAGAAAAAAAAATCAAAAACTTTCATATTCTGAAACACAATTATGATTTGTATACATTAACATTATGTTTTGAAAAACTGTGCAAGGTGGGTTCGACCCTTGTTTTAAATATTGTGAAACTTTCCTGGTGGAGATGAAATGATGACATGTGGGAGTTTATAGAAAGAAACCCAAGGGCACAAACAACCCGACAGATAAATTCCAGGTTTCTTTCACGGTTAACCGCGACGTGAGTGTGTGGACTCAAATCAACGACTCATGTTCACTGCAAAGGAATGCCTCTGAAGATTCTGTTGTACCCAGGAGTGCCCCCATGGTGATGTAGGCATCTAGAGATTCCAGCAAGAGATCCAAATCAATTTCCATGTCATGTCTCATACCTGTCTTTTCAAGCATTTAATTGTCATTTTTCCCCAAAGTCCCATTGCGCCTATAAATAGCAAGTAAAAACCCCATTCTTTTCACCTACAGGTTTCAATTTAAAATTGTCTAAACCTTCCTAATCACCTTGCTCCTCATTTTGTAGTCCACTCAATAGCCATACTAAGTATAAAAATAGCCAAGTCATCATTGTCCAGTTCTTCAAGTCACATTCTTCTCATAGATACAGAGAAGAATGTAATGGCCACTTGTTGCTTAGTAGAACATTTTCCTTTGTATCAACAAGTCATTCTTAATCAACACAATTCCCCTGTCTTCACATATATGGTTAGGTCTAGAGTCTTGTCTGAATGTGTCCCTAAAACTCATCTTGTCCTAGAATTTATAGGTTGGATAGCATCAGTATTATACCCCAACAAATATTTTGTAATGAACCACTTGGGAGAAAGTGTCTTCCAAGTTTCATCCTTGTTAATTTGACAAGCCTTCTTCTACCTAGAATCTGAGTCATATGCTATTTTTACGGAAGATTCATTGACACCACATTATGATGATCTTGCAGGGCAATATTACATGCATATTTTATTCTTTCTAAAGCCAGAACAAGGGAGTTTTGCTCGAGATGAAAAGGTATTTTCCTTGGAAATTTTTTATGCAGATGTCAAGGATGTGTTACAATTTCTATAAAAAATACTTGGAAAGGAAGATGCTTCTCAGTTTGACAGGTTAGTGCTTGGATATTTTTCTTTTATGATGAAACTTGAAGTAGCGCTGGACATGCCCTCTTTTTGGCAGGAGAATATTAATTCTCAATTCATGAACTTGACTCTCACATGATCTTTCAAGTTTGCCTCAATTGTTACTTATTTTTTCATTTATAAAAATGCAGAAGAGTTTCTGAATTTGGGGTTAAACATTATGGATTCAAGTAAGTAATATCCCAAAATAGGGAAAATCTACAACAATGAGAATATCTTAAGATATTCCAAAGTTGGAGCTAGAGAAATACATGAGAAGAAATGAAGTAATGCAGAAAATTATCTCATTAAATGTTTCTTAGAAACTCTTCCATCATATTATGGATATATCAGCAAAAGTATGCCTTTATACACTATCTCCTAGTGGGGAAAAGTAGCAAAATGGACCATAAAAATGTTATTCCCTGGTGACTGCGTGATAAAAAAGGGAAATAATGGTTTGGTACCTTATAATATAGATTGAGTACCTCACATAGAAAAGGTAATCAGATAGAAATCCCTTTTGATATGTTAAACAGGTCTCCCAGCCTTACAATGCCTTAAAAATGCCCAAATCCCATGACTTTGATTATGTAGAAAAGAATTAAGCATATACAAAGATATATTATGAGGGTTTCTACAAAATTTCAATAGAGAAACATATATTGGGAGATTAATGGAACAATGTTCTAAGGAAATAGAGATCTGGCCTCCTTATTGCATTATAGAGATAACCCGGCAAGGGTTTCTTGAGACACATGTACAAGAAAGAGAATATATAATTTATTCAACTGATAAATAATGTAGTCTCATTGAAACATGACATGAATTTGGCTAAATAATACCAAGAGGGATAAATATCCCTTCCTCTAGCTTTCTGGGAGAAGGGTTGGCCCTTTCCCTAGGAAACTAGCTCCAAAACAAGGGTTAAAGCCCTGCTGCATGAACTCTCTGGAAAAGGATGCAATTCCTGCAAGGGAATGAACTGTATGAGATTAGAGGTGATTTGGCATACTTCCAAGATGTGAAATGAGCTCATAAATCTCCCTTTTTGATCTCTCAAGAGAAAGAAGGGACCCTCTACTGAGAAACAGACTCGGTAGTGGAATGATCAATCTTCCACTGCAACACCCTGCAACACAGCATTACACTGCTATAGAAATAACCTTGTGACTAAACATTGCTGCTTGGCCTCAAGCCTAGATGTGGAAAAAATTATTACAATACTCTCCCAAGAGACCTCTCAAGGGAAGAGGTGGGATTCCCACTCGGGAACACCCGGTGCTCAACAACACTGCAACCCTGCTAAACAGCGAGAGGAAGCCAAAATTCTTAACAGACCAAATAATAATATATCATAACATCAATAAAAAAGGCTTCCACATTCTCCATATATAGCAAGTGAACCTCTCCTCATGGGGTCCCATCCACATTTTCCTCCAAGCTCATGCAATTTGTCCTCCACCAAATCTGTGTTGTTCATCAAGAAGATGCAATGAATCTAGACAACATATGTTGACTTGGTCAAAGATGAATGAATCAACATGATATCTCCCTTGTTCACACCTAAATGTGCTCCTTCCAACTGCTTATTATTTCTCTATTCACATGAGGAATTTTATTCTTCTGTCAATGTGTCTCCCTACCCATTTATTTATTTATGTAAAGATAAAATCAATTATAATATTCCATTTAAATGAAATCTAAATCTTAGGAATATTATAGTCCTCCCCCTCCAAAATGTTCCTTGTCCTCAAGAAACTGCAAAGGTAGAGAAAAATTTCTCCCCTCCCTTTCCTTGTGGCATCCTCATCAATAGATCCCCACCATATCTTATCAACAAATTTGTCCTTCATTGATTCCTCCCAAGTATGTAAAACATGATAAAGTGGAAGGTGCAAGTGGAAATCTCCTTGTTGTCCAATGGCCTCCTCAAGGTAGGAGTGATGCCCCACATGGGGAATCTTATTCCTAATGAGTTATTCCATCACCCAGGCTATCATCCAAATGAAATGAGCCATTCTAGATAGCTCATCAAAACAATCATCAACCCCCTGTTTGTGCAATGTAGTGGGGCTGCATGGAGAGATTAGTTTCCCTTCCTTCACATTTTTTTCTCTCCATTTATGATAAGTGTGGGGCTGTTTATGTCTTTGGGATGAAATGATATGGCCTCCAAGAATGGCCCAATCTACCCCACAAGATAAGTCCACCGTGAAGTGCCTCCTCCAAGAATGAAAGTTCTCCCAATGGCTCCTCCTACATGAAGGAACGAGGTGTGTTGTGGAAATCATGGTGTGCCCATGTTTTCTTCTGAAACAAACAACATGTAAGATATGGAGAATCATACTCCCAATGGATATCTTCATTTCTAATCCCACTCTCCAAACAAAGCTTCCCATCATTACAAACATATCAGTAATATATGGAAGCAAAATACATGAAAGAAAGCTTCCAAATGACAACCGGAGAGTGAATCAAAGTTCCACAAAAGGAACCAGCATAGTGCATCCAATGCCTGCCTCAAAAAAAAAATAACAAGTGCTTCACTAGCCACTTGTTTTCTGCCACAGTCATCTCATAAGATGGAAACATGAATATACAATGTGGTGTTAATGGTGCACACCAAGGATCATGTGGCTACCCCCACAAACCACCAATAAAGTAGCTAAAATCAATGCTACAAGTAGCTACAAGTGCATCATCATACAATATGCAAGAAGGGTTGTTCCTTCTTGACACACCATGATGTTCAAACAATGAAAAGAAGTACAATACAAAATCTGAAATTATACCTCCTCCATCATGTACTCGAGATCTCGAGCTGAAATGGCTCAATTGGAAACCCTCCCTTACCTCCAATGAGTAGGGAAGTGGTTGTGACCTCCTCTCTATCATCATCCAGGATATGCATCTCTCCATATCCTGAAATATTTCATGCTGGATGCCCTCCCAAATGAGCTCCTCTGTCAAATAGAGATATGCATCAAAATGTAGGGAAAATAAGTCCTTATGTATTTCATGTAGTAGCTTCTCCTTGAGCTTAGAAGCTCTAGTGAAGAAGACTCTACCATAAGAATAGATGACCATATCATCCACAATATATCTGTCATCTCCATTAGTGTCATCAAGAATCATGCAAGAACCAAGATCCTTGGAGTACTCTATGAAGAGTTGAGATCTCCAATATGGATCAATCCTCCCAAGAGACAGCTCTGGTGATTTGGCATGTGAAGCTCTCCTCTTGCTGCATCCTGCTACTTTGACATCCCCCATGCCAAATTTCTCCTCAAAACTCTTCACCCCTCCAAAATCCAAGAGTGGTGAACCCAAAGACAAGATGTCTTTCATCAACTCTAGATTTGGTGGCCTCACAAGTGGAATTCCTCCATGTAGTGAGACATTAATGTCAAGAGTAGACTGCGCATATGGTTGGGAAACCTTGCCCTTGCCCGTACAATGAAAATTATTCTTCCTCTTCCTTGCACTAGCTTCCTGAAATAGAGAAGGGTGTGTGCCTCTCATCAAGTGATGTTGATCTTCCTTTCTACCTTCTCCTCCCATCTACAATGCTTAACAATCATGCTTCTTATTGATTGTGATTTGACCTCCATATATGAGATCCTAGGGAAATTCTTGCAACGATACAAGAATCCCTCCCGTTGGAGCATGTGCTCCTCCTTCCTCTGCATGAGGTACAGGATGTGCTCTAGATGTGACAGCATTGTTTCCCTCATCTTCATCAATGTGCATGTGAAATCCTCCAATAATTGGATCCTCTTGTGAAAAAGAGATCCCCATGTCCTCTTGTTTAGGATTATGAGATAGAGGTTCCTCCAAAAAATCACTAAGGGTTTTCCTCTTAGGCATTCTTCCTCCTTCCATCCATGTCATGACAGATCTGGGCATTTGACTACATTGTGCATCATGGAGTGTAGCTGCATGCTCACACTCACCATGTGAAAATATAGATATAGCTCTAGATCCAAACTCTTCTGGAGATCCCATCTCCATCCTTATTCTTTTCAAATCTTCTGAAAAGTTCTGTATAGATCTTGGAAGTAGATCTGTAAGCCTATCTTCCTTCTTTCCTCCACATAATGGATTCCTTTCTTTTTTGTACATCTCCCCCTCTTTTGATGACGTAATGGCTAAAATCCATAGGCTGTGCCAAGAAAGAAGCTCTGATACCACTATAATATCCCAAAATAGGGAAAATATACAACAATGAGAATATATTAAGATATTACAAAGTTGGAGCTACAATGATACATGAGAAAAAATGAAGTACTACAGAAAATTATCTCATAAAATGTGTCTTAGACACTCTTCCATCAGATTATGGACATATCAGCAAAATTATGCCTTTATACACTATCTCCTAGTGGGGAGAAGAAAAAAAATGGACCATAAAAACGTTATTCCCAGGTGACTGCATGATATAAAATGGAAATAATAGTTTGTTCCCTTAGCATATAGATTGAGGACCTCACATACAAAAGGGGATCAGAAAGAAATCCCTTTTGATATGTTAAACAGGTCTACTGGCCTTACAATGCCTATAAAACACCCAAATCCCATGACTTTGATTATGTAGAAAATACTAAAGCATCTACAATGTTATCTTATGAGGGTTTATGCAACATTTCAGTAGAAAAATATAGTTCTGGATATTAATGGCACAATATGCTAAGAAAATAGAGATCTAGCCTCCTTATTGCATTATAGAGATAACCAAGCAAGGGTTTCTTGAGACACATGTACAAGAAATAGCATATTTGATTTATTCAGCTCAGAAATAATGCAGTATCACTATAACATGACATTATTTTTTCTGAATAATACGAAGAGGGATAAATATCCCTTCCTCTAGCTTTCCAGGAGAAGGGTTAAAACCCTATTGCAACAACTCTCTGGAAAATGGTGCAGTTCCTACATGGGGTTGCTCTGTAGGAGAGAAGAGGTGCTTTGGTCTACTGCCAAGATTTGAAATGAGCTCAGAAATCTCTTTTAATAATCTCCCAAGAGAAGGAAGGCACCCTCTACTGGGAAACAGAACCGGGAGTGGAATCATCAATCTTCCACTACAACGCCGTGCAACTCAGCACTACACTGCTATAGAAATAACGTTGTGACTGAATATTTCTACTTGGCCTCAAGCTTGGATGTGGGAAAAATAAATACAATAATCTAATAAGAGGCATCTCAAGGGAAGATGTGGGATTCCCACTCGAGAACACCTAGTGCTCAACAGCACTGCAACCCCACTAAACAGCAAGAGGAAGTCGAAAGTATAAACAGAACAAATAATAATATATCATAACATCAATAAAAAATGCTTCCACCCTCTCCATATATAGCAAGTGAACCTCTCCTCATGGGGTCCCATCCACATTTGCCTCCAAGCTCATGCAATTTTTCCTCCACCAAATCTACGTTGTTCATCAAGGAGATGCAATGAATCTAGACAGCATATGTTGACTTGGTCAAAGATGAGTGAATCAACATGATATCTCTCTTGTTCATGTTGGTGTATCATTATTTGGAATATTGGTAAACCAAATGATAGGGTAACATCAGACCAATCTTTGGAGTCCTAGGACCTAGCCTTCCTGGACTCAGAGAGGGCTCTCTCTATGGTGCGAAGGATCTGAACTTGTTCGCTTTGTATGTTTGATTTTAGGCTAGTTGTTAAGTATATTTTAGTTTTTCTTGGTTTTGAGGTAAAATTGTTCAAGAAAAAATAGAAAGAGATTTTATCAAATCAACAGCGCTATGGGGTCAACTAAAGTCAAGGATGTCTAATGATGGACAAGGTGTACTACAGGGCCGATTTAGAAAAGTCAATGGATCCTTTGGGTAAGGTATGAGGTGAAATGAACATTAAGTTTGTGAAAAACGAAGAAGTCTTAAACATATATAGTTTGAAATAAAATACTCATGAGGTAGGGAAAACCATAAATCTCTATGAATAATACTCAAACTGATAAACATGAAAGATAAACAATCCAGTGATACATAGAAGCATAATAACTCCTAACTCTGGAAATTCACCTTCAGCTGTTGGGAAAACATATAATATAAACAAAAAACTTAATATATGGAGAGGGAACTCCTAAAAAACATATATCAAGATATCAGGAACTCTAAAACCAGTTTGCAAGCATGGACAAAGGGCAAGATTGAACAAGACCTCTTTGACTTAACTAAAACAATCAGTATTTCATAGAAAGGTTTCAGAAATGGAGTTTTGAGAGACTATAAGTAAGCAGGGCATACCTTAAATCATACTATATAGCTAAAATACTGACCATTAATGAAGCAAGGAACAATTTCTTGATGGGCCTAAAGAGCAGTTAAGAATTCCTTAAAAATGATCAAGAAGAAGAAGAAAACATCAAAGCTGTAATATGTAGGAGGTTTGAGGTGCTTCCATGAGCATATCTCAACATATAATTTTCTGATCTACAACAAATAATAAGTATGAAACATTAATGGAAACAAGAATACATAAACAAATCAGGGAAGCATAACCATTGACCAAGCCATGGAATCCTGTATACAATGCTCCTCCACCATCAAGCCAAGCAAGACATTCATCCACTTCATAAAACCAATATTTTTTTCAAGCTCATAAGACTATGTATTACTATTAACATGTCAACTTCTACTTGTCTTTTACAATGAATCCTCATGGTTTATATAAGCCAAGAGGATAAAAAATTACTAGAGTAGCTAGAAGGCCATTGGCCAAAGAAAAATATCTAAAACTGCACTTGAGGCCTAACAAGGTCCAAGGCACGAAATATCTCTTCAAAATATCCTTTTTGGACCAAAATGGAAAAAATACTGACTTTTAGGCCCTGACATACATGATAAAATTTCTTAACACACATTTGGCCTAGTTTTCACACAGGAATGTAGAAAACCATCTCCGTTTCTAGCAGAATTTCCAGGCGCGCTAGACCAAAATGGCCCTTTTGCAGCGAGCTTTTGGAGGCCTTCTCGGTGTCAAAAATGGTCCCGTGATGGCCCGTTGGAATGATTTTATGTCTCCTTTCCAAATATACTTGATTTTTTTCAATATTATCTCTGGAAGCTTTTCATAAAGTGGAAAAGGGGAAAAAAACAGGAGCGCAACACCTGCTCAAAAACAGTGGCAGAAAGGTGAAAAAATGGTTTTTTTTGGACCTTTTGAGGGACCAAAACAACTCCAAATGATCTAAAAATTTATTAGCATACTCCCCTAGTTCCAAGGAATCAAAAAATATAAACTTCTCCTGCTGAAGATGCTCTGAGAAAAAGCGCAGCATCCAAGGTGCTACACTCCTAGGCTTGAAATTTCACAAAAAACAAAAAGGTGTCCAAAATTGCCCAAATTTGGTGAGTATCTCCCTCAAGGGTTTTTGGAAACCTATAGTGAAGCTTGGGCCAAGATCCTAAGTCTAGCTTGGCCTTTTCCATATTTTCACGTCGGGCACCTCTTTTGGGCAAGGGCAATTTTGAGCTTTTTCCTAGAAAATTGATTTAGCTTTTTGTAATGCTGAGTCATCTTTCTTTGTAAGCTTAAATCCTTGTTTTCTTTCCCCAATTTGGCCTCTAAATGCAGGTTTTCCCTTTCTACCCATGAATCTTTTTCATTTTCAATTTCTAAGTCTAGGAGCTCAGTGAGAGGGAATTGCTACATTCGAGTTGATTCTTCTTCTCTCTGTTTTTCTAATGCTCTCCTAAGACCCATAGTCTTAGGACTCTTCCTAGCTGGCCCTTCTTCTTCATCATATTCTTCATAGTCATCCATGTATTCTTCTATCTCACTTGCAATTTCTGAGCCTCTCTTTTTTACTTGGGTGCTTGGGCTTCATAAATGGCAAGTTCGTCGCTCATTTGTGCATTTTGTGTTTGTAGGAAATGAATGATATGTTTTTATCTTTCCAAATCATTCACCAATTCTTTAACTTGAGCATCATGGTCTTGTAAGAGGGATTTAAGGATTCTTGCTTCAATTTATTCATCATCACTATCCAAGTGTATTAGCTCAAACTCCCTTTTCTTTTCATGACTTCTTTCTTGTTCTTCACTTTTCTACTTGCCTTTATCTTTTATGATTTTCTTCCCTTTGGCTTTCTTTGGCAACTCACTCGTATGCTTCTTTTGAAATTTACCTTTTCTTCTCAATTCCTTGGTGACATTTCTTTGCAATTTTTGATTGGTTTTTCCTCTTACTATTTTAGTGGTTTTAGCTTTCAGTGTTTTAGTGGTTTTAGCCTTCACTGTTTCTGATGAAGGATGCATGGCCCCTTGCCTTGGAGAGGCAGTAAGCACATACTGCTGACTTTTCTGATGAGAAATGGTAAGTGGTGCCAATATTTGGGCTTGTTCATTTTGTCCACCTACAACGTTAGGGTTATCTTTTTCCTCATCAACACTTGATATTTGAATTATTTTTTTTCACTTTGTTGTGGGAAGCCTCCCTGATCATTAATGTCAATGTTTGCAATGATCTCATCACCAGGAGGATAATTAGGAAGGTCTTGCTCTTTTTCTGTTTGGTGAGAAATGCCTAGGTCTGCTATCTTTTCCTCTTCAAGACTATCTCTATCTTCATTCATCTCTCTACTTTTTTGACTATTTTCATCACTTTCCTCAATGTTGTGACTGCTTCCTTCTTGACCTTGGTATTTATCTGTGCCACTCTCATTTCTATCTAGGTTTTTTCTATTTTTAATACTTTCCCTATTGTTGCCTTCATCATTTTTGTTGTCCTTATTATGCTTTGGGCTGTTTGCCTCTTCCTCTTCACTATTTGTTGTTTGGTTGTCCTTATCATTTTTGTCATCTTCACTATCTTCCTATTTGCTGCCTCCTTCTCCACTATTTTCCTTATGGCTGTCCTAATAACTCTCTTCTTTTCTTCTTTCCTCATTGTTACTTTTATCATCTTGCTTTTGGCATCCTTCTTCCTCACTATTTCTCCCTTCTTCTTCAGTTTGTTCTTTGTCATCATCGTTTTCATCTTGACTATTTTCTTTGGTATTAGTAGTGCTTTTCTCAAGCACAACATTACTTTCAGGGCCACTACTTATTTCTTCTTTGTCAGCTTTATCAGTGGAAGATGTTTTTGCTTGGGAGGGTGACTCATGAGAGGAAGGAAAAAAAAATGCTGTAGAGGGAGAAGAAGGGGTATGAGGAGGATTTCAAGATGAGGATGGCATGATTTGTAATGGGATGTAATATGGAGAAGTGAAGTTATCATGAGTAATAAAGTCTTCCCAAGGAGTAACTTTTTGCTCCAGTTGGTGAGTGACAATGATTTTGACAAGGGAGTGATGAAATAAGCTTTCTCTTTACCGAGCTGGAGGTTTCTTTATCACAATGGTGGACATCTTTCCAATACTTTTGCAAAGGAAAAAACGTAGGTTCAGCAACTTGGTTTGGGTGAAGTGCATAAGGAGCCTAATGTGATATGAATAGACCTGGGAAAACTTGCCTTCACAGGTAAAATATTTCATGACAATTTTCATGAAGAGGGCATGCCTATCTAGCAGATGTGAAAAAAAGAAAATGGTTTTACATGCAGCTTGACAATTGGGCTTTAGAAAAGGCTGATAATGGGTTAAGTCAAGGTATGTCTATTTAAACCATTTCTCTCCTATACAAGGGACCTTCCTGGCTTTAGATACAACTTTTCATGTGCAATATTAGGGCAAATAACTCAGTTAAATGAGGATGGCTGCCAATTTATTGCACTTTATTGTAGAAGTGCAAGAAAATAGGATAAAATATAGGGGGAGGTAGTTATTTCTTGGATTTCCGTAGGCTCAAACCTGTTGGGTTTGGTTCCCTTCTTAGCTTGTCTCTTTGGCCTTTGAGGATCATCACCTCCTTCTTAAGACATGATGACTATGTTATTTTTCCTTTCAAATTTTGAAACAAAAATCCTTTTGCAAATGAAATGAAGGTGAGGGAAGCCCTTTTAGGAATCTTAGTGCCCCAAAACCAAATTTTATATTCCAAATAGAAAAGGCCACACTTGCATTTGGATTTTTCCTCAAAATTCCCTAGACTCACTTTTAACCTTAAAAGCACTTTTACAGCTCAAAAATTGGATAAGGAGATATGAATTGGTGTGAAAAATACCTCTTGTAGCTCTTCTTTGTGATGAGAAAAAAAATTGGGTGAAAAACGAGCAATTTTGGCCTTTTTGGAGAAAACAGGGCAATGCTGTGTTTTCTCACTTAGGCAGGCAGTGCCCTTGGCCCGGGTGGCCTCTGCCCACAGAAGTGCGATGGAGCCCATTATGGGCATGCAACACCTGCATGTCGGGCAGTGCCTCCTACAGAAATGCGATAGAGCCCGTTGTGGGCGTGCAACACCTACACGTCAGGTGGTGGCTCCTGTCCGCAGAGCTATGACAAAGACCATTGTGGGTGCACAACGTCTGCACACCGGGCAATGCCTGAACAAAGGCTCGGGTGTTTTTTCAACACCGGGTGACTCCTGCAAAGAGGCTTGGGAACTATCTACACATCGGGCAACGGTTGAATGGAGGCTCGGGCAGTGTCTGCATGTCGGGCGATGGTTAAATGGAGGCTCGGGCATTGTGTGCATGCCGGGAAAATGGTTGAATGCATTGCGCTCACACACAAGCATCCAACATCTAGCGTGGAATTACAATGTGAGCTACTATGGGCGCACAACACCAACACATAGGCGCGCATCTCCTTTGATTTTCTGCATATGACCTTTACTTCAAAATTTCAAACACCTTCTTACTTTTTGATGAAGATGAAATGACAATAGATAAGGACGTTGGGAGTATTTATATCCATGTTTTAAAATGATTTAGGGGGAAAACCTTTCTCCCCTTTATTTTTTAAAAAAACACATTTCTCATTTTCCCTCTTTTCAATGTGTTTTTATGAATGCAGCCTTTAGTATTTTAGCACATGATTGAGCCCAAGATGTATTTTGATATTTGCAAGGTGAACTTCACAAACAAATATTTTCCTCTACATTCTTTAAGTCAAGTCTGTGACTGCTCTTTTTGTAACACCTTATCTATCAAAATTGGATTTTTCTTTCCTCAATGCAATGGTATTCAGTGCTTTAAAAATCAAATTTTCTGACCTTTTGAACTTCAAAATCACAGATTTGATTTAATGGAGTTTTTTACCTTTTCACTTTATCTTTGGAACAATAACATTAGGAAAAATTTTACACCCTCTGCTGTTAATTAAGGAGGTGTTTCAAGCTTGTTTAATTATCTCTTCAAGCTTCTGAAAGTGTCCTTTAATCATTGCACTGCTGTGAGGATAATCAAACAAATTTTACTTTTAAAAGTAAAACACACTTGATGTTTTCTTCCTTTTAGTGTGATTGTCCTTATATAGCAGTTTATCCTTCAAAAATTGATTTCCCTTTTATTAGTGCAAAGGCACTCTCTATTTTTTGAAAACCATAAAATGTGATATTTACTTGTCTTACAAAAGATAACTCAGTGATAAAGAACCTTGCACCCTCTGCTTGTCTATGAAGGAGGTGATTTTTTTTGCTTCTTGATGCCCATTTACATATTCATCCAAATTTTATCAAAAAGCTTGAAACATCTTTGCACTGTGGGGTTTAATAATAGAATTTTGTAAACAGTAAACCCACTCTTTCCTCTTTTAGTATGATTGTCCCTTTGTAGTAGTCTTATTCTTCTCCACTGATGGCGCCTTTGATGATTTTTGTTTTTTCTGCACGAGCATGGAAAAAGGAAGCTGTCCCTTTCCCATGATGTTTTAAGGCATAAAAACTATTCTAATGGCCTTTTTTCCAGAATTGAACCATGTTTGTTCAGATGCTACTGATTTTCTGAGTTTGGGCCCAGAAAATTCAATAAGTAGAGAATTACCCCTTTAAGTGGTATCAAGTTCTCTCTAGCAGCCTCCAGTTTGTTGTGTTCATTAGCCACTGTGGATGGTCTAATGACATTTTTTAGGTATCCTTGATTTTTAGAGATAAAAGCCATTTTTCCTATGCTCTTCAGATTCATTGTTTCCTTTATTCAAAATGTCAAATTGTTTGACTGAAGCTATTCTTTAGTGTGCCTCTTTTGCCCTATTTTTATTTAGGCCAGACATCAAGACATCCCTGCAGAGATGTTTTTGATAAGGTGGCTTAGTCTTGGCAATTTTTTTGTTGGAACAGTAGGAGACACCTTGGAGATTGCTTGAGCGCCTTTTTAGAAATATGACCATCTTTGCTCTATTTTTCTTGATTTCAAATTTGAGCTTTGCTGAAACAGAATTATATGATAGACATGATGTTGCATGAATTAGGGAGGACTAATAGGTTTTTTGCAAGATTTTTAGGAAAAGGGCACTTGACTGCTAGTTAGAAAGTAAAGTTTTTATCAAGACATAGGTTTTTCAGATATTCAACCTAAGAACCATCACCTATAAACCTAGATAATTTTTCATTACCTTGAAGGATTTCCTAGACATACTCAGGTCATCAATAGTAACTTGGGCAGTAGGAGGGTACAATGGAAAAAATTTTGCTATCTTGGCTAGGAGAATTTATGAAATAGGGGGATTTTAGGCATCAGAGATAAGAATATTTACACAAACATGACAGTTATGGACAAAGTAAAGCCTATAAATCTAAGATGGGACTTTGACAGGATTACCAATTTAATCACAGTAGGTAAGAGAGGAGGGAAAACTGAAAAATTTCTCTGAGGCGCTTTCTAGAGGACGAAGTGATTTTTTGAATTTGGTTTCTAGAAAACTTGGACAAAGCATATAGTCATCAAAACAGGTGAAAAATACTAATGACTAACAGTTCACACCTACATGTGCTCCTTCCAGCTACTTATTCTTCCTCTCTTCACATGAAGAATGTTATTCTTCTCTCAATGGGTCTCCCTACCCATTTATTTATTTATCTAAAGATAAAATCAACTATAATATTCCATTTAGATGAAGTCTAAATTTTAGGAATATTACAAGTAAGAAGAGGCAGTCAGTAGCGTTTTGGACTGATTTGGTAAAAAATGAACCTAGTGATGGGGTATTATTTTATTTTGCTGCTAACTACCTGCTAATTGCCTATAAAATTTTGAATGGGACTCCTCCTCCATGTTTTCTTCCAAAGGCTAAGGAATTCCTTCAAATCAATAATATTTGAAAATATGGAGACTGGTTTGTTTTCAAATACTATTCAGAAATTAGATTTTATGGTGCAGGGGTTGAACCTTATAGATTTTCTACTTCTATCCCCATGAGAATGTTTTCTTTAGAATTTATTATAAAAAGCTTGAATATGGAACATATCCACTTTCTGCCAATGGAGAAAGTACATTTGTTTAAATTACCCATGACTGTTGGACCTTTCATAGTGAATATGAGGCAAGTTGCAAAAGAAGCAAACCAAATGCTACAAGATGTACATCTATTAGTAGGAGAAAAGTGGGTTTATGATCCACATCAGGTGATTTCCAAAAGAAGGTTTGAGAATGGTTACTCTGCTTTTACTCATGAAAGTATGCTTGAAATTGAAAAGCTGGATAATAAGGGTTTTGAAGGAATTGGCAACACTAATATTGAAGCCCCTACTATCTCTGAAATGGGGAATAGAAGAGGTAGAGAAAATAATGTTGATATAAAGGAGAAAGGAGCTGAACATAGAGCTAAACTAAGTGAAGAGGTGCCCTATGCACAACCGAGTTTATCAATTCAATTGGAAGATATAGAAAATACACCAGCTTCACCCTCCATGCATGAGGCTGTTCATGATCAGGTACCATTAATTAAGCAGGTTTTTGCCCAAATTTCTAAGAAGAATTAGAAGATCAGAGCAAGTATGAAGGCTCAAGATGAGTCTCAATTTACCCCTGATCTGACGAGGTTGTTAACTGTTATGGATTTATAGAAATATTAGCTCAATATTGGTATTTCACATCCATCTGGGATGATAGTAGGGTCGTCAAGAAATTTCAGAACTATTAATTTAACTGTTGATGCCAGGAATATTCCCTTACCTGGTAAAAATAATTTTCATATGCAAACTAGTCTATTAATTGTGAATGATTTGACTTGAACCAATGCAGTTGTAAGTAAATTTGAAAACATTTTGGGAAAGGTAATCAATCAGATGAAGATGGAGATCAAAGAAGATAATTTTCAAGATTGGAATAGACCCCAATGATAGGTCAGTTGTGCAAAAGTTGTTGCAAAGTGCAGAATCAGAGATTAATGTGCTAAGAAAGAAGTTGAAGCTCCCTATTGGAGAACACCCAATGGAAGTTGAAGTGGCAAAAGTGGAATCTGAGAAAGATAAACTTATAGAGAAAATATTGCGAAGGGATGAAGAGATTTCCAAATTGAAAGAGACACTAGCTAAAATACAGGGGCAGATTGATTCACATGTCTGCACAATATTTTTGTCATCTGAAACTAGTGATCCAACAACTAAACTATCACAATTGAGTATTCAGTTGAGGATGGAAGATATTGACATGAATAAATCCCAGAGTGGTCTCGAGACAACCATAAAATTTATTTGGGCTAAGGATAACAAAATTCAAATGTGAAAGGAAAATGCAGACAAATATAATGCACTCGGAAACCCCTCAATACTTAACAAATGAGTAAAGGGAGATCTACCTAAATGGTTCATGAGGAAAAATACTTGTTAAGGTTTTGAAAATGGGGTAGAAAGCTAAGTGGGCTTGACTTTGGGGAAAATTCCATAGTTAAACGCGCTTGAGCTAGAGGAGTTCTGTGATGGGTGACAACCTAGGAAGTCTTAATTACCAGGTGAAAGCCTTGGAAGTGATTATTGACGATATGTGATTGATTTCATTAGTTTAAATCCCACTTCTTCACCCCTTGTGATCATCACTCGATGCAATCAGTGGTAACTGGACTATTCAAAAATCATGAGAAATGGTCAGTTACAACTAACTCTTATGGAAATGGTCATAGTTGAATGAATTTCTTAATGAATTTCAATCCCTAAAAATGATATCTAATATAATGCACTGTGGAAACCCTCAAAACTTAAAAAATGAGTAAAGGGAGCTCTACCTGAATGTTTCATGAGGTACAATACTTGCTAAGGTTTTGCAAATGGGGTAGCAAGCTAAGTGGGATTGATTGTGCAGAAAAATCGACAGTTAAGCGCACTTTAGCCATGGGATTTCTGGGATAGGTGACCACTTGAGAAGTCCAGGCTACCGGGTGAAAGCCCCAGAAGTGATGATTGACACTATGTGATTCATTTCACTAGTTTCAATCCCACTTATTCACCCATGTGAATATCACCCGATGTAATGAGTGGCAAGTGAACTATTAAAAAATCATGAGAAATTTAGTCAGTTACGACTACCTCTCATGGAAATGGTCATAGTTGAATGACTTTCTTAACGCAGTTCAATCCCAAAAAAAGATATCTAGAATACAAAGGAGATTATCAATCATCTTGTGAAGAAATCAAGAATCCCAGAGATAAGGTAAAGGGGAAAATGTCCCTAATTGAAGCTAAACAGATTCTTTGTAATGCAATTATAGGAGTAATGAAAACAATTTGGGAATCGCTAGTTATAATTTCAGAAGAACAATGTATCATCAGAAATCTACAAGAGCTCATTTTGGATGAGAAACAACAAGTGCAAAATAGAGCTCTATGGGTAAAAAGTAAATAGATTTTGTTAACTCCAAATCATATCAAGAATTAGAAGAACATGAGATTAAAGATAGAACATTATGTGTTCTAGAAATCAATAAGTTGGTGGTGAAGAATGCATACAGGAAATCAGTAGAAAAGAAGTTGACAGAGATCATGCAAGCAGTAGATAAGTTCAACACCGTGTTTGATAAGAGAACTACGAAAGGACTGCCATCTTGCTTGGATCTGCAAGGTGATTTATTGTCTTGGGAAATATAATAGACTTTGTTGGTGGAAGAAAAAATTAATATTGAGAATACTCATGTGAAGACTGTAGTTTTAAAAGGAACAACAATTGTCAATTTTCTGCATAAATATTTTCAGTTATTATGGATGGTCAAGACTTTGTTTCTGGAGAGGCCCACTTACATCAGGATCACTTCTTTTAGATTGGAACATCATAAGCTATTTCATTCTCTGAAGAGAAATGTTGAAATCTGGAGAAATGCATAGCATGGATGTCTAATCTTCTTGAAGACACATAACAACAAATGATACTCATAAGACAACATAATATTTTTATTTATTATTGTATTATCTTTTTTTTTTCCTATAAAACGAGGTTGTAATGTTACCCTTGATTGTAATGAAAGAATAAATAATTAGTTTAGTTATTTCTAAGAAGTTGTGGTAGTTACAAACTGCTTTTGAATGTATTTAAGAAAGGCACAAATTATGAAGAGGGTTCGGTTCAAATTTTTGGAACCTCTGGAAGAATATATTTTTGGAATTATTTCTCTAAAGAGTTAATGAAAGAAGTCTCAAGTTTCCTGTAATTGTTGATGGTTATTTTTCTTTCCTCTGTCATCTTGTGCTATTTATTCTAATGAATGAGGTGAAGTAACGAAGCTGCAAGTCTCTGAGTTATATTTGTAAGTCAGACTTAAATATCCTTAAATGCACTCCTTCACTCCAACTCCTCTCTGTTTATAAATTATCTGTGAAACTAAAGTTAATAAATTCTGTGTTTACATCATATTACATTAAGTTTCCCTACATTTCTTCTTTTTCATTCACATTTCATCAATTAAAGGTATTATGTAATATTTTATTTACTCCGAGGAATTAAGGGTTTAAAAGCTAATTTCCAAAGCAATAAAAGAAAGATGGAATGATAAAGATTGTTCCTAAAAAGTACTGTTAAAATTCCTTAATTACTGATTACTTTCCAAAACTAAGGGATTGTCTCTTAATTACCAACATGAACCATGGCCAAATATGTTTTTTGTTCCTTTTCTTTGATTAATTTATCCATATCTGTCTCCATATTTATAATTTGTGCATTCTTGTCCATGATCAACTTGAGCATGTGTTCCTTCTGGCTCTCTAATTCTCCTATTTCTTTTGTATGTGGGCCCTTGGTTGCTCAAATATTTAGCTTCTTTCTAAGTGTTCCAATATAATCATTTTTACTCTTGATTAACCATTCAGCTTCTTTTACATTCTCTGGATTATACCCCATCTTTATGACTATTTCTTCTAATTATTTTATTCTTGTATCCTTTGCTAGAGATGAAATCCTTTCAATATTTAGCTGATATTGAACATTAGTAAGAGACACCTGCAACTTAGAAGAATTCATTGAACTGTTAGTCAAAGTAGAAAATACCATTTCTTCTGTTTTCTTATGCATGTCCATCTGATCGATGGGATGGATGTCCTTTGTATCAAATTCAAAGGAGGTATTTTTTGTAGTCAACAACTATCTTTGGATGTGGAATCTGAGCTTGTAAGAATTCCATTTTCATTCTTCCCTTGTATTTATCAAGGGCTGACAGAAGCCTGCTTTGAGCACTGGAAGTTTGTTTCCATAATTAATTGTAGGTGTTTCCTCTAAGGATCTCATTCTTGAGTTGTATCTCTTTGTATTTGTCAAAAGTACTTTTATCTTTATCTCCCTGAATTACCCCACATGTTTGGGTTAGGTCCTGATGGTTTTGTGACACTGGTGATTTTGCTGGGGACCTTACGAATTTGCTACCTGATTGTGTAGACGAATGTGGATCTTTGATGACTATGGTGGCTTGTTTTTTTTCTTTGTTTTCCAAATATGTATTAGGACTCCTCTTAGTTCTCTTTATATATATTATTTTAAATTCCTTTGCTGAGCTCCCTACAACTAAAGAGGATCCTTCCTCTATTTGTATCTTATTTGTCTTCTCTTGAGGAGTAGGAATCTGTGAAGAAGAGGTGGACATGAGATGCCCCTCTGCTTCTTGTAAGGATTTCTCTTCCCATTTCAACTGATTCATGTACCTTTCAATATCTGGCTTCTGTGTGTGCACATAAGGAATGGTTTTATGTTCCACCGTTAGCTTGAATACTAGGCGAAATGGGCCATAAGAGCATGTGAAACTGAAAGTGAAATTCATTTGTTTTAGGAGCTTATCTGCTTCTTCATCAGCTTCCCTATTGTTACAAATAAAGGGACCAACTACTTTCTTTATTCTAAAATGAGACTTATTTTTGGCCGAAACAAAATGTATTTCATCAACATTAATTATTAGTCTTATGTGTTCAAGATAAAATACTCTCATTCGGAGGTATTTAGGAAGTTTGTATGGTTTCATCCCACACCCATATACTCTTATTTCTGTGTAGTTCTTATAGAGGTACAAATCTCATGTTTTGGCTTGCTTCATTAGGTGCAAAATTTTCGTAATCTCATCATTGATTCTTGGCTCTTCATTGATGTTCAAAAAACTCATGATTTGGTGAATGAAATGATATATGTGATATTTGAAGGTGTACTCATCTGAATCTTTCCTCACCAAAGAAGTCTGAAAAATCATTGACTCTGGGTTCCCTTCATCATCCAACTTCTATAGTGAGCGTGGGAACATGTCTACTTGATAATATGTGAACATGTAGGCAGGAATGGAGGCATATTTGAACATTCCCTTAGTTGCTAACTTTAGGAATTGTTATTGTATGATGTCATCAATAAATCAACTAAAATTAAACACACCACAGGGTTTTTGATCTGTAGAGAAAATTGATAGAAAACACATGATCTTCTCATCTACCCATTCATTAGATTAATATCCTAATGTTGAGGCCTCAGATTTCCATTGCAAAAAAAATGGGGGGAAACCACCCTATCCGGGCCTTAGAGAAAGTCCTTTTCCATTTGGTGTAGTGGCTCCAACTGGAGCTAAATGGACCAGTTTCCTAGTAAGGATAATAAGGGTGTATTTTTTTATAACATGAAAATGGAAGAATCATTTTATTTATCATACACAGTGACTAAATATCTATTCTACTATATCCTCGGGATTATTCATTCTTTAATGTGATCTAGAAGGATATCTTTTAGCAATTGGTAATGAAGATTATTAAATAGTTGAAAGAGATGAAAATTATGTAAAAGTGATTATTTTTACTAAGTAGTTAATCAAAACACTTGTGAGATATAGATCGCATTCATAAGTTTGATCATATATATGAGATAAGTAACCATAGGTGAACATCAGTACAAAAGTGCATTTAAAATTTACCTATGGTAAAAAATTTCATATATAATACAGATAAAAGGTAGTTGACAATTCAAGAAATAAAACTTAACATAGCATGTAGAAACACCATATATGCAAGGTTCTAATCATTCAAATTGACAATAGTATCTTCTCCTCTTCAATCCAAAGAAATTCAATGAGTAGAAAAATGCATCTTCAGTTAAACATCTTCAATATCAAAAGAAAACATAATTTTTTCCATTAATTCATCAAGGTATTCACAAACATACAGAAGTGCATTCCTTTGCAAATGTTTTTGATAAATTTTTGGACCCCTCTCTAAATGCATGAGAGGATTTTAAATAATATATAATATGACTAAAATAGATTATACAAAATTTAGAGGAGGTTTCAAATAACCTTCCTCTTAAGAAGAAACTTAAAATCTAAATACATCTATAAAAATCTAATGACTCAACACTATGTGGAAGATTCCTTGTTAGTCAACTAAGCATGAAGTTCACAAATATCAGCCATAGGCTTTACTTGAGGTGGGGAGTCGATTCTGGTTCTGATTTTTCCTGCAAATATGGCTTCAGTAAGTGGTGGTGGCATCTTTTATGTTGAATTTGTTAAATAATTCAACATCATAATTTGTTTGTGTGGTTTGAAAAGATACTGCCAATAGGCCTCCCAATTCATCTTTGAAATCTGCTTTATTGATTCCCTTTGAACTAATGCTTTCTCCTTCCAAATTTCATTTAATTGTTTTATATTTGGCAGTGTCTCTAAATCACCTCCTTTGATTAAGTTGGTGGTATGAAGTGTATGCATTATTTCCTCTGTAATATTCCTGATTTTCCCTATTTCTCTTGTCACTGCCCGTTCTACCTATTTAATATGTACATCCCAATCAGTAAACAAGATGTCTTTGAGAGACGCTTCAATTTCAGGAAGATTTTACTTTCTTCCTTCATTTGATTCTTTCCATGTGATGTGATATGAGATTTTAGTTTTTAAATCTTCATATTTAGTCCTCTGATCAATTACCTAATTTGTTAATTTCTCACCGATATCTAAATAAGGTCTAATAGTAAACATCCTTTGACAAAATAGACCTTGTTGTATAGAAAATTTAGAGTTCAGCTTTAAAGCCTCCTTCATCAATTCATGTTTTGTTGGTACATCTTTGAATTTGGTAATTGATTCCTGCATTTCACCAATTTGTATATTCTTGGCAGTGATATCTGCTTCATAATTTATGTTCATTGCTTCCATATTTTTTTGCAATTGAGACATGTATAACTCAACTTGTTTACTAACATTAAGTTTCTCCATCTCTAATTGTTGCTATAGCTACGAGATTCTTTCTTATTTCTCTTTCAAAAAAAATGAGACTTCAGTTCATTTATCAATTGTAGTCGTGTTGCAGGCTTCTGCAAATTGGGACAACTTTGACGTATTTCCTGTTGGATCAGTGGTTGTGTCTTTCCAGACCACTTCCATTTATTCCTTTCCTGGTAGTATTTCGGTAGGAGTTTTCACTCTCCTTTTTCTCTCTCACCTTACTACAACATTATGCTCAGGACTGTAGAACACATATAGAGGATGAATTTATTATATTTTTAAGGTGATCTCAGTTGTATGGAATGCATGGATGATGTCTAGTTTCTGCGAGCATGTTTCTTAAGTATCTCCTGTCTCTGGATTTGATATTCTCTAAGTTTGATGAGGTGTAGAAAATTCTAAAGTTCCTTCAAATTTCATTATCTCTTTTATATTCTCGAGGCTTTGATTAAATTCATCCCATTGCCATTCCATATCATTGCCCTTTTATCTATCAGTAGCACTTTGATTTGGATCAATTTCCATCTCATGTTTTGTTGATTTCTGACTAGTCTCAGTCGTGGCTTCTATTTCCTTCTGTGATTAATCAACACTGTGAAATGATCCTACTTCATAATTGTGCTCATCAGTATTGATACTAACACTAGGTGTAGCCTTATGTTGGGTGCTTAACAAATTCGATGGAATTTATTCAATTCTCTTTCTTTTGAATTCTGAAAATTTGTGAAAATCATTTGGATCCAATTTCACCTTTGCCCAATTTATAAACTGCTCAAAAGACTGAGCAGATTTGAATAAATCTTCAAATTTATTATCTTCATGAATAAATTCTTTAAATTTCATTGACATAGTAAAATTGTAAGCTACCTTATATGGATCATATTTCCTGCATGGCATGGTTGTTAGCTTCATAATTTCTATATTATGAATATCTTTTATCACATGACCGAAATTATTTAGTGTAAAAATAACACACTGTACTGGGAAAATTGGCCATAAAGCTTTCTTTGAATCTTTGAGGTTCTTTGCAAGGCTGTATCCTACTTTCTAATAAGAAATTTCCCTTGCTAGCAGCTTATCAGGGACATACAAAGGAAGTACATGGGTCTTAGCAATACAACAAAAATTCTAATATTGGTGAACATCTATTTAGTGAAAAATGCCCCAATTGGGAGGGGGTCTATATTGGATTCTTCAGAAAACCTTTGGAATTTTTTGTCAAAAATGAGTTGGTGCGTGGGAAGCATAACACCATGACAAATTCTGTAAAAATGGGATGCAATAGTAATGCCACAACTCTTTGTGACTGAGATGAATGGGGTTTGGGTATTTAATTGTCCATTTCCAACCCATGATTGGAAATTTAGTACAGAAACATGTAGTGTCCATAACATATGCACTCATATAAAATGGGGGGGGGGGGGGGGGGGGTATTCTTTGGGAGGAATTTATTTTATGATGATAGTCAAAGATAGCCATAGCTAGGTTGCCAGATAGGATGGTGGCATAGTTCATTATAATGGAATTGACACATGCATATATTAAGGGTACCCATTGTATTGAAAACTTGGTACTGTTAGGTTTTCCATATAACCTACATAACATATAGGTCGCATAGTTATGAGGATATGATAAAGGATCAATAGGGTACATACTAGTTTTTTCTTGTTTGATTTTGTTACCCTCAGACCTCCAACTCTAAATAATTTTGAATGGTTAATCATTTTATTTGGCGAATTGCGATACGAATATTGAATCATAAGTTTTCTGATGCTATGGAAGATGGTACATTTGTCTCAGGTCTTCCACTGTAAAAGACCCCATGAGTTCCATCTCTCAATTTATAAATTGTGTCTCTACAATGTTGATGTTTTCGATTACCCATTTGACCATATCTATATATGGTAAAATTTTAGGCCTTGCTACTATACTATGCAGGAGAGATCAGGCTGCATCACTAATTTGAGCTGTCGATGGCATTAAGGAATCAGTTGTTGGTTTGATTTCAGTAATTGAGGGTTGTTCATTTTCGAGGAGATTATAAATAAAATCCTATGTCATCACTCCTACATCTTTGTTTCATTTAGTATCTAAGAACATGGGTAGCATTTCAGTAGTCTTAGATTCAATAGTACTCTACTTCTTGTTCTTCTGCATTATCTCCCTGAGAGACATTTTGCTAGAATACCTCCTGAAATTCAAAGATAATAGAGTGAAAAACATAGAGTAGCGAGACAAGGGAATTCAAAAATGATTTAATGATAACAAGAGATTTTCAAAGATATGTTTTTTAACTCACCATAAGTGAAAGTAGTTCTTTATTTTCTCGAGCCACTAAAACAGCGAAATGCCTTTGAGTTTCCTTTGAAATTTCATTTAAGGCTTATCAATTCTACATACTTTACGTCTAATTGAGATATATTGCATCCCAGGAATAAGATTGCTCAAAATAGATCTGTTAAACATTGATGCGATAATGTGATTGTGAGATTACAATATCACATGTCGGGCTTTAACCTAGCTTTTCGTTTCAGTGGTTAACCTCAGCTATCACACTTCGGGGTTGGTTTATAATATTAAAATTTGTTCAAAAAGGTTTTTGATATGTGATTTGTGAGATTCCTCAAGTGGAAAGGGTGTTGAACTTAGTATTTCACCATTTTTCAGATTTTATGATCACTTTTTAGAGTTAAGATCCATTTCTTTATAGGAAATTAAATTTAAAAGCATCCCCATATATTAAAATAAATGGGGGTTGTTGTATAGTACAACAATTGTTGATTCACTTGGGAGAACCAATTATCTCTGATTATTTTTTTGAAATTTCTAGAACTTTCAAAATAAAAATAGTTGCGGGAATGAATTTCAATACAAATAATATTTTACTAAGTAATAAAATCTCACTTGATTATAATTCATAAGATTTTATTTTTTTAAATGAGAATCTAAGAGTCTATATCATTCTTTACTAAGTTCAAACAGATAAAGCAGGTGACCTTTTAGACAATAATGATTCATTGTCCCATCCAACTACTATTACAATTTTCCAGAATAATTTCAATATTATATACTTTATCTCTTTGGATTTTTTTATTTTTTTTTGTATATATTTTCTATATATTTCTTTATCACATAAAATTCATTTTCTTGTCTTGGTAACCAAATATTGACAATGCCATTCACTGGTTATAACTAAATTGTTCAAGTTGTCTCTTTATGAGACCCCTTCCCTTTTGATATAATCTCAAGTCATTACCCTGTTTTGGTAGGAAGTATTGGTAATGTCAGTTTAACTATTTTCCTATGAACATGGTCAACAAGCTCGCGATGAGACTTATTATCTTTTAGGCTTTAGCATATTCTATTTTTTGAATTACATTCTAATAATTGAAATTTTTTTCAGATGGGGTGAATCATTGGCCCTTTTGAGGATTCTGGATGATAATTTTAGAGTTTAAGATTTCTTATTTGTAAAGAGTCTTTACTATGTTAAAGATTCTTTTCTTGATTGATAGTATAGTAACCATACTTTATAAAAGTGAGATTTTATCAAAGAGTAAAAACTTCAGTGAAATCACATTTTTCAGCGGAATAAAATCTATTTGAGATTCCAATTCCACAATTATATCCTTAACAATTCCTATTTATAGAAGTGATAAATAAAAAAGATTCTCTGAGATATTTATTTGAAAAGCCAAAAATGAATACTATTCAACTTTTATTTTCCTAAAAAAATAAAAGACAATAATATATAGGGAATAGAAGAGGTTACCTACTATGAAAATTATTTCTTTAAAATTTTCCCATTAATAGGCAAAGAAGCTCGTTTTCCTGATAGAGCTTGCAATAAAAATGTTGATGGGCCTATTTCTTCTATGATTTGAAAGGTGCAAGCCACAGTCTTTGGAATTTGGTATGTTTGCCATTTTCCTTATGTGTATTATCCCATTTTAGTTGTAGATCACCAATTTGAAATGTTTTTGGAGTGACAGAAGTTGTATCAAATGAATCTTTAACTAGATATTGATGATGTGCATGAGTAACTTTAGCTTTTTCTATTTCCTCTTCAAGTTTAAGGATTTGGAATTGTCTTACTTACAAAGAAGAAGGGGTAATTCATCAATAAATTAGACTAGGGCAAGAGAATGAATAACTACATTAGTAGGAAGGAAAAATTCTTTCCCATAAACAAGATTAAATGGAGAAGTTCCAATGGAGGTCTTTTGAGTTATTCGATCTACCCAAAGAGAAAATGTTAATGGTTTGTGCCAATTTCTTTGATTATGGTCAACAATTCATTTAATGATTCTAATAAGGTTTTTATTTCTCAAGAGAAGTTGGTAAAACAAATATAGTTATAATAAAATAATTAATGAATTCAATAATATTCTAAGAGTTAGCTACTTTTAGTGGAATTTCTTCCACCCATTTAGTAAAATAATCGGTAGCTATGAGGATGTATTTATGTTGTTTGTAAGAGTTAGGAATGATCTCACCAATTATATCTAATCCCCATTGCTCGAATGGTTGTTCGATATTAACTGGTTGTAATGGAAAAGATGGTTTCCTCTTCTAGATGCACTTTGCAAACCTTGCATTTCCTCGCATAATCATGAGCGCTTTTAAATAGTGTTGTCCAAAATTAACTTGCATGTAGGATTTTATGTGTTGTCCTATTTCCTCCAAAATGTCCTCCTGTTGGTCCATTGTGGAGTTCCTGCAAAACTTTCTCTACTTCAGTTTTCTCTAAGCATCGTAATAGCACAGAATCAAAGTTCCTTCTAAACAACACATCGTTGATCATTTCATATTGCTTAGCTTTCAATCTTAAAGAACACTTTGTTTATAACTGAGATGCATGGGGGTATCTAAATTTTTCAAAGAAAATCTAAGATCAACATATTGAGACTAAGCATCGTTGACGCTTACCTCAAACACTTGTACATCATTACCTGGATCTATTTTTGATGATAAATGGGATGCTCCTGTTACCATTCTACAAAAACCTTGACCTCTAATAAATTTATAAGGTCTAATTTCTATATCATATTTTTGTAAATCAGTTACCTAGTTATCCCTTTTCTCTCCTACTTCTCTTTGCATCAACAATTGCCTTACTGCAGAAAATGGAACTATTATCTTGGTGTGAGTTCTTCAGAGAAATTCTCTAGAATTCTTTATAGATTTGAAGACATCAAATGCTTCTTTTTCAACAACTGAATATTTTAGTTCTGCACCTTGCAAATTGGAGCTGAAAAATGATATTGGTGCTTCAACTTGTTGTTCATTGAGCTGTGTTGAAATGACAACATATGATGTATCTAATGCGAATGTGTATAAAGTCAAAGGATTAAGAAAATTAGGATTAGTCAATAATGGATCATTGAAAATAGATTGTTTGATTAAATTGAAAGCTTCCATTTCATTATGCCCCCACTTGAAGACTTAATTTTTCTTAATCATTGTCTGTAAAGGTAAAAATATCTACGAAAATTCAGGGACAAATATATTTACAAAATTTATCTGTCCAAGGAATAACTACATGGTTTTCTTATTATGAGGGAAACAAATGATTTTAAATTCTTCGATTATTTTAGGATCAATATAGATACCTTTTTGGGACATGATGAATCCTAAAATTTTTCCTTCATCAAAAGAAAAATATGCAATTTTGGGTTAAGTGAGATTCCATAGTTTTTACATCTCTCAAAGATTTTCTTTAAGTCATTTACGTGTTTGGTTCTTTGTCTAGAAAATAATATGATTTCATATAGATAAATAACCACTAATTTGTTAATGATTCCTCTACAAGTTGTGTCCATGGCTCTTTGGAAGGTGGCATTTGCATTGATTAACCCAAAAGGCATCTTATGATAGGCATAAGTTTGCTACTTCATCGTAAATGTGGTCTTTAATCTATCATTTGGGTGTACTGGGATTTGGTTATATCCTGAAAACCCATCTAGAAAATACATAAGTTTAGAACCAGCTATAGTTTGAAGTACTTGTTCCATGCTTGGTAATGGAAAATTTTCCTTCTGACATGATTTATTTAAATTTATAAAATCAATACAAATCCTAATGTCACCATTTTTATTCACAACAAGAAATAAATTTGATACCCATTTTAAATGTCTAAGAGGAAAGATAATTTTAGCTTCAAGGAGTTTATTCAACTCTGATTTGATCTAACTTTAAAGATTAGGATGAATATGCCTTAAATTTTTCTGCACAAGTTTCTCGTTTGAAATCATAGGGATATTATGTTGAATAACAAACGTGTCATATGTTGTGAGATCAGTATAATCCTAAGCAATAGCACTTTTGTATTTCTTTAGTAACTAGACAAATTATACTCTTTCTTCAGAAGACAGACCAAGACCTAAGTTTACATTTTGTGGTTTATCATCGGTTCCAAGATTTACTCACTCAGATTTTAAAGTTGAAATTTGAGTTTTATAACTAGTAACTCTCTTGAACCTATCCTTTAAATCATAAAGGTCTTCCAGTTTGACAACTGACTTTGGTATTGTATTTTCATCCTGTTCTTTCTTTATATGAATTTCATGTTCATGCTCATCTATAGTTTGATTATCATAAGATCCTTCATATATAAGGAAATATATGATATCAGAATCATGATTAAATACTCTCCAATTAGTGATATTATTAGGAATAGATTGTATAAAAATAAATTCAATAGAAAACCTGTCATGACTAAATTCTTGAGATGAAATTAATTTTGGTGCTACATTGGCCAATAAATATACACCAACATTTTGTATTCTGGGCATAGAGGAGATATTAAAAACTAAGAAATGAGAAGTTAAATCCTTGAATAATGATTGATAATGTTTAAGATGTCCAGAATGAAAATGGATAGTATTTCTTACTTGTTAGACAATTATTGAATCTCCAAATACTTGCATATATTTAATGCCAAGGTCGATTTCTTTATACAAACCTTGAATTAGTGCTTCATATTATGTTGTGTTGTTTTTGCAATTGAATTAAAGTTTGTAGGCTAGCATCGTATTTTCTCCTTTAGGGCTTATTAAAATATAGCCAGCTCCTGCACCATCTTGTAATTTAGAACCATCAAAATAAAGAATTAACTACCTATTTATTTGCAAAATATTTACATTTAGAAGCGTCGGTATGGGAAAAAATTTCAATTTGAGAGATAACCGCATTATCTAAGAAGGGTGACGATTGTGCATTAAATTTTACAATAAATGATACTGCCAAGTAATTTCCAATAATATTAATATTGAATTCTACTGGCTCATTGATTCCTTCAAGATCAATAACTTTATGTTTGATGGATTTATCACGGTATACTCGAATTTAGTTTGGCTTTCCATTGTAGGGAAGCCACATGTGTGAATAGTTTGTTGCGAAATATCCATGAAGCTTCTCGGAATAGTCCCTCCTCAATACTAAACCATAAAATTTAGGAATATTGACTACAAAAATATCAATTATCTAGGAAAATTTAGGGTTTGATGATAATCTAATGGAAACAAAATTTATTTCTCCCACAACCTCTAATTTTTTCCTATCGAGTTGTGCTATATGAACATGATAATTTTGAGGAGCTATGTTGAATTCAACACATACTGATTTTGGAATTATATTAGAGGAAGCCCTTGAATCATTAAGCAAATATTGACATTCTTATTAAATATTTCATAGGTCAAGAGGAATGGAGGAGTATGAGAAATGGATAGGTCACCTATCATAATGAGATTTGTGGAATCTATTTTAGTTGAAGGAGAAGGAGGTTTAACCATATGATTAGAAGCTTGAATTACTATTGGAGAAGGTAAGGATGAAGAAAGAACTACATTAAAATATCTAAGTAAAATATTATATTGTTGTTTTAATTTAGTAATTTCATGGATTGAGATATTAGCCCTGGTATTTTTCATATCTTCCACTATATTATATTCAATGGTGGCAGACACGACCACTGTGTTTGATGTAGATGGAACATCTGAAGGAGACGAGTTAGTCTGTGTAGCCTTAGATGTATACTTCTTACTTACTGTTTTTTCTTTAGCAGTAGTTGAATTTTTATGTTTTTTATTAGGCTACATTGCATCAGTGGTATTATTGTTTCTTTTACTAACGGGTAAAGCTTCATGGTATTCATCATTTCGTAGGATGAAACCTCACATGCCATTTAGTTCAACTGCTTCATCAGCTTCAGTTTATTCCTCCTCTATTTTCTCCTCTTATGTGTCTTGATCCGACTCAACATTAGATATAATTTTGGGTGACGGAGAAGTAGAAGACTGATTTTTCTTGAAAGGCCTAAAAGTCCTCTTAGTACTAGAACTTTCGGCAATTTGTTTTTTTATGTCTTCCATTTCATTTGTTATGGTTTTTAGTACTTTCTGGAGAACTTATACATCCAAAGAATCTTTTGGTGGTTTTTTATTTGAATCATCTTTGAAAGAGACTTTCTTGGAGTTCATGTCTTCTTGAGAAGTCTTATTTTCAAGGGCAATAATATGTTTCTCTATAGACAAAGCTTCCTTCATGTTTTATGCTAATGTAGCTAACTTCACTCTATCAACAAAAATGGCTATGTTAGAGGGAAGAGAAGAAATATACCACTCAATTTGAACCTCATCACCATGAATTGATGTAGCAGGGATTTTATTGAGTAATTTATTAAATCTAGAATTGAAGTCTTTTATTTTATCTCATGTTTTATCCTTGAGATTTGATAAGACTTTGATGAGCGATGCAATGGTTATGTCATCGCCAAAATTATCTAGGAATTGTTCTTTGAACATATCCCAGCTAGTTATAAAGTCAATAGGTAATGAAAAATACCAGGATCTTGTATATCCTATAAGAGTATATGGGAATAATTTGACCCCACAGTCTTCTTCAACTACACCATTCAGCTTGATGGCTAGCATATAATTGTGGATATGTTCCTCAGCTAGGAGTCCATCATCTGGATTAAATTTAGGTAACCATATTTTAGGGTGTTTAGGGAGAGAATGAAGAAGGGATTCCATTGCTACAATGGATGCACACATGGTGGGTTTTTTTGGTGTTGAACCTCCATTGGAATTTGAGTGGAGATGATGAGTGGAGTTTTAGTTGAAGAAGAGGTGGGCGGAGTGCTTGAACTAGTCAACCGTGAAGGAGCTTGAGAACTAGAAATAATTAAACTAGCATTGATGGTTGGAATAGAAGTTGTGGAAATGAGTGGAGGGAATGAAGGTGTATGAGGTGGATTATTGGACAAAACCTCACTGGTGGATGACTCTGATTCAATATTTTTTTTTTTCTTTCAAAAAGTACCAATAGGAAATTCAAAAGGAGGGATTCTTGTATTCTATGTTTTCGATCGAGTTAATATTCATCTTGGGTGTAAAGAAGATGAAACAATTATTTCAGATGATTGAGAAGTTTTAGGATTTTGAACAGAAATGGCTACTCTCTCTAATTTTTCAATAAAAGACAAAAATTATAGGAGTTAGGGTGATAATTTGAAGATAGTATTGGTTGAGTTTCACTAGGAGTGTTTGGAGAAGGGTGTACAACCTCAGATATTTGAGATATAGATCTGGATAGTAATATTGAATATGGGGGGAATCTAGAGGGAGAGTGACTCTTAAATTGAATTTTAGATTTATTAGACCTTTTATCCATTCTTGGAAATTCAAGCCCTCCTTATAGCACTAAAATGTTGAGGCCTCAGATTTCTGCTGCAACAACATGGGGGAAAACGACCCGGTATGGACCGTAGAGCAAGTCCTTTTCTGTTTGGTGTGGTGGCTCCAACTCGAGATAAAGGGACCAATTTCCCGATAAGGACAATGAGGGTGTATTTTTTTATAACATGCAAATGGAAGAAAGTTTTTATTTATCATATGTAGTGACTAAATCTCCATTCTACTATATACCCAAGAATATTCATTCTTTAATGTGATCTAGAAGGATATATTTCAACAATTGGTAATGAAGATTATTTAATAGTTGAAAGAGATGAAAATTATGTAAAAGTGATTATTTTGACTAAGTATTTAATAAAAAAAAATTTGAGAGATATATCACATTAATAAGTTAGATCATATATGAGATAAGTAACCATATACAAACACCAGTAAGAAAGTGCATTTAACATTTACCTATGATAACAAATTTCATATATAATACAGATAAAAGATAGTTTTCAATTCAAGAAATAAAACTTAACATAACGTGTAGAAATATCATATATCATTATATGTGAGGTTATACTCATTCAAATCGACATTAGTATCTTCTCCTCTTCAATTCAAAGAAATTCAATGAGTACAAAAGTGCAACTCCAGTTAAAAAAAATCAATATCAAAAGAAAACAGACTCTATTCCATTAATTCATCAAGGCATTCACAAACATACAGAAGTGCATTCCTTTGTAAATTCTTTTGACAAATTTCTGGACCCCTTTCTAAATGCACGAGAGGAGTTTAAATAGTATCTAATATGACTTAAATATATTGTACAAATTTAGAGGAGGTTTCAAAAAACCTTCCTCTTAATAAGAAGCTTAATATATATATATATATATATATATATATATATATATATATATATATATATATATATTGAGTAGTCTTTAGTGCAACTTTTTGAAGGCTTTTACGGTGACTTTTTACGGTGTAATTTCTCTAAATTCCGGCAGGAATTTATTGAAAAAAGAAGTTTGATTGCTAACTTTGGAGAATCGAAGTGCCTTAGTGGTTTTTGAGGGTCCTGAATCCATATATAGAGTCGAAAAACTAGTTTGAATAACAAAAACTAAGATTTTATCTCAAAATTTTTCACAGTTACGCTGAAACTTCAAAAGTATGAGATATATATACATACATATGTATATATATATATATGTATGTATATATATGTACGTATATATATGTATATATATATATATATATGCATATATATACGAATATATATACACACACACACACACACACACACACACACACACACACACACACATATATATATATATATATAATGACTCAATACTATGTGGAACCTTCCTTATTCGCCAGCTCAACTTGGAGTTCACAAATATCGGCCATAGGCTTTATTTAAGGTGGGGTATTGATTATGGTTCTGATTTGGCCTGCAATTATAGCTTCGGAAAGCGGTAGCAACATATTTTTTGTTGAATTTGTTAAGAAAATCAACGTCATAATTTGACTGTGTGGTTTGACAAGATACTGCCAATAGGCCTCCCAATTCGTCTTTGAAATATGCTTTATTGATTCCCTTTGAACTTGAGATGTCTCCTTCCAAATTTCATTTAATTGTTTTATATTTTTGAAGTGTCTCTGAATCACCTCCTTTGATTAAGTTGGTGGTATGAAGTGTATGCATTAATGCCTCTACAATATTCTTGGTTCTCCCTGCTTCTCTTGTCACTGCCCATTCTTCATGTTTAATATGTACATCCCAAATAGTAAACATGATCTATGTGAGAGTCTCTTCAATTTCAGTTAGATTTTCCTTTCTTCCTTCATCTGACTCTTGCCATGTGATTTGATCTGGGATTTTAGTATTTAAATCTTCATATTTAGTCCCTTAGTCAATTACCTGATTTGTTAATTTTTCACTGGTATCTAAATAAGGGCTAATAGTAAACATCCTTTGACAGAATAGAGCTTGTTGTATATACAGTTGAGAGTTCAGCTATAAAGCTTCCTTGAAAAATTCATCCTTGCTTATTACATCTTCGAATTTGGTAATTGATTCCTGCAATTCACCAATTTGTAGATTCTTGGCAGTGATATCTACTTGATAGTTTATTTTCATTGCTTCCATATCTTTTTTCAATTGAGAAAATTGTAACTCAACTTGTTTATTAAGATTAAGTTTCCCCATCTCTAACTGTTGCTCTAGCTATGATATTATTTCTTCTTTCTCTTTCAACAAAACTGAGACTTCGACTGCTTTATCAATTGTAGCTGTGGTGTAGGCTCTTGTAAATTGTGATTACTTTGTCTGATTTCCTATTGGATCAGTGGTTGTGTATTTCTAGACCACTTCCATTGATTCATTTCCTAGTAGTATTTCAGTAGGAGTTGTCACTCTCCTTTTTCTCTATCCTATTAATACAACCTTATGCTTAGGAGTGTATAACACATCTTAGGAATTTCTTCTATTTTTAAGGTGATCTTAGCTGTAGGAAAGTGAGGGATACTATCTACTTCCTGTGAGCCTATTTCTTGAGTATCTCCTGTCTCTAGATTTGATATCCTTTGAGTTTTCTGAGGTGTAGAAAATTCTGAATTTCCTTAAACTTTCATTATCTCTTTTCTATTCTTGAGGCTTTGACTAAATTCATCCCATTTTTGTTACATATTAGTTCCCTTTTCTCTACCAGTAGCACTTTGATTTGGATCAATTTCCATCTGATGTTCTGTTGATTTATATCTAGTCTCGGTCGTGGCTTATGTTTCCTTCTCTGATTGATCTTCATTGTGAATAGATCCTGATTTAGAATGGTGCTCATTAGTATTGATACTAACAATGGGTGTAGCCTTATGCTGGGTGCTTAAAAAATTCAATGGAATTTTTTCAAGTTTTTTAATTTTGAATTCTTGAAATTTGTGAAAATCATTTGGATCCAATTTCACCTTTGCCCAATTTATAACTTTATCAAAAGACTGAGAAGATGCAAATATATATTCAAATTTATCAGCTTCGTGAATAAATTATTTAACTTTCACTGACACAGTAAAATTATAAGCTACCTTATCAGGATCATATTGCCTACATGGAATGGTGGCTACTTTCAGAATTTCTATATTCTAAATCTCTTTTATTGCATGAACAAAATTATTTAGTGTAAAAACACCACATTGTACTGGGAAAATTGGCCATAAAACTTTCTTTGAATCTTTGAGGCTCTTCACAAGGTCATATCCTACTGTCTGATAAGAAATTTCCCTTGCTAGGAGTTTATCAAGGACATATACAGGAAGTACATGGGGCTTGACAATAGCACAAAAAATTCTGATATAGGTGAACATATGTTCAATGAAACATTTCCCAATTTGGAGTAGGTCTATACTGGTTTCTTTGGAAAACCTTGGGGATTTCTTGTAAAAAATGAGTTGGTGCATGGGCATCATAACATCATGACAAATTTTGTAAAAATGGGATGCAAAATAGGAATTCCATAAATATTTGTGACTAAGATGAATGGGGTTTGGGTCTTGACTTGTCCATTTCCAACCCATGATTGTAAATTTAGTATAGAAACATATAGCGTCCATAACATATTCACTCATATAAAATGGGGGGAAAATTCTTTGGGAGGAATTTATTTTATGACAATAGTCTAAGATAGCCATAGCTAGGTTGTCAGATAGGGTGGTGGCCCATTTGATTATAATGGAATTGACACATGAATCTACTAAGGGTTCACATTGTATTAAAAACTTGGTACTCTCAGGTTTTCCATATAACCTACATAACATAGTGACCGCATAGTTATGAGGAGATGATAAAGGATTGATCAGGTACATAACTGCTTTTTCTTGTTTGAATTTGCTACCCCCAGACCTCCAAATATGAAAATTTTGAACGGATCGTCATTTTATTTAGCGAATTACGATACGAATACTAAATCATAAGTTTTTTGATGCTATGGTAATTGGTACATTTGTCTCAGGTCTTGCGCTGTGAAAGATCCCATGAGTTCCATCTTTGAATTTTTGAATTTTCTATCTGCAATGTTGATGTTATCAATTACCTATTTGACAATATCTATGTATGGTAAAAATTTAGGCCTTGCTACTATCCTATGCAGGAAAGAGAAGGTTGCATCACCCATTTGAGATATCGATAGCATTGAGGAATAAACTTTTTTTTTTTATTTCAATAATTTGAGGTTATTCATCTTCGAGGAGATTATAAATAACCTCCCATGACGTCGCTCCTGCATATTTGTTGCATGTAGTATCTGAGAACAGGGGCAGCATTTCAGTAATCTTAGATTCAATACTACTCTACTTCTTTTTCTTCTGCATTATCTTCCTGAGAGGCATTTCACTAGAAGACTTACTGAAATTCAATGAGAATAGAGTGAAAAACACAGAGTAGCGAGAAAAGAGAATTCAAAAATGATTTAACGATAACAAAATATTTTCAAAGATGTGTTTTTTAGCTCGTCAGAAGTGAAATTAGTTATTGATTTTCTTTAGCCACTAAAACAACAAAATTCCTTAAAGTTTCATTTAAGGTTTATCAATTCTGCGTAATTTACGTCTAATTTAGAAATATCGCATCGCAGGAATCAGATTGTACAAAATAGTTCTATTAAACAATGATGCGATAATGCAATTGCGAGATCACAATATTGCATGTTGGGATTTAACTTAGCATTTAATTTTGATGGTTAACTTCGGTGGCTTTATTGTGATATTATTGCTGCGGGGAAATCTTATTCGCTATATTATGTTGTGCATTTAGTGTTTGCAAATGAATTATATTTATAAATTCTTTCTCTTTTGCGATCTATGATGTGTGGTAGCTTATAACCACTTTGAATGTTAGCCTTATAACTAAGTTTTCTAAGGTAAATCTTTAGCTTCTATAAAAGGGTCAGCTATCGCACTTCAGGGTTGGTTTATGATATTTAATATTTGTTCAAAAAGTTTTTGATATGTGATTTGCGAGATTCATAAAGTGGAAAGGGTGTTAAACTTCATATTTCACCATTTTTTGGATATTATGATCATTTTTTAGAGTTAAGATCCATTTCTTTAAAGGAAAGAAAATTTAAAAGGGTCCCCATATATTAAAATAAATGGGGGTTATTTTATAGTACAACACCTAACAGGCATGAAAGAACATAAATATTTTTCTTGGCTTGATCGGGAAACATGGATGCAACAAAAAGTGTATTCTTCTTAGGCGATTGGTCAATTTCAGGTGGAAAAATCTCAAAAAAATTTGGCCCTCTTGGAGAAATCTAATTTTTGGTACAGTTCATACAATGATTCCACTGAAAGAGGGGTGTTATATATTGTTTTAGAGAACTTCATCATATGATTTATGGTTTTAGGGGTGATGGTGAAAAAAACTTCCCCACTTGGGGCTACAACAACTCTTTGATTGGGAAAGTAACATGCATGGAAATTTTTAATGAAATCAGGTAAACAATAGGTCTAAGGAAAAATATAGAAGGGTAAATTGGACTCCTAAAGTCCAATTTCGTTAGTTTGATCAGTGAAATTTTCTTTGAACCAACAATATAACTCAAAAATATCAAATTTTCATTTGGTCTCTACGATTTTATAATCTTTGTCTGCAAGGGGAATATGTTCTAGATCGATTGTGGGAGGGAGAAATGGGCTGATTGAATAATCATTATTTTTCTTCTTAGGAGGCATTTTGACAATTCAAATTGTAGAAAACTGACAGGGGGAGATTACTAGGGATTTACTGAGAGAGAACTACAGGTGGCAACAATGTATTTTTCTTGTGCTCTATCAATTCCTTTGTCAACTATGGAAGCTTATTTTCTTAAAATGTTTTTTAAAAATAAGGCCGAATGAGCAATCTGTGAGCAAAGGGAGTGAAGATTGTGCACATAGGGGGTTTTACGGTGATAGCACAGCCCCGTTGGAGGCGTGGGTATATTATTGGAATCAAATGGCTATCCCCAGAAATAATAAATGTGTAATAGACATGGCCAACTGTCAGGATAGGAGTGGAGGGGAGCATGTGGGAAGAGCTGGTAGGAAAATATGTAGGGTCGGTGGATTTTGAAGGGGGTCAAAGCAATAAGAGGTTCATGAAGGGGGGGGGGGGGGGGGGTGAAAAATGCTTTGGGGCTGACACATAGAGGTGGGACTGGTGGGGATGAAATCGCTTTTCAGACCCATCCCCTGCTAATCAGAACCACCGTGTACGAAAATCTCATTTTGTCGCTTTCGAACATTATCATATGGGAAAAACACTTAGGCTAAAATAAATAATGCCTCCAGACTTAGCATAAAAACATTTTATAAGCCTAAACTTAGGATAAAATGCCACATAATGTAAAATCAACCTCTTTTACCCCTTTGAACCTTTTAACTCAAATTTTTCCTAATATACGACTAATTTTTACTAATGAGGGTGCATTTAGATGTGAAGACCCTATTTTATTTTCTTTGAAGGCAAAAACACCTAATCTACTCATATCTATCATTTTTTGCATTGATTCAACTTAAATAATTGAATCAACTTATTCATTTATCTAACTAACATTATCGAATAATACACACTTTGGCTAACTTTTTCACTAATATAATTAGCAGAAATTGAAAATTGTTTCATCATGATTACACTGTATGAGCTAAACAATGAATCAGGTTTGTGGCATTTTAAACAAGTTGCACAGAACATTTAATTTATTCCTAAAGAATCAAACTCTCTATCAAGTAGTGGCATTTAAATTAGCATTACTTTTAGTTCTATTTTTTTTCATCAGGTTCTGTCATAATCATTTTTTTAATTCTTTTTTTTTTATTTTTCTTTTCTTTCTTTTTTATTTTATTCTATATTTTTCTTTTCGAATACAATCTTTTAATTTTTTCTTTCATTATTATTTATATTTTTTTGTAAATCATTTGCAAAATCAAATATTATTTACAATTTCATATATTGAATACAATCTTTTAATTTTTTCTTTCATTATTATTTATATTTTTTTGTAAATCATTTGCAAAATCAAATATTATTTACAATTTCATATACTCAGATAAAATATTCAATCACCTTGTGATCCTATAAACTATAGGACCCTAACAATGGCTCCAGCTAGGGATGACAGTCTCTGTTGCGAGAAAAACTACCCTAAGGTTTGGGTTGAAGGACCTAACAAAGCGGAAAGCATACCATCACAAGAAGAAATCAAATTACAAGTCCTAATGCTTAAACTAGAAAACTAAGGATAGGTTACCTTACCTATATGTCCTATGTTTTAGGTCGATCCCGTAGGGTGCAAACCCTCTGCTACTCCTCGTGCTTCAAGACCTGCAACTCATTCAAGACAAAGTACATGAAATAGTTGTAAAACATATATATCCTAAATTTTTCTATGTTAGATCATATAAACTCATAAAAAATAACATGAAATAAACCATTATAATATCATTTAATAGGTATAAGAGACGTATAAGACCAAGACATCAGGAATGGGACAAAGCTTCTTTGATTGATGTTTGAAAAAATAAAGTGGAGATATATCCTGAAATCAGCCATAGCTCCAAGAAAAACCATCCTTCAGATCTGTCCAGCCCAAGCCTCAACAAGCTTCTTCCATAAAAAGTGCACAAAGGATGTCACATAAAGAGGGGGTGAACATCAAAAGGAAACAAGGGTTTCCTGAACCTGGGAAGTGCAAGAGGCATAGGAATAAAACAGACTTGATCTGGGCTATAACAAGCTATAATATCAATAGCATCTATATCCTTCCTTAGGCCTTCCCAATGAGTTGTATCTACACTTCCTCAGATCATTTTTTTAGTTGGGAAATAATTTGGCCATGGGCTGGTGTAGGTAGGATACAAGTAGAAATCGTAAACCCCACCTAACTAATATAGATATCATATATTTTTTAATATTTTAAATTGTATATGTGAGTTAGGTATGAGCGAACCCAGATCTGCACACATATAAGACTAGGTAGAGTCACTTATGGAATTCAAAATGTTGTTTTTAAAAGAAATTGACCAAGTCAGATTAGAAAGGTCTACCCAAGGCCAATAAAAATATCATCAAGTATATAAAGGTGATAAATGATGCTATAACAAATACCGCCTAATATATGAGGTCTAAAGGGGTACATGATGGCCGAAATGTATTATATGCATAAGAAAGAATCTTGTGAGGACTTGAGATAAAGTCAACAGATTTCAAACTACCAAAAACCAGTGGAAGAAATCAGAAAGAAATTTCATGTATGAGGTGGGCATACCCATGCTCAGTGAAATAAAAGCATGGCTGCATAACAATTATGGAGCAGATCCAATATGTATATAAGTATAGTTGAACTATAAAGTACATAGTGAATCATTTGATATTTGGCTAGAAGTACATATCAAAAGCATGTCCAAGTATCACATATAGAAGACTGATCAATGATGCTGATAATATATCTGATAAATGTAGTCACAACTGAATCTCCAAGTACCAATTCATAAGTGGTGGAAAAACGGTACTGTACACAAATTAGGTGCCAACATATAGAATGTTGTTATGATGAGCTGCAACATATAAGGGTGGATGGTGTCTCAAAAATAAAACTGAAGGAGTTTTCAAAGTAAACCAAAGCATGATGATGAAAACCTGAGGTCTTCACCGATCACTATCATACAATTCTACACAATGGGAATAAATGAGTTGAGGTCGACCATGTGAGAAATCGTTCGATTACCAGTCATTCATCTATACCATTAAAAAACGTGAAAAAACTCACTGATAATGATGATGAGAGTCAAGGTAACCCAGTACAATATAAGAAGTGAGAATGAATGAGTTGAAGTTGAACACTTGATAGAATATACCAATCAGGAGACATTGATGTATTCTCACTATCGATAGAAAAGGAATCTGCCACTAATGACTGGAAACCCTAAGGTACTAAAAAAAAGAATCTAGACCTTATTCCTAGAGCCATGTATCAGAGTCAATGGGAAAATATCTAATGGAAGGAAGGCGTTAAGGCATCCCACATCAATCCAGCGTGAGTGTAACCTGCAAACCAAAATTTGGAAGGAATCAGAAGAAGAAAAGTGAGGTAACCAACTCGAAGTAATTTTCCGGCATGCACAAAATGTAGCTAGCACACGACAGAAACCGTATAAACAAACCAATAATGAAAGCTAACAAATAGGCAAGGAATCCATTAACAATAGGGTCAAATGGAAACCAAGGCACTGCATGATTCCTAGGTGTGATAATGTAAGCTGAAGTTGAACACAAGGGAAACCACTTAGTCAAAGACCCATGGTGTTGATCAAATGTTGAGCACAAGGTCACGTATCAATGATGTAAATAAGGCCAAGGTGTAGCTCTAGGTTTACTCTCAGGGAAATTTGTCAAAGTCGATAAGAGATAAACCCACCAAAAAGAAGTCAATGGATACCTTCTCAAACCAGCATGAGAAAAGGACCAAATAGCTGATGTGATAGAACAATACTCTGACATACCGGGGATGGGTGACTGAAAAATGAGTCAAGAGACACCACAGAAAGGCAGACTTAGGTTTACTTCCTTGAAAAAAAGCATGAGTCATTTTGACTATGGAAGCATATGATAGATTTGCATAAGTTTTTCATGCAGGAGGCATGAAAAAACCCTCCATATGATTGGAACAGATAACCAACTGGGGGAATACTAACTCGATAACAAGGTTATGGATTTTCTTAAGTCAAACTAAACCCGTCTCAAAATGGAGAAAATAATTAGATTTTTTTGTGCTTTGTTCAAGGGTGATACAAATGACTCTTTAGCTTCCATCAAAGGTGGAAGTAATGTTCTGATCCTGTTCTTCTTTGGATATTTGATTTTTTTTTCATTTTCATATTGAAAGCCTAAAAAATAATAAAATAATGCCTATAGCATAGTGGATAGAATGTGTTTCGATAAATAGATGCACTAGTTCCTAGGATAGGAACAATCCTATGCTCCATGCAAGGTGGCGAAACTAGTAAGTGATAGTCAGAGGAATGTTCCATCCATGGGAAATGGTGTCAAGTCATAAAGGCTAAGTGATTGTAAGGTTGAATTTGCAGAAAGACATGGTCGAAATATGGCTTATACACGAGTCCAAGTGAATTTGGCTAAAGGGTAAGATATACAAATGGTCAATATGAAATGTAGCAAAATAAGTCAATAACATAATGGGAGCCTTTAGGGTATAGGGCCAGAAAAGATAGCAAAGAAGAATAAGAATGAAGCTTCAATGCATAAGTCATGGAAGGACTAAAGATGACTCCCGATCCTACAAATTTTGTAGCATGGGTGACATATTCTAGCGAAGATCTAACTAAGAAGCCCATGTGAAGGATGGCTATAGCATCATATCGTGATTTATAAGTCGGTGATTGAAAATGGTGTAATAATAATAACATGATGTGTTTGACCCTATGGTAAGATTTCAGTATGGAGGCTAGTATGAATAAGTGCAAGGGGAAGTGAATTCCCTAACCTATATGTCATTTCTAAGCAAAACACCTGCCATGACAAGTCAGCGGTCATGGAATCGAAGCAGTGATGGAATCATCTTGAAATTTTCAAATGGACCTAAAAACAACCTATCCTAGCACTTACAAGCCAAAAGGTCATAAATTCGTGAAAAAATTCAAAAATTAAACTCAAAACTCTGAATAAGTAAAGTGTGGAAAAACATTGAATTCTCGGCATAAATAGGCCTTTTGGACTCACATTTGGTCATTTGTGCCTTGAATAATTTGTGAAAGAGCTCTAGAGAAAAAGATCCCCAACTTCCAACCACACTAATTATCAGCTGAATCAACCCAAATCTTCCAAGTATTCTTCTCAATTACCTTAATAATGAATTTATTTATCAATTCAAGTAATTTTTAAGGAATTTCACCATAGAATTTATGTTTTTTCTAAACCCCTCTGCATAAATGCGAGTTCATAATATCGAACTCGCATCTAGACATGACTGTACATGAAGCAACTCGCATATGCAAAGAGAAAATTTTTTAAATTAAATTCTAATGGTTTTTTAATGAATTGATCGGGGATGACCATTTGCTAGAGAGAGAGGGAGCATAGCACAATCGACAATGAGGTCATGGAGGACGAATTATCCTTGGATATGCTCTGGGGATGCAGATTGCTCAAGTTTTTTAAGATGTTAAACATGAAAACGAACACCAGGTTGCTCGAAATTATTGTAAGTTATTGGGACCCATAGGAGGAATGTTTCATGATCGATCAAATTCCATTAAGGATTGAAATTGAAGACATTTATTTCATAACCAGACTCTCTCGAAGAGGGGAACCAATAGATTTACAAGGAAAACCCATAGGAGGGCTAAATGTTGAATATTATATTCACATATACTGTGCTGAGGGTACTCAAAAATTCAGGACACAAATCCCAATTAGATATGTGCAAGGGTTTCACATGAAGATACTTATTTTCACCATTATCAAGGTAGATGGATCTTTTTCCTTACACCAAGCCTCACGAGGAAACACAACTTTGGCAGTTGAATGCTTGACTACACTATATAATTGGTTTTTACACAACATTTTTTCACCTTCCCTACATTCTCCATCTCGAATACTGGAGGAGTATCAGAGTGACCCCTGTGCACTATCACAGATCATGATGAAGTTCATTGCATCCCTTAACGTGTCAGGAACATAATATCTGTTGACCATTCTAGGATTTGACCCTTTAAAAAATATACTTCTGGGTCAATGCAGTTTTGTAGTTATGACCTCGCACCGATGGCTAGATTTACACTAGGCCCCACGCCATGGTGGCTTTGTTTATGAAGAGAACCCATGCCAAGCTAATTTTGGAAGTTCTTTTTAATATATAAACGAAGCTTCTAAGGTGTAAGAACTTTGTGAGTGAAGTCATGGATGTTTTTTCGACTAGATGAGGTCGATTTTCTCCCTTTGCCCTTCTGGTTCCTACAAAAATGAAACTTCCCAAAGGGATAGACCTTTCCTCCACCATAAGTGGATCCCAAAGCTCATCCTCCACTCTTGTAGATCCCTCTTCATTCCATTGAATCAACTAGTCATACATAGCTAGAATAGACTAGGAACTGGTAGCGGAGAATAGTCCATAGTTGTGAGAGAGAGTTTGAACCTTTCTCCTCTTCAAGATGAATCAACGAACGAATGATTTGAGACATGCCTCAATGAACCCATCAAAGGAGGTCTACATCGTTAAGACGCAGATTTTAAACTAACTTTTATATATTAATATGACATGACTGATTTATAGTTCCACCTTTGTCTATGTTAATATTCGAAGTTTTTGACTCTCCTTGACTAGTTGGATAGTTGTAAATGAATATGTATGCTCATATACTTTTAGTGTTTTCTTGAACTTTGTGTAGGTGTATGAATGTTGCAACCAATAGAGCATAAGGCTTGAACAATGAAGATAGAAGGATCACTGTAACATACTACATCAAGAGCGTTGGATTGAGGTAGGACATATATTCCAATCCGTATTTTTTTTATAAACTAGGAATTTAGAAACCATCATGTTCTCTTGTTTCTAGACCCACCATAGGGCTAGAGGGATCACCTCTATCCGAAGAGGGTATTTACCTTCACAAAAATTTTGCGGCTCCACTAGGGAATTTCCTTTGAGTTTGTCACTCTTTGAGATCCTAGTCATTCGACGAGTTTAGTTGAACAACCATTTCCCTATCTGTTCCTATGTTTTTCATCAGTTACAATATTTAGTTTTTACTTGAATTGGTGAGTCTGGTCCTAGTTAGGAGATTTTTTTTTTCTTTTTTAGAAATCAACGCTTTTATTTGTCTAAAAATTGTGCTGATTGGTGAAAATTTTTAATTATAAAATTACGCCAATTGGATTTCAGCACTAGTTTCAGCCCCAAAAGTTGCGCTAATTCCTTTGTGTGTGAAAAATTCAGGTTTTTTCCCGATGCCTTTCACCCATGTGTCTTGCCCTTCTGGTCCTTTTCTCTGTATGATTTACATTTTCTCCCCTTGAATCAAGGTTGTTTGGTTAGCTCGATGGCTTGGGTTTTGGTTTTTTTTTTGTTCTTTCTATTATGACATGCATCCTAACTCCCTAGGTTTTTCTAGGATTGTGCATCAATTGCCTAGTTGCATGCTTCGTAGGAAATCAACATGCTGATTGAGTTAGTCTCCTTGCTGGGTGACCCATCTCTAGTTGATTTCCTTTTTATTTTTGGTTGATTTATTGATCAAGTCTCAAGTGTCCGTCCGAATTCATTTGGTCTGCTTGTTCACTTGTGAGAATATATTACATTGCTCATTGTTCAGTTGAAAATTCTTCTCTCTATGATTTCTTGATGCAAAAGGGAATGAATGCCTTGTTTTGAGCTCATGGTTTGGAAGTCCTATTTGTGCTTGAACTCATATTTCTTGTAGCCTTTTGAGGAATTTCATTACAAAGTGTTCAAAAGAAGATTGTATTCTTATTGTTTGGTTGCATCCTTTTTGCATTAAGAAAATTTTCATTCTTTTATTTTTCATCTCAAAGTTTGTTTTTCGTTAAAATGCATTACATAAAGTTGCATTGAAAAGTCATGTTTTAGATTTATCATTGAACTTAGATTGAATTATTTAATGATTGAAAACTAAAAGTAGCCTTGAGTGAATTCTCTTTCATTAAAAGCATGCATTATTAGATTCGCATTTCATCGAAAAATGCATTGAGTGCATTCTTATTCATTCAAAAGAAAAAGGAAATTGTGCATAGATTACAATTGCATAGTTTTCAAAAAGAGAATTTTGCATATATTACATTGCATAATTCACATATTTTAATGTTTTAGATTACTTTGGGATAGCGAAAGTCATCTAGTTAGTAAAAAGTTTCATTTTTAGTATTACTGTTTGTTGTATAATTGTTTGAGACTCTTCCCTTAACTAGATATCATTAATCAAATTGAAAGATTTATTTATCATATAGTTGCATATATAAGTTATTCGATGATAGCTGTAGGGCCTTGGAATTGGAACCTAATTCGAGACAAATTGTTAAAATTCACTAAATTAACTCAAGGAGGCATTGAAACTTAACGCTCACATTCACTGTGTTCTAGGTTACAGACGTGTTCCGACGTCTTAAAACCCAGTAGCTTTTGTTCACAATGATCTTGCATCAGACAATGCTAGCATGGACTTGTGCTCCCTTTACCATTGTGTATATAAAGGGAGACCCCTATAGGTTTCAATCCTTTATCCATAAGAAGATGAATCTACTTCCTTGTAATAGTGATCAATCGAAGACAACATTCAGGGAGATTGGTTGTCGTACGTCAATTCCTTGGTCATTTATCTTTCACTCCATCACTAAGGTGTATATTGCAGTTCACGATTACCTGGTAACCCTTTATGCCTAGAATACTCTGAGTAGTCATTTTTTGTCTTTACTGAATCTTTAAATTTGAAACTATCAACGAGCACTTGTCATTTCAAACTTATTAAATCTAAAAGCGACTACAGTCACCTTTTGCCCTTTTCTCGACTCTTAAAACATGAAAAGGAAATTTCTTTTTTAGTGTCTTAAAATTGATTGCCCACGAAATATTATTGGTTAAAGTTATATTCCTTAGTGATTATTTAGGGTTGATTCCAATGGAAACATTTCCAGATTTCACCAACCAAGTAATCCCCTCAAATGGGAATCCTGGTCCTTTTCCTTAGTCCGGGAATGTTGGTGCCCCATATATGGCAACGTTGTCCGTCCCAATATTAACTATTTGTTTGTCGTTTTGGTTATTTTCGACCCCTGTGTTTTTGAACATCCAAACGGTTTCTCAACCAAGTTCTCCTCCCCCTGAACCATGTAAACCCCATGTCTATTTTAAGGTTGACCCTTATATGGGAATCCTGGCCCTTTTCCTTCGTTCGGGAATGTTGGTTCCCCGTATATGGAAATGTTGTCCCTCCTAGGATTAACCATTGGTATGTCCATTTGGTTATTTTTGACCTCTGTCTTTTCGAACATCCAAACAGTTTCTCAACCAAGTTCTCCTCTGCCTGAACCATGTCAACCCCATGTTGATTTTAAGGTTGACCCCTAACCTTCTTCGCCTATTTCTTCACCTCATTATTTCTTTTCACTTGGTGAAAGTGTGGGTTCTTGTAGCTAGGTGACTAGGAAGAAGAAGAAGAAGCCAAAGAAAAAGAAGGAAAATAAGCTAGGGGGAAAAAGAATGACTATTTCTACCCATGCAACTAATATTCAGAAACCTCTCATTGCATCCCGTAGAGTCAAATTCCTTTCCAATCTATGTGAGGGTGACCACCTTCTTCGCAATTACCCTGGTATTCCCAAGGTGCTAGAAGTGTGGTCCGTTGGCCTAATTCATCCATCGTCATAAACCTCTGGGCATCATGTTCATGATGAGCCTTTAGCTATAGATAAGAAGACTCGTAAGAAACAGGGTAAGATCAAAATTACCTATAGGTTGTGTGAAGGGAACGATCCCATTCAACTCTGTCCTTATATGGATGAAGCCTCTAAAGTGTTGGATACCCTTTCAGCTTATAAGTCAAGTATTCCTATTGGTTAAGGGAATTTTTCTTTGGGTCCTCTGCTAGTTGATCATCCCATTGATCAGGATTCGTTTCCGGTCAATTCTGCTCTCTCTGAAAGTCAATTTCCCAAGTCCATTTCTGACCAATCGTTGGTTGAGAAGAAGGCCTATCTAATTGCACCTACGGTCCATCAGGTATTTTCCATCAAGAGAGGGCCTCATCCTAGTCAATTTCTCTTTGTTTCCTCTGCTTCCCCGGGATTAGAAGGTGATCCTCCAATTTCGATGATCCAGGAGGGTGATCCTCCGACTCCCGTCACCACAGTTGAAGAAAGTGATGCTCCTGATCTCGTTAACGGTTTCTAGGAGGATGGTATTTTTTCTCCCGTAACACAAGGGGATAATCCTCTAATTCCTATGGCACCCCCTCTATGTAGTTTGGTCCCTTCCTTTGATTAGATTCGATTTACAGGATACCGTATTTATTCTTATGTTCCCTTTGAGATCATTTTTCAAGATTGAAATATGTTCATACCAGGCATGATTATAAATGAAGGCATCTCGGTTAGTATTATGTCCTCAAATACCTAGCAAGCTTTCAGTTCTCCGCTGCTTGTGCCTATTACTCAGAATCTGTTGCCGTTTAACAGAGGAACAATTCAACCATCAGGGATCCTTTTGAATTTTCCTATTACTTTGAGAGGTAAAATCATCTATATAGACATGATGGTTGTCCAAGGCCCCTCGGATTTTAACTTACTCTTGGGTCATGACTATACTTATGTCATGGAAGAACCTGTCTCTTTTCTCTTTTTTTCTATCTGTTTTCCACATGAAGGTTGAATCATGACCATTGATCAACTTTCATTCATTGGTCCTAATTTGGCTCCCAGCACACCATCATCTCTTCCTAGTTCTTATCTGTCGGTGGTATCTTTCCCACCAAAGGTCAATTATGTGGCCACCTATTCCATGTTTGCGTCTACTAATAATTCAGTCAATGAGGTAGTACACAATGTAATGCGGGAATTGGATCCTAATTTCCAGAGTGTTTTTCTCCCATAAGATGAGAAAATCTTGGAATCCATGACCTCTTATTCTTCATGATTGGGTATTTCAGAGCATAGGTAATTTTCTTCTGTCAAGCTCCCTCAAAAATGAAGCAATATTCTCTCGTAGCATAGTTAACTTTCTTATGTCAAGCTCCTTAAAAAATTAAACAAGCTTATTTCGGAGTAGCGTTCCTTGTCTTGTGTCAAGCTCCTTAAAAAATGAAACAACGTTTTCGGAGAAGAGTTTACTTTCTTTTGTCAAGCTCCTTAAAACATGAAATAAGGTGTCATGAGGATAATTATTTCATTGTGTCAACCTTGTTAAAACATGAACCAAGTTTCCCATTCAATTCAATTATTTTATTAGATCTCGTATAATCAAAGTCGAGTCTTTCTCTTGATCTCGTAATTGAAACTTCTTTCCATTCACTTATTAGTAACCAGTAGTATACTTAAGTGAATGTCATTAAGCTGGGGGGCATGTACCTCAAATTGAGTCATCATGTTGGGGGAATGAAAACTTATTTCAGGCATAGTTTTCCATGTTTTCAAGCTTGTGTAAAAATGAAACCAATTTCAAGCATAGTTTGTTTTTGTATCAAGCTTGTGTAAAAATGAAACTAGTTTCAGGCATAGTTTTCTAAAAAGTTTTCATGCTAGTGTAAAACTGAACCCAACTTCAAGCAAAATATTCCTATTTTCAAGCTTGTGAAAAAACGAAACCATTCTTATTTTAACTCTCGTGATTACCATTTTATCAGCCTGTTTTTCCAGATGAGCCTTGGTTTTCTCATTCCATCATTACCATCTCCTCCGCCAATCATACACCCTCACTTGATTGTTTTACCCATTCCTAAGGAACTTCTGCAATGAGTGGTCTTGTAGCCAACCTCTTGACCTTTACTTGTTCTGAGAAGTTCCACCATGATTGGAATTAGTTGCTACCATTTATACCACTCATTCCTATAGGAGGATTAAACTTTCAGCTCTTTTCTGACTCTGAAAACATGAAAATATTTTTGAGCTCTTGTCATTTTGAACTCATTAAAGGCTGCGAAACATCATTTACCCAGTTTACATATACCCATTTTTCAGTCTGGGATAAATTATTTATGAAAAAGGAATACCATAGCTAATCATGACTAATAAGTTGTCTCATATTTTTTTTTCTGCCTTTTCAGGTATGAGGGATTACTTACGAAAAGGGCCATTTGGAGTTCTATTTTCACCTCTTTTCAAACTCTCTAAACATGAAAAGAGGCTGAGCTTCACCTTTGTTGAGCTTGTTAAAATTTAACAACATTGGATCTCTCATCATGACGATCACTAAGTTCCTCCTTCCTATGGCTCGTAAAATGTAGTAGGATGGACTTTTTCGAAGGAAAAAATTATATGACAAGAATACGCTATCCTCTTCAAGCTTGCGTAAAAATAAATAGGTATTCACCAAAAATGGTGGGGGAAAATGGAAGTTATTCGTCAGTTGTGTCAGCAATATGTCACTCTTGAACATGACACTTATACGTAGTTCATTTTGGGTTGGGATATCTTCACTCTCTCACTTTTCCTCCTTGGGTTTGGGAAATTTGTTTGCCTCTCATTTGATTACCAATATTGTCAACATGATCGCTGATCCTATGTGAGTCAAATGCTACCAAATTCTAGGGTCGTGTCGCCGATATTTTCAAGAGAAAATCCTTCTGTAGTTTGTACATTCACTGATCCTTTGTTTCAGTCTTGATTAACACTCATATTACATTCTCTGTTTCTTATTGATGATGTGGGATTCATTATGAAAATCCTTCAATGGATCGCTTCCTATCGACTTCAGCTCATTATCCAAGAATTTGATCTAGAGACTCCTTTCTAGTACCCTAAAGCTTTCATGCCCTAATGGAAAGTTCTTCACATTCAACATCAGGTTCCCATCATTAACCTTTGATTGGGTGATTTCACAGATGTTTGAATCTAGTTCATTGTTCACATTCTGTGGATTGTACTAGAAGTACCTTGAGGACCAATGTCATTATTGGTGTTTTCTCTCACATCTGTTAACAACTTCCATTATTGGCTAGTAATCAGGCGACTTTATTGCATGTTCGACTTCAGATCATTCATTCACATTCCTGAATTTGTACTTGTTTGAGGCGAGATGGAGCGCAAGACCCTGGGTTTTGTTTGAAGAAATATAGGATGCAAGACGATTTGGTTTATCATGACTATATGCATGATTCTTCTGATTGGATGGTTGCGACCATATCTAAGTCTATTTTATGATCCTTATCACTAGATGGATGTGTCCATACCTTGGATCTTATTACATTTTCTCTATTATGGATGTTTGTTCCCATACCACATACTCATGTATCAAAGATATCATCTGTACATGATCTTATAGGTCATTTGACGGTGGTGTTTTGGTTTGGCCATGTTCTCATAAATAATTTCACCCCTACCTCTCTCTCAAACTTCATGCTTTAGGGGGGCATATGTTATAGACATTTTGTTACCGTCCCTGCATTCCCCATCTCGAATACTGGAGGACTATCAGAGTGACCCCTGTTTATTGTAACACATCATTATGAATTTCATTACATCCCTTAACATGTCAGGAACACAATATCTTCTTACCATTCCAGGAGTTGACCCTTTAAAACATATACTTTGGGGTCAGTGCGATTGTGTAGTTAAGACCTTGCGCCAATGGCTAGATTTACACTAGGCCCTGCACCATGGTTGCTCTATCTATGAAGAGCACCCACACTGAGCTAGTTTTGGAAGGTTTTTTAAATATATAAATGAAGCTTCTAAGGTGTAACATATTCGTGAGCAGAGTCATGGATGTTTGTTCGACTAGATGAGGTAGAGTTTCTCCCTTTGGCTTTTGTTTCCTACAAAAATGAAACTTCCCACAGGGATATACCTTTCCTCCACCATAGGTGGATCCCAAAGCTCATCCTCCACTCCTATAAATCCCTCTTCATTCCATTGAATTAACTAGAAATACATAGCTTGAATAGACAAAGAGCTGATAGCAGAGAATAGTCCATAGTTGTGAGAGAGAGTTTGAACCTTTTGCCTTTTCGAGCTGAATCAATGAACGAATGATTTGAAACGTGCCTGAATGAACCCGTCAAAGGAGGTCTACAGTGTGAAGGAACAGGTTTTAAACTCCCTTTTATATATTAATATGACATGATTGATTTCTAGTTCCACCTTTTTCTATGTTAATATTCGATGTTTTTTACTCTTCTTGACTATTTGGATAGTTTTAAATGAATATGTATGCTCGTATTCTTTTAGTGCTTGCTTGATATTTGTGCATTTGTATGAATGTCGCAACCAATAGAGTGCAAGGCTTAAAGAATGAGGATCGAGGGATTATTGCAACATACTACATCAAGAGCATTAGATTGAGGTATGACATATATTCCAATCTGCATTATTTTATAGACTAGAAATTTAGAAACTAGCATGTTCCCATGTTGCTAGAACCATCGTATGGCTAGAGGAATCACCTCTGTCCACAGAGGGGATTTTCCTTCACAACATTAGTGCAGTTGCACAAAATTATTGAAAAATTTGAAGAAATATTTAACCTCCATCCTGAAGAATAAAACAAAACACTTTTGTTATGGGACCATTTTATGCACATTATTCTTTGAGAGGATTCCAAGACTTTGTCCCAAGATTATTTCTACTATCAGTAGCCCTCAGGATCCACATATAGCTATATGGGTCGATCTGATGTAGAGGCTGGGGGTGCAAGGTCTCTAGAACTACCTGGGATGATGATTTCTTCCTGTGGTGGGGAGAACAAGTCATTGCGGTAGAATATTATCCTTATGTTGGCATGGATTTTAGGGGAGATGATGATTTTCCCTTACCACTCGGTGCAACATGGGGGCCAATTGGTAAGATCGCACAATGACTTTTTGTTATATGATTTTTTTATATTTTCTAATAAATATATGAAAATGAACAAAATATTTTTTCTCGGATGATTTTCTTACAAATTAAATTGTCTTGTGACATATATTGGACCAGTCAAACCAGAGGGCTTCCCAAGGAACAGGCGTCACGAAAGAGAAGTTGAAGATGCTTTAGAGGACCTAGGGATAATTTTCCATGAGATACAGAGGAACCTATAGGGATTGACCTGCCATGTCCCTATGGCTGCAGTGGAGGAACTTCCCTAGATTGTACAGAGACAGGTGGTGGGTGTACCACGCAATTGGGTGTGGTTGTTCCACCATGTGGCGAAAATTATAGTGTTCTTCCGTAGTGCCAACCTAGGGTAGGGCCCACAGTGATAAACTTTTTATGATGACTGGATGACTGTAATATTTTTTATGATGAACATGATCTGGCATAAGTTCCAATTTTTTAGGACATCATTATCCGAATTTTCTATATTTTTTAACACAATTCTGATCTATATATATACAATGTTTTTATGATGTGATTGTCTCATATGTACAGTGATGGTTGATTTTTTTGATATTTAGTATATTGAATGATTAATATGCCAATCAATTTATTGATTAGCTAACGAATGTGAAAACTAATTTTCTAAAGGTGGAATGTTAATGTATGTAATATAACGAAATTATTGTTAAAACAATTGCACTCTCAGAAATAAACAATGTAAAAATGGATCTCTGACACAATAGGTCTTGTTGAATTGTGAACCCCCAATTGTGAATCCAACTATACTACTAACAAATCAATACCTCGAGACATTGCCTCTGAAAGTAGATTGACCACCGTAGTGTACTATGCTATATTATTCAAAGCAGGACTAATGCATATGCCCCTTGAGACTAGCAACTGATGGGATGGATAGTAGATTACCCAAGACATGGAAGAAAGACTCTGGGTATGTTTACTAGCACCATCGATGAATCCAAAATAACTCATCTCATCCATAAACATTTACCAAAGATGACTAAGAACATCAAGGTCACACCAAAAATCGATAGACGTATATTAACAAAAATACAATATATATAACCAAAGAAAATGCTAGGAAACTTCCTAGGCATAATAATTATTCAGATAGAGCCCATTTGTGGGCTCCGCCTGCTCATTTTCATCGAAATCAACCAATTCATAAGCTCCCTTATTAAGGACTCTTTCAATAATGAAAGGACCATACCACATGGATTTGAATTTCCCTGCCCCTAAGGCATCCTTTTCCTGAGCATATACTAAGATGAGGTCACCTTTAGAGAAAACCGTAAGTTTTAATACCTTATCATACTGAACCTTCACCCTTTTCTTATGGTGCTCATTCATCATAGTTGCATCTCGGCACTATTCATCGAGATGTTCTAGATAAACCAGTCATTCTTTGAGACTTGAAGTGTAAGGAAGAAGCTCAATAGCTAGCTTAAGGGAAGGAATCTCACACTCAACAAGAAAGATCAATTCCAAACCATAAACTAGTTGGAAAAGAGTGAACACAGTTGTAGTATTAACGACCATTCAGTATGCCCAAAGTGTAGGATACAACATGACATGCCAATTGGACCTAGGTTTATTAATTATCCGTTGAAGGATAACATTTAAGGATTTATTCATGGCTTCAACCTAGCCATTAGCATGAGGATAATATGGACACAAATGATCCTTCCAGAAACCTAATTTAAGAGCCAATTAAGCCATCATGGAGTTCTGAAAATGAATTCCATGGTCAGTGAAAATATCTTTGGGAATACTGAAGTGAGAAATGACTTGGTTGAACAGAAACAGGGTTGTTGTTTCACCATTGTTCGCAAAAGTAGGCATAGCCTTGGCCCACTTCGTAAAGTAGTCCACTGCTACAATAATGTACTTTTGACCCTTCACTGAAGGTGGGTTACAAGTAGTAAAATCAATTCCCCACTTATTGAACAGACTGAAAGTGACAACAGGAAAGAGGGGAGTTGTATGAGCACGCATATTCCATGTATAAACTTCACATAGATGAATTTTTTTGACTTCCTCAACAAAATCTTTAAAAATCGAGGGGAAAAAATATCAGGCACACAAAATATGTTGAGCTGTAGTAAGCCCAGATAAATGACCACCACAATCTCCACTATGGAAATCATTCAACACAACCTAAGCTTCTTCAAGAGTTAAGCAATTGTTATGGATCGAATCGACCCCATGACAATATAAAGTGTCACCGATAATAATATAACTTTTTTCTAAGTGGCGTAACTTTTGACACTCATCTTTAAAAAAATCAAGAGGAAAATTTGAAGTCTAGAGATAAAAAATGAGATCTACATACCAAGGATCATGTGAATAAATGAGGAAAAGGTGTTCATCAGGGAACAACTCCTAAAAAATAATATCATCTCCATAAGGAGACTTAGAGATCATCTCCACAAATACCAAATATTTTTTGGATTTGGAAGATAGAAATTCGAGATCTAATTCTTGAAAATTGAAAATCCATCGATTGTATTTTCCCCCAATCATTCACCTACTAAAATCAAATTGAAACAGATTGAATGTTGCCAATACATATTTTTTACAAAGGAGAATGTAATTCTTGAGCCACTCGATGACATGGAAAATTACCAAAGCTAACTTCTCAATGGAAGGATATCACAGTTTAGGACCTACCAAGCCTCGAATAAGGTAATAAATAACATGCTCACAAAGAGCATCCTCCTCCTCAATGAGAACCATACCTTTAGTAGATCCTATAGTGGAAAGATACAAAAGTAAGTATCTACTATAATCAGTTGGACTCAATGATGGAGCAGAGGTCAATTCATTTTTCAAAGCATCGAATGAGCATTGAGCGAAGTCATCCCACAAGAATGGAATTCCCTTCTTCAACAATCTCATAAATCCTTTCCTCACCTCGATGTAGTTAATGATGAATCTCCTTAAGAAATTTTCTTTTTCTTGAATACTTTGAAGTTGACGAATAGAAGACAGGGGATGCAACTAAAGTATTACCTCAAACTTGAATGGATCTAATAGAATCCTTCAGTCGACATGATGAATCCCAACAAATGATTAGATGTGACGGTGAAAATGCACTTATCAGGGTTCAAACAAATTTTACAATGGCAATATCGTTCAAAAAATTGTTGAAGATGAGTGGGATGATAAATTCTATTTCGAGAAAGAGCAGCTAAATGATCCAAATAATCTTTCATGATATGCTTGATTTCATGGAAAGAATAAGACATGGGCCACTGAAAAGTATCTCCAGCATTTTTAAGGCCAAAATGAATCTTTCTGTATGAAAATTCACCCTAGGGGAAAATAAAAGTAGTGTTATGTTGATCTTTAGGATGGATGGTAATCTAATTATATCCCTAGAAACCCTCCATGAAGGAGAAAATATCATTCCCCATACACTCATCAATAATCTGATCAATAAAAGGTGTGGGGTAATTATCCTTCAGACATGCTTTATTTAAATCTCTAAAATCAATGCAAACTTGGATCATTCCTTGTTTCCTATGCACAGGGAATAGATTTGAAACCCGCTGAGTTAAATGAACCAGGTATATGAAACACGCCTTAAGCAGCTTTTCAACCTTGGCCTTGGTGAAGCTTTCCTAGGGTTGACCAGATGAAGCTTCTGCCATATAGGCTCAGCATTCTCGTAAATCATTATCTCATGTTGGACAATAGATGGATCAATTTAAGGCATTTCATCATAATACCAAGCGAAAAAATCATGAAACTCTCTAAAGAGATCAGTATAAGTCTGAATCTCTTCAAGGGAACATTCAGCTACAATGAAAAAATTCTCAATAACGTTGTGATATTTGGAAATTTTCACCAGGATAGTCTCAGAAATTTTAGCCAGGTTCCCTTCAGCAAAAGCTTGTGTTGGAGCTAAAGGGTTCAAGACCAAGTGAACAGGACTAGAAGACAGAGGGCTAGATAGTCTTGATTAAACTTCTCCCAAGTTTGGTAGAAAATAGGGTAGATGATGCAAATAATCCCATGGTATTTCCACTCCAGTCATTGCTTCAAGGATAGCCTCTTCATATGGAAGAACAGTATCAAGGAAATCCTAAGCAGAAGATGAATTAAGTGTCCAAGCTAGAGCCATATCTCCGTCCAACTCATTCAATGAAAGAGAAGCTAGAATAAAATCTGCAGAGTCAACAATAGATTGATAAGCAATCCCTACTGTAGATATATGGAAATTCATTCCACCCACTTGACCTTCCTCTAATGTGGAGGCAAAAGAAGGTAAGGTCCAATGGTCTGAAAAATAATGAGTATGAAAGAAATCTCTTCAACTACGAACCATGGAGGATGAGATATCATTAATATGAATAGAAGGAGGAGGAAGGTCAAAGGTACCCATCAATGAGGTATACATTTCGACCCCAAAATTTTCCATAGGTTTCTTGGCATCATTCACCAAGGGTACTGTAGAGTCAGTAGATGTATTTGGATCTACAGGAAAATAGTACATCTGATTGACAGTGACAATCCTCCCTTCACGGGGAAAACACAAGATGCGAACCAATGATGAAGCAATAACATCCATCTCATAAATCCAATTCCTCCCAAATAGAAGATTGTAGTATAAATTTCCATCAACTATCTGGAACTCGATATTGACATCTTTACCCCCAACACAGATGGGCAAAGCTAGAACATTGTCATGTTGCATGTGATAATGACCATCAAATGTAGTTAGGGCGAAGGCATAGCTTGAGGGGATCCAATGGCTTTCCAACATGAGATAGACATAACACACGTGGAAGAGCCCTCATTAATTACTATTCGAAAAATATTGATCTTTAGATATGTAGACTTAATATGAAAATCCATATTTTGAGGAAGTATCTTCTTAAGATTTTACATATCAAACATAATCATAAGAAAGTTCTTTGGATCAATTTCCCTGTTCACAGTGAGAAATGCACTCCTTTGTGTTGGGCATGACTAGAGTACCTCTAACATAGACACAACACAAGGAATTTGAGCCAGATATTCTATAATGGAGTAGTTTTGGAGTACCTTATCATTAGGGTTAATCATTATACGTTTAGCAGAAAATTTCAACATGCGGGGTATAGGCTCAACTGTAGGCCTCTCAATATGTAGTGGCTCGAAACTACCAGGAGAACCTTAGCCTTTGAAGACTTAGACTCACCATAATCACGAGATATTGTAGAAAGATCAGTGTGAGAACTAATCATATATACATTTGAGGAATTTTCCCCTTCTTGGTTGCCCAAAGTGGGTGCTCCAGTATTAGTGCTCGCGCCAATAAGAATTTATTGCCCTTGGGGAAAAGGGTTAGTCAACAAAACCTTGAAACTAGAGGAACCTTGCTAAGCTAACAAGCACTGAGCATCCTAAATTTTAGGGTGGAGATGAGTAAGGTGGTTTCTGGTGCATAACTTGCATGGAAACTTAACTTTCGTCTTCACCCCTCTCTTACCCTCTCTAACATTATCGTTGGATTTATTCACATTACTCTTCCCATCCTTATCTTTATTATTATTATTTTGTCCCTTCTTCTTCCCATCGAATTTTTTATTTCCTTTGGGACTATAATCTTGAACATCATTAATAGTTAAGGGATGGGAAGGAGTAGACACCGACGACATAGCTTGAATAGAAGGAGAAATTTTTTAAGACAATTGCTGCAATTGATTTAGCAGGTTGGATGTGACACTATCAATTCAACCGACAAGCCCGTCAACATGGGGACCTAGCTTTGATTTGGATAAATCCACTTTGGAATGAAGATCATGTGGAAAAATATTATTAAGGACCCCAAACTAAGAATATATAAGTTCTAACTACTGAGCCCTAAAGATAGCCTATTCCTTAGAGAATACCCTAGAAAGGGATACATCCTTCGATATTTCTAGCTATAATGATTTAAGAAACCACTCGAGAAGGAATTCATTAGGAATTTTGGGTTTGATTAGCCTATTCCTTCTCCTCCATTCCTGAATATGATAAAAAATGTGTGTTGCCTTATCTTGCTGGAAATTGGGTAGGATATCCGTCCTAGCATCATAATGAACAGGAAATTAGAATTGGTTCAAAAACATAGTAGCCAACTCTCCAAACGTAGCAAAACTGCCCCCCAGTAAGCTCAATGTACCATGTTTCTAGTTAGGGTGCACTGAAATAGCCTCAACCTAATTGAATCATTCATAAGGAAGTTCGAAGAACATCATAAATGGAAAGTGGTAACATGGTTGGTTGGATCCCCATCAATCATTCCATCAAATTTTAGAATATCTAAGGGAAGTTTAGTAAGTACCGGAGGCCAACTCGGGTTGTATTGAATTGGATCATTATTCAATTTTTACAAATATGGCAAACTCAAAGTTGCCAAGAAAGGTAAGCGTGAAGGACCTTGAGAATTCCATCCCCCAAGGGAAGGATTCCAAATGTTTTGAAAATAATACCCTCGATTTGTTGAGGCACCAGGTTTCCAAATATTATTTGCAGAAAAATTTGAGCCATAAGAGAAACCTTGTGGCCCAGGAGCATTCAGAGAAGGACCCCGTCCCATCGTAGGGTTACCATAAACATGGATATTTCCCCCAATATAAGTGTTAAACGAAGATGAAACCCCTTGGTAAGGGTTCCAAGCATTGGAGAATGGATAGAAACCCTAAGAAGTACCTATAGAGGGGAAAGGTAAATTCCCTTGCTCGCCATAAAAAAATTAATTCCCATTTCCCAACCCTGGAAAGCAAGGTTCCAACCTTGAAAAGCATTAGAGATTTGACCTCTGATAAAATAATTGAAACCTTTACCTCGAGAGGTGAAAGGAAAAGGTCCTAAGGAAGGGTTTGAATGAGGGATGTGACCACTTCTGAAGGGGAAACCCTGAAAACAAGCTGACCTGCTAGCCATAGAAGACATGGGCGTGGAGACAGCAGAAGCAACAGTGAAGAAAACATAAGGAATTGTACTAGATGTCATTCCAAAATAAAAGGGAGAATAATGGGAAGTAAATTCTTAGGTGCCCCCACTCGTATATGGAATAAAGGTAGAGGTAACATTGCAGCATTGGGAGTGATAGTCAAAATAGAAATGGTACCCCCTCCTTCAACGGAAAGAGGAGTATGCACACTCGAAGTGCTCATAACCAAAGCTATGTTCCCAACCGTTGCTATCAAAATAAAAGGAGAAATATGGGGGCTAACCAGTCTCTGGGACAGAGGCCCAACATACAAAGAACATCTGAAAAATTAGCAAGAAGAGGAGAGGAAGGAGTAGCTGAAGGTTTGTGAAATTCCTCCACTTCAACTTCTTTTTTCAGAAAAAGGACTCGAGAGATGAGTGGAGTACTCCTCTATATATTATCACTAGTAATAGGACCACCCATAGAAACAACAACCTGAGTGAGAGGATCACTCTCTCATGTGTTTGCAACTACTAGATGAAAATCACCAGCACACTTACTCCTACGCCTTCTTGAAGAAGGCTCAGCACTCACATGAGAAAATCCATGAGGCCTCCTCGATCGACGAACCGATCGCTCGACACTTTTAAAAAATAATGATTTTCTTAAATAGACTCAAAAAATTATGGATCTATGGAAATCTAGGAGCAAAGAGCACAAAACAAAAATGCCCCTAAGATACAAAAATCAGGTAGCCTTCAGGTATTTCCACTTCGAGTGATTAGGACTGGACACCAAAATACAAGAAAGCAAATACAAGGACCTTCCGAGAATAATTTGGGGTAATTACGCCGCAGGTCTACTAGCGAAGGTAACATAAAAAGTTACGCTTACCTCCTAACAAAAACCTTTATCGGTGCAAGTACCCAAGATTTGCAAGGGAACCCTCCAAAAGTACTAATGAGAGTGATGTAATGTCTGCCTCAGGTACCACGGGTATTCCCCTTTGTAGTCTCCTGTGTGATACCTAGGAGTAGAAACTATGGGCACCAGTTTGTATCGGAAGTCAAGTGGAACGGCCTTTGGTCAATATTCAAAAAATAGTATAGGGGGTATCTCTCTTCTATGCCTTCACTATCCCTTGTTCTTGAATCTTTGGAGGAGATATTTCCCAATCCACTTAACGAGGGTGGAATTCACTCATTAATCAATTTCTATGTTTGAAAATTTATGTTGCTTTGTAGAGTTAACTCTCCACTCACCTATTCCAAGGCCCTATGGCCTAGATTAGTTGGTGTGTATTTAATGACAACGAAAAAACTTCTAGTTCATTTTAATTAAGCGCTTGGTTTTAATAATTGTTCTTTTTAAGTCAAGGGTATATGAAGAATGCAACTTATGATGTTTTTGACGCAAAAATGAAATCAATAGAAAACTTGCTACATGAATATGCAACTTTTTCCTTTGATGAAAGAGATTTCTACTTGGGTTCTATGAAACAAATAAAAGCAAGAAAATTTTCTATTTTCTTTTCAATATCACTCTTCACACGCTTCAAAAACTATAAAAAAAAGACTATAATTATTAATGGTGCAACTAATGGAAAAACTACCAATGATGAATGAAAATTCTAGGACTACTCACAAAGGGAAGAAAATGTGTTTTTCAATAGGACTGGTCTGATCACTTTGACACAAAATCAGAGACAAGCCCAAACAAGAACTTCTATGCATAAACAATGCCAAAAAAACTTGATATAAAAGAGACAAGCCCACTACCAAACTCCTCTCAAAACCAAGAAATCATACCAAAATGAGAAACTACCAAATTTCTCCAAAAAGGATGAAAACTATGATAAGAAAAAAAAAATCAAAAGAAATGGAAAACACAAATGCTTCTTAGATTCTCACTTTTTAAGGAAATAATAAAATTTCATTGATACAAGCACAAAACCATCGAAGGCCTCAATTAACAAATTGAGTCAATAAGAAATCTATAATTCCAAAAGCCAACCATGCCACTTTCATGGCGGGACTCCATAAGTGGAAATAAGTAACCAAATCAAGAAAATGATTTGAAATAGTAGCATAAAAATCCAGCAAATAAAATATTCAAGAAACCAACAAAGGGAAACTTCAAGATTCACTAGAAAATATGATCTCAAGAAACAAGAAAACCAAGCAAGCCAACAAGCCAAAAACAAAAAAGTGAAGCAATGAACAAGCCAAGCATGAGTAAACCGACATAGACTCACTGTTATGAAATATTAGAACAACCAAGAACCTTAGAAAGAAGTCTAAGTGCAACAGCCACAACTTAAACTTCACCAAGCACGACTAACCCTAAGTTGACTAGGTTTTCATGCAAAAAGGAGAGAAAATGATTCACAGTAAGGAGAAACACTATCCAGAAATATAAGAGGCTGTACAAGAGTGACCAAAAACAGACATAAAAGACTTATAGGATCTCAAAAATCAATTTTCCAAATTTAACTAGCCATACGCGGACCCACAGTTTGCAAGTTGTGTGTATACACGTATGTCTCTAAGGGAATTCTCGTATACGCGAGTTCCTTTGGAAAAAAGAAAAATTCTAAATCTACAGGACTGGGAAAGTGATCAAATGGTTAGGGAACCCAAAATCCAGAGAAAACAACCGTAACTAGGAATTACACGGATTTAATCCCTAGTGGAGTTGCCAATTCTGTTGCGGGAAAAACTACCCTAAGGTCTGGGTTGAAGGACCTAATAGAGCGGAAGGCATACCATCACAAGAAGAAATTAACTTACAAGTCCTAATGCTTAAACTATAAAAGTAAGGATAGGTGACCTTACTTGTATGTCCTATGTTTGAGGTTGATCCCGCAGGGTGCAAACCCTCTGCTACTCTTAGTGCTTCAAGGCCGACAACTCATTCAAGACAAAGCACAAAAACTAGTTGTACATCATATATATACTAAATTTCAGTATGTTAGACCATATAAACTCATAAAAATTAACATTAAATAAACCATTATAAGATCATTTAACATGTATAATGGACAGATAATTCCACGACATCAAGAACGTGACAAAGCTTCTTTTATTGATGTATGCCAAAATAAAGTGGATATATCACCTAAATTCAGTCACAGCTCTAAGAAAAACCATCCTCCGGATTCGTTCAGCCCAAGCCTCAATAAGATTCTTCCATAAAAGGTGCACAAAGGATGTCACATAAAGAGGGGGTAAACATCACAAGGAAACAAGGGTTTCCTGAACCTGGGAAGAGTAGGAGGCACATGGATAAATCAAACTTGATCTGGGCTATAACAGGATATAATATCAATAAAATTTTCTTTCCTCCCTTAGGCCTTCCCAATGAGGTGTATTTATACTTCCTCAAATCACTTTTTCAGTTGGGAAACGGCTTAGCCACGGGCTGGTGTAGGTAGACTAGAGGTAAAACCCATAAAACCCTCCCAATTAATAGGGATATTATATATTTTTTAGTATTTTAACTTGTATACGCATGTTATATATGAGAGAAACCACATCTGCACACATATAATCCTATGTAGAGTCACGTATGGAATTCAAAATACTGTTTTTTAAGAAATTGACCAATACTGAATGGAAAGGGATGCCCAAGGCCAATACATAGATCATCAAGTATATACAGGTGATAAATTATGTTATAACACTATCCTTGTTAGGTGCCAATAACCTTTGACCAGTAGCCTTAAATGTTCTTCTTTCAACACTTTACTGCATTTGATTTTTTTTTTAGTTGTTTTAGTAGTTATGGTGGCACATTAATCAGGAACTTAGGGCCTTATATGTGGGATTCAAGTTCTGATAATAGGTCACCCAATCAAACAATTAAAATACAACGATATTTACAATGATTTTATCAAGAAACACTTCCATTATTGTGAAGAATAATCTTTCAGCATCTTGCCATTCATTGGTCCACTGGGTAGCGTTGTTCCATCCAATTCTTTGAGGAAACATGCATTATGACCCTTGTAGGAATGGATGATATAAGGTATTACCCATAGGTTGTCAAACTTACCATTCTTACCTTTCTCTTCTCTTCTTGAATCCCATTTTAAAACATTGTCCCCTAACTGAAAATCATTAGCCTTGGTCCTTCTGTCATAAATTTTCTTGACATTTTCTTGGATGACTTCTGTTTTTTTGTACAGTTATTTTTTGGATTGCTGCAACTGTATGGTATGATTTATCCTTCTCTAAAAATCATTGGATTCCACCTACAACTCTTGCATCATTTTCATAACTGGGACACTGAAAGTATTTGGAAAGACAACATCTATTCCATAAACTAATTGGTATGAGGACATGCCAATTGATTTCTTAGTGGTGATTCTATCAACCCACAGTTCATTTACCAGCTTATTTTTCCATGAATTCTTGTTGTTTTCCAGTAGTTTTTAATGATATTGAATAAACTCTTATTTTAGGATTCAACTAACCCATTCCCCTAAGGGTAATAAGTAGTTTAATGTCCTAGAGTGATTTAATACTTGGTGTAGAAGTCTGAAATTTTATTTGTCTTAAAATTTACTACATTTTCTGTGATAAGTTTCCTGTGATATCCAAATATTGACACTATATTAGCTTCTAAAACTTTAATGACCACAACATCTGTTGTTTTTCTTGAGGGTATGGCTTCAATCGATTTAGTGAAATAGTCAGTAGTTGTGAGGATCCATTTGTGATGGGCTGAGGATGGATGATGATGTATTTCTCCAATGAAATCCAAACCCCATTGTTCGAAAGAAATTTCAACAGATATGGGTTTCAAGTGTAAAGGCAGTGGTTTCCTCTTGCCTTCAAAATTTTTTCACTTGTGACAGGAAGTATCTTTTTTATGGACATCAACAAAGGGTATTGGCCAATAAAAACCATCTCTTACGATCTTATTGGTAGCAGTTCTCCAATACAAATTTCCACCACAGTCTCCTTCATGAAATTCCTACATGATTTTATCTTCCTCATCCTTAAACAAATAGTTTAGTAGAATTACACCAGTGGAGTCACCAATTATATTGCGGGATGAGTTACCCTAGGGTTTTGGTTGGGAACCCCAACAGAAAAAGAAGCATAAAACAAGAAGAAGCATACATATTTACAATCATAATTCTTAAACCAGTAAAATGGGAACAACGGGTGGTACCTATAGGTCCTACGTTTGAAGATGATCCTACAGGGTTCAAACCCTTTGCTTCTCCTAGTGCTCCAAAACCTGCAACTCACCCAATAAAGGAAAATATAATAGTAATAATTGAAATCATGTTCAAGATGTTAGTGTTAGATTGTATAAGAATATAAGCACTAAAAACATGAAATCATTCATAATAGGATCATAACATGTATAAAGCATTAAGATCATGAACATCAAGAATGTGACATAGCTTATTTATTGATGAATGCATAGAAGTGTGGAGGAATACCACCTAATTCAACCATGGCTCTAAGAAAAACCATCCTTTGGATCCGTCGAGTCCAAGCCTCAACAATATCCTTCCAAAATCATACACATGGATGTCATATAATAGGAATGAACATATTTTTTAGGGAAACAAGGGTTTTCACAATCTTGGAGTGCAGGAGGAATAGGGATAAATCAAACTTGGTCAAGGAATGAATGGCTATAATATCAATACCTATCTCTCTCTTCCCTAAGGCCTTACCATGCGGTGCATTTATACCACCCAAAAATAGTTGTTTCAGTTGGGATACAATTAGGCCACGGGCTTCTATAGGTAGGCTTCTAGTGTACCCCATAAACCCCGCCTAGAAAATAGGAAATTTTATATTTTTTGCATATTTTAAATTATATATGCGGGTCGGGTATAGATGGACCCATGTGTTCACACACTTTTGAGAGGGCAGAGTCATGTATGGAATTTAAAATAATGATTTTTAGATAAAGGACCAAGTCTGAAGGGAAAGGGCTACCCAAGGACATAACTTAGAGAATCAAGTATAAAGAGGTGGAAAATGATGCTATAACATATTTCTAATACAAATGTTTTTCTAAGATACAAAATTTCATAGCCTTTAAATTAAGAAAGATAGCTTTTATTTTGGTCAAACCAAGAGGAGATTGTAAATTTAATAATACAAAAATGAGGTTTTTATACCAGAGAGAGGTTGTAAAAGCATAATATATTTGTGGAGTCGTCTTCTCTTCTTGTCCATCTAATGCAACTATGAATTTAATATCCAAAGCATGAAAATTAGAATCGACCATTAACTTAGCTAATCTCTGACCTTTAATGAGCTTGGTGGGTTTAAATTCAATATCATATTCAAGGATAATGACAATCCACTTACCTCTCTTCCCATCAGGTACATTTTGAGTAAGGATATCTTTGACCACTGAATTTGGAAAAAAATAAATACGTGGGAATGAAGGATATATACTCTAGAATCCTTAATTTAATTTACTAGAGAAAATGCTTTTTTTCCATTATATTATATCTTAATGTAGCATCTCTTAGAGCCTTGCTAAAAAAAGAAATGGGTTGCTCATGTGCTTGGTTTTTCTTCTGTAAGATGACTGCTTCAACAGTGTGTTGAGATGAAAATGAAAATATTATGAAATCTTTCGTGAAGTCAAGGTTGATTAATAAAGGTGATTTTGTTAGGGCTTGTTTAACTTGGTCAAATTACTATTTAGCCTCAATACTCCATTTTGATTATGTGTCTTTTCTTAACATGTTTGTTATGTTCCTAAGGAGTTCTGCCAAGTTTTGGATTAATAGTATTAGAAAGTTTAATTTACCAAGAAATGATTGGAGCTCTTTCACATTCCTATGATGACTTATCATTAAAATGGCCTCAATCTTGCTGGGATCAATTATGATTCCCTCTTTGGAAATAATATCCCCAGAATTTTTCCTTCCTCTAGGCCAAATAATGTTTTCTTGGACTAAGGGAAATTCCAAACTTCCTACACTTCTCAAATACTCTCCTCAAATGTAGTAAATTCTCTTCATTTGTTATTGAAAAAACATTGATGTCATCAAGATATATGACTATTAATCTGTCAATTTCATCAAAAAAATAAATATCCATTACTCTCTGAAATGTAGCTCCAACATTCATTAATCCAAAAGGCATCTTCACATACTTGAAGGTACCCCATGGAGTAGTGAATTTTGTCTTATCGTGGTGATCAGGGTGAACTAAATCCTAGTTATAACCAGAGAAAACATCTAAAATAGAAATCCTACTGGAGCCAACTACCTTTTGTAAAATATGATCCATATTAGGTAAGGGGTAATTGTCTTTCAGGGAGACTTTATTAAGAATCCTAAAATCTACACAAAGTCTGATTTAACCTATCATATTCCTAGTTGGTACTAAGTTGGATACCCAGTTAGAGTAGCTCAAAGTTACCATAACCTTAGCACCATGCATTTTCTTAACTTCTTTTTCAATTAAAGGCATCAACGATGGGTTTATCCTTCTAATTTTCTATTTTAAAGTTTTATAATATTCTCTAATAGGAAATTTTTGTCATATAATGCCAGTGTCATAATATTTTAAGTATTCATAACTCCATGAAGAAACATCAATAAATTATTTGAACAAACTGATATATTTTTTATTTTCACCAAAAGGAAATGATTTAGACAATTTTACCATATTTGGTTCTTGTTCATTTCCTATGTTTCAGTCTTCCACTTCATATCCTGTGGGTTCAATTTTTGGTTTCTTGGCTACATCGTTAAAGTAAAACAATTATTATAAGGGAACTAACCCTCTGGGTAAAGCATTATATTTCAATTGGAGTATTTCTAGTTCCTCTAATTTTTTATCTATCTCTAGTAATTCTATTTTATTTACATGGTTCCTAATTGGTTTTCTAAATAAAAATTTACATGTACATTATTTTCAAACTCACAATATACATCAATGTTGGCATCCTTAAATTCATCCTTGGATTGCAATATTTTTTCTATTTGTTGGTCATTGCCAAAAACTTGCCAATATCTAACATTGTCTATGACAATTGACCTATGTGTTACCTCCAATGTGTACTGATGACTGCAATGGAAATTTATTTTGTAGGTACTGGTAGAAGTGGCCAAGCCATCAACCAAAATATTCTGATTTATTGGGATCACTGATAAGTCTTATTCTTCAAAACATTCCAAAAAATCTAGGACAACATTTTTTGTAGGATCTTAATATAGCATGTTTAGCAGAATATTCTCCCTTGATTTGTTTTATTATTAGTTCAGAATATCCATGAATGTAAATTGTTTAAGCACCAATTTTTTTCAACAACTGTAACCCTAGTATCAATGCTTCATATTCGGCTATATTTTTTGTACTTTGAATGTTTAGCCTATATGAATGTCCCTCTGCATGGTGAGTTCCTGGGTTTGAGGCCCATATTCCTGCCCTTGTTCCCTCTTTCCTAGCAGCTCCATCAAATTCCATATCCCAAAGAGGCTTATTTTGTGTATTATGTTCCACTGTTGTTGTTTTGTTTTATTAAATTTCACAGATATTAGTTTTCAATTTGGAAATTTGTTTTTCCATATACCCATCATTATATAGAATTAATCAGTTAAGGTCTTAGTGGACAGAGTATAAAGGATAATTATGGGGTTTATCTTGGCTACTGACCATGAAATTAATTAGTGTCTCCCTATATAACCTTCTTTTTATTACCAAACATGGGGATGGTAGCAAAGGTAATGGTCATCTGAAGGGTTACTTGCAACTTAGCTCCCCATGAGTGAAAGTATAACATGCCATACTTAGGGGGTATATCTGTGATGACTATGTCCATCACTAGACTCTTGGATATAATTTGTGCCAAAGTGACACATATGTCCTTAATGAGACCTAAGCATTCTACCTTGCTAGAATCAAAAGAGTATAGATCTTTATACAGTCTTGTGATATTAAGTCCTAATTTCTCCATGATAGCCTTAGGCATAAGGTTCTGTGAGGCTCCTGATTCTAGCATGGCATTATGCAAAATTTTGTCATGAATGTTTAGACTAATATATAATGGAGGTACACCTCCTTCTTGAGGTTTACCATCTACTTAAGGTCCAAACAAAATTTCAGGTTGGTCATCATTCAAATTGTCTGTATCTACTCCTTCCCTTATGTTCAGAACTTTCGTTACTTGGGACATATACATGTTTTTTCTCATAAGCTCTGTTAGCAGAATGGGTATTTTAAGGTTTGCTAACTCATTTTCAATATTGAAGGATGTCTCGACTTTATTCATGTTTAGTAATATATTTTTGAGAAACATCTTTTTGTGTGTTTTCTTTTTTCTCGCTAGTGGTTGGAACATCTGTCTTAGTTGCTTTTGAGGAAATATCAAATATATTTTTAGATAGATTTTTTGGAGTATTTTTAGGAATAATCTCAATAATTTTTTTTGCAGGAGTATCAGTTGTACTTTTACCTTGAGTTTCAATAACTTTCTTGGTAGGGCTATCTGTGGTTTTCTTACTTCTAAGGTTATGTTGTCTGTGAACTTCCATGATAGAATTTTCAAAGCCTTGTTTATAATCATGTGTTTCTTCAAAATCAAATTTTGTTTGTGAAAGTGTAAAAATTTCTTGTTCTTCTTCATTAAGAAACACATAATCATCATCATTTATCCCCATTTATTTGATTTGAGTATGTTACACAGAATTTTTTCACACTCCCTACAATCCCCAACTCGCACATTGGAGGGTCATTTCTATGACCAATAAGCAGTGTCATGCTTTGCAAATACCATCCTTGCATCCCTTTTTATGGAAGCAACATTTTTCTTGTTAACATTTCCCTAAGCAAAGCTGTAGAAATCCCTATTTTTACCTTGGCGTGAGTAGCCAGTTACACCCTCGTGCCGGCAGAGAAATTTAACACTGAGCCTATGCCAGTTGGCAATTTGTGCCAGTTAGACACCTGCGCCAAGCTGTTTATGGAATTTTTTTTTAAAATAGAGGCAGAGGTTCCATATCAACCACCTCGGGGATGAGTCATTGGGAGTGGTTGAACTGAAACAACCACATAATCCTTCCTTTAGTTAGTAGTTTCCACCTCCCTTGGAACTCTCCTAAAGGATAGGACTCCCTCCCACCTTTGTAGGGATCCCAACCTCCTCCTTTTCATCTATAAAAGAAACTATCTCTTTTAGTAGAAGCTAGCTGAATGACTGAATAGATGAACACATTATAGAAAAATGGCTGAATAGCTGAGTAAGAGAATTATACTATAGCTAAGCTGCTAGAGGAGATAGAGTAAGAACGATAGTATTGAGAGTTCTCGAGTCGATGACTTCTAAGAGAGCTTGAGTCTAAATTCCCTGACCGACAGTTGAGATGTGTTTCTTCTAAGCCCCGCTAGAGGAGATCACGATGTCAAAGCATTGGTTGTACTCTTCCTTCTACTCATTAATATACATGACTACTGTTTGGTTCCACTATTGTGTTATGATGTTTATTTGATATGATATGTTTAGCCCTCTTTGAATGGCTAATAGTTGTGAGTGAAACTATGCTACTATATGTTCTTCTTGTTCTTTTTCCTATGTATAGGTATCTGGGCATGACAGTGAATGGATTGTAACTTGTCAAGGTAGGAGCGAGAGACCACTACTCTTTCTGCAACATCAACAGCGTTGGATTCAAGGTAGGCCAATCTACCATGTCTTTTGTTAATTCATTAACTAGGAAGCAACATTTTAGCATGTCCTTTTGTTACTAGACCCACTCTAGGACTAGAGGGATCGTCTTTGTCTGCAGAGGGGATTTACCTTCATAACAAATTGGAGACTCCAGTAGGGACTAGTGCGAGTTTGTTGTGTCATCCTGTTGGGTCGGTTTCTATTCTTGGTTTAGTTATCCATATTTTTTCTTTTTTTTTTGCAGAGTTTCCATTCTCTATTCAGCTCTAGCGAGTCAAGTTTGACTTATGCCCATTAGGTTAGGGTTTTTTCCTCTTTTTCCATAGGTTTCCAGCTTGGTGCTTATTTTTCCTGGAAATTCTCGTCGATTGGTGCATGCTTCCCTTGTAACACTCGCACCAACCTCTCTATGGCGTGGATTACAGCCTTACAGTCGCTCCCATCCCCGTAGGTTTTGGATTGAACCCCCTAATGTGTTTTTGATCATTTTTTCTTGCCTCTCGGTTATTTTTTAGTATGTTTAAGCCTTTGGAGACTTTGTAGACTAATGTAGACTTGTTTCCCTCAGTCATTTGTTGGTTTTCTTGTTGGTGTCGTTTAAGACCTTAGGGTTTCTAGGTGTTCTCACACACTGAGCCTTCTATTTAGGAACAAGTCTCTTTGATTGTTGTCAGTATCACTTTGGGTTTTTAGACTGAGTTTTCTTGATCCGTTTGTTTTGTTGATTGAATGGTCTTTTCGTTTTGTCAATTAGTCTTTCTTCTTCAACACTTTGAGCTTCGATTGTTTTTCTTTTTTGGATCGTTTTGAGAACTCTCTTACTCATTTGAAAGTTTGCTCCATTTGCTTGCATGTTTTTGTGTTTGTTTCACTTTTGTAGAGTCATTCAATTTCAAAACCTTAAATTTTCAAAACTCAAACTACTGTTTATTTTGTTTTCCATTGAATTAGTACAATGTGTGCTTCATTTCATTGAAAAAATCAAAAAATATCTTTTCATTCTTTTGTTGCAATGAAAATGAAACATTCCTTTACATAACTAGCATTTTTCAATCTAGGAAGGAAATTTGTTTTCGATTGATTGCATTAAGGGCATTAGAAAATTTCTTTGCATGTTTTCTTTGTTTTCTTGTTTGAAATATTTCTATCCTTCTTATAGCTAGCATTCATCGAATTGAAAGATTTAATTTCTCATATAGTTTCATATAGGATATTTTCAGATGAAATTCCTTGAAATTGAGACATAATTCAATATCAACCATTAAAATTTATTCAATCAACCTAAGGAAGCATTGAAACTTAATGCAAAATTCTAGTGATCTAGGCTAGAGACGTGTTCCAACATCTTAAAACCTAGTAGCTGTCACTCGCCTCTTGCCTTCAGATAGTGCTAGTATGGACTTGTGCTCCCTATACCATCAAGTATATAAAGGGAGACCCCTCTAGGTTGCAATCCTTTATCCATAGGAAGCCGAGCCTGCCACCTTGTAATCGTGATACACCGAACACAACATTTGGGGAGACTACCTGCATGTACGTAAAGTCCTTGGTCATTTATTTTTCATTTGATCACCAAGGTGTATATGGAAGTTCACGGAAACTTGGTACACCCTCTTTCTTAGAGTACCTGAGTAGTCATTTTGATCTTTTCGTGACTCCTTAAAAAGAGAAGAGATCATCGAGCGCATGTACTTTCACGCTTGTTTCAACTTGAAAGTGATAGAGTCACCTTTTTCCTATTTCTCGACTCTTAAAATATGAAATGGCAGAGTTTTTCTTCAATGTTTTAAAATTAACTACCCACAAAATATTCCTAGTTAAATTTATCTTCCTTAGTGTGTTTGTTTTAAGGTTGTTTCCAATGGAAATTTTTCCGAAGTTTACCAACCAAGGAATCTCCTCTGAAGGGAAGCCTGGTCCTTTTTCCATCAAGCAGTCTCTACAACACCCTCCAAAATTTTGACTACCATTTCAAATTTTCGGAGCCCCTTAGAAACAAAGAGAAATTACTAGGTCACTAAGTCGCAAAAGTAAACAATTAATGAAAACCGCGACCTAGCGACCTAGCGACTCCGCGACCTCAGGTCGCCAGGTCGCCAGGTCGCATGTCCCCTAAACTTATGAAAAATGCGACCTTGCGACCTAGCGACCTCGGGTCGCCAGGTCGCCAGGTCGCCAGGTCGCAATTTGGTAATTTTCAGAAAATCGCGACTTAGCGACCTTGCGACCCAGCGACCCCAGGTCGCCAGGTCGCAAAACTCAAAGTTTGACAAATCTGCGACCTAGCGACCTGCATTAATTGCCCGCACGTGCGACTTTCTATAAAAGGGAGGTCGCAGGTCGCATTTTTTATATTCAGCGATTTGTAAGGAAAACGCCTCTGACAGCTCAACTGACGAGTTTTTCCCGGGTAAGTTGCCATTTCTTCCTGCTGTTTCCGTTTTAATGATTTTCTTACTAAACCCATCTCCCCTGTAGCCTTTAAATTGTCTTTTGGCCATGCTTTAATGTTTTCTGAGGTTTTGCAAATTACATATTGCATAAATTGCCCAAAACCTCACTGTTTGCTATTTCACCCCATGGCATCATCCCTTTACCTTTAAAATCATGCCACAGCTCTCCCTGGGCGTAGAAACCTTGCAAATTCCCAAGAGAAAGGGGGCAAAAAAGTTCAAGGCCGCGCGCACCAAACCCCCGGCAAGCCAGTCTGCGACCTGCGACCCAGCGACCTAGTCGCAAGGTCGCAGAGTCGCATTCTCTCCAGTTTTCGGGATTTGCGACCCTGCGACCCAGCGACCTAGTCGCCAGGTCGCTAGGTCGCACTTTCCATTGTTTTCGTAGATCTGCGACCTAGCGACCCAGCGACCCCAGGTCGCCAGGTCGCAAGGTCGCAAGGTCGCGCCCGGGCCCTGTTTGTGTGATCCGCGACCCAGCGACTCACCAGTCCAGTTTTGCATTAACGCAGTTAGGTTTCATCACTAAATTGTAACTAGTTTTTATCGCCATGTCGTTCTTATCGTGGGACTCCTTTCTGAATTTGACAGGTGAAGACATAGAGTGCATACCTGTGCTCTCAGATTCTAGTGACATGGCGCCCCCGCTATCTCGGAGAAAGGACAAGAGAATAGTGGAAGAGATTGATGAGTTGGTGGTGGTGTCCCCACCCCCAATATTCCGAGATACATTATGTACTTTTTTGAAAGACGACAGCATGAGATGGTACCAGATTTATCAGGAGTTCGCCAAACTGCCAGAAGAATTTCCAGAAGATCTCCCAGACCGAGAAGTATACTTGGCGGTAAAGAGGTCCAAACTACATCTGGCAGGAGCGCATCCAGCCATATTCCCATGTATGGAGATCATAGACTGGATCATACAAAAGACAGACCCCGAAAAGTTTGTGATCAGGGATTCCCAAGGCAGAGCTTTCACTACGCTGGTAGGCTCGGATGCACACATTTATTATTCACTGCCTCGCCCAAACCAGCATTTCTCTCCAGAATGGGCTGCTGCTCACGCCGTCCCAATAGTTGATACTATTAAACAATGGTGGGAGGAGCCTAAGAAGTTCAAGGTAAAAAAGAACCAGGAATACCCAGTGGCGAGCCTAAGGAAGGTTTACAAATTGGTTGCCGCCATGCTCTGCAGACTTTACGGGCGCCCAGATTGCTCCACCTTCAGCGGCAGTTGGGCTACCATCATGGAATATGTGACAACACAAGGCACCCGTTTCAAATGGGCCGGCATAATGATGACGTCGATGCAGACCAACTTGAACTCGGCATTGGCCCCGGACGAAGGGATGCCTGCTGAATTTTACATGGCCTCGTACCTACTAGACGCGGTTTGCGCCCGAGTAGAGTTTGATGGATGGGAGCACAACTGGGACTCCGAGAACGCACGCGCAATTCATCTACAACTCAAAGTATTTTGGGAGTCCAAATACAAACAGGACATAGATCAGATCTCCCAAATATTTGTTCCCGCTCTGTACAGACATTTATTTGGCCAAGACGCCCCTTGCATGTCATGGCGGGCCAAGGAGACTCTGGCTAAAGTGGCGCACTGGTTCCCTTTCCCTGGGTACACCTTCATCCGAGTCTTTGGCAGCTACAAGGCGCCACATGCTATGCCTTGCTTCGTGACGGACAAAATGCTGATTCAGGAGGTGTGCTTTCAAATGTCACACGGATTCTCCAACATCCTGTCTAAGGGCAAAAAGAAACCGTGGCCCACTCTGCCCCTCACCATTGGTGCATTCACAGTTAAAGACTTCAAGGAAGTGCTAGCAGAGGCAGAAGCAATGAGAAGTTATCAGCTGGGGGCACTTGAGCATCGAACATATGACCCAGAGAGGATTGTCCCTGAACACTGCCAGAGAGCCAACCTCAAGTGGACTTATCAGCATCTTGAACGCCCAGCGGAAGATGAGAGAAGAAACTGGTATAATGCTGAAAGACAACTTGCTCCGGAAATTGACGTGGTCCAGGAAGACTCAGATGATCAGAACTTAGAAGACAGAAGGCGTCAGTTAGGAGGTGCCTCTTCATCTATACTCAAGAAATCTCGAATCAACACAGGGCCAACTCCATCCATCAAACAAAAGGAAGCAGAGGCAAAAGCCCAGCAAGAAAGGGAGGAAAAGCTAAAAGAAGAAGAGGAGGCGCGCCAAAAGAGTGCAACAGCAACACAAAAGAAGAAGCTGGCCAAAGAGGCCAGGAAAGAAAAAGAAGACAAAGAGGCACAAGCTGCAGCGGAACAGGCGCTTAAGGCAGAGCTGGACAGGGCAGAGGCTGAGCGCCAAAAGAAAGCCGAGCAGGCTGCTGCAGCTGAACAGAAGAAGAGAGCCGAAATTGAAGCAGCAGCAGAAGCTGAACGGCGGAGGAAGGAAGAAGAGGAGAAGAACACAGAGGAAAGAGAGGATGACATGCTGGACGATCTTGAGGTAACTCCTCTCGACATACCTCAGGGTCGTACAAAACTCTCTGATGTTAGATCACCCCAGAGACAGGAAGAAGATGTGTTCGACCTGACCAGACTCACATTTGATCAGTTTTCGTTCAAAATCCGTCAAGAGAAGAGAAGGTCGTTGGCACAAAGTCCCTCTGCATCATCCGCAGTATCCACAGGCAAGGATATAGTTTTGGATACCAGGACTAATCCGGTAATGATAGCGTCAGCAGGTACTGCCTTCGCTGCGGCTACGGAAGAGAATGTAACCCGGATGAGTAGAGAAATAGTATCCCTACAAAACAGACTACACGCAGCTGAGCAACGCGAAAAGATAGCAGAACAGGAGAGAGCAGCATTGCAAGCAGAAGTCCAGCAACTTCGAAACCAAGCTCTACCAGCAAATGAAGTCTCGCTTGCCATTTTTAAGGAGTGTGAGGTGTTGGAAATGACTATGAGACAGGTATATGGTGAAATGTTCACCATCAAACAAACAGTCGATCCTCTGGCAAGAGCACGAATGGAAACCAGGCAAAGACAAGATCAGCTCAAAGAGGCTTCACAGGCTTTGGACAGGATGATGGGTTGGACCATACAGTACCCTCAGGCACCTGAAAATTTGCCTAAGAGGGACTGGATCCACACGCAGGATGCAAAAGTTCAAATCCGCATAGCGATGCAATCTGGAGACAAATTGTCTAAAGACCTGGACAAAGTGATGTCCTCGTACGACCACCTGATTAGTGGTATCGACTCAATGCATACGCTGCATCACATCCCATCGCTTGGAGCATTAGAAGAGGAGAAAACCTGGGAACAAGTAAACCAGGATATTCAAACATTCTTGCAACCTATCAAGCAGGCCGCAGCTGATCCGGAGCCCTCCGCATCTCAAGAGCATCTCAGTCAATTCATCGCCGCTCCAGCGCGGATTTATACCAAGCTTGCGTCGCTCTCAAATCAGATTGGACAGAAAAGGGAGACCTTAGTACCAAACGCTTTGGAATGTGTGCATAGGCTGAAAGAGGAGGTACCTCTGGTGTCCCCCATAGCGGTAGAATACCAGGCATGGCAGGATTTCCTCAGAGAACAACAGGTTGACATCCCTGACATTAACATTTCGCGTCCCGGCAGCAGCAAGTCCTGAGCAGCAAGAAGAACCAGGTCGCAAATCGCACCAACAGGACAGGTCGCAGGTCGCATCTCCTACCTAGGTCGCAGGTCGCATCTCCTACCTAGGTCGCAGGTCGCATCACCTACCCAGGTCACAGAAGGAGTGGGTCGCAAGGTAACCCAAAGGTCAAGAAGGCGAACAGTCAAGGAAACCCAACGGACAATTTTGGCATTATAAATACTCCTACGGGACATTGTAAAAAGGCTTTTCTTTTTTGGGAAAACTCAAGAGCTACATGCATTTGTATTGAAAGATCCTACATTTGAGCATATGAATATAGAGTCTTGTTAAAATACCCTATGGTTATGATGTGTTTTGCTGTATGAACATTTTGCGTATTCCTTGTACAGTTTCAGAATATCCTATGATTAATGAAGCTGCATTATTCATGTCATCTTTTATGCGTCATGGCTATCCGTGCTGTATCAATGATCTTCATTTCATTATCTGTTATATTAATGAATGTTAATGAACTATTTTGTTAGCATTTCGTTTCATCTTTCAGTAAGTGGTGAGGTATCTTATCATAAAGAACTATTTCTTTTGTGATTAGACTACCGAACAAGCATTACCCCACAAAAGATGTGTTGCTAATGACATCTCTTGAGGTGTGTGTGCTTTATCTATAATCTTGCTACGCATAGTGTTTGATTCGTGCTTAACACATTAATCTTGTATTCTGTATCATGTGAATGAGTGTATGTCCGCAGGTTCGAATAGGTTCTTTTGAGACCGAAGGGAAGTCATCTTAAGTGGTAGCCGGACCCACACCCCGGACGGGATCCCTACTCCAAACGGTTTAAGGTCTAATTGGGACTTTTTACCGGGGAGATCCCCTACTGTTGGCCGGACAAATTTTCCCGTCAACACCTACTTTTTGGAATGTTGGTGCTCCTTATATGGCAACATTGTCCCTTTTGGGGTTAACTGTTGGTTTTCCTGTGTAGTTATTCTCCACCTCTGTGGTCTCCAGTATTCCACCCTCTGTACAACCATCCCCTCCACCTCAACAACATCATGTTGATTCTAAGGTGGACCTATCCGCTTCTTCGCATGTTTCTTCATCCTCCTCTTCTACTTCACCTGGTGAAAGTATGGATTCTAGTAACCAGGTGGCTAAGAAGAAGAAGAAGAAGACGAAGAAGAAGAAGTTAGTTAAGAGAGAGGCCTACTCTGCGGTTATTGCACCTAAGACACCTTCCATCGATAAACCATCCAACCTTCCACGAAAATTCAAATTCCCTTGCATGTTGTGCAAAGGTGACCACCTTTTTTGAGACTGTCCTGGAATTTCCAAAGTACTTGAAGTATGGTCTGACGACTATCCACCATTTCCTTTGGCTTCTAGAAGTCATATTAATGAAAAATATTGGACTAGCCATGATAAGACTAATAAGATACAGGGTAAGATTACAAATCCCTGTAAGTAGTGTGAAGGGCATCATCCCATTCACCTTTTTCCATACATGGATGAAGCCAAGAGAGTGTTAGACAACCCTACTATTTTTCCACCCTACCTTCCAGCTCGTTACCAGAAGCTTTCTTCGAGTCCTCTGCTAGTTGATTCAACGATCGATGAAAATTCATCTTCGGTCGATCCCGCTCCCTCGATAATTCAAATTCACGAATCCATTCCCCACCAACCATTGGTCAAGGAATCGATCGATATGATCTTGCATTTTGTTCATCAGGTATTTTCCATTGAGAGCGGATCTCATCCCCATCACGTTCTTCTTGTTTCTTCAGATTCCTCAGAATTGAAGAAATATTCTCCCATCCCTATATTTCAAGAAGCTGCTCCTCCTTCTCCCACGATGGAGGTCCAGGAGGATGATCCTCTTGCTTTGGTAACACTAGGGGATGACCATCTCAGTTCAATGGTACCCCCTCCAAGTAGTTTGATTGCTTCTTCTATTGGAGTCGATTTGCGGGATACCGCCTTCCTTCTTATGTGCCTTTTGAGATCACGATACAGACCTTTAATGTGGTCTTACCTAGCACCATTATAGATGAAGGTGCGTCTGGTAGTATTCTGTCTTCTACTACTTGGCACGCTTCTGGTTCTCCACCGCTTGTGCCTATTATAGAGAATTTGTTGGATTTTAACAGATGAAGCAGTCAACCGTTAGGGATCTTTCCAAAGTTGCCTATTACTTTGGGAGGAAAAATTGTCTATATAGACATGATGGTGGTCCAAAGTCCCTTGGATTTTAATTTACTCTTGGGCCATGACTATGCTTATGCCATGGGCATGGTAGTCTCTTCCCTCTTTCATGTGATCTATTCTCCACACAAAGGGCGGATCGTGACCATTGATTAGCTTTCCTTCTTTGGTACTGACGTAACATCTAGTCCACCATTGTACCTTCTGTATCTTTATCCACCTCTTGTATCTTCCCTGATATAGGTTAATTATGTGTCTACCTATCCCATGCCCGCATTCAGTGATAGTGCTATTGTGCATCGTGTGCTAGGGGCATTGGGTCTTGACATCCAAGATGTTTTTATCACATCAAATGCAAACCTTTTAGAAGCCACGACTTCTTATTCTACATGATGAAAGGTCCTCGGAGTAGAGTTCGTTTTTCTTGTGCCAAGCTCCTTAAAAAATGAATAAAGCTCTTCAGATCAGAGTTCGTTTTTCTTGTGTCAAGCTCCTTAAAAAATGAAACAAGGTTGTCGGAGCAAGATTCCTTTTCTTGTGTCAAGCTCCTTAAAAATTGAAACAAGCTCTTTGGAGCATAGTTCATTTTCTTGTGTCAAGCTCCTTAAAAAATGAAACAAGGTCATCGAATCATAGTTCCTTTCCTTGTGTCGAGCTCCTTAAAAAATGAAACAAACTCTTATGAGGATAGTTCTTTTAATGTGTCAACCTCGTTCAAATAATGAAACACGTTCTCATTCAATTCGAGTCTTTGATAAGATCTCATAAAATCTTGGTCAAGTATTTCTCTTGATCTCGTAATTTGAACCTTCACTCCATCTGCCATTCATATGGACTGAAGCTTAGGGGCATGTACCTCGAATTGAGTCACCATTTTGGGGGCATGCTTACGTTCTCAAGCATATTCTATTTCCGTTTCAAGCTTGTGTAAAAATGAAACCGGTTTCAAGCATAGTTTATCTTTGTTTCAAGCTTGTGTAAAAATGAAACCAATTTCAAGAAGAGTTTCCTGATTTCAAGCTTGTGTAAAAATGAAAACATTCCCATTTTACCTCTCTTGATTGCCATTTTATCAGTCTATTTTGCTAGATGAACCTTGGCTTTTCTCATTGTAATGTTCCAAATGGGGAAAAATAGGCACAATAGAGAATATCCTGAGATATTCCACCATGGAATCACAAAAAATATGGAATCAAACCAATAGATCTAAACCAGAGATAGACTGGTAGGGAATTTACTGGTTATATCACCTCTAGAGAGAGGGTGAAAACCGGAGGCTTCCTGGCCCGTTCCAGACTCTATCTATAGAAGATTGGTGAAACACATCAATTGTGGGAATGACACAATCCTCTTATATTTTTATTCCCTTTGGAACCTTATATCTATAGATCTAAATAATGCATCCAAAAGAGAACAAAAAATCAAACAAGGAAGAAGCAGGAAATTCCACTCTTAGGAAAATCTGCAATAGGCTCAAGGATGACGCGGTATAAGCAAGACAATGTTAGAATAACACAAAATAAGGCTAGGTTACATTATTTTAGGCTATGTGGGACCTCAATGCAGAGTTTTAGCAAAAAAAATGGGTTTATAGGGCTTAAACAGATCTCCCACAATCAACACTAGCCAAAAATCAGCTAAAGGAGAGGGCTGAGTTAATAGAGAAACCCTCCTTATGGAATTGCGCATTTTATGCTGGAAGTCAGTGGAAATCAGCCATTAAACTAATATTATAGTATGAAAACAAGAAATCGGATCCATAATGAAGTTCCTTTGTAGAAGCATTGAATTTTCATGAAGCAAGAGCAAGAATCCTTCAGAAATTATAGCAATAACACATGGAAAAGCTGCAGAAAGACTTGGCAGCATTTTATATTAGGAGCTTCAGCTGCTGTAGGTTAAGACTCAGATATAAAAATGATATATGGCTGAAACATCAGATCCATACCAGATCTGGAAACTACTCAGCCTTCTTAATAAGATCCCCTTGGGGTTTTATCAAAATAATGCATAATAAAGTGTAGATCTATCTTTTAATACACTGAACTACAGAAAAATTCAGAGATTTATGAAGATGGCTTTCATTACATTACATATCAGATCTGAACATAAATATATCCACAAGCTACTTTACAAATCTTCAAAGTGAGAGGCAAGCCTCAATCACCAGAAAGCTAGTACAATGAGAAATCTAGACAGAAGTGAAACATGTACATGAAAATAACGCAGTTCATGGAAGGGAATGTGCAGTAGCTTGAAATGAAATGATAAAGTAGATAATATTACAGATCTAAAATCAAAATGAGAGTGATATCCTCTTCTAGGTGGTCACGAGATACCCTCCCTGAGAGAAATCTCCTCTAAACAACTAGATCTTGCAGATCTAGTTCACCCACTTGCTGCAACTTACAAGCAGCTGCAAAACCCTCAACAGGACCAGCGTCGCTATAGAGATGAAGCTTGGCCATAATTTCGGATATTGGAGAGATGCATCACAATCTCCTCTAAAGATCTAATCCATCGAAGGAGAGAGGATTCCTAAACAGGAAATCCTCTTCCCTTAGGCTAAATAGCTAAGAGACTAGAGTTGCTGCAGCAACTTCTGAAATTCTTCAACAACCTTTGCTTGCTTCCTCTCCTTCTTTTTATAACATGATGGCTTGCCAAAACCCTAAACCATCTTCTTCAAATTATCCTCTTTCACACAGGAGAACCTCTTCTAGAAGTACATTGTGCTTGATGGATAAGCTTCCCTCCAAAATGCGCTATAGGTGGGCCCAAGATTGACCCATTCCAATGAATTTCCCCTTTTCAGACTTAGGGATGTTTAATATAATAGCCCAAATTTATCCCCTTTCACTTTGGGCATGTATTTATTCTCAAATTAGGAGTTTATTAAACCTCCTTCCCATACTTTATTCATAAATAAAGAAAACTGAAAATAAAATGCAATATTCCCATGTGCTGCAAAAATTGGAAATATTACAGTCTCCCCCAACAAAATATTTCTTGCCCTCAAGAAACTCTTATTGTAGATGAAAACCATTTATTCCCTCAAAATTGCATCCACATAAGGAAGGCTTCCTCCATTTTCTACAATAGGTTATGTGTGCTTGGTTCCAAATTTGTCTTCTACCAATGCATGAGATGACTTCCAACTGTGAGGTTAGATGTTCTCTTCTTACCATGAAGTACAAGATGACAAATACATGATGTCCAACACCATCACAAACGCATGAGAGACATAAATTAATGTAGCTCCTCCCATTAAGGAAAAGCTTCATCATGCATAACATTCCTCCATCCATGTGTTATGAACCTGATTAAGCATTGTTATGCTTTCATTCTTAGCCCTGTTGGCCTTGTTGGATCCAAACTCCATCATTCCAGTGTTATGCAAAGAAGAAGTGAAGGAGAAACATGGGTGGAAAAAGATGTCAAACCATATTCCCCTAATAATAACCACTAGAGCAAGGCCCTTTGTTGCCATCCTCCATCTCCTCCATGTAATATGGACAAGCCATGCTTCTCAAAATATGATGTGCATTCCTTTCTTTGCTGCAATTTATCTTTGATACATAAGGCATGAACTAGAAAATTATGAGCCATGGGGTGGTCACCATACTCATTCAAAAGCACCAAAAAAACAAGGGATATTGTTGGCCTCTTTCCTCCTCATGTACATCATGAAACCAAACCATGCTAATGGACACATGATATGTGACATCATCCCAATACAAAGTACCATCATCAATGCACATCTTGAGAAAATCATGCCAAATTTTCCACCATGCAAAACACATAAACATAGGAGATGTGATGTGGTGGCCATACCTTCTCAAGTGAAACAAAATTGTACATGCCTTCTCTTGCTGCAACATAACATTGAAATCCAAGGCATGATTTAGAAAATAATGAGCTATTGGGTAGTAACCATGCTCACCCAAAAGCATCCATAGCAACAAGGACTTTGCAGCCTTCTTGCCTCATCAACATTTGGATCTTGGAGCAACAACACAATGATTAACATGCAAGGACTTTGCAACCTTCTTGCCTCATCAACATAGTACAATCAAGCTCCTCCTACCACATCACGTGGGATTCATTCCTCCTCCCAAGCCAAAGTTCATGCATGAAGTATACCTCCAACAGAAATGCATGTGGACATATGAGACATACTTCAATCATAGGTGAATACATGGACATAAGATTTAGCATGTGATTTCCAAATATCCTTCTAACAACCACATCAACCATGCTTCCTCTTCATATATTCTACTAATGATGTACCAAGCATGAGATAAGAGAATGAGAATCCTTAGGTAGAAATCATGCTTACCCCAAGGCAACCAGCACTACCATGCCTCCTTGTACATGTCATACCTGCTCTTCAAGGCATAGATAAAAAAAATAGGTGCCTTTGGAGAATGATAGGAGTCTCCCAAGGGCAACCAACATAGCCAAGCTTTCTGGTCCATATATATCTGCAACTGATCATGTGAACCCTTTCTTACCAGCCTCATCCACTCACTCAAATATGGAAGTTGAGTAATGTGTTGCATAATCATGGCATTCTCCAATTGTAGAATACATCTCCTTTAACCCACTGAAGAAATTTGCATCTCATGGAATATCAAAATGCATCTCTGTTGTGATCTCTTAGTGAGACGTTCTTCTCATGTACGGTCTTCAAAAACTAGTGAAGCTTTGAATTTATAGAACCTCCAACATGGTCCAAGAATGATGAAGCCTCTTTGTCACAGTCACTAAGTAAAAGCGCTGTAGATCTGCAAAGTAATGCATGTACTGTCTCAAAGAAAGTGTCATTGCTGACCTCACAGTCATCCATTGAACATAGGATATTACTAATCCCATTTCTTGAGACCCTACATACCAACCTAAGAGATTGAATGTAGATCAAAAATTATGCATAGGGATAGCTTCCGGTCTCATCCTTGATTAGATCAAGGGTCCTCTGCGCTGTGACATGTCCTTGCTTCAAATCAGCACTTTGATCTAACCCTTGGCTATGAATAGATCTTGAAATAATATGTGTTGAAATATTATGCATACATTGGATCAACTGATATGTGGGAACCTCTTGACAGAACACAGGAGTCCCTCCATCCAGATCAATGATGCCTCGAACTGCTGGTAAAAATGATGGCCTCCTTTCTTCAAGTATACCAGTACTAGAATATTTCTTCTCCTCCTCATGCATCTCCTGATTTATGCATGGGACCCCATATGATAAGAACTCAAGACTACCTTGCAAAGATGCAAGTGCCTCTTCTCTAGATGCAAGCTCCTTAGCAGCAGGTAGTGAAAATGGAGATCTGTTGCCCAAAGTGACAAGATTTACATTCATCTTTGTTCCCTTGGGAGATGTCTCTTTGTAGCTCATATTTTTCCTCTCTGCCTCAAACCCCTTGAGATTTTCTTCAATACTCTTCAATGTTTCAAAAAGAAGCAATGAGATCTCTTCTTCAGTCATTCTCCCTGCCTTGTAATGAAAATAAGTATATAGTTCTTCCTCTTCATCTTGAAACCCTTTAGGAGTTTCTTTGCATCTCTTTTCTTCATGGCTACACCTCTCACCTTCTTCAAAGAAAGTGGGAAAAGTGGATCTATGAGGAGATCTAGGTTTCTCTGGTCATCCATTCTGCTAATAGGAAGTGCTAGGGCTTCCTTATTCTTCTTGAAATCTCATGCAGCTCTTACTACAACTTACTTCTTCTCGAAACCCTCTAAGAGTCTTGGTGCTTCTTATTTCTCTCTTTTGATTCACCTCTTGGGAGAGGCCCTTCTTAGATCTGAAAAATGATGAGAATAATCTCATCTACTGCCTCAAAATTTTCTCTGCTTCTCCTCTTTTATTCACTAGTATCTTGATCTCACAAGTTGTGCTAGAGATCATGCTCTGATACCACTGTAATGTTCCAAATGGGGAAAAATAGGCACAGTAGGGAATATCTTGAGATATTCCACTATGGAATCACAACAATATGGAATGAAACCAATAGATATAAACCATAGATAGACTGGTAGGGCATTTAATGGTTATATCACCTCTAGAGAGAGGGTGAAAACTAGAGGCTTCCTGGCCTGTTCTAGACTCTGTCTATAGAAGATTGGTGAAACAAATAAATTGTGGGAATGACACAATCCTCTTAGAGTTTAATTCCCTTAGGAACCTTAGAACTACATATCTAAATAATGGATCTAAAAGAGAAGAAAAAACCAAACAAGGAAGAAGCGGGAAATTTCACTCTTAGGAAAATCTGCAATAGGCTCAAGGAGGACGCTGTATAAGAAAGCCAATGTTACAATAAAATATACTAGGGTTGGATTACCTTATTTTAGACTATGCGGGATCTCCATGCAGAGTTTCAGCAAAAACAAATGGGTTTCGATGGCTTAAACAAATCTCCCACAATCAACACTAGTTGAAAATCAGCTAAAGGAGAGCGCTGAGTTAATAGAGAAACCCACCTTTTGGAATTGCACAGTTTCTACTTGAAGTCACTGGAAATCAGAAATTAAACTCATATTAAATTATGAAAGCAAGAAATCAGATCTATAAGGAAGTTCCTTTGTAGAAGCATTGAATTTTCATAAAGCAAGAGCAAGAATCCTTCAGAAATTATAGCAATAACACATGGAAAAGCTGCAGAAAGACTTGACAGCGTTTTATATGAGGAGCTTCAGCTTCTTTAGGTTAAGACTCAGATATAAAACTGATATATGCATAAAACATCAGATCCATACTAGATCTGGAAACAACTCAACCTTCTTAACAAGATCCCCTTGGGGTTTTACCAAAATAATGGATAACAAAGTGTAGATTTAGCTTTTAATACATTGAACTGCAGAAAACTTCAGAGATTTCTGAAGATGGCTTTCATTAAATTAAATATCAGATCTGAACATAAATAGATCAGCAAGCTACTTTAAAAGTATTCAAAGTGAGAGGCAAGCCTCAATCACCAGAAAGCTAGTACAATGATAAATCTAGATAGCAATGAAACATGTACATGAAAATAACGCAGTTCATGGAAAGGACTGCGCAGTAGCTTGAAATGAAATGATACAATAGATAATATTACATATCTAAAATCAAAATTATAGTGAGATCCTCCTCCGGGTGGTCACAAGACACCCTCCGTGAGAGAAATATCCTCTAAACAACTAGATCTTGCAGATCTAGTTCACCCACTTGCTGCAACTCACAAGAAACTACAAAACCCTCAACAAGACTAGCATTGCTATATAGATGAAGCTTGGCCATAATGTTGGATAGTGGAGAGATGCATCACAATCTCCTGCAAAGAGCTAATCCATGGAAGGAGAGAGGATTCCTAAACAGGAAATCCTCTTCCCTTAGGTTAAACAGCCAAGAGACTAGAGTTGCTGCAGCAACTTCTGAATTTTTCAATAACCTTTACTTGTTGCCTCTCCTTATTTTTATAACATGAGGGCTTGCCAAAACCCTAAACCATATTCCTCAGCTTATCCTCTTTCACACAAGAGATCCTCTTCTAGAAGTATGTTGTGCTTGATGGATAAGCTTCCCTCCAAACTGTGCTGTAGGTGGGGCCAATATTGACCCATTCAAATGAATTTCCCTTTTTCACACTTAGGGGTGTTTAATATAATAGCCCAGATTTATCCCCTTTCACATTGGGCATGTATTTATTCTCAACTTAGGAGTTTATTAAACCTCTTTCCCATACTTTATTCATGAATAAAGAAAACTGAAAATAAAATGCAATATTCCCATGAGCTGCAAAAATTGGGAATATTACATTCATTCCATCATCACCATCTTCTCAGCCGATCATATGCCTTCACTTGATTGTTTTACCCATTCCTGAGGAACCATTGCGATGAGTGGTATTTTTAGCCAACCTCTTAACCTTTACTTGTTCTAAGTAGTTCCACCATCACCAGAATCTGTTTCTACCCTTAATACCACTTGTTCCTCCAGGAGGAGTCAGCTTTCAACTCTTTTCTGACTCTTTAAAATTGAAAAGATTGCCGAGATTTTTATCGTTTTGAACTTGTTAAATGGTTGCGAAACGATATCCACCCAGTATACGTTAAACCGTTTTTTAGGCTGGGATGGATTATTTACGAAAAATAAATACCTTATCCTATCGCGACTAAGAATTCTCTTAGACACATTTTTCTACCTTTTCGGATCTGTGAGACTACCTACGAAAAGGGACTGCTAGATTTTTCTTTTCCGCCTTCTTTTCAAACTCTCTAAACATGAAAATATGTCGATTTCTCCCTTTTTCAGACTCGTTAAACCCTGATGACATCAGACTTCATTGCCATGATGTTATTTCGAGTTCCTCCTTCCTAGGGCTCGTAAAATGTACTAGGATGGATTTTTCTGAAGGAAAAACTTACAGTACAAGCATATGCTATCCTCTTCAAGCTTGTTTTAAAAAATAATTGGGGTACTCGCCAAAAATGGTGGGCGAAAATGGAACCAAGTTTTAGTTGTGTTTCCAGTATGTCGCTTTTGAACATGGCACCTGTCTGCATTCGTGTTGGGTTAGGGACATCTCATTTTGTCATTTTTTCCTCCATTGGTTTGGGTAATCTATTTTGACCTCTCATCTGCTCTTTTCCACGTCATGATGACCTCAGATCCTTTGATTTCAAATACTACCAAATCCAGTGTTGTGCTACTGATATGTACAAGAGAGGTTTTCCTTCACAGTTGTCAACCTTCCTCTGATTTCCTATTGGTCCTGATCCACTTTCATCATGTTCCTTTGTCTCGTGTTGATGATGTCAGAAACATTATGGCCCTCCTTCCACTAGGTCACTTCTTGTTGACTTTAGCCCATTATCTAGGAATTTCATCTACAGACTCCCTTCTGGTACCTTGGAGCCTGCATGCTTCACTGATATGTTTTTTTCATTCGACGCAAGGTTCACATCATTGACCTTCGATCAATTGATTCTATAGATGTTCGATGTCAAATCAATTTTCACATTTTGAGATTGTACCTTTTGTACCTTGAGGGCCATCATCATCATTGGTGGTTTCTCTCATGTCTGTTAAAAACTTTCATCATTGACTCGTAATCAGGAGATTTTCCTGCATGTTCGACTTCAACTCATACAATCGCATGCCTGAAATTGTACTTGTTTAGGTCGAGATGGAGTGCAAGACCCTTGTTTTTTTCTAATAAACTCAAGGCTATGGATTTTTGTGGATTATTATGACTTATTGCATGACTCTTTTGATTGGATGGCTACGACCATACTTGAGTCTATTTATTGATCCTTCCTGCTAGATGGCTGTGTCCATACCTCAGATCTCAGTTTTTATATACTCTATTATGGATGGTTGTTCCAATGCCACACAATTCATGTATCACAGATATCAGTTTTATTTGTAATCGTAAGTCCTCCTACGGTGGTGTTTGGTTCAAACATGTTCTCATAAAGCATTTCACCCGTCCCTCTCTCATGGACTTCATACTTTAGGGGGCATTTGTTACACAACATTTTTTCACTTTCCCTGCAATACCCAACTCGCATATTGGAGGGTCATTTCTATGAACAATAAGTAGTGTCATGCTTTGAAAATACCATCCTTACATCCCTTTTGATGAAAGCAATGTTCTTCTTGTTAACTTTTCCCTGAGAAGAGCTCTAAAAATCCTTATTTTTACCTTGGCGCAAGTAGCCAATTACACCCTTACGCCGAGAGAGAAATTTAACAATAAGCTAGTGCTAGTTGGCGCTCTGTTCCAGTTAGACACCCCTTGCTAAGATATTTATGGAATTTAAAAAAAAATAGAGGTGAAGGTTCCATTCCAACCACCGCGGGGATGAGTCATTGGGAGTGGTTGAATTGAAACAACCACAGACTCCTTCCTTTAGTTAGTAGTTTCCACCTCCCTTGGAACTCCCTTAAAGAATAGGACTCCCTCCCACCTTTGTAGGGATCCAAACCTCCTCTTTGTCCTCTATAAAAGAAACTATCTCTTTTAGTAGAAGCTAGTTGAACGACTGAATAGCTGAACACATTATAGAAAAATGGCTGAATAAATGAACAAGATAATTATACTATAGCTAAGCTGCTAGAGGAGATAGAGTAAGAACGATAGTATTGAGAGAGATCAAGTCGATGAATTCTAAGAGAGCTTGAGTCCGAATTACCTAACCGACAGTTGAGACATGTTTCATCTGAACCCCGCTGGAGGAGATCACGACATCAAAGCATTGGTTGTACTCTTCCTTCTACTCATTAATATACATGACAACTATTTGGTTCCACTATTGTGTTATGATGTTTATTTTATATGATATTTTTAGCCCTCTTTTACTAGCTAATAGTTGTGAGTGAAACTACGCTATTGTATGTTGTTCTTATTCTATGTCCTATGTGAAGGTATCTAGGCATGACAGTGAAAAGATCATGACTATTCAAGGCAGGAGCGAGAGAACACTACTCTTTCTGCAACATCAACAACGTTGGATTCAAGGTAGGCCAATATACCATGTCTTTTGTTCATTCATTAACTAGGAAGAAACACTTTAGCGTGTCCTTTTGTTACTAGAACCACTCTAGGGCTAGAGGGATCGTCTCTGTTCGTAGAGAGGATTTAATTTCATAACAGAGTATCATCTAGGTCTTCAACTATTTAACCCTCCTCATCAGCATAATTTTCTTCCAATGGAGGCCTGACTTGTTGGTCTGGCCCCTTTTGTTCTCTCTGTTTAATTTGTGGTGAGTTTCTCCTAAAATTAGGATTTCTAATTTGAGGACCTCGTTGATTTTATCTTAGAGGGGTCCTATCAGTAATGTTGATTCTCTCCATCATTCTTTCCATTGTTCTATCTAGGTAATATATCTTATCATAAAAGGAATATGTTTATGTTCCTATTTGATTGTCACTCTCCTCTCATTTCTAACCCTAGTTCTCTTATCTAACAAATTTTCCTCTACATTGACAACATCTCTCTGCATCTCTTCGAAGGTTTCAAGATTTATTTCCCTTAATTGGTGAGACATGCTGGCATCAAAATCATCTGGGTATTTAATTAGGGCTAAACCTTGAGGGTGATTATTTTTTGCTGGAATTTCATTGTAAACATTGTTAAATATGGTGCAGTGACCCTGCACACTCTTTGCAGGGGCCCTTCTAATGTTCTCATATTCTGATAAGATCTAAACGGGGTTTTTATTTATCTCCCATCTATTGAGGAATGATTGATGAAAAGAAATGAGATAATTTATATTGGCTGGTGCTAAGGCCTTAAACCATTTTCTAACTTCCCTGGTTATACTTTTAGAAAACAATCTCATTTTGACATATTCCTCATCAAATTCTTGAAGATCAAAAAAATCAATCATTCTGTCAACATGTTTTTGAGTAGTGATGGGTCCAATACCATCAAACTGAGGGATTTCATTTTCATATTCCTGTGGCATATTGTGAAAAGGTGTAGCCAAAACCAAGGGAGCATACCTTGCTGCCATGATTTGGATTTGTGAATGAATGATAGATGAGGGTATGAGTAGTGTAGGTGTAGGAGTTCCTAATTTTAGGTCGAAGAACGGGATGAGATTCTATTCAAGAAGTAGTGGAGATTATGGAGGAATTAATGCTAGTTGATGTAGGATGAACTAATTGAAAAGAAGCAGAAGATTGCATTATAGTTAATGAAGAGAGTTTAACACATTGTTGAATGTAAGCTTCATGCACATCTTGACTAGATCTTGTAATTTTTCAATTCTTTTGAGAATTTGCAGATCAGATTCTGGTTCAATAGGTTTACTTTGAGGTGTAAAGGGTTGCAGAACTGATTGATCAAACACCGTTTCTCCAAAAAAACTCTTATAATTAGTCATAAATAGACTGTGTTTTAATATTATGTCAAAATCAATACCTTCTAAAGTGAAAAAAATCTTAGGGAGAGATTTTGGTCTGGGTAGGGGACTACCGCTTCCATGACTTTCAACTAAACTCCTTTTTCTAATTAGTTTTTCGGGGTGATCTACAAGTTTAGTAGGTTCTGGATCAGGATGAGATCTAGTGTAGATTATCTTAGGAGCCATAACTAAAAATTTTGAACACACACACAATATTATTTACAAAGGTTCACAACCTCTGAATATTTATTTCTGAAAGTTAAAAAGACAGTTTTCCTTAAATAAATTTTTTTAATCAAGGAAATGAATTTGTACAAAGTTCACAATGTGTTCTCCCCAGTGTGGCCGCCACTATGTTATCACTCTATAATTTTCGAGGTTGTGGAAAAAATCATTGAGGTAACCACAAAACCACTTTTGAGTTTAGGATATAGCCTTCCTAAACTCAGAGAGGGATCCCTCTGTCAAATTTAAATTTGTTGGTATTTATGATCTTAGGCTAGATATGAATGTTCAATTCTTTGTTTGATTGTTTGATATTTGTTTTAATTGGTTTGGTTGATTAAATGCTTAAAATTACATTGGGCTATGTACTCTACAAATTAACATGGACATGTCTCAGATTTTCAAAGGGTTTTCACAGGGAAAGCTAGATGAAATAACTGATCTTATAGATTTAAATGAAGTGTAATAGAAGAAATGAAAAAGTTTCAATTAAGAAAAAGAGAAGTTAAGAATTCTTTGTCTTAATATCAGAGGAAAATATTTAAATTATCCACAACCATAATCAGAGTGTATCTTTCAACAAAAAAATTTCATCAATGTTGTGTAAAATAATTCAGATTTAGGAACACATAAGTATGGAAAAAAATAAATAAACACATAGACAGTGAGAGAAGAACTTCACCAAATACTACAACACATGAATCGTGTGAAATAGTCCTTTAATTACTGATCATCCCATCAAATGGAAAAGTACAATAGATTCTATAATGCAAAAATCAACCCTCAATACTTCGAAATATGAAGTATTTATACAATTATTTACAAAAGTCCTGTCATAACCGATCGATATATATTTTAGGAAAATCTAAAACAAATTATATCTCTTATTACAAACTAATATGGAAATTTGGAATTTTTTGAAAGATGGCCTTTATTTGAAGCAAGTTGTAGTTGATATGTCACTTTGATCCTTGCTGCACTGTAGAATTTTTTTTACTGAAGATAGAGTTATTCACTTAATATATTAACTCACATAACTTATCCCACCTTTTTTCATTCAAAATAGAGAACTTAGGCACCCTCCTGTGGATCTCATCTACTTTAGTGTAATTGGAAAAAGTAGGTTTGATGGAAAAAATGCTTTTTACCTCATGTTGTATGGTTAAATCATTATCCAGTGCCTCAAGAAAGGTTTTTCCTATTATGCTGCCTATTAAACCTACAAACATGGAGTTGTAATTTCCCACATATTTAAATTTATTGTTGTAGTCCTCCTGCGTGATCAATTTATCATTTATCACAAATAAACTGGGCGGTGCATTTTTTTCAGCACTTCAAACCTATTGACACCAATTTCCAACCCTTGAATTTTTTCTTCCAGTTGTAGAACGAGGTTATTTTTGGTCAACACCTTCTTGACCTCAAGTATTGTTTCGGCTATGTATTCAATTCCCATCATATGTGTTTCGGGATGGAGGTGTTGTTAATGTAGAAATACCTATAGTTGGTATTTCTAAGAGGGGCACTACATCCAAAGGAACCATGTCCAACTATGTGTTTTGTTCCTTTTATTGGATTTATAGATCTCTGTCTCCATATTTCTAATTTGTGCATTCTTATCTGTGATCAACTTGAGCATGTATTCCTTCTGGCTCTCTGATTTTCCTATTTTTTTTTTTGTGGGTCCTTGGTTGATGACATCTTTAGCTACTTTCTTTGTGCTCCAATATCATCATTTTTATTCTTGATTAACTATTCAGCTGCTTTGAAATTATATGGATTATACCCCGTCTTTATGACTAGTTCTTATAATTAATTTATTGTGGTATCCTTTGCTAGAGATGACATCCTTTCAATTTTTAGCTCAGATTGGACATTAGTAAGATACACCTGCAACTTAAAAGAATTCATTGAAGTATTATTCAAAGTAAAAAATAATATTTCTCCTATTTTCTTATGCATATCCATATGATCGATGGGATGGATGTCCTTTGTATCAAATTCAAAGGAGGTATTCTTGTAGTCAGAAATTGTCTTTGGATGTGGAATCTGAGATTGTAGGAGTGCCATTTTCATTCTTCCCTTATTTGTATTAAAGGTTAATAGAAGCCTGCTTTGAGAATTGGTAGTTTGTTTCTAGAATTGAGTGTAGGTTCTACCTTTAAGGATCTCATTCTTGAGTTTTATCTATTTGTATTTTTCAAAAATACTTTCCTCTTTATCTCCATGAATTAGTCCAGATGTTTGGGATGGGCCTTCATGGTCTTGTGACATTGATGCTGCTGCTGAAGACCCTGTGAATTTGCTACCTGATTGTGCAAAATAAAGTGGATCTTTGATGACTATGGTGCCTTTATGTTCTTATTCTTTTTCCAAATTTGGATTAGGACTCCTCTTAGTTCTCTTTCTGTAGATTATTTTAAATTCCTTTGCTGAGCTCCTTATAAGTGAAGGGGATCCTTCCTCTCTTTGTATATTCTTTGTATTCTCTTGAGGATGATCCAGATTTATGCAGGAATGCAACATAATACACATAGAACCATAAATACAAAGAAGAAGCGGAAATAATACTTCATTTCATTAATATCAAAGAACTGAAATTTGTTTACAGACAAGAATGGAAATAAACTAGCTAGGGCACTAGTAGCTTATCTCTCAGAAGAGATGTGGCGGCTACATGCCTCTGAAATGTGTTACAATGAGGCTCGAGGGCCTATTTATTATTCAAAAATAATGGAAAACCCTAAAAATCCTAAAACCTAACCCTAGGAAATGAAGCACCAAAACCATGGGCCCCGTTTGGGTAAATTGGTACATCAACTTCTAGGGGACGCAACCTTGGCATATGATCTCTGATTGATGCACATCATACCTCGTTAGAAAGATATATCCAAGGAACAAAATTTTTTATGTGACTAGCATAGGTACATGGACCCAATTTTTTCTCTATTGTCCCAAAAAACGTCGTTTACAGCCTCAAAATGGCTCTGGAAGTTCAAGACCCAAAAAAAAAATGCTAAAAATGGTAAGTTGTGCTACAATTAAGGAAACTGAAAAATGAAAGAAATAATGGTGGGGACCCAAGTGGAATAGGTGGATGGCCACCAATATCCACCTGGATCATTCCTCCCCCCTTAAGAAGAAATGGTCCCCATTGCATTGAGTTCCTCCATGAGATGACGAAACTTATGCTGAACTTGGTCCCTAATGAACCACTTTCCTTGGTGAAGGTATTGGCCAGTTTGAAAACCCGATACAGTTGGATATTCTACTTGCAAGTGTTATTTCTTTTCATGTCCATGATACAATATGTGGTTTATTGTTCCATGCAGTCTAGGTTTAACTCTGTTGGTGCAATTTGTTATGCAATGTCAGAGGTGTCCAGTAGATGTGGGAGGTAGGGCCGAAGACGGTACACATTGAATATTGGGTGCAGACTGTTGGGTGTGGAGCCTGATTATCTTGTTTATTTTGTATCACATTGTTGGGCCCCTATACCGTAATGGGGCAACAACGACGCCTGAAATTAAACACTGCTTGGGGGCTCCAGGGGGTGCAGCTACGACTTTATGGAGCCAACCCCTGGCAGGGAGTTTTGGGGGCAGCGCCCCTGAAGCTAAAAACAGATGTAAAATTTCCTTGTAAACATATAGTAATTTCTATTCAATATGGGTTGTTCCTTAGGTGGATGATCTAATGGTAGAATTTATGTTTATTTTAGGGTTTTTCCCTCACTTGTATGAGTGTCTTGTATTGTGTTTGTGCATTGTATGTGTATTCTCAGAGTGAGAAATAGATAAGGAGACTATGAGAAAGAAAATAGGATATTACAACGGATATGTTGTAGGTTGTATCTCTTCATTATAATGAATAATAGAAAGGAAGGACTGGTTGTTCGGGGTGGACGTAGCCCAAACTGGGTGAACCATGTATATCTATGTCTCTCTAGTTTTATGTGTTTTCTATGCTTGTGTTTTCCACATATTTTATGTGTTTCATTTCACTCTAATATATAATTTTCTAACAACTGGTATCAGAGCCGAAGTTATATTTGGCTAATAATATCACAGGAAAGAAGGGTTCTTGGTTTGAGTGGGAGCAATGGCGGAAGATGGTAAGTTTAGGGTCAAGAATTTTAATGACCAAAAATTCCCGTTATGGAAGATGCAGATGGAATATTGTCTGTATCAGAAAGATCTGTACCTACCATTGAGCAGAAAAATAAATAATCCAATGGCTATGACAGACAGAGAATGGGATATTCTTGAAAGAAAGGCACTCGAAATAGTACAGTTGTGCCTTGCGGCGTTGGTACCGTTCAATATATCAAAGGAAACAACAACAAAGGGTTTGATTAAGGCATTGGTGAAACTATATGAAAAAACCTCAGCATCAAACAATGTATTTCTTATGAAACGTTTATTTAATATAAAGATGTCGAAAGGTGGATCTGTTGCAAACCATTTAAATTATTTTAATACAGTTACCAGTTAGCTAAGTTCTATAGGGGTAAATTTTGATGATGAAGTTAGGGATATTTTGTTTATGTGCTCATTGCCATAAAACTGGAATGGTTTAATTATGGCCCTTAGTAACTCTTTCTTTGGATATAGTACTTTAAATTTTGATGATGTTGTTGGTTCTATCCTTAGCAAGGAAATGCGACGGAAAAGCTCTGGTGAGACATCAGGAAATGATTTGAGTGAAAATTCTAAGGGAATAATAATTTAAAGAGGAAAGAGCTTAGGATATCACAATAAATCAAGGAAAGGCATATCTAAGTCTAGATCGGGGATAGTGTGCTGGAAATGCGGAAAGAAAGGACACCTGAAGAAATATTGTAGATCTCGGAAGGGAAAAGAAGGAGATGCAAAACAAGAAAAAAATCATGAAGCAAATGTGACAGGTGATATATTACAATATGCTTTGATTCCTTCTTTCGAAAATGTTACTGACTCCTGGGTGGTAGATTCAGGGGCCTCATTCCATGCCACACCTGATAAGAAATATTTTCATGACTATGTTCAAGGAGATTTTGGACAAGTTCGTTTGGGTGATGATAAACCCTGCAAAATTGTTGGAATGGGTAAGGTTCTTGTAAAATAGTAGAATGGAAACCAATGTCTATTAAAGGAGGAAAGGCATGTTCCAAATCTGAAGAAAAAATTGATTTCAATAGGGCATTTAGGTAGTGAAGTTTGTGTGACAATGTTCACAGATAAAACTTGGAATGTCACGAAAGGAGCCCTTGTAATAGAAAAAGGCGAAAAGGTTGGTACATTGTATTTACGCAATGGTATTTCTAACTTTGTTAATGCTTTAACTTCCAAAGGATAAGATGCAACATTATGACATCATAGGCTCGAACACATGAGTGAGAAGGGGATGCAGATTCTTCACTCAAGAAATTTGTTGCTGGGTTTGATGAATGTTGATTTGGATTTCTGTGAGAATTGTGTTTATGGAAAACATAAGAGAGTTTGATTTCTCAGAGTTGGGAAAGAAAAGAAGAGTGAAAAATTAGAGCTTGCGCATACAGATTTATGGGGACCTGCTCAAGTATGATCTCTTGGTGGCTCTCGTTATTATGTTACTTTTATTGATGTTGCAACTAGAAAAACTTGGATTTATTGTATTCAGAATAAGTATGATGTATTTGATACTCTTAAGAAATGGAAAGATTTGGTTGAGATTGAGACAGGAAATAATTTGAAGTATCTTAGATCAGACAAAGGAGGTGAATACTAAAACAAAGAGTTTGATAGGTATTGTTTAGAGCATGTAATTCGCAGAGAGAATACAGTTCCAAGAACACCACAAGAAAATGGTGTGTTAGAAGGGATGAACAGAATAATCATGGAGTGTGCAAGGTGTATGAGTTTGCATGCAGGATTTCCTTTACAATTTTGGGTAGATGTTGTAGATACTGTTGTTTATCTAATAAACAAAAGGCCTTCAAGTTCCTTGGATGGTGATATTCCAGAGGAAGCATGAACAGGTAAAAAGGTAAAATACTATTTTTTAAAGCCTTTTGGCTGTGAGGTCTTTTTCCATATTAATAAAGAAAACAGAATAGAGCTTGAGGCAAAATCAAATAAATGTACCTTTATTGGATACAGTTTTAATGATTTTGGTTATCGCTTATATGATTATGAAAATCACAAAATCATTAGGAGCAGAGAGGTAATATTCAATGAAAAGGTCTTGTATAAGAATCAGTTGCAGGAAAAGAAACAGGAAAAGGAAAACAAAGAATACACAGTTCTTGATGAGATCACAATAAAAGTAAAGGTGCCTGAAAATAATAATAATCAACAGCGACAAAAAAAACAGACACCACAACAACAACATGCACCTCAAACACCTGAAAGTGGTGTTAGAAGATCCACCAGGATAAGTAGACCCCCTAAACGGTACTCTCCTTCATTATATTATTTATTGTTGACTGATTCTGGTGAACCTGAATGTTATGAAGAAGCAATCCAAGTTGAAACCATGAAGAATTAGGAGCTAGCCATGGAAGAAGAGATGGATTCCTGATTGCATAACCAGACTTGGGACTTAGTCAGGTTGCCTGCAGGTAAAACTACATTGCAAAATAAATGGGTTTACAGGCTGAAGGAAGAAGATGGAGGAAAACAGAGGTACAAATATAGACTTGTGGTGAAGGGGTTTGCACAGAAGAAAGGTATTGATTTTGATGAAATATTTTCTCCAGTTGTTAAGATGAATTCAATCAGAACTATTTTAATTCTTGTAGAAGCGGAAGGTTTACATATTGAACAGTTAGATGTATAAACAAAATTTCTCCATGGAGATTTGGAGGAAGAGATATATATGGAGCAACCAGAAGGATATGAGGTCAAAGGGAAAGAAAAATTAGTGTGCAGGTTAAATAAGAGCTTGTATGGCTTAAAACAGGCTCCAAGGCAGTGGTATCTAAAATTTGACAAGTTTATGTTTGAACAAGGTTATACTAGATGTCACTTTGATCATTGTGTTTATATGAAAAAGAAAAATGATGGCATATATATTATGTTGTTATTGTATGTAGATGACATGCTTGTTGAAGGGTCTAACATGCAAGATATAAATGTGCTCAAAATAAAATTGGCAAATTCATTTGCAATGAAGGATTTGGGAGCTGCAAAACAAATCCTTGGTATGAGAATAACTAGAGACAATAAAAATCGCAAATTAACATTATCTTAGAAAGAGTACATACAAAATATGTTGAAAATATTTAATATGCAGAATGAAAAACCAATTAGTACACATTTTGCTAGCCATTTCAAAATTAGTAAGGAGATGTGCCCCAAGACCCAAGAAGAAATGGACTATATGTCTAAAGTTCCATATGCGTCAACAGTTGGAAACTTAATGTATGTAATGGTTTTCACAAGGCCTGATATTTCACATGCAGTGGGAGTCATAAGAAGGTACATGAACAATATAGGAAAATAACATTGGATGGCAATAAAATGGATTCTCAGATATTTGAGAGGTACCACAAATCAAGCATTATGCTTTGGTGGTTCAAACATTGCTCTACAGGGATATGTTGATGTAGATATGGCAGGTGACAGAGGTAACAGGAGGAACACTACATGATATGCATTTATTGTAGGTGGAACACTTGTCAATTAGGTTTCAAAAATCCAAAGTGTTGTTGCACTTTCAACAATAGGACCATAGTATGTTGCTGCTACAGAGGCTAGTAAAGAAATGATTTGGTTACAAAGGTTTATGGGTGAATTGGGTAAGAAGAATGATATAGGCATGTTATACATTGATAGCCAAAGTGCCATTCATCTTGCAAAGAACTCAACATTTCATTCCAGAACTAAACACATACAGCTCAAGTACCATTTCATACGGTCAGTATTGGAAGATGGACAGTTAAAGTTGGAAAAGATACAATTTGTCACCCACCTGGAAGTTGTGTGGCACCCAATTTTGATCATTTCATTACTTGTACTTAGCATTGGATTCTTCTAATATGTCATGAACCTATTGGTGGATGTGTTGAATGTGCTCAATAAAGTTTTTCACTTTCTTAGATTCAGACTGGAAATGAGCCGAATGGCCTAAGTAGCTGCAAATGGCATGGATGTGTCAATGGGACATAATGGTTGGAATCCATGCCCACCTATAAGGGGTTGTGGTTGGTTGAGCTATGGAGAGTCCGGTTATAACTTTGTTGTACATAGGGAAGGATCTCATTCCATGTGCGTGGATGCTTTGAATTATACATGCACATAATGTGTACAATCATACTGATGATGACCTTTGTCTGGCCATTATTTTAGGGATGGAAAGCTCTAGAATTGGTGAGCTTGGTGTCTAGCATTGACTGGAGGCTGGACAAAAATGTGCTGAGGAACCTTTTGTCCCGATCTGAGATGATAGACTGTGGGATCCCAAAATTCACTGACAGTCATTCAAGGAAGAGTTTATCAGTGGCTTCTACTATGATATTCTTCTTACGGGTCGCTATAATGGCCATGTTTGAGAATATATCGATGACCAGAAAAACATAGTCGTTTCCATGCTTAGTAGAAGGAAGGCCCAACATTTAATCCATGGAGATGGATTCCCAAGGTCGACTAGGGGTAGGTAGCAGAGTATAAAGTCCTTTATTCTTGATGGTCTATTTGGCGATGGCACAAGTAGTTCAGGATCTAATGTACTTCTCGACATCCTGTCGAAGGTTCGACCAATAAATAATTCTGCAGTACTGCCACTATTTTCTTGACCCCAAAATTCCTAGCGACTCGGTTGTAGTGCGATTCCCAAATCATCTTGGCATGCTCACTTGAAGAAACACAAATATGTCCTAGGTGACACAACATTGCAAACTAGAGGTGAAATTTTGGAAATTCCATACCCTCCAAGAGTGTCTTGTATGTATGACCGAATTCAAGTTCTCTCTTGTAGAGAAGCGATCAATCAGAAGTCTTGTGCCCACAAAAGTTTAGAAAGATGGTTAGCGCCATGATCAGTGGTTGACTGGGGTCATCTAAAACATTATTGGTGTTGCCCTTCTTCTACTTGATTTTCAAATGAAACTCTTGCAGATATGTGGACCACTTATGATAGAAATCATTCTGCAACTTCCCTTGTGTCTGTATCAACTATAGGGGTCGGTAGTCTGTGTGGATGATCATTTCCTTCCCCAAAATGTCATGCTTCCATTTTCAGCAAGCCTGCACAATGGAATACATTTCTTTTTCATAAGTGGGATACTTGTGGACTGTGTCAGATAGTGTCTCATTGTGATATGCCAGTAGATGCCCCCGTTGAGTAAGAACTTCCCCAATAGCATAGTCAGAAGAATTTGTCTCGATCACAAATGGTCGTTGTAAGTCTAGTAATATTAGCACTAGGTCAGAGCAGAGGCAATGTTTCAATTTTACGAATGCCTTTTGTTGAGATTATGACTGAAATAAATTTTATTTTGATCTTCCCTTGGTGACTTGACTAAAGGGCCAAGTGATATGACAAAATCCCAACACGAACCTATGGTAGAAATTATCAAGACCTGGAAAGCTACAAAGCTTTGTTAGAGTTGTTAGGGCTGGCCAATCTTGAATGACTTGGATCTTGGCTAGATCCACATGCACCCCCTGTTCATAAATAATGTATCCCAGATACTGAGCCTGAGTCATGCCAAAAGTGCACTTCTCCAAATTGGCACACATCTTGTGTTGCTGCAATGTTTGGAGGACCTGTCAGATGTGGTGGAAGCGCTCTTCCCAATTTTGGCTGAATATCAGGATGTCATCCAATTACACTACTAAAAATTAATTGCTGAATGGCTGCAAGATATCGTCCATCAACCTTATAAAGGTTTCGAGAGCATTCGTCAATCCGAAAGGCACGAACAACCATTTCAAAAGTCCCGGCTTCGAAGGCAATCTTCCACACATCGGAGGGTTTTATTGGTACCTTGTGATACCCAAAATTCAAGTCAATCTTGCTGAAATATTTCACCCGTTTGACTTGGTCTAGAAGGTCATAAATCCGTGGGATCGAGTACCTATTCTAGACAGTGATCTTGTTGAGCACTTGATAGTTAATACAGAATCTCCATGTCCCATCCTTCTTCTGCACCAACATGATCAAGCTCCCACAGGGAAATGAACTCGGTCGGATGTGACCTTTATGCAATATCTCCTAAATTTGCCTCTTGATTTCATCATTCTCCATAACATAGCACTGATAGATCGATCCATTGGGCAGCAACACACTTGGGTTCAGATCGATTGGGTGCTTGACCTGACAGTGTAGAGGCACCCTTATGGGTGAGGTCAAGATGTCCCCGTACTCCTCCATCACCTTGTCCATTTGTTGTTGTCATGCAGAGGAGCCCTGTCTAGAGGCCGTCGCTATTAGAAAATTATATATTACAGAGAAATACAAGACATAAAATATTCAGAAAACAAAAGCACACAAAAGACATAAAACGAGAGAGACACAAATATACGTGGTTCACTAAGTTTGGACTATGTCCACCCCGAATAGCCAGTCCTTCCTTTCTATTATCCAGAAAAATGAAGAGACACAACCTACAGTAGATCTTTTGTAATATCCTCTATTCTCTCTCACAGTCTCCCTTAGATTTGTTTCTCGCTATGAGAATACACATACAATACACAACCGTAATACAATACCCTCATACAAAAGAGGGGTTGTCTTCTAGGGAAAAAAACCCTAAACTAAACATAACTTCTACCGTCATATCATCTGCCTAATGAATGGTCAGGATTTACTAGAGATTACTATACTTGTACAAGGAAATTCTACATATGTTTTTAGCTTTGGGGGCGCTGCCCCTGAAACACCCTATCAGGGGGGGCTCCATAATGTCAGAGTCAACCCCCTGTACCCCCTAAGCAGCGTTTAGTTACAGGCATCATTGCCACCCCATTAAGGTACAAGGGTCCAGTGCTGTGATACAAAATAAACAAGATAATCAGGGTCCACACCCAACAGTGGCCACAATATTTTTCTTTCCCTAGGGGCAGATCATCAGGAAAAAAAAATTCTAAGTTTTGAAAATGAGAATACTGCATTGTTTTACAATATCCAAAGAGATAGCGACAGGCGGTGGTACCTCTGGTATCCTGTACAACTTATTGCCCAAAGTAACAATAACAGCGCAAGGTCAAGACTCACACACATCATGTCACTTCCACAAGTATTTTTGTCCTAATAATACATCACAAACATCAATAAGAGAAATGTCACGTAATACCTCATGCGCGAAGGGCTTGATGTTGTAGCGGAGGTGACATTGTTGGCTGACATGGAGATCCCGTCCTTGGTGAAGCCACTTGATGGTGTATATTTTTGGGTGTGTTATGGTTGGCAAGCCCAAACACTTCACAACCTCTACTAAAATGAGGTTCTTTTGGCTCCCACTGTCAACAATGAACTTTATCAGGGAACCATTTACCCACACATGGGAGTGGAAGAGACACTCCTCCTCCTCTAGATATTATGGTTCCTCCTTTTGGATCTTTGTAGTAGCAACGGTGGCATTGCGCTCCACATAAATAATCTTCATCCCTTTGTCATTCCCCTTTTCAGGTTCTGATTCATAGTCAGATCATGCATCTAATTCAGAAGCCCTCATCTCGGTCACCAGAGACAACTTGGCCTGACACTCACTTGTGTTGTGAGTCGAGCTCTTATGGAACTCACACAACTTTCCCATGTCTTTCTTTAGCTTCGCGGTGTTGTTATTTGTTTGTGGCTTTGGCATGTTAGCTTAGACCTCCATGCCTTGGGTTTTTCCTTTGTTCTATGGTTTGGGGGCACCTTTCTCTTACTCTTGATTCACAGATCCAAAGTCTTGTTTCTTCTATTTGAATTTTTTTTGAATCTTGGAAGAATACCAGTATGTTGTACCGAGCGAGGATATGTCGAGGAAATCCATTTCCTCCTGAATGTATCTATGCAGACAATTGCAACACTTTAGCACAAAATTTTTCGCCGAATATTTGATACCCAACTTTGTGTGCAGGGTATGGAATAGATTTGTCAGCTCATGCACATCTTGATCCCTTTGCTGCTGCAATGTAGTCCATTGTATGTAATTTTCCTCATAGCTCCCCATGGGATAATATTCTTCCCTAATGGAATCTTAGAAATAATTCCAAGTGGGTAAGTCTGAGAATAGAGTGGGTTCCCCCTAATCCCTTTTCTCACAATAGGTTTCCCACCAGTCATTTACATGGGGGGCAGCTTTTAGGAGTACAAAAATAATCTTCTCCCACTCGAAAAAGTCATGAACTGTGAAATATCCTTCTAATAGATTCAACCATCTATCTACGACGTCTGCATCTATTTGACCCTCAAATATGGGAATGTCAAAGTATACTTGTACCTTAAAAGGAGTTGAACCTCTAGAGGCTGCTGGATGCAAATCCGCCGCTGGTGGGCAGTCGTTGAAGGACTTGGGCAAAGTTATCCGTCATCACATTCTTTTGTTTTTAGAGGGCCTCCTTGAGAAATATTTTGATAGGATCTCCTACTACCTCATTTTTATTTTCATCCCCTATGGGTGGTCATCAATGTTTTCGAGGTTGTTCTTGCAAAGGTTCCACCAGATCGAGTCCTGACTCCTTATACCCTGACCTTGTTGGGGACATGCAAAGAAGGACCGAGAAAGAGCAGACCACTCTTATACCACTGATCCAGATTTATGAAAGAACACAAAAAAATACACATATAACCATAAATACAAAGATGTAGAGAAAATAATAATTCATTTCATTAATATCAAAGAACTGAAATTTATTTACAGAAAAAATGGAAATAAACTAGCTAGGGCACTGGTAGCTTATCTCTGAGAAGAGAGGTGGTGGCTACAAGCATCTGAAATGTGTTACAATGAGGCTCGAGGGCCTATTTATTATTCAGAAACAATGGAAAACCATAAAGATCCAAAACTTAACCCTAGGAGATGAAGCGCCAAGAATATGGGCCCCGTTTGGATACTAAATTGGTACATCAACTTCCCGGGGATGTAACTTTGGCATACGATCTCCATTTTATGTGCACCATACCTCGTTATAAATAAATATCCGAACAATACAACCTTTAATGTGAGAAAAGTTGATCTATGGACCCATTTTTCTCTTGTTTTTCCCCAAAAAATTCGTTTAAGGCCTCAAAATGGCTCCGGAAGTTCACGACCTAAAAAAATGCTAAAAATAGTAAGTTGTGCTACAATTAAGGAAATTAAAAAAATGAAAGAAAAAATGGTGGGGCCCCAAGTGAAATAGATGGGTGGCCATCAATATCTACTTGGATAATAGGAGTAGTATTCTGTGAAGTAGAGGTGGACATGAGATGCTCCTCTACTTCTTGTAAGGTGTTATCTGCCTATTCCAACTGATTCATGCACCTTTCAATCTCTGGCCTCTATGTGTGCACATAAGGAATGGTTTTTTGTTCCACCCTTAGCTTGGAGACTAGGAAAAATGGGTCATAATACCATGTGAAGCTCAAAGTGAAATTCATTTGTTTCAGGAGCTTATCTGCTTCTTCACTTGTTGCCCTGCTATTACAAATAAAGGGACCAACCAATGTTTTTCTTTTGAATTGAAACTTATTTTTGGCTAAAAAAAAATGTATTTCATTAGCATTAATCATTATTCTTATGTGTTCAATATCAAATAATCTCATTGGGAGATATTTAGGTAGTTTTGGTGGTGGCAGCTCACACCCATATACTCTTATTTCTTTTTAGTTATGATAGAGGTACCAATATCTTGTTTGGCTTGCTCAGTTAGGTGCAAAATGTTCTTAATCTCATCACTGATTCTTGCCTCTACATTTCTAGTCAATAAAAGAATGAATGGGTGAATGAAATTCTATATGTAATATTTGAAGGTGTACTCATCTAAATCTTTCCTCACCAAATAAGTCTAGAAAATAACTAACTATGGGTCCCCTTCTTCATCTAACTTTTTCCGTGAGCATCGGAACCTATCTATCTGATAATATATGAACATGTAGGAAATAATGGAGGCATTCTTGAACATTCCTTTAGTTGGTAACTTTAGGAATTGTTCATGTATACTGTTAACAATAAATTGACTAAAATTAAACACAACAGAGGGTTTTTTATCAGTACAGAAAATTGACAGAAAACCTAGGATAACCTCATCTACCCATTCATCAGAATAATATCTTAACATACATGAAAGAACATAAATAATTTACTTGGCTTGGTTAGGAATCTTGGATGCAGCATAAGGTGGATTATTCTTGGGCGATTAGGCATTTTCAAGTAGAAAAATATCGAAAATTTTGGCCCTCCTGGAGAAATATAATTTTTGGTACAAGTCATTCAATGCTTCTTCTGAAAAAGGGGTGTTAGATTCTTTCTGAGGGACTGGCATCATCTGATTTATGATTTCATGGGTGATGGTGAAAAAAAATTCCCCACTTGGGGCTACAAGAACTCTCTGGTTGGGAAAATAGCAGGCATGGCACTTTCTAATGAATTCAAGTAAATGATAGGTTTGATGAAAAATATGGAAGGGTAAATTGGACTCCCAGAGTCCAATTTCATAAGCTTGATCAATGAAATTGTCTTTTAACTAGTAGTATAGCTCAAAAATATGAAATTCACATTTTTTCTTTGTGATTTTATAGTATCTTTCTACAAGGGGAATATGGTCTAGGTTGACTATGGTAGGGAGAATTGGGTTGATTGATCATCATTATTTTTCTTCTTAGGACAGATTTTGACTATTCAAATTGCAGGAAAGGGAAAAATTACACGGGATATCGCCAAGGATTTGCTGAAAACAGAGGATAGGTTGCAAGAATGTGCTCGATCAATTCCTTTGTCGACTATGGAAGCTTAATGTGTTAGATTTTTTTTTTTCAAATAAGACCAACTGAGAAATTTGTGAGAAAAGGGAGTGAAAATGGTGCGCAGAGGGGTTTTTATGGTGATGGCACAGTCTCGTTTGAGGCACGGGGTCGTTATTGAGTTCAAATGGTTAGCCCAAGAAATAATAAATGTGTAAGAAACATGGACAGGTGTAAGGATAGGAGTGGAGGGGAGCACGTGGGAAGAGCTAGTAGGAAGAGATGGACAGTTAGCTGATTTCAAAGGGGGGTCAAAGCAATAAGTATTTTTTGAGGGGGGGGGGGGTGCAACTGGTAGGGAGGAAACTGTTTTTTAGACCCCTCCCCCTTGCTGATAAACATAGGATGGGCAGGGGGTGCGAAAATAATTGTCTGTTGAAGTCCAACAAGAAATTGCAACACCTATACTATTGTGGAACTAGGAGTTCCAGGAAGCACCTACACTAGTGTGGGACCACAGGTCTTAGCAGCACCTACACTGGTGTGGGATAAATTTGGTGCAAATCTATTTTATTTATTCCTTAATTAATATGGACAATAAAATGCAATCTAATCTCAAAAAAACTTGTAATATTTGACTGAGTGTAATAAAATCAGCTAACTCATGAATTTTGAGTTGAGGGTAGTTGGTGAGGCATGTAAAGTAATTCTAGTTGTAACATAGTTTGAAGTGTAGTGGTGCATTAGTTAATGCAGGTTGTAATTAGTTTAACTCAGTTAAGTGAGTTAAATTCAGTTGAGCTAGTTGTAGATGATTATTACACTAGTGAGAGATCAAGTGAATTAAATATTATTAAATTCACAATCAGTGATCTCACATGCAACTGAGGATTTACTATTATTAGTTCCATGCATGTCAATTCAAGTGGAGCCCTAGTTGAGATCTAGGTGAAAGGGATCTTGACTATTAGTTGTACGATTATTGGGTTGCACCCATGCAACCAAACACCCATTGGATTTTCCATGATACTTGCATAGTTAAGGAAGGCCAAAATTCCTATTCTTTAAGCATTTCATTCCTCATAAATTGCACGAGAAAGGAAGGCTCTTGGGAGGGCTGAAATTGGCTAAGTATTGGTTATTTTTTGTCAAGGATAGTGTGAGACAGATAGTTGTTGCATAGGAAAATCCCCTCTGTGGAGAGAGTCGATCCCTCTAGTCCTATGGTGGGTCCAGAAACAAGGGAACATGCTGGACTCCTAAAATCCTAGCTTATAAATGAAATATAGAGTGGAACAAATATCCTACCTCGGTCCAATGCTTTTGTTGTGGCACGTGGCAGCGGTCCTTTGATCCTTGTCTTCACGCCTTGTGCTCCGTGTTGGTGAAGATGTTCACACATCTACACAAATATAAAAAAAATGATAACATCATACAAGCATATAGATTCATCTATGTCTATTCAGTTAGTCAAGGAGTGTTGAAAATTTTGAATATACATGGAAACAAAGATGGAACTAGAAACCAGTCATGTATTATATATAGAGAAAAATAATTTTATAACCTTATGCCTTGACGTTGCAGATCTCCTTTGACGAGTTTAGTTGGGTGTGTCTCAACCATTTGTTTAGGATTGGACTTAGTGAGGCAATAGGCCTAAAATCTCTCTGAACAGTGGATTATTCTTTTATTTCTTCTACACATCAACTATAGTAATAATTTTTTAGCTAGTTGAATCAATGTGAGGAGGAAGAATTTATAGGAGAGGAGGAGGTGGCTTGGGATCCCACATGAGGTGGAGGAGAGGTCTATCCCTTTGGGGAGGTGCACAGTTGTAGGAAAAAATAGGCCAAGTGGAGAAAATCAGTGTTATTCAGTCGAACAAACCATGATGACTCCACTCACGCAGTTGTTCAGCATGGAAACTTCATTTCTATTTTAAAAAAATTTCCAAAAAAAAATCGACGTGGGTTCCCTTCTGAAAGAGAGTGCCAAAGGGTGCATGGCCCAATTTTAATTTCTCCATGGGTGCGAGGCCATAACTGCCTACCCGCGCCGACCCAAAATCATATGTTTTTGAAGGTTTTCTTGAGGAATGAACAACAAAGAATATGTTCTTAACATGCTAAAGGATGTAATGACATTTATGGTAATGTATGACAGTACACAGAAGCCACTGAAATGGTACTCCAATGTTCGGGATGGGGATGGCAGGGATGGTGACAAAATACTATGTAACAGATGCCTCCTAATGCATGAGGTTCGAGAGAGAGGGAGGGGTGAAATGCTTTATGATAACATGCCCAAACAAAAACATTATCGTTGGAAGACCTGCAAGAACAAGTACAAATGATATCTCTGATACATGAATATGTGGTATGGGCACAACATTCCATAAAAAAATACATATAATAATAATATTCGAGGTATGGACGCAACCATATAGTAAGAAAGATCATCAAATAAAGTCAGGTATGGTCGCAACCATCCAATCAGAAGAGTCATGCATAGATTTATGATAAACCAATTTGCATCACAGCCTGGATTTCATCAGACATAATCCAGGGTCTTGCACTCGATCTCAACCTGATCAAGTACAAATCCGAGCATGTGAATGAGTAAGTTGAAGTCAAACATGCAATAAAATCACTTGATTACTAGTCAATGATGAAAGTTGTTAACAGGCGTGGGAGAAACCACCTGTAATGACAATGGATTTCAAGGTATAACTAGTACAATATGTGGAATTTGAATAGTGATATGAAGTTGAACACCAGAAAAATCACTCAATCTAAGGCCAATTATGAGGACCTATTTTCAAATGCGAAGAAATTTCCATTGAGGCATGAAAGCTCCAAGGTACTGGAAAAGGAGTCTCTAGATCATCTTGCTGGATAATGAGCCAAAGTCAATAGAAAGCGATCAGTCGAAGGAGGACCATAATGTTTCCCAAATCATAGACACAAGATAGAGGAATAATATGATAGTGAATTAGGACTAAACAGAGGATCATGGGTTGAAAACTGCAAACAGAAACTTCTCTTGAGCATATTGGCGACAAGACTCTAGAATTTGGCAGTGTTTGAAATCAAGGGATCTGAGGTCATGGTGACATGGAAAAGATCAGATGAGAGGTAAAAATAGATAACCCAAACCCATGGAGGAAAAATCATGAATTGGATGTCCCCAACCCGACACGAATTGCAAAAAAGTTTCATGTTCAAGAGAAACATATTGCCGACAAGACTGAGAACTAGTTCCATTTTCCCCCACCATTTCTGGTGAGTAACCCAATTATTTTTGGAAACAAGCTTGAAGGGGATATCATATGCTTGTCATATAATTTTTTCCTTCGGAAAAATACATCATATAACTTTACGAGCCCTAGGAAGGAGAAAGTCGGTAATGTCATGGTGACTATTTCCGATGTCATTTGGGTTTTAGTGAGTTTGACAAAGGAAGAAATCAACGTCCTCTCATGTTTTAGAGAGTTTGAAAAGAAGAGGAAAATAAAAATCGAATAGGTCCCTTTTCGTAGGTAGTCTCACAGATCTGAAAAGGTAGAAGACAACATCTGGGAGAACCTCTTAGTCGCGATTGGATAAGGTATTCCATTTTCGTAAATAGTCTGTCCAAGGCCAAAAAAGGGGTAAACGTATACTCGGCAGATGAATTTTCATAGCCTTTAACGATTTAAAAACAACCAGAGTCTTGCCAATATTTTTAATTTTCGAGAGTCAGAAAAGAGCTAAAAGATGACTCCACAGGGTGACTTTTTTGTGTTTTTATCGAGTCTGAAAAAGTAATAAAACACAACTCGTCACTTCAACATCATCATGCTTAGGAACTATTGTTGCATAAGAAACACATGTAAAAACCATTTTTCGAGATAAAACATTAAAATAATTGAAAAATAATCTTGAAAACCTAATTAAGGTTTTGAAAATGTTATAAAATGACAGAAATAGTAAAAACAAATTACTTTTCACATTTTCACTTCTATGAGAGAACTTTACCATTTTTAACTTTGATCTTGTGGAGCTGACAATAGAAAATCCAGGAGGCCATTCACAAATATGCTTTCTCCATGTAAGAGCTCTCATATCTTCCTCCATTTTAAAATATGTTTCATTTCCTGTACTCTTAATTTTAGATGGATTTGGGGGAATTTTGTCAAAGATAGGGTGTGGTTTCCAGGAATGGAGTCATGCCAACTCGCCTATAAATATAAAGGGGAGGTGCCAATCGACGCCGCTATTTGTAAAACAAAAGCACCAATCGTCGTGGCCAAAATTGCATGAAAAATAACCTAAATAGTCTGACTTGAATGGTTCAAAAGTTAATTAGGTGAATAATAGAAGCCCCAATTATGGTTTTTCAGGTAATTAACAGGAAAAATGATCATTGAATGGAAGGAAGAGAGAATGGGGAGGAAGATGAACAAGCCATGTCAAACAATGCATGTATGGACACCTTGAGAAATTGTGGCCTCTTAAAATACTTCCTGACACCATGTATACGAGCTCAACTAGAATTATTGCAGTATCTGATCAGTGTGTGGGAAAACGATGGAGAAATATTTTTGATCCATGACCAAGAGCTGGAGATAGAATTCTCTGACATATATTTCATCACCAGATTGTTAAGGAGGGGGGCACTACCAATCCTGATAGGTACCCCGCCCATGGGTGAGAGAAAGGGCATGCTAATAGATAAAGTCTACCCAGGATCAAAGAAAGAATCAAAGAGCTAGAAAATTGATATTCAGACAATACCTGATTTGGCACTAAGGCTAGTGCTGCACACTATAACATGAGCCACTAGATCTCAGGCCCCTCACGAAGCTACAAAAACAAAACTTCAACTTGTTGTAGATTGTATGGCTCCAACCATTTTCAACTAGGTGGAAGCTGTAACAATCAATCTGAAGCCCCAGTTAACAAAGTGCAAGAACGAAAAGCTAAAACAATTCAGATATGGGTCCATTTTGATACCATTCATCCTAGAATGGTTGCCAATATTTCAACGCCAAGAGGTAATATTACCTACACCGCCACCACGAGAGCCACTGATGGTCCGTTGGGCGGAGTTGATGCCTCAATCTGGAGGTGGTCAACATATGTCATGGAAGCTAGAATTTTTCGACTGGCTCCATCAACATCTCATAGTCGTAGAGAATTGGCCATATACTGACACCAAATTCATGGAGAATCCAGACCTTCCACTCCCAAAGGGAGAGGATTGGGATGAAGCTTTGGGTAAAAACTCATTTTTCATATTTTGATGAGTATTATAATTTTTTTTTATATATGTTATGATATTTATCCATGCATTGCAAATGTTGGCCCAGAGAGACCTGCAGGGATGTCCCCCATAGCAAGGAGCATCCCACACAATTTCGAGGTGACCCCTTAAGATGAGGGAAGCGAGGAAGAGGAGATTGTGCACAACTTGGAGGTACTTACAAGCAGGATGTTAGATTATGTGAGATTTTAGGATGTTCCTCGTGCGTATCAGAGGCACACTGTAGGGGTGTTTAACCACATCCACCATTTACTGAGGTGAATTCTGCGTGCAGTGACATGTTATCATGCACATCATGCTGATTATACACCTAGGATTTATTTATACATATTTTTGAGAGACATGATGTCTCAGGATGTGACCAAAACACACATATTTTTTGAACTTATGATGCACGTGGATATATATGCTTATTTTCCTGTCTAAATCTTATTATGTGATGATAATTCTTTTACAAATTTCGCAAATGTCTATTTAATACAATATTGGATACTGCATTAGTTAACACATTCATTCTTCTAGGAATATGATGATATGTGATATAATAAAAATTCCTTTCTAATAAACAAACATGCAAATACAACCTTAAAATATGAGTATTTCTAACAGAGTAATTCCCATTAAGTTGGAGAAAAACAAACTAAGAGTCTAGGTTCACAATAATGCACGAATGTCGAGAGAATTGGCCTCTGTTAAGAGTTTAATGACATCACTATATTCAATGACATTTTTAGTTATTCATCCTAGAAAAATACTTTGAAGGTCTATCAACTCACCATTAGGATTATAAATCACTCAGGTTTCGAAAGACAGATTCAGAGTACTCTGGGAGGCACCATTTGTGAAACCAACATAAGGAGTCACAGAAATATACATAGTGAGAAACAACATAATAAGCAGGAAAAAATACTCGCAAAGCACACCAAGCCAAAAAATGTACAAAAATGAAAAAACACACTTATGTACAAAAAGACATGCACGAGAAACTCATGCATAATATTTTTTGAGTTATAGCCCACTTCTAGACTTATTCAAAGGATAGCCTTCATACTTAATTAGCTCATAGGCCCCATTCTGAAAAATGCTTAATGACATAGGGCCCATGCCACATGGGTTCCCCAGCTTATCATGAGCTTGGTCATACAAGAGGACTAGGTCTCCTTCTACAAAGGTACGAGGGGAAACTATCTAGTCAAAATGAGCTTTGACCCACTTTTTTTTTCTTTTATGACTAGAGTAGCAAAGGAGTGCATTTCATCTAACCTCTACAAATATAGAAGATGCTCTTCATCCGACGAGGTATTAGGTAGTAATTCAACAGTTATCTTGAGAGAAAGGATTTCACATTCAATTGAAAGGGTAGCTTCTAGACCATAAATAAGTTGGAATGAAGTGAATCCAGTTGCATCCTTCACTGAGGTTCAGTGAGCCCAAAGAGATGAAAATAACATGAGATTCTAGTTGGACTTGTGCATCCCAATCGTAATCTGAAGCATAGTGAATATAACCTTTTTCATGGCTTCAACATGACCATTGGCCTAAGGATAGTATGATGTTGAGATGTCGTGACGTAGAACCAACTCAAAATTCAACTTAGCCATCATGTAATGGCAAAAATGAGAGCCATGATCGATTAAAATGGCTTGAGGGACACAAAACCTGGTATCATTGAACAAAAATTATACAGTCATCTTACCATTAGTTGTGAGTGTAGGCATTACTTCAGCCAATTTAGTGAAGTAGTCCACAACTATGATATTATAAGCATGCCCCTCGTCTGAGTGAGGGTTACACATCATAAAATAGATGCCCCACTTCACAAAGGGACCAATGGTAATGAAAATATGGAGGTGAGCGAGCAGCGCATGCATCTTGCACTTGTAAATATGACAGATGTGTCATTTACGGAAAAAGACAATGCAATCTTTAAAAATGGCAGGCCAGAAATATCTAGCACGAAGAATTTTTTATGTAGTAGCATACCCAGACATGTGACCTCCACATGCGCCAGAACAGAAGTCATTGAGGACTTTTTCAGCCTCCTCAAGGGTTAAACACTGGCGGAGAACAGAATATGCTCGATGTGGTATAGAGTATCTCCGCCTATGCGATAAGGTTGCAAATGATGACGACTACGTCGATGAACATCCTTCATCAACTCAGACCAGTAGGTGGAATTCTGGAGGTAAACGATGATATCACTGTACCACGGATCAAGGGTGATAATTAGAAAAAGAGTGTTGCCTGGAATGCGTTCATCAGAACCAGAGGGAGAAAAGGAAAAAGGTAAAGAGCAGATAAAATCGACAAAAACCAATTACTTTTTTTATTTTGCAGTAGTGAACTCCAAAATGAACTCTTGGAGGATAACTATCCACTTTGAGTATTTTTCCCCCAGCAACTGTTGAATCAATATATAGGTCATGGGGTTGCATTAAAAAATCACAGTTACTATGCGAAGTAGAATATAATGGCGAAATTGTTGGACAAATTGAATAGCAGCCAATGCCAATTTCTTGGAATGTGCATAACGTGTTTCAGTATCAAGAATATTGTGACTCAAATAATAAATGACGTGCTTGTCACCATCATCGTCTTCCTGTACTAGAACCATGGTAATAGTGCTAAATGTGGCAGCCAAGTAGAGGGAATAGTTGCGATGATAATTGGTTGGATGGAAAAGAGGAGCATTGATAAGAAATTTCTTTAGTGCATCGAAATATTTTTGGGCAATCTCATCCCAGAGGAATGAGACACCTTGCTTAAGAAATCGCGTGAATCCTTTGGCTACTTCAACATAGTTCGGTATAAGATGATGTAGGAAATTATCTTTCCCATGCAAACTCTGCAACTGATGTAAAGAGGAAGGGGAGGGGAGATTAACAATAGATTTGACCTTAAGAGGGTCAAGACGGACTATGTCTTTAGAAACGATAAACCCAAGGAGTCTACCGGAATCGACACAGAAGACACATTTATGCAGATTGAGTCGAATTTTGTAGTGTCTATAACGAAGAAATATTTGATGCGGTGATCTTGGTGGTCCTTATGCTTAGGAGAATGAGTCAAAAGGTCATCCAGGTAATTTTGAACAATTCTCTTAATATCATGTAAAGCGTATGACATTGCACATTGGAAAGTAGCACCAACATTCTTAAGGCCAAAAGGGAGTTTCTCGACGTTATTCAGTTGAACAAACCATGATTACTCCACTCATGAAGTTGTTAAGCATGGAAAATTATTTTCTATTTTAAAAAAATTTCCAAAAATAGCTTAGCATGTGTGCCCTTCTGAGACAGAGCGCCAAAGGGCGCGGGGCCTAGTGTTAATTTCTCCATGGGCATGAGGCCATAACTACCTATCAGCGTCGACCCAAAATCATATGTTTTCGAAGGTCTACTTGAGGAATGAGAAAAAAAGAACATGTTATTAACATGGTAAAGGATGAAATGACATTTATGGTAATGTATGACAACACAAAGAAGTCACTGAAATGGTCCTCCAATGTTCAGGGTGGGGTTTGCAAGGACAGTGACAAAATATTCCGTAAAAATAGTTGAGTGCTGGAGACTCTTGTGTGGAGAGAACATTGTATTTGTTTCATGTATCCATGCTGAATATACAATATAATATAATGGGGTTATGAGTATCAAGATTTCCGAGGGAAATTATCTATGTTGTGGTTTGATTTGATTCTTTCTTTGCTTCATGTGACTGGCGATTATGTTTAATTTCCACAAGTGATTTGTAGAAGCGATTCAGTATCTAGATTTAGTACATTGTTTTATCAGTTTTTATCCATGATATACATACAAGTCGTATAATTTATACATGGTATCAGATCATAGGAAATTATTGTAGTAAAGAAGAAGCTGAGTTTCTGACTGAATAGAATTCGAATTTGAAAAAAGATTTTCTTGGTGCTACAATTGATTAAGGATCGAAATGGATTTCAATTGCTTGATATTAGAGTATTCACTCGAGGGAATATCTAAATATATTTCTTCGAAAGATAGGATGGAGGTAGTACTCAAGGACAATGGCTGCAAGGAATTCATTGACAATGATGTTCCTAAACTTGCTCTGACAGATGTTGCAAATCTTGATGCATGGAAAAAGAAATTGGCGAAGGCGAGGACGATCTTGATGGAGGGAGTACGAGACCACATTATCTTAAGTTTCCATGGAAAATAAACACCATATGAAATTTGGAAAGCTTTGAAAGATCTACTTCAGAGAAGTATTAACCATAGGACATTGGCACTGAAAGATAAACTCAAGAATATCAAAATGGAGAAAGGTGACTCCATGCCAAAATATCTAACAATGTTTGTCCATTGTTAGGATGAACTTGGGAGAGTTGCCATTACTATTGTCGATGGTGATTTGGTGAGCCTACCTCTTCTAGGACTTCCCAAGAGTTGGCATAGTTATCAGGACTCTGTTAATGGAAGCTAAAAGCTACCATATTGGGAATGATTGTGGTCGAATTTAGTGCGGGAAGAGTTCAGACGGAATACCAGAGAGGGATCTTCATCTAAGAATGAATATGAAGAAGGATGTGCTTTGGCTTCCAAGGTGAATGAGGGGAAAAGAAAGAATTTCCATTCCAAATCTAAATATAAAGATGGAAAGAAGCGCGACATGTCAAGACTTAAGTGTTTTCATTGTCACGAGCATGGGCATTATGCCACTAATTGTCCACAAAAGAAGAAGAACAAGAAGGCTTTAAGTTCTTCAACTAGTGAGGATTTGGCCTTGCAATTTGAGCTCAAATTCTCACTCATTGCATGCATGGTGTCAAGTTCAATGGGATCAGTGTGGTATTTGGATAGTGGTGCTTCCTTTCACATGACGGGAGACAAGAAACTTTTCAGTAGCTTGGAGGAGAAGGACCTCCAGATGCATATCGAAATGGGTGATGACAGGTGGTATAGTGCTATCGAGAGTGGTACCATTACCTTCTATCAATCAAGTAAATCCTTTCAATTAAAATATGTAATGCATGTACTAGGCCTGAAGAAAGATTTGGTCTTAGTTGCAATGTTGGAGGATATAGGCCATGATGTTTTCTTCGGTGAAGGTAAAGCTTTTTTACTACAGAAAACAATAGGGAAAGCCAAGAGGATAGGGATTTGAGTTAAGAATCTCTATAAACATGATGTAGATGGCTTCGCAACATTTATGGAAAAGGAAAAAAAAGTGGTGAGCTAGGATTAGGGTGAGTTATGGCATAGGATATTAAGCCATCTACACCACGGAGCTTGAAATTCATGCAACATATTTCTATAGGACTTCCAATGAGAACACTTGCTCAGTTAGATACATGTAAGGGGTGTACCATGGGAAAGTATGAAAAGGCCACCTTTCATGAGAAGGATAACTAAGCTTCAGAAATCCTTGAGAAAATCCACTCAGACGTGCATGGATCATTCTCTATTGCTTCAACAACAAATCAAAAGTACTAAGTGATATTTTTTGATGATTTTTCTAGTAAGTGTTGGATATAATTCATGCATAAGAAAGATCATACATTCTTAAGGTTTCTTGAGTTTAAAGCACTGGTGGAGAATTACACGAGGAAGAAAGTGAAGGCTCTTAGGAGGGACAATGGTGGTTAGTACATCTCTAACGAACTCAAGAAATTCTACAAAGAAGAAGGAATTATAAGAGAACCGGTAGCACCTCATAGCCCATAGAAGAATGGGGTTGCTGAGAGAAATAATAGAATGATTTTGGGTGCAGCATAAGCAACGTTACATGGTTAGGGCTTATCGTTGCATCCGTGGGATGAGGAATGCAACACAATGGTATCTGTGTAGAACTATTGTCCTCATATGATACTTGGCATGAGTACACAAGAAGAGGCTTTTATTGGTAAGAAACCTAATGTTTCACATTTTAAAATTTTTGGCTCATATATTTATGTGCCTGTGACCAAAGATGCAAGGAAGAAGTTGGAACCAAAAGCTGAGATTGGGGTATTTTTTAAGTACACTAAAACTCCCCAGAACTATCCAGTGCATTTTCCAGACAACAGAATGACTGTTGTGCGATAGGATATAAAATTATATGAGGAGAAAGCCATGCGATTGTCCCTTGAGAGGGAGCTAGATTTGCATGCAGAGGAGGAACTATTGGTTCCCAAGGATGAGCCTCAAGATGTGGAGAAGCCACATGTGGAGGATCATGGAGTGGCATAAAACTCTCATGCAGAGCCATCCATCAAAAATGACAGAAGGCACACCACAGAAGCTGACAGATTGAGACTTGATGCTGGAAAGAATGTAGGAGCCCCTACTTCACAGTGTAGACAAAGATAGTTTCCTGATAGATTTACTGGATACATGGATCTTATGAGAAAGTGTACTGTGGAAGAACCATCTTCCTTTTAGGAAGAAGTGCAGAAACCAACTTGGGTTGATGCTATGGTAAAGGAGTATGAATCCATCATCAAGAACAATGAATGAGAGGTATTCCCAAGACCATTTGACAAATCAGTAGTTGGATCTAGATGGATCTACATGGTAAAACAACTTGTTGATGGGAGTGTGGAGAAGTACAAGGCCAATTTTGTGGCTCGAGGATTATCATAGATTGAGGGGATCAAATATGATGAGACCTTTGCACCAGTCGCAAGGTAATCTTCCATTAGATCCATCCTTCCACTCTCAGTGCATATGGGGTGGCACATTCATCGGATGGATGTGAAAAATGTGTTCCTTAGTGGAGTTATTGAGGAGGAAGTGTACATAGAGTAGCTATAAGGTTTTGAAATATTTGGCAGTGAGTCGCATGTGTGCCAAATCCAGAGAGAACTGTATGGGCTTAATCAAGCACCTCATTCTTGGTACACTCATATTGACAACTATTTTACCATATTGGGCTTCACCAAAAGTGAAGTTGATGCAAAATTGTACTAGATTGCGGTTGATTGTAAGCTATTAATTCTTATAATTTATGTTTATGATCTAATTTTGACTGGTGATGAGCAGCTGATACACTCATGCAAGGAGGATATTTCAAGGGAGTTTTAAATGAAGGACATGGGACTCCTTCATTATTTCCTTGGTTTGGAAATATGGCAACGGGATGGTGAAATTTTTGCTTCTCAAGGCAAGTATGCAAAGGAGATACTGGGTAAGTTTGACATGGAGAGTTGTAAACCCATGTACACTCATATTCAAAGAAATTGGAGGGAAGAGGATGCTACTTATGGAGAAGTAGTGGATGCTATTGTCTACATGCAGTTAGTTGGTTCACTTATGTACTTAGTGAACACTAGACCAGACATTTTCTACATAGTTAACTAGCTGAGTCAAGCTATGGTTAAGCCTACCAAGCTCTTTTGGAAGGTGGGGAAACATTGCTTGAGATACCTGAGGGGCACATCATAGTATATGTATGGTACATATGGATAGAGGGAGTGAATCTTCAAACCTTCACGAATGTAGATTACGCGGGCATCCCATTAGACAAAAATAACACATCAGGAGGGATCTTCAGCATAGAATTGACATCAGTTTCTTGGTACAACAACAAGCAGTGATCGGTGGCACTCAGTTCAGCAAAGACAGAGTACAGGGAAGTAATTCAAGATGCATGTGAGGCCATATGGATGAGAAATATCCTGGTTGGTTTGTTTGGTTCTCAAATGGATCTGATAATGATACATTGTGAAAACTAGAGTTGCATTAAGCTCTCGGTTAATCATGTGTTTCATGATAGGTCCAAGCACATAGATATTTGATACCACCATATCATAGATTTTGTGCAGAGGTGCTTAATTTTAATTCAGTACATTCCCATGGAATATTAGGATGTAGATATTTTGACGAAGGTGCTCCCCAGGAGAAAATTCAAATACAATAAAGACAAGATTAGGGTGAAGGATAATCCCTTTCTTGCTGAGAGGGAGTGTTGAAGTCCAACAAGAAATTGTAGCACCTACACTAGTGTGGGACGAGGAGGTCCAAGCAGCACCTACACTAGTGTGGGACCATAGGTCTTAGTAGCACCCACACTGGTGTGGGCTAAATTTGGTGCACATCTATTTTAGTTATCCCTTAATTAATATGGACAATAAAATGTAATGTAATCTCAATATAAATTGTAATAGTTAACTGAGTGTGATAAACCTAGTTAACTCATGAATTTTTAGTTGAGCGTAACTAGTGAGGCATGCAGAGTAATTCTATTTGTAACAAAGTTTGAAGTGCAACGGTGCATTAGTTAATGCAGGTTGTAATCAGTTTAACTAAGTTAAGTGAGTTGAAGTCACTTGAGCTAGTTGTAACTAATTGTTACACTATTGAGACATCAAGTGAATTAAATATTATTTAATTCACAATCATTTATCTTACATGCAACTGAGGATTTAATATTATTAGTTGCATGCATGTCAGTTCCAGTGGAGACCCAGTCGAGATCTAGGTGAAAGGGATCTTGACTGTCAGTTGTAGGATTATTGGTTTGCACCCATGCAACCAAAAACATATTGGATTTCCCATGATACTTACGAATTTAAGGAAGGAAAAAATTCTTATTCTTTTGGGTTGCATTCATCATGAATTGTGTGAGCAAGGTAGGTTGTTGAGAGGGCTGAAATTTGCTAAGTATTGGTTAGTTTTTGTCAAGGACAGTGTGAGACAGATAGTTGACTGCTAGAGACTCTTTTGAGGAGAGGTAATTGTATTTATTTCATGTATCCATGCTCAATATACAATAGAAGATAGTGTGGTTTTTAGCATCAAGCTCTCCCTAGAAAAAATGTCTGTGTTGTGGTTTGATTTCATTCTTTCTTTTCTTCATGTGATTGGCGATTGTATTTAATTTCCTCAAGTGATTTGTAGAAGCGATTCAGTATCTAGCTTTAGTACATTGTTAGATCAGTTTTAATCCATGATATACATATATGTTGTACAATTTCTACATTCTCAGTCATTGACCTGATGAGTCAATGATCGGCTAGTTGATTACAGCGTGAAAATTGACCAGATACAGCAAATCTTCTTTTTTCACTTTAGAACATTATCATATGGGCGAAAAAATTAGGCTAAAAAAATAATGCCTTCAGACATAGGATAAAAACATTTGATAAGTCTAAACTTAGGGTAAAAGGCCACATAATGTAAAATCAACCTCTTTTACCCCTTTGAACCTTTTTAACTCAACTTTCTCATAATCTAAGACTATTTTTTACCAATAAAAGGTGAATTTAGATATGCAGGCCCTATTTTATTTTCTTTGAAGGAAAAAAAACCTAATATACTCATATCTATAATTTTTTTCATTGATTCATTTTAAACTATTGAATCAACTTATTCATCTACCTAACTAACATTAGCTAAGATTACACAGTTTGGCTAACTTATTCACTAATATAATTAACAAAAATTGAAAAATGTTTGATCATGATTACATTATATGATGTAAATAATGACTCAGGGTTGTGGAATTTTATGAAAGTTTCACGCAACATTTAATTTATTCTTAAAGAATCAAAATCTCTATCAAGTTGTGGCATTTAAATTTGCGTCACTTTCAGTTCTATTTTTTTGTTTTTCATGGGGTTCTTTCATCATTATTTTTTTTTATCCTATTTCTATTTCTATTTTTTCTTTTCAAATACCCTCTTTTCATTTTTTCTTTATATTTTTTTAGAAATAATTTTCAAAATGCAATATTACTTACAATTTCATATAACTGATACAATTTCATAAAACTAAGAGAAAATATTCAATCACCTTGTCATCCTATAAATTATAAGACCCTAACACTACTCTCCTCTACCAACTCAACCGATTGATCCACAATTTCAAACACAGCCATCAAATAAAAAACTTCCATAACCACCCACTCCATTTCCTTAGAAATATAATCAACTACCTTCTCAACCACTTATAAATCCAAATAATAAAAATCAACAACCTATCTACAATGTAGAGGGTAAAAATTTACAAGCCAGTATGTATCCCCACTAGGTGTAAATGTTGTCCAACATAGATCGGGTAGGGTTTTGCAAAATATATTAGCACCAGTTGTCATCCAAGAACTTAAAGAGGATAGGGTTCTCGAAAAAGAAAAACTTATTGATCAAGCAAAAAATCCTCCAAAGGAAGATGTTCGTATAGAATTACATGACAAAAAAATAAAGAAGTTCCTCTAGTAGAATAACCTTTTGTTTCCATAAAAAATCCTCCTTTCCCTAAAATATGCAAAATCAATAAGCGAATATAAGGGGAAATTTTTTTACCGCAATATGATATGCTAGAAGAATTAAAAAATATTTGAATAAAAATTCCTTTACTCCAAGATATAAATGAAATACCTATATTTTCAAAAACAATTAAGAAGTTGTGCATTAAAAAGTTGGGAAGAAAAAGAAAAGATGTCAAGAAAATTGAATCTGTAGGAAATATTGGAGATATTATGACGAGGAAGTCAATAGTACAAAAATACCTAGATCTTGGTAGCCCTATTGTAAAAATACACATTAATGGTATTGAAATCCAAAAGACCTTGATTGATTTTGGAGCAGCCATTAATATTATGAGCAAATAAGTTATGGATCATTTAAAGCTTCCTAGTATCCAACATACTCCAACGTCAGGTTGATCCTGTTATGAAAAAAATTCCATAATGTGCTTATTGATGGACATGCCAGTCATATCTATTCCTTGATAAATCACTCTAATATAGCTATAGAGCATGGGAATGCCAGACTCAGGGCCATTTCTGATATTTTTTAACATATGTTACTTGTTTTAGGTCTTCCACAGTCCTACAATTCCTCTCTCTCTCTCTCAAAATATAAATTATTTCAGTCATCATCTTCGTATTTCACCTCATAGTTTAGGGGGAATATGTTATACAACAAAATTAACTCCTCATCATCATAGAGGAGAAGAAAAATTTGGTTGAATAAATGACCTAAGTTAGAAGCCTATTTTCCAGGCAAACACATTGCAAAAATAGTCATAAAAAGTTATAATGTTTCCTTGCCTCTTGTAGGAGTGTTAGTGCCTAGGTTAACACACTGTTTTTCCTATAGGGAAGAGTTATCCATGTTTGATGAAGTCCGAATTTAAAATCCTAAGTTAATTGATTGAAATCCTGACTTTTTCTCAAGAAGTCAATGAAAAAATCTAGAAACTTGTGGATTATTATTCATAATGGAAATTTCTAAACGTATCTAAGTCATTTAAAGAAGGAAAAAGAAATAAATAAAGGAAACATTTTTTATTTTACCCTATTTGAACTAATAGAGGAAATGGCAAGGAAAATCCTCCCCGCTCCTATAAATTGGAGGCTTGGGCATAATGAAAAAGGTTGAAGGATTGACAAATAATTCCTCATTGGTGTGAGGTTAGAGTTTTTTCACTCTTCATTGAGAGATATTGGCTCAAACATTATCATATAAAAAACTTGAAGAGAGAGATATTGGAGTTGGAGGACTCAGGAAGGCTTTATCAAGATGACACAGTTGTAAGCCTCCTTCATTCATTTATAATATATAACATCCTCTGTATTTTCCACTTGGTTGTCCTGATGTTGCATTAATATGTTGATTTTCTTTAGGACACATGTTATAGGTGGCTTGGATTCATAATTATTCATGTTCAATTATATGATAGTCTTTTATTTTTTAAGCTTGATATATTGTGACAATTACTCTCTTATTTTTTTGGCTTGAAGGATCTGACCTTGGAGCTGGTGCGGTGACCTTCCAACTTAGTACATTGGGATCTCTCGTAGGACTACACAACACTTCAAGGTAATTCCTCTCATGTCTAATTTTTCATTCAATAATTAATATGAACATGTATATTTTTCTATGTAATGGTTGCATCTAATCTGGTAGTCTGCCTTAGGTCTCGGAAGACCCAAAAGGGAATCCATTTCCGCTACCACAAATTTTATTTACCCTAAAACAGTTATACAAATGCAAATTTATCAAGGAAGAGAGATTTTCTCTTGACATGTGCAAAAGATTGTCTCCATCAGGATACATGTGACAATATAATAGAACAATTGGTTTTATTAACATGATTTTTAGGACAATTTAACTTAGGTAGAATCAAATGCACTTGAATTACGATTTCATGAAAAACCACGACACGAAGGTGGGTTTGAATTTTAAATATTTTTATGTGGCCTTGATATCTAGGTTCCATGAGGCTACCCTAAGTTTCTCACTAAAGCCCTTGGGAATGGAACCAAATTCAATGGTGTCAAGATTCAACTCTAGAGGCCTTAAGGGGGAAATTGTGGTGGCCTTGGGTAGGTAATATGAAATATATTTCATAATTTTATCTCCTACATCCATTTTCCCTCATGATTGTCTGATAAAACATTTGTGAATGAAGCCTTTCCCAATGGCGTTGTTCTCTTTTCTTCTTTAGCTTCAAGGATAGTTTATAATTAAGGAGTGGGATTGGGAGCACTTGATACTCATCTCCATGTGCCATAATTTCAACATATACCTAGTAGAGCACTTGGGAATGGAACCTTGGCCAATGGTTTAAAAGCATTGCTTCCTAGACCTTAAGGAGGACATGGGTTGGGTTTGGTTTGTAAGATGAGCATTAAATATTCATCTCTAGGAGCCACGCGTCCAACCCATATTTCCTTGTGCCCCATGGATAATCCAGGATGCAAGGATATATGTTGTGGTTCAACATGTCATTATTTTCCTTATATTGCTATAATATTTCCTTGGGACCTAAGTCATTTCCTCTCTTGATCATTCCCCCAATACCCAATACCTATTTATAGTGCTCAATATCCCCTGAAAATTCCAATGTCTCCACTTGAAGGCCAAAACCTCCTTGAGAGGTCATTAAAGATCCTTGAGCCCTAGAAGTGTCCTAAAACCTTGATAGGTTAGGTGTGGGAGTTTGAAGTGTCATGTTTCGGCTTTGATCCCTTGAATATTTATACTTTGTCTGAGGCTTGGGTTTTCCTTGACCATATTGAGGCCTTAATACCCATAGATAATGCTCAAAATATTGTGGGGGAACTAAAATCCTCTCTCGTAGGCCAAGGATACTAATTCATATAATAAAATGGGATAATAAACTAGAAAATGCTGATCACAAAATCCATTAATAATATGTTTTCCTTATAAATTTATTAACTTTATATATTTTAATTAACTTATAAATGTCCACATATATTTTCTACAATTTTTTTACATACAAAAAAATCCATTTGAAAATCTAACTAACATTGGATTATGGGTTGTGAACATACACTGATTATCAAACATTAATGTAACAATTTGTATGTAGCTAAGTTGTTTTACAATATGTATTGTATAAATATTTGAATAACAATAAAATTTTAACTACATCCAAACTTTTAAGATAAGACTCACAAAAAACATATTTGGGAGTAGAGCCAACAAAATATAAGTTTTAATAAAGCATGAAACATTTGTCCAAACATATGTACATTTATTATGAAGCACTAACTTGATTTCAAATTGATCAACCCCAACAATGACATATGTTATAAAAAAAAGTATACATATGTTCAGTGTACTCTATTTTTATGTTTGTATATAGAAGATAAAGAGAGAATACAAAACCAATATAATCAACAAAACACTACCCTTAATCCGAGTACAACATCCACTGCAAGTGATGAGGAAATGAGGAATACAAAAAAATTGAATAGAGATACCAATCTTAATTATGAACATTTACAATCAATATAATTAATTGTGACAAGTTTTTATATTTTGTATTGTTTGTTTATAAAAATTATGGATTTTATCTAACATTTTTATTATCACATTCAATATTAAAACTTACCATTAATTCTAAATAATTATTTTTTACATTTTTTTTCAAGATTTCATTTTATATGTGTTGAACCCTTGGTTAAACTGAGAGGGGTGGGGGGGTGAATCAGTTTAGCACATTCATGGACTTTTAAAACTTTCCATTAAAAACTAATTTACACCTTCATTTCATGTTAAACTTATTATGTGAGTAATATTAGAATGTGAGCAGCAAGTATTAATATAATGTAACAATAGAATTAATATGAGAGTATTAAGCAGATGAGATGAACAATATCAACACATAAACATCATGCACTGAGAGACTAGATATAAGTGGAAACCCATAAAGGGAGAAAACCATATCTTATTATTGTTGTGATGCAAAGGCAGGCTCCAACTCCCTCTCACCACTGATTTTCTGTAGGCAACAAACAATGTAAAACTCATTAAAAAAATTTCATTCATTTACAATATGGATTTCAAGCTAACCCATTCAAAAACCTCACAGCTCGCTGTATCTTTTTATGTTTTATATTATGCAACCCACTCTGTCTTTTTCATTTCTGCAATTTCTCCAGTTCATTGCAGTTATGTAACTTCTTTATATACAACTATCTTTTAATATATAACTGCTGATTTTAAATCCAGGCAAATTCCAATGCTTTGGTTTCCTTCACTCGCAATTTAAATAACTGAGTAAATAGGCTTTAAATTTTTTCTTCAGACCTGGGTTTTTAACTTTTCATAAAATCGAATTATGAATCTATGGTCCAGTGACATATGTTATATCAGATATCAGTCATCATAGCTATATATTATATATAATATACATTCACAGCAATGAATATTTTCCTTATCATATAATATATATCCTAACATATGTATACTCCCTAAATCGAGTGTTGTAAACATTAATATGAAACCTTAGTGAATCATAATACCTCAACATATATTAGATCACGAGTTCCGCAAACATATCTGGGTCCAACACTCTTCATATGCGGCGTTTTAATTCAATCTATACTTGCGGCCTTAGCTTAACACCCCGACTGTTATAAACCCCAACATATAAGTCTTCGGTTTTTCCTTTATAAAAATATGATTTAGACTTTGGATTAAAATCCAATTTGCAATATGGTCCACACATTCATTTCTTTCATGCATATGGCCCCATCATCTCATGCCAAAAATATATATATATATATATATATATATATATATATATATATATATATATGTTCACATATATATAATTCCTAAATCACTCATTATGAAACATTATAACAAATCTTTGGATTTAGGTTTACGTCCCAACTTCATATAATAACGCTCGGGCCCACAGTAGTTCCATACCCACAGTATATATTAATCAACCATCATACTGTATGAAATATCAATGAAAATTCTACTATTCTAGCATTAAAATGCCAGCACCCATCTAAAGCATCGCTCGGCCCCACCAACTTCATTATGCGTACAATTCTTATACTCACCTCATTCATTAGAAGCTACAATATATCAACATACATTACAGTACATTAACATATGTAATAACCCCACCAGTTCTCCATATTACAATAAATTCCAAGATTATATAAAACATTCACAATACCTTTGCATACATTGACTTGGCGTTCATTAACATACCTTCACCTTTTCTTGAGATCTGAGGCTAAATTATGTTGGCGCTCCCACTAACGAATCCAACGATTATCGTGCTATGAAAATGCACGTCGGTTAAATCTCAAACTCACACGATGGGGATGGCCAAGTGCTAACCTCTTGGTCACATCCAACAGTCGAGGAGTTATCGCGTTGGATTGGATGATCCGACGACCCCCATGAGCTTTCGAGTTTTTTTCTTTCGGGGTTTAACACCCAAAAAGAACGCGATGTGAATGGTTTTTGTACACCACCTTAGGCCACGTGTCCGTCAAAGAGTAATACCACATTCATAACTCAAATACAACTTACCACTTATAAAAAACGTGATACTGATAGTTTTTGGAGCTTGAACACACATTCACTGTTCATTGGCTCATGGTTCCACTTAGCACATAGTTCCGCTCCTTAACGTTTCAATGCCATATTCCTTTGGTTGTTCAATCTACATTAATGCTGTGGCATACAATTTTTTGATCAGGCAGGATTAACAAAACTCTACACCTCGATTGAGAGACGAAAATCCTTCAATGATTCACAGCTGCTGCGTGCCAATTTTTCTATTTCCAACCACGAATTCGACTCATCAAACCTTCATACCACTTCTTCATCTACACGATTCCTCTAACGCAGTTTCTGCAATTAACAATGCCTATGGTCTCCCTAAAATCGAATGATATTTCATATTATTCTTGCACCCTTAAATTCATTCTGCCTCTGAACCGTCAGACTCTTGAAACTCGTATTCAATTTTTCCATTATAACAAAGACCCCACATGGGTCTTGAGTCCTATAACTTCGTGCATCATAATACATAACAAAGTTTATAAGTTTGTTCAAAGTTCCTTATTAAATACCCAATTTGAAACAGGATCAGTCAATCTCATATATTCATCAACGCTCAGAAATTCCAGATTGGATGCTATTCAAACTCTTTACAAATTACAAATCATCTTACATAACTCTTTTAATGGCCTCTACTGGTATGGTCTATGCATAAGAGGTAAATTTTTGACCGACATCAATTTACTTCAACCATATACAAAATCACAGTTAAAATCTCAGATACAAAGTTTACACTGTTCACAAATCCTGAAAACTCTATTCATACTTTCATAGACAATTCCAACAGTCAATACATGTTTCCTTTTTTCCACAGAACTTTGAATGTTCCTTCTATAATATGTTCCCACATTTAGAACTGGTTTCTCATTATATATATATCAAATAAAATACCTCTGCTCCTTGACTGATTATGCTCCTTTGCTGCCTCTCCAGATCTCCAAGAAACTGGTCCTTCTACAACTACCTCTGCTTCATGTCTCATGCTCTCTTTTTGCTTCCTCTACTCCTTTGCCATCTCCTTTGCCATCAATGACAACATTTCCAAAAATATGATGAAGGGTGACATTTTACATTTTTTTCAATGAAAAAAATCATGGAATAAAAAATTTATTACATTCCGAACAAGATATTATATGAAAAAATGAGTAGTTTAGATTAGTCAGTCACTAGGGAAACCTAACCATTTCAAAAAAAATGAAGGCAAACTAACCAAAGATTCAAAATAAAAAATACATATGTTAATAATCGGGCCTTTGAGGCCAAAATTATCATTGGGTTTCTCAAATTTCAATCCATCTTCAGATTTCGAGAGATGACATGGAGACAATGGATTCATTTCCTTGAGTAATTTCCATTTCTGGAGGATCTAAAACAATGGATCCTTACTTATCATTGTCTAAGTGATCTGGTTCATGAATAAATTTATTCCCACTTGTGAATGAAGCTAGGATCATGGTTTTATCTCTTTATTCTCCATTTCAGAGATACATAAAATATTTGGGAGATAATGGAGTATGAGGGATGGTCCTAGAATCTATGGGATGAGATAGAAATGTGTGGGGCTAAGCTAAGTCCAAGACACTAGATTTGGTTGTGTATTATTTTTGGTATGCCATGTTGTATTTCTTATGATTTATAAAATTCTTTGATCCTTTTGGGTCTTTTGGGTCTTTCCATCCTTGATTCCTTTTCTTGGCATAAGGGGGGTGAGAAGGCCCTTCACAAGGAAAATATTCTAGATATAATGTGGTTGTTGACAATATCTATAACAAAAAGTTTTTTTTTGTAATCTAATGGGTGTGAAAAGGTTATTCCATTCCAATTTATGATGATCCTATAAGGTAGCCCTTTTCTAAGATCCATTTTGACACAATTGTGTGCAAAGCTCATAGTACATCTCCCAAACTTGTTCATATCTATCTTAATAAAGTGGCTTATGGAGTTTCCTACAAATCGAAGATGTATGGAGTTAACAAATAAATGGGAATACTAGGAATTCTTACCCAAATTGGAGTGGCCACAAAAATCATGGAAAAAATGTTGAATTCATGAAATTGTGGCTAAAATGAGACCCTGAGTAAGCCCCAAAACATGGGGGCTTTACTCAATGAACCTCTGACATAACCCCTGTTTTCCTGACATACTAAAATATGCCCTTAATTTGACTACATATTGGAAAATAACTCTAAAAGTTGATGTATATAACCCCTTGCCAATATGAGCCTAATACACCTTCCCAATTTAAGAAACCCCTATTTTCACTAGGTAATGTGAGTATTCATTTTTTCATTAACATTTTTTATACCCCTTTATATTCTTTCATTAACTTTGAGCTCCATTTTTTATACACAACATATAAAAACCCTTTATCCCCTATTATATTCTCAATATATTATGTCATTTTTTCATCAATATATATCCCCCAATATGAACACAGTTAGTATGGTATTACTCCCCCAGTGAAGCCCCTATGCCCCAAAACAAGGGTCATTGATTAATTTTTTTTTTGAAGATGTTCTCGATTTTTGAAATAAACCATAAAGAATCCCTTCAAACAATATAATATAGATTCATACTTGGGGACTAGGTTTTCTTGGAGCACAAAGGTTGATGGCTAGAGCATATTAAAACGATAAATTATGGCATTTTTCTCATAGGATTTAAGCAAAAAATATGGGATTAGGGGAATTCTAACAATAGATCTGGAATGTCTTCTACTTGTTCTACAATGAAGGCTAGCCCTGTGATATATTTGGAATTCATTTGTGAGATCCCTTGATTTAGAGCATCCTTAAAGGATCGTGACTGAGAGGAAGGTGGCACACCCTAGCCTTTGGCTCCTTCAGTCAATATTGAGAATAGGAGGATTAAGGAATCCTTGGCTATACCATAGTATTTGATTAGAGCCACTTCCAAAAGGTGCCTAACCCCATGTAGGAGCCACATTGAGATGAAAGGGATTCCTATTCTATCTTGAATTCTGGTTGCAAGTGTAGATACAATGTAGATGGCTTTCACCTATAAATAAAGGGTACTCAAGAGTGACCTTACAAAGACAAAAAATCTAGAGGGACCTAAATTTATGATATCACCTTGGAGGAGGGGAGAACCCTGCTACAAAAGAAATTCCCCATGGTGCAACATATCTGCAGTGATGGCACCAAAATTAGGGGGCTTTGAATGAAGGGAAGAATCTTGAAATTTAAAATCCACCATAGATAGGGTGGTGAATGAAGGCTTAAGGGGTTTTCATCACAAGGTCTCTCCCAAAACCTAATTTTTGAGTAAAATGTTAATTAAAAAAATTAAATTAAAAAATTAGAGAAAATTAAGCGAAACCATGAACATGAAAAAAAGAGATATTTGGTTCCCTTAGGAAAAAGAGTCAATCATTAATGAATTTAATATAATGATATAAAAGGAATGATAAGGTATCCATATGTACACCGATTATGAGGTTGGGTATCTTTACAAAGATGTTATCGGTCCACATAAATACTTAGGTCTAACAAGGACCATTTTCAACTAATGGAATCATCAATATCAAATGTTCGCATTACACAATCCAAAATAGTTATTTTGTGAAACCATGAACAAGACAACAAGAGATATTTGGTTCCCTTAATCAAAATAGCCAACCATTAGTGAATTTAATATGACGATGCAAAGGAATCATAAGTGATTTATTTGTACACCAATTATGAGGTGTCTTTATAAAAATGTTATGGGTCCATGAAAATACTTAGATCTATAAAGGATTATTTTCAACTAACGTAATCGTGAATATAAAATGTTTATATTACAAATAATAAAATTATAATTTTGGTAAAAATTGCTAAAAGATATTTCAATAATAACAACACAAAAATGTTTGAAATATAAAATGTGTAACCTTCTCCAATTAAACAGTAACTTAATAATATAATACTTATTTATAAATAATTAGAATTTGTTATTATTATTATTATCATTTTAATAAACATATTAATATTGAAGAGATAAATTTTACTTAATTAAATAGTTATAAATTTACATTTCATTAATATATTTACGCTGTAAAGCATCACTATTTGAAAATAACTCTCCTAAATTCCCAGGTGTACAATTATGAACCATTGATTTTGATGTTAAACGGTTAAAAGAGTTTCTACCTTTAGAATAAATACAATTATTAATAAGTTATAGAAATAATCCAATAGATGTTCGTTAGATTTTCTCCATCGTAGTTCTCTTCTAGATGACGGTTGTGGCGTTTGCAGAAGATCAAAGAAAATATTTTTTCATACGATTCTCAAATGTCTTCGAAGATATGGATAATATAATAAAGCAAGGTATATCATCTCTGCTGTTGTTCTCTTCTCACTGACAATTGTGGCATTCGAGTGCTGCAAGCTTAAGAGTATCAACACCTACAATGCGTATGCTTATTCATTGCTGGAGTCTGTGCATTACTAGTTTTTCTTTTTTAATTTGGTTCTTTTCTTAATTCTGTCACAGTAACAGACGTCAATTAGCCATTTTCAGCCAAAATGGTGGATATACTGTATTTTTCCGAAGAACACAATGAATACTGTGTGAATTTTCTGATTAGAAAGAACTTTCATTTGTTTTTACAATTTACAGTTCCCGTTAATTGAATACCGAAATAACAAAAATATTGTTCCCATTCTTTTGTTTCTTCAGTTCACATGAGGTGATTTTGATTCACAGACATGAGACGCATATTTTAGGTAATTTTTCACATTTTTTTCTTTCGACAATTCTTTTGGTCAATAAATAAAGTTGAGTACATGACCTTGCGCCATGGCTGCATTCTAAGAAGACAATGGTTAGGATCATGCCAAGAGGGTATAGGCATTCACTAACTTTCATCTTGGCTACGGAATGCCCGATGAATAATCAACTGCTACAGAATAGATATCAGAAGGTGCTGAGGAAGAAGTTGGTGCTTCCGATGACCAATTACTGCTTCATTGTTTGTTAGGGTCAACAAATATTTCTCTTTTCTAATATGTGTGTAACTTATCCTACAATCCAATGGTCCTGTAAGCCCTGTAAAGCCGAGCTCAAAATACAAATGAAGCTCTAGTAAGCCCTGTAAGGCTGAGGTCAAAATAAAAATGAATCTTATAATTCAATGGCCTTGGAAAGTTGAAGTTATAGAATTAGTTTTCATGTTTTCTCCGCCAATGTGCTACAGTCAATTTCAGACACGAGCATGCCCAACTGAAAATTTGGAAGTTATGGAGACTATAAAATAAAATTGGAAGCGTGACAAAGTTTCTTTCTACAGGAAAAGATTGAAATAAATTTTCTGTTATGAGGGGAGCAAGCACTTTTTCCGGCCCATTCTTTTTCCTTCTTCCAGCCACAATTATATTTCTTCCTCTTTGAGTATTAAGTAGTTGTTTCCATGGGAAAAAAAAGCAACAAACCTTGTCCCAAACAATAAGAACTTTGACCCATTTTTCTAAAGGCTAAATGCTACAGACTAAAGGCACCAAGAACATGAGAGCTCTGGCCATTTCATATGAATTAATATGGGTAACGAACTTGGGAAAGAACTTCGACTAGACAACAATAAAAATTATCCCAAACATTCAATAAGGCAAGCAAGGCATGAGTTGTTGGGATTTTACGGTTGAGTGGTTTGGTTGGTTCCTTTGCACACAATTGGTCTCAATCCAATATGGAAACCAATGTTAAAGGTGTGGAGGTATGTTTTCCACTCAGAAGCTAATGTTAACACTCAAATATTTTTTATGAAAGATTATCTACGGTAAATTCCTTATGATATATTATTTTTGTTGTGAAAAGGTAGAACTTAGCCATTGTAATTTCTTATCAAATATTTTCTATGGTAATTATTTATGAAATATTGTCTCAATTGTGCATGAATTCAGTCATGGTAATTTCTTATGAGAAATCATTTTTGTTTCTCAAAGTTGGAATTTAACCATGATAATTTTTTATGAGAGATTATCTTTATTCCAAAGTTGGGATTTAAGTATGATAATTTTTTGAGAGATTATCTCTATTGCAAAAATTGGTGATTAGGTTGAGTTTGGTTATATTAATAAAATGATTATCATCAAGATTATATGAAGTTTAGTCAAACTTAAAAGCACTTTGGAACAAGGGTATAGTTTCTTACCTCTTCCAAAAAATCTTAAATATTTACTATTTCTAATTTTGGTAGATTGTATTTTAGAGAAATTCATTAGATACGACATCGTCCTATTCTCATATAGGGAGTTTCAATGGTATAGTGTCTCTTGAAGTTTCAAAAATATAGTTTCTAATTTAAGGATATAGTTTCTTACTTCTTCAAAGAAATCTGAAACATTTACTATTTCTGATTCTGGTAGGTTGTAGTTTAGAGCAATCCCTTAGAGTGGTTATTCATCTGGTTCAATCCATGTTTTCTTAAACATTTTTTATTTCTTAGGGAGTATGATCTTGTCAAAGTCAATTTTTTTTAAATGTTTACTATCTTATTTTGGTAGGTTTTAGTATAAAATTATATGATATTCAAATTATATAGATTTAATAATTTATAATTATAATCTTTTCCATTAAAATAAATTTGATTGATTTTTTTTTTAATTGTCTATTTAGTATCTTAATTTTTTATATTAATGTATTTGAAGGTTTATAGATAGAATATAATATGGTTTTGGTAGATAAAAAATGAATATCATTATAGTACACCATGATCTACTCTCAACATGATGATGATTTCATGAACTCTGATTATGTACTCTCTTTTTTTAATGGAAAGAAAGTGTTTTTTTCTTTCGGACACTGAGATGAAGATGCACGGTATGGTTAGGTATGGTTAGGGTTCACATGTTTTTATGTCTTATATGGTCATATACTTAAAACAAAATAAAATAATTGATATTTGTAATTTAAATATTCAATTAAATTGCATAACATATCACATCCTCTTTGTTGTAAGCTATTCTTTTTTATGCTTCTGCTTTACAGCGTTTCCTTTACAACATGTGGTGCTATTGCTAGTTTATTCCAAATACAGTTATGATTTGGGAAGCGTTTTTTGAAAAGGAAAATAACCACTCTTCAAATAAAATACTAATAAATCCTATATTGACTTTTATGTAAAATTTAACCTTTTTCACATTTTTAAATATATATAATATCATATTTACTTATTTGAAAATTGACCCTTTTAGAATGTTATTATTACTACAATGTGGTTATTTCAAATAAAATAAATGTTTAATATAATTTTTTTGAAATGAATGTTTAACTTCTCATAAACATGATTGCACACAACATGGGGTAAAATATACATTATATCATTTATATGTGTTATTATAAAGAATTTAACATATTTTCATAACAAAAAATATAAATAATTTAATTTCCACAAATAACAAAGCATAAGCCTACTCACTTTTGCAAGGTCTCTCTAGCTAAGAAGAGAAACATTCAAGATCTCATTATAATTAGTGAATATACTATTCTTTTACACCAGCTCATCAATGGCTCTCTTCCATTTGACATAAAACTCCAAGAAATAGAAAAAAAACATCTATCATATGCTAGGAAACATCCACTCCAAATTATTTATTCATCTCCATAGGCCCAACAAATAGAAGGTAGACCTCCTTGTTAATGAGGGGTTATATCTAGCAAAAGGAAACCTTAAAGAAAATGAGGTTCTAAGCTTAAGCCCAATTCCTTAAGGGTTCCTACAAATCAAGTTAAGTGTCATTTTTTATATGGTATTTTTTGGAAGATGTACAAGCTAGAGTTTTTATAAAAATTTAACACAACACCAACTACAGGGTGTAGTTAGACTTGGTTGTAGTTAGAATTGTATTTCTAGTGTGTGGATCAACATGACATACTTGGAAAATGTGTACAGTTGTGACGCCAACACCCATTTTATAAATTATAAATATATTTTTAATTCATATTAGAAAAAAAAGTAATAAAATGAAACCTTGAAGTGGATGGGGTTCTAAGCTTAAGCCCAATTCCTTAAGTGTGCCTGCAAACCATGTTTTGTAAGTGTCAGTTTTTAGTTGGTAATTTTTGAGGATCTACAAGAAAGAATTTTTATATCAGTGTAACACCCTTACACAAACTCTAGGGTGTAGCTTTGGATCACATTTTAGAATTGTGTTTCCTACTAGTATGTGTACATCAACAGAAGATACTTGTAAAGGGTGTATGCCCCGACCTAGATTTCATGAAATATATATTTTTTTTAATTGGGATTAGAAAAAAAGAAATAAGAAAAGAAAATATAAATATAAAAAATGTTAATATCTTCTGTAAAATGGTAAATAAAGGAATACAACTCATAAATCTAAAAATAAGAGAAATTTTCTTCTCTATTTATTTCACTTCATACTTAACTTAAAATGAAATGAATCCATGCATATAAATGATTTTCCATAAAAACTAAATATCCAAATAAATATTATGAGTTGGCCTTTGAATCTAAAAGAAGAAAATATAAATATAAAAAAATATTAATATACTCTGTAAAATAGTAAATAATGGTATACAAATCATAAATATGAAAATAAGATAAAAATATTTCATCATCTTTTTTCATCCCATACCTCATTGAAAATGAAATGAATCCCTTGATATAAATGAGCTTGTCCAGAAACTAAATACCTGAAAATTAAATATCGAGGAGTTGGCCTTTGACATAAAAGTGTTCTTGATTCACTAAAATTTCACTACTAGCATATATATTTTCACCATATCTTTAGTTCTTTATTCCCCAATGTCACTCTAAATCAAGCGGTACATTGAGATAAAAAGGAAGTGGTACAGTCAGATCAAAAGGAAAAGACCTGTGTTCCTTTTCCATCAAACCTTTTTCTTTAAATGAAAAAATGGCATCAAGAAGTGGTCTTTGGTCCTTCTTCACCACGTTAAAATTTTCTTGAGATCCAAATTTCATGTCCAAATCTAAATATTAGTCCCTTTCTCCTTCTCCACTATATGAGATTGTTCTTCTATAGGCCCATTATAAATATTTATATCAAATGTAGCTTCCTTGGAAATTTGACACCTAGAATTTGAATTACTATTAAATAAATATGGGGATGTTGATGGAAGAGAGTCCTTGATGCATATACCGAAATTCCCATGATGTTTTGGTTTTTTATCTAATATATTGTCTTCTTTGAAAATAATACCTTTGGGAGAATACATGAAAGTATTTCTACCCTTAAGCTCATTCTCATTGACATCAGAACCGATGTGAGGGTGAACAAGAGGAGCTTGTAGAAGCACTCCATGGGAAATAGTAGAAACATTTTCTATTCTTCTTATATTCTTCTAAACTTTATTTTCTTTTCCCTTAAATTGTAGTGATATAGATATAGAACCTCGACGAAGAGTTCCTCCAAATGCTTGTATAGATGATCCAATATGAGAGAAAAATTTTGTTTCCACTAATTTCAAAAGAACATTGATTTTAGGATGGGCATCAATGCTTCCTGTGCTTTCAAAACAAATGTTCTCCCAAGAAATATAACTCATTTGATTGATCTTTGGACCATATTTCCATAAAACCTTAAATTGACATTTACATTCTTCTTCTCCGTCTACCAAAAGATGATTAGATTGACAAATATGTAAATATATAATTGGTCAAATTAAATAATTAAATAACAAAACAAAAAAAATAATTTTTACCTAATAAATTAAAAAATAAAACCATTAAAATATTTTTAATTGATAAAATAATGTTAAAAAACATAAATCTAATTATATAATCTACACATTGTTTACAAAATGGAGAAACTTACCATAAATCAATTGAAAATTGGGACAACCATGAATGAGGAAATCTAGGTCACTTGGAATTAGCTATTAATGGTCTTTAAACAACTAGATCGATAATTTGGAATTACCTATTAATGATCTTTAAGCTACTAGACAGATCACTTGGAATTACTTGTTAATGATCTTTAAACGGCTAGACGTCATGTCTCCTAAATGCCTCTTCTCGGACCATTAAATTATTTCTTTACATCTCAAGCTATTTCCTTACATATCAGAAAAACAAAACACACAAGAAATTTTAAAACACAATCCAAACCTTATAATTAAAATTATTAATAATTTTATATTATTATTATATTACATTTTTACTATTATATAATAAAATTAATATAAATTAAATAAATAAATAATAAAGTGAAAAAATTAATATATAAACGATATAATGTCTCAATGCATTATCTTATTTGTAAAAGAATAAAATTGAAAAAATACACAACATAACCTTTATTTTTGAATTGCTTCATGGAAAATATTAAAATGAAGTGAATAGTATTTTTAATATGAGTATGATGAAATGCAGAAAGGATATTGTTTGTAAGTTTAGAAAATAAAATTCATAAAATTTTTAGTAAGAATATGATGAAATGCATAATAATGTTTCAAAGTTTAGAAATAATAATAATATAAATATAATATTTTTTTTGAAAAAAAATATAATGAAATATTCTAAATATAATGTTTGTAATTTCAAATTTTAAAATTAAATTAATAATAAAAATGAAAGAAAATTAAAATGGAAGAGTGTGTTTATATATTATTTTTAAATTAAATAAATAATAATTCAATTTTTAAAATAAATATTAGGAAAAAAAATATACATTATTTTATTTGGAATTAGATTAAACCATCCTAAATTAAATATAATTTTTCATCTTTAACATTAAATAGATGATAATATTTATATATTTTATATTATATTTCAAAATTAATAATTTATTTTATTTATATAATAATATTCTAGAAACACTCTTATAAAATATTGCAAAACCAATTTTACAAACATATAATACTTTATATTAATTTATAAATATTTAAAAAAATGGATAATGGATATTATCATTTTATTTATTTATTTTTAAAAATAAAAATACTTAAGTGACATGGTAATTTTAAAAATTTATTAGTTACATTTTATTTTAATGATATGGAAATTTGACAAGTCACTTGAGTGTTAGGAGCCATCTTTGTAATAGTTATTTTGAATATGTAACTTTTTCTTAATTCTAGTGAATATCGAGGTGAAAAAAAATATATGATATTTAGAAAGAAAAAAATGAATAAATAACACCTAGCAATATCTCCTCATAATAATCTGCGTCACATGGTCTGTTCCACACTTGACCAAAGCCTCAATGTGATAGTGAAGGTAACCCCTCAATGTAGTAGTTATCTTGACTTAATTCTTGTAAATACCAATTAAAAAAAATTGATATCTACAATGAAAAAATAAATAAGGAATTTTCTACTAACTTGACTTCACAAAATAACTCGAACGGTAGTTTTTTTTTTTTTTGAAATATCAGAAAAAATTCAAGGTAAAATTTAAAATTTTAATTTTAATTTTTTCCCACAATTATACACATTAAATCTAAATGAATCACATTAATTCCAACTATAATATATATATATATATATATATATATATTATGTTATAAATGCAAATTAACATTAAATTATTAATGTTCTACACAGTATCACATGTGTCTTGCAAGATTGGTCCAATTTGTTCGTTCAATGAACCCTGAGCCATCAGAGGGTGTGATAAAAATAGCACAGGTTATTAACAAAGTTTAAGACGGTTCTAAGAACAAGTGAGTTTCCACATAACATAATACTCATCTTAGGTTCAACAGAAATGAAGCGAAAGACTACTCCAATGGTGGAGTTTAAATCAGAGGATGATGCATGGTACGATGTGTTCATGCAACTTGGAAATCCAACATTCTGGAAAGATGGTGTTCAATAGAGGAATTGTAGTTGAAGAAATATATACTCGTTTTCTCATCATTGATCTCTATTCCATACACATTCATAAAATCCGAGAGTATGTTTCGTATAACTCTAGATTCCCTAAGAGTGGGTTGACAAAATATCAAAATGTCATCAACAAATTATTGATGAGTTATGAGAGACGCAATGATAGTTGAAATGATGCACCTTCTTCATTCTTGGTGGCTAACTAACAAAAATGGTTGATGTGATAAATATTATGTAACTTAGCATACTGGCTGCAAGAATCCTAAAAAATTACTTGTTATCAAAAAAATATTAATTAAATTTCAATTAATAATAATAATAATAATTAGAATTTATTCCCTCGATGCGGGTTCTCACTAGTGATCGAGCCAGCAGCCCCCTATCTACTTCATTGCCTCGCAGCGGTCCTCATAATGAGGAGGCACATGGCCCCGATGTGGTTATTAAAATTTAGGGCGTGGGTGATATTAACTCCACCAACCTTGAACCATCTGTCATGTCCTCTCTACAAGTAGTGAGAATTAACTTCGTCCTCTCTGCATTCGTTCCTCCATTTATGGATTTAATACTCCCACAACCATATATGGACAATGGTGATGTATCTCCAAAATTATCCTTTGGCCTTTCTATTATTCTCAATCTCAGTTTCGTCTCCTCCTGTGCCAATTTTTCTCCTGCCGAGGCCCTGCATCATCCCTCAGCTCAAACTGCTCTCTATCACACAGCCTGTCCTCCTCGTTTGCCTCCTTCACATTCCTATAGCTCTTCTTCAGCCATGCCTCATCGCCACTTCATGCGGTGCCATAGAGGTGGAGGTCATGGCCGCCCATCCCGTCCTCCCATTCACACCATGCCTGGTAGAATTATGGACTTGTCTCTAAATCTAGTTGTGCCTCGGGACCTCGATCCTCACAGCCTCTCCACTCACTTTTCCGTGCAGTTTCATGAAGCCTCTTCGGGGCCCTCTAGATCTCACTCCAGGAAATAGATGCACAAATCAACTATGTCTCCTCCCTCCCTTAATCTTCCATGAAAAATGGTGGCTCTGCTGGTTAAGTTAGCCGAGGACACCTCGAACAATGATTGCAGCGGAAGCTCTAATGAAGACGTCAAGGATTCTGAGACAAGTGCCTGCTCAACCTCCTCTCCGTCTTTGGATGCCTAGATGTCCAAGCTCGAGGATGACATATCCAAGTACAGGAGCCGCATCAAGGAAGAGCTCCCTCAACCACCATTGCAGGATGATAAGAAGTAGCCATATTAACCTCTTGGTTCCCACTTGTCTCTTTTCTATGTTTTGGTCTAGTTATGGTTTAGTTCTATTGTTTTACACACTTCATAATGATTTTTAGAGTTGGCTCCCCTATAAGGGCAACATTTCCTTTGATACATGGATAGGTTTCTTGGGCTCGTTTCCCCTATCCCCTCTTTTGAATTTTGAACTTGCTATTTCCGCCAAAATTGGCTAATGCAGCAATTCCGGAGGATGACAAATGTATATCTGTGATTTGTATTTTATAATAGAAGTAGCCATATTTAGAAAAAAATTCTTGTTTATTTTCAGATCTAATTTGTTTAGAATCAGAGAAGGATTTATCAAATGACAAGTTTGATGGGTGAACTATGCACAATAGAAGTTCCCCATGGGTTTTTTTAGGGTGTTGAATGGATATATGAAATAGAAAAACCAATTTAAATAACACAAATATTTCATACTAATTTCGGCCAGAATATTTCATACTGATTTCGGCACAAATATTTCATACTGATTTCTGCCAGAATTCCACCAAAAATTATAAAAAGTCCCACATAAAAATGTCAAAACCATGAAGTTGTTATTATAAATTTATTTTTTTCCCACAATTATACAATGCGTAATCATGAAATTTAAATCTAGATGAATCACATTTATTCCAACTACTTGGTGATGAATGTAAATAAACATTAAATTATTAATATTTTACACAGTATCACACATGTCCTGTAAGATTTGGTCCAGTTTTTTCATTCAATGAACCCTGAACCATCCTAGGGTGTGATAAAAATAGCACAAGTTATTAAGAAAGTTTAAAAGGGTTTGATTTCATGTGCGGAGAGACTTCTAAGCACAAGTGAGTTTCCAAAGAACATAATACTCATCGCAGGGTCAACAAAAATGATAAGGATGAAGCAAAAGACTACTCAGAGGATAATTTTCATACACATCGTAGAAGGGAAGTCGCTCAATATTCATTACAATGGATTTCCTAGAAGTGAGGATCAAGTGTTCCCATCACTCAGTATTCATCAGAGCCCCAATCAACTGTTTATACTCAAATGGATTTGATAGATCAGGTCTATTTGTTTTACCGCACAACTTATTGAAGTTAGTTTCCATCATATTGACCATGGTTCTGCACTCGATCATACCCAACCTTTCCAGCAGCTTTACTACATAATTTACCTATGAGTGAAAGATTTATCTAGGCCTTTTCCATACCTCAAGGCCCAAAACTTAATGCATGAGACCGAGGTCTTTCATATCGAATTCAGAGGCTAGCTTCATCTTGCATTCAATTATCAATGGTTCACGTATTATTAAGAATAAATCATCAACATATAGAACCAAAATTAGAAACATACCATGAGCAAGCTTAAAATAGAGGTTGGGATCAACAAAGCTTCTAATGAAACCTAGTTTCATTAGATAGTTTTCAATGTGAGCATACCAAGCTTGGGGAGCTTGCTTGAATCCATACATTCCTTTCTTCAACCTGCAAACATGTCTTGTGTGATCATCCACTTCAAATCCTTGTGGATGTTCCACATAGACCTATTCCTATAAAATATCATGAAGAAAGGCAGTCTTTACATCCATCTTATGAAGTGTCCAACCTTGACTAGTAGCAAGGGAAACTATCAAATGGATAGTTGTATATCGAGCCATAAAAGAAAATATATCATCGTAATATTCTCCCCATTTCTAAGAGAAAGCACGAGCTATGAACCTTGATTTTTACTTTTTGATTCTGCCATCAATTCCATGCTTGATTTTGAACAATAATTTTGAATTCATAACAGACTTCCCATGCGGCCTCAGCACAATATCCCATACATCATTTTTCATCATAGATTCATATTCTTCGGCCATAGCATCCTTCCAAACATGTTCTTTTTACTCCTTAAGAGAAAACTTACAAAGAAAAAAAATCTCGACTGACCTGAACTTATGAAATCAACTTAGAGGAGGAATAACCCTACTACAAAAGAAATTCCCTGTGGTTTAACATATCTGCAGTGATGGCACCAGAATGAGGGAAATTTGAATGAAGGGAAGAATCTTGAAATTTAAAATCCACAATAGATAGGGTGGTGAATCAAGGCTTAACGGGTTTTCATCACAAGCTCTCTCCCAAAACCTAATTTTTCAGTAAAAACGTTAGTCAACATAAAATTTGAATTAAAAAATTAGATAAAATTAAGTGAAACCATGAAAAAGACAAAAAGAGATATTTGGTTCCCTTAGGAAAAAGAATCTATCATTAATGAATTTAAGATGATGATACAAAACGAATCATAAGGGATGTATATGTACACCAATTATGAGGTCAAGTGTCTCTATAAATATGTTATGGCTCCACATAAATACTTAGGTCTAACAAGGATCATTTTCAACTAATGGAATCATCAATATCAAATGTTTTCATTGCACAATCCAAATTTTTTATTTTGTGAAACCATGAACAAGACAACAAGAGATATTTGGTTCCCTTAGGAAAAAGAGCCAACCATTAATGAATTTAAGATGATGATGTAAAGGAATCATACGTGACTTATTTGTAGACCAATTATGAGGTGGGATGTATTTATAAAAACATTAAGGGTCCATGAAAATACATAGGTCTATAAAGGATTATTTTAACTAATGTAATTGTCAATATCAAATGTTTATATTACACATAATAAAATTCCAATTTTGGTAAAACTTGTTGTAAGATATTTCAATAATAACAACACAAGAATGTTTGAAATCTAAAATGTTTAACCTTCTCCAATTAAATAGTAACCTAATAATATAATACTTATTTATAAATAATTACAATTCATTATTATTATTATTATCATTTTAACAAAAATATTAATATTGAAGAAACAAATTTTACATAATTTTGTTTTGTAAGCTTAGATAGATCCTTCCCATTTTCTATTAATTTAAAAACTGGGCAACAAAGATACAAAAATTAGAAACCAGGTTTGTTGGCCATCTAAGTGCAATGTATGTCAACCAAAACAAAAACAACCTTAATAACCTATACAGAGTTTGACGATACTTGATATCTAAGTCTATAAATACTAACATTTATATAAAATAAAACTAGCCGCTAAAAAAAGAAGAACGGATATCACTAGTTATCTTCTGACTCCACTTGGGCAGGATCTTTAGCGCTGGAATGAAGAATTTCAACCTACTGTAATGATTTTATATCCTTCTCCATCCTGCCTAGTCTAGCATACTGATGCAGTTGACAAAGGTTGATTTCCTGAATATTTATGTTGATATTTTCCATATTAAACCCTAACTTCGACTCTGCTATCTCCTGAGTTGACATAATAGCTTTTGCTAGCAAATATTTTTTTAGCCAATAAGTTGGTATTGAATGCTGGAATAGGGAAATATGTCCACTGGTATGACCTGAATCAACAAATACATTATGCAGATCATCAAGTGCCATATCATCCTCTTCATCCATGTTGTTTAAAACCTCTGTTTCCCATCCATAAATACAAGATTTAACAGAATAGGGAATTTTTGCTGTGAAGGTTTGAATTATCAACTCCATAATTTTCTTTATTGACTTCCTGCCTCTTTTTGCAGGCTAAGGAGAGATAGGTTGTTTTCCTTTATCTCCATTAGGCTTCCTCCCTCTAGTTTTCTTTACCATCTTATCAAAAACAATAAGAGGCTCTCCTGATACCAACAACCAAGAAACATTTCCACGACATATACATATCAGAAAACTACAAAGAAAAAACTTTTGTAAGATGACAGATAGACCATTGCCCTTACCCATTCTAACAAGAGCATCAACTATCATTACTAGAAGAAAAATCCTTAAATAATTCTTATAAATTTACATTTCATTAATATATTTTATTCCAAATATAATTATAATTTGGGAAGAGTTTTTTTTTTAAATGTAAATAAAAACTCTTCAAATAAACATTAATAAATCCTACTGTGTGGATCAACACAACATAGTTGTTATAAATTATAAATATATTTTTAATTGAGATTAAAAAAAAAAAAACTTAAAGTGGATGGGGTTCTAAGCTTAAGCAGAGTTCCTTAAGTGTGCCTACAAACCATGTTTTGTAAGTATCATTTTTTATTTGGTCTTTTTTGAGGATCTACAAGTGACACCCTTACACCAACTCTAGGGTGTGGCCTTGGATCACAATTTAGAATTGTGTTGCCTAGTAATGTAGCACATATTTGTAAAGGGTATACAATTGTGCCACAAACCTAGATTTTATGAAATATAAATAGATATTTTTTTAGTTTGGATTAGAAAATAAAGAAAGAAAGAAAGAAAATATAAATACAAAAAATGTTAATAGCTTCTGTAAAATGGTAAATAAACGTATACAACTCATAAATATCAAAATAAGATAATTTTTTTTTTCTATTTATTTCATTTCATACACAATTTAAAATGAAATGAACCCATCCATATAAATGACTTTTCCTAAAAACTAAATATCAAAATAAATAATATGAGTTGGCCTTTGACTCAAAAAATAAGAAAAGTAAATAATGGTATACAAATCATAAATATGAAAATAAGATAAAAATATTTCATCACCTTTTTCATTCCATAGCTAATTTAAGATGAAATGAATCCCTCTATATAAATGAGCTTGTCCAAAAACTAAATATCTAAAAGCTAAATATCCAGGAGTTGACCTTTGTCATAAAAAGGTTTCTTGCTTCACTAAGATTTCACTGCTAGCATATATAGTTTCACCATATATTTAGTTCCTTTTTCCCCAATTTCACTCTATACCAAGTGGTACATTGAGATCAAAAAGAAGAGAAATTTGTTCCTTTTCCACCAAACCGTTTTCTTTAAATTGAATATAGACATCTAGAATGGGTTTTTGGTCGTTCTTCACCATGTTAAAATTTCTTGAGACCAGACTTGCATGTCCAAATCAAGAATATTAGTCTTGTGCTCCTTCTCCACCATATGTTTTTGTTCTTCTAATGTCCCATTATAAATATTTAGATCAATTGTAGCTTCCTTGGAAATTTCACGCCGAGAATTTGAATTACTATTAAATAAGTTCGGAGATGTTGATGGAAGAGTGCCTTTAATGCATATACCAAAATTCCCATGAATTTTTGGTATTTTATCTAATCCATCGTATTCCTTGAACACAATACCTTTAGGAGAATACATGAAAGTATTTCTACACTTAATTTCATTCTCATTGACATCAGAAGCCATGAGAAAGTCAATAGGAGGAGCCTGTGTAATGGTAGAAACAAAAACAAGAAATCCATGAGAACTACTAGCAGCACTTTCTATACCTATTATATTATTCACAAATTTCTTTTCTTTTCCCTTAAATTGTAGTGATATAGGACCTGGATGAAGAGTGCCTTCAACTGCTTGTATAGATGATCCAACTTGAAATAAAAATTTCTTTCCACTAACTTCAAAAGAGCATTGATTTTAGGATGGGCATCAATGCTTGTTGTGCATAAAAAGCAAATGTTCCTACAAGAAATATAACTCATTTGATTGACATTTTTAGCATCTTACCATAAAACCTTAAATTGACATTTACATTCTTCTTCTCCATCAACCCAAAGATGATTCGATTGAGGAATCTGTAAATATAGAACTTGTCAGATTAAATAATTAAATAAAAAACAATAAAATCATTTTTACCTAATAAATTAAAAAATAAAACCAATAAAATATATGTTGTTTTTATTTAAAAAAAATTAATTGACAAAATAGTGTTAAAAAACATAAAACTAATGATATAATCTATACCTTTTTCTTACAAAATGGGGAAACTTGTGGTAGCTCAATTGAAATTGATAACATAATGTTAAAAAACCATAAAACTAATTATATAATCAATACATTTTTCTTACAAAATGGGGAAACTTACCATATAACTCAATTGAAAATTGGAACACCCATGACTAAGGAAGTCTAGGTCACTTGGAATTATCTATTGATGCTCTTTAAGCAACTAGACTGGTCACTTAGAATTACCTATTAATGATCTTTAAGGTATTAGGCCTTCACACCTCTCAAAGGCCTCTTCTCGGACCATTAAGCTATTTCCTTACATCTTATAAAGACAAGTTACACAAAAAAATTTAAGACGTATTCCAAACCTTATAAAAAAAATATTCTTCATCCTCTATTTTTAAAAAGAAAATTAAACATAAAAATAAAATACAATATAATGTGTGATTATCCATAAGAAATACTGAAGAAAAATCATTTCAGAAAGTTTCAATAATTGCACTTAAAAATAATTTTAAATAAATATTTTAAAAATAATATTTAAGATATAAATTTTAAGAAAAAACATGTTATATAAAGTGTTATGTAAAATATTAGGAGGTTCTTGGATTAATCACCTATTAACCCACGTGCATATGAAACACAACACGTTGCATCAACTTTCTCAATTGCCAATTCCATAGATTAAAAAATAAAAAGTAAAAATCTAAAAATTAGTATATTCTATACATTAATATATAATAGAAATAATAAAACTAATAATATATAATTTAAAATTATATTTAATTAGAGATTAAATTAATTTATAAAAAATTATTTTCCCCAGGGGTAGTGCAACTAACAAATGCAATGTTGTGTACTAAGAGATTGGAGGTTCAAATCTCCCTAATTGTCTTTGTCTGTCGAAGGGGCATACATAGGGACCTAGGGTTTATGGTGCTATCATTAGGAATTCAGACACCTTGTGACTCAAATAAGAAACTGACCCAATTGATTATTCCTCAAATTAAAAAAAAATAAAAGTATAGTATGTGCTTTTACCTTATTTTGATTTGCATCCGCTAAACTCATAAACTAATTGCGATGATTTATGAATTGATTTAGAGGATTCAAGGTTTTTTCTCTGGTTCATCTGAGTTTTCAGATGCTAGAACACCTAACCTATGTCTTGAGTAGCCACGACCCAAGCCCTGAAAATCACACGAGATCACACCCGGCTTGAGCCACCCTAGCCCTTAGCATGATTCGGTTTTTTCCTATACATTTTGGAACTCGTAACCTTTACATCAATAAATACCTTAACAAAATATTATGTCACTATCTATTCTAGAACTAGTGATCTTGTCAAAAGTATTATTTGAAATACAATATAAAATGAAAGTAATTATGTATAATTTATGATACCCCTACTAGTTACTATTCTATTTATTAATAATTTTTATTTAAAGAAAAATATTCTCAAAATGTATATCAAAACTTAAAAGCTATTGAGAAAAAAATTTATTTTTCCTATTACACCTATTTTGAAAAGAATGATGTTATACCAATTTGGCACAATAAAAAGAAATGAAGGCTACCTCTTTCACAATTGCGTTGAAATATTTCAAATTTTTACCATCGCTTTACCTTGAAGCACTTATGACCATTTCCACTTTTAGTTTGCTACAATTTTCATCATGGAGTTGCTCTGCTAAAATTCGAAACCTTGACCTGATGTCTTCCACGATTTTAAACATGTCCAACGGGAACACTTGATCCTCACTTCTAGGAAATCCCTTGTAATGAATACTGAGCGAATTCCTTTCTACGATGTGTATGAACATCAGCCTATGAGTAATATTCTGCTTCATCCTTCTCACTTCTATTGACCCTGCGATGAGTATTATGTTCTATCGAAACTCAGTTGTGCTCAGAAGTCTCTCTGCACATGAAATCAAACCCCTTTAAACTTTGTTAATAACCTGTGCTATTTTTATCACACCCTAGGATGGTTCAAGGTTCATTGCATGGAAAATTTTAGGGGCTAATATTCGCAGGTGGGCTAATTTTCCATGGTTTTTCAAAAAAAAAGATTCGCCAATTTCCATTTTTTTATAAAAATGATTTGCCCAGATTTTACAATATAAAATTATTTTATATTAAAAATCGGCCACATTATATAGATAATATATATAATATCATTATAAATTTGAATAATCTTACAAATCCATCAATAAAGATTTTATAGTTTGCATATTAGGGACTAGTGAGATTCGCCAATTTTTTAAACTTCGAGATAATTTTCCACCCTTGAAATTATCCCTGGTTCATTGAATGAACAAATTGGAAAAAATCTTGCAAGACACATGTGACACTATGTAAAATATTAATAATTTATTTTTTATTTAAATTCATCACCAAGTAGTTGGAATTAATGTGGTTCATTTAGATTTAAATTTCATGATTACGCATTGTATAATTGTGGGAAAAAAAACAAACTTATAATAACAACTTCGTGGTTTTGAAATTTTTTTTTTCATGACTTTTTATAATTTTTGGTGGAATTCTGGCCGAAATCAGTATGAGATATTCGTGCATAAATCAATATGAAATATTCTGGCCGAAATTAGTATGAAATATTAATGTTGTTTAAATTGGTTTTTCTATTGGATATATCCATTCAAGACCCTGAAAAAACCCATGGGGAACTTCTATTGTGCATAGTTCACCCTTCAAACTTGTTATTTGATAAATCCCTCTATAATTCTAAACAAATTAGATCTGAAAATAAACAGGAATTTTTTTTCTAAATATGGCTACTTCTATTATAAAATACAAATCACAAATATACATTCGTCATCCTCCTGAATTGCTGCGTTAGCCAATTCCGGCAGGAAATAGCAAGTTCAAAAATTCAAAAGAGGGGATAGGGGAAACCTGCCCAAGAAACATGTCCATGTATCAAAGAAATTTTTTTCCTTATAGGGGACCCAACTCTAAAAATCATTTTGAAGTGCGTAAAAAAATTCAAGAGAACTAAACCATAACTAGACCAAAGCATAGAAAAGAGACAAGTAGGAACCAAGAGGTTAATATGGCTACTTCTTATCATCCTGCAACGGTAGTTGAGGCAACTCTTCCTTGATGCGGCACCAGTACATGGATATTTCGTCCCCAAGCTTGGACATCTGGGCATCCAAGGATAGAGAGGAGGTCGAGCATGCACTTGTCTCAAAATCCTTGTCATCTTCGTTAGAGCTTCCGCTGTCATCATTATTCGAGGTGTCCTCGGCTAACTTAACTGGTAGAGCCACCATTTTGCGTGGAAGATTTAGGGAGGTAGGAGACATAGTGGATTTTCGCATCTGTTTCCCAGAGCGAGATCCAGAGGGCCCCGAAGAGGCTTCATGAAGGTGCATGGAAAAATGAGCGTAGAGGCTGTCAGGATCCAGGTCCCGAGGTGAAACTAGATTTAGAGACAACTCCATAATTCTACCAGGCATGGTGTGAATGGGATGATGGGATGAGAGGCCATCACCTCCACCTCTATGGAACCGCATGAAGTGGCGATGAGGCATGGCTGAAGAAGAGCTGCAGGAATGTGAAGGAGGCAGAGGAGGAGGACAGGTTGCATGACAGAGAGCAGTTTTGGCTGAGGGATCATGTAGGGCCTTGGAAGGAGCAAAATTGGCGTAGGAGGAGACACAACCAGGACTGAGAATAAAAGAAAGGCCAAAGGATAATTTTGGAGATACATCACCATTGTCCATAGAGGTTGCGGGAGGAGTAAATCCACAAATGGAGGAATGAATGTAGAGAGGATGAAGTTATTTCTCACTAGGTGTAGAGAGGACGCGGCAGATGGTTCAAGACTGGCGAATTTAATATCATCCATGCCCCAAATTTGAATAACCACATCTGGGCCATGTGCCTCCTTGTGACGAGGATGATTGCGAGGCAATGGCGCGGCCAGGTGACTACTGGCTGGATCATTAGTGAGCACCCGCATCCAGGGAATAAATTATGATTCTAATTCTAATTATTATTATTATTATTAATTGAAATTTAATTAATATTTTTTTAATAGCAAGTAATGTTTTAGGATGCTTGTAGCTAGTATGCTAATTTACATAATATTTATCACTTCTATTACTCATGATTGAAGGACACATGGGTAAGTTATCAACCATTTGTGTTAGTTAGCCACCAAGAATGAAGAAGGTGCATCATTTCAACTATCATTATGTCTCCCATAACTCATCAATAATTTGTTGATGACATTTTGATATTCTGTCAGCCCACTCTTAGGGAATCTAGAGTTATACTAGACATACTCTCAGATTTTATGGATGTGTATGGAATAGAGATCAATGATGAGAAAACGAGTATATATTTCTTCAACTACAATTATTCTATTGAACACCATCTTTCCAGAATATTTGATTTCCAAGTTGCATGAACACATCTTACCATGCAGCATCATCCTCTGATTTAAACTCCACCTTTGGAGTCGTCTTTTGCTTCATCCTTCTCACTTCCATTGAACTTGAGATGAGCATTATGTTATCTAGAAACTCACTTGTTCTTAGAACCCTCTTAAAAATTTTTAATAACCTATGCTATTTTTATCACACCCTCGGATGGTTCAGGGTTCATTAAATGAATAAATTGGACCAATCTTGCAAGACACATGTGATACTCTATAAATATTAATAATTTAATGTTTATTTTCATTTATCATGGAACATATATATATATATATATATATGTTGAGTAGTTGGAATTAATGTGATTCATTTAGATTTAAATTTTAGGATTGAGTGGTGTATAATTGTGGGAAAAAATTAAAATTATAAAAAAAATACTTTTGAGGAAGCCCTTGAAAAGCTAGAAAAATTTTGATTAGGTGTAAGGAAAGAAATCTTTCATTAAGTCATAAGAAATTTTTTATGATGTTTAATGAGGGAATTGTTTTAGGACACCATATTTCAAGTGATGGAATTATGATGGATACATGTAAGGTAGAAGTAATTTCTAAAATTTCGGTTCCTACTTTTCAAAGGTAAGTTAGAAGTTTTCTTGATTTTACAAGATATTATAGAAGATCCATAGAAAACTTCACCAAAAAGACCTCTCCACTTTCCAAAATTATTACAAAATATTGTGATTTTGTTTGGAATTATGACTGTGAGAAAGTATTTGAATCATTGGAGCAGAAAATCACTGAAGCACCAATATTAAGAGGACCTAATTGGTCTCTCCATTTTCATATTTTAATTTATGGTTCAGATACAAATTTAGTAGTTGTGTTTGGATAGAAACATCTAATTCCTTATGCTATTTATTACATAAGTAAAAATTTCACTCCTGCAGAGTTAAATCACACTATAAGATAAAAGGAGTTCTTAGTTGTTTTGTATGCCATTAATAAGTTTCAACACTAGATAATTGGTTATGAAACTTTCATTCATACATATAATTATGATATTAGATATTTAAATAATAAACCAATTACTAATGGGAGAATTATTAGATGGTTGATGTTTTTATTGGAATTCAATATTACTATTCTGCACAGGCCAAGAAAAGAAAAGAAATAAAATTATTTCCTTTCTAGAATGAAACGTGATAACAATAATACTCCTATAAAAGATAATTTTCCTTATGAATATATTTTTGTAGTGTCTACTAAAACTGCTTGGTTTGTAGACATTGCTAACTATTTGGCTACAACAATGTTTCCCCCACAATTATTAGAGGAGATGAAGTACTAGATATATTGAAATATTTCCATGATAAACTATGTGAAGGACACTTTGCCGATAAAAGGAATTCTTATAAAGTCCTGATTTTGGGATATTATTAGCCTTATATTTTCAAATATGCCAAGGAATATGTCAAGATATGTGATAGTTTCCAAATAATGGGAAATCCCATTCCATCGGATGACATGCCTCTACAACTTCATGTACTTGTAGAGCTTTTTGAAAAATGGGCTCGATATTTTGTTGGTTTAATCAGTCCTCCATCTAAGAAGGAAAGGTATATACATTTTTGTGCATATTATGTTACAAAATCAGTAGAAGCTAAAAAACTTTCTTTTACTACTCAAATTGTTGTAATTACATTTATATTTTAGGGAATTTTTACTTGTTTTGGTATCCCAAGGGACATTGTGACAGATCAAGGTACCAAATTCACATCCAATTCGGTGCAGAAAATAATGGAAAAATACAAGTTCAAACATCAGATGTATACTCCATATCATTTTTGTCAAGATAAATCCCCTCTGCGGACATAGGTGATCTTCTTAGCCCTAGAGTGGGTCTAGAAACACGAGATTATTTCTAGCATAATACTTCTTAACTAATGATTAAAAACAAGCCTTGATGTTGGAGGTGTCCTTAGGTGAAAATATGAGTCCTTCACCTAGCTCAGAATAATTTCTTCTCATGTGCACTTAGCCTTAATCATGATGTTATCATGAAAATGGATGAGAGTTCAGATGAGTTTGAAAACGATCAACCAAGATCTACACTTCGGGGAATGGGGGATGTGAATTTAGAGAAAGGAGACAGAGGTTGGGATCCCACGAAAGGAGGAGGAAGGCCCACTTTCTAAGTGATGATTCCCCATGGATGAGATCAAGGATCTAAAATGAGAGAGCTCAACGTTACAATCTATGTTAAAAAACCAACTCACTGCCCTTGAGCTTCTAGAGGCCAAAGCTTCTCCTCTATTTGAGGAAGAATTGCTAGAAAGGGGATCAACACAGTTTTCCAATAAATTAGGGTGCTGACTGTGCTGGGCCAGAACTGGGAAAAATACATCAGCACGACCATGGCACCAGGAAGAACGCTGACCCAAGAAAATTGGAATTTGACCAAGTTTCTTCAGTAATATTCCAAGGAATTCTTCTTTCGATCATCAAGGGGATATTTTATCCTATTACTTGATGATGGAAAAATTGTAGAGGATTCGTCATGGGGCATTCCAAGATCAGGGATGGGAAATTGAACGTGGTCGAAAAATACTTTGTAAAAGATGCCCCTTAAAGCATGAAGGAAGAATAGGGAGTGATGGCTGAAATTCTTTATGAACCAAGGAAAATAACGCAAACCACCTTCAGAGAAACTACCAAATAAAACATTTATAACATATGACATCTCTAGTATAATCTTCCTAGCCACATAATGTTGCACTTGGCATCAACTGACACATGAGCCCATGGTATGGTTGCAACCATCCATCTAAAAGTGATCATATAAATGGATCTGTGGTATGGACGCAACCATCCGTAAAGATAGGATCATGATACAATCATGAATACTCAATAACGCCTTGAGGTCTGGACCAAAAATTAGATGTGACCCAGGGTCTTCACTGTGATCTCAATCAACCCAATGTACGAATCTAGTCATGTGAATAAAGGTGTTGGTGTCTAACATGGTAGAAACCACTTGATTAATAGCCAATGATGAAAAAATTTAACAGGAACAAGAGAGACCAACAATAATGATGATGAACCTCAAGGTACAACAACACAATCAATAACTTTGAATAGATGTGTTGAATTCGAAAACTTGCAGTATCATTCGATCGAAGGTCAATGATGTGAACTTGTTGTCAAACACAAAGAAATTTCCATTGAGGTATGCAAGCTCTATGGTACTGAAAGAAGTTCATAATTCACCTTCCTGGATAATGAGTTTAAGTCGAAGGAAGTGATTCATTTAAGGAGGACCATAATGATTCCCACATCATTGACACAAAACATCAGATACCTTAAGATGATAGGAGTTATTTGGGATTGTAATAGAGGAGGGCATATATGAGGAAGATGTTTGACAAAAATGACTTCCCTTGAACATATTGGTGACACGACTCTAGAGTGTGGTAGCATTTGAATCAAATATGAATAGAGGTCATGTTGAAAAAATTGGTAATAGGATAAGAGGCAAACGGATTTCCCAAACCCATGGAGGCAAAGTGATGAATGTAGTATATCCCCAACCATAGATGAATTGTAGATGAGTGTTATGTTCAAGAGTAACAAGCTTCCCGTCATACACATAGGATGTTCACTTTCAATTTTCCCTCGTTTTTGCTAATGAGTACCTCTTTATTTTTCATATGCAGCATGAAGAGGATCACATATGTTGAGCATATAAGTTCATTCTTCGAATTAATCCATCCTAGTAAGTTTAATGAGCCTTAGGAAGGAGGAACTCGGTCTTGCAATGGTGACAAGTATTTTGTCCTTTAATATTTAACGAGTCAAACAAAAGGTAAACCCATTAAATTTTCATGTTAACGAAGTTTGAAAAGAAATACAAATATAACTCCATCATGTCTGTTTTCGTAGATCATCTCTCAAATTTGAAAAGGTAGAAAACTATGTCCGAGAGAACCTCTTGACCATGTTCGATCAAGCTATTCCTTTTTGGTAAATAGTAAACCTCAGCCCGAAAAAGGGGTAAACGTATACTGATATTACGTCAATTAATTGAATTTAATGAGTTTTAAATGACAATTACTCAGCAATATTTTCATTTTTGGAAAGTCAAAAAAGAGTTGAAAGTTTACTCCAGGGGGTTCCTTTTTCGTAAATGTTTAGCAGGCCTGAAAAAGAGATGAAATTCAACTTGTTTGCATCAGAAATGGTCATCAATAGTTTGAAAGTCCTATATTGGTGAAAACATGAGTCCTTCACTTAGCACAAAATAATTCCTTCTCCTATGCACTTAGGCTTAATCGTGATGCTATCACACAAAGAGATGAGAGTCCAGACGAGTTTGACAATGATCAACTAAGCTCTAAACTTGGGGGAATGAGGGATGTGAATTTATAGCAAGGAGAACGAAGTTGGGAGCCCATGCAAGGAGGAGGAATGCCCACTTTCTAAGTGATAGTCCCCCATGGATGAGATCAAGGCTCTGAATTGAGAGAACTCTACCTTATCATCTCCATTCAGTGACCAACTTGTTGTGCTTGAGCTTCTAGAGGTCAAATCTTCTCCTCCATTTGAGGAAGCACTATGAAAAATGGGATCAACATGGGTTTCCAAGAAATTATGGTGGTAAGAATGTTAGGGGAGAACTATGAAAAGGACATCAGCGTGGTCATAGCACCAGGAAGAAGGTTGACCCAAGAAACTAGGAATTTTACCAAGTTTCTTCAGTAATCTTTCAAGAAAGTCTTTTTTGGATCTTCAAGGGGATATGTTATCATATTTCTTAATGATGGAAAAATTTCACAGGGTTATTCATAGGGAATTTCAGTATCAGGGATGGGAAAATTAGCACAGTGAAAAATCAATGTGTAACAATCATCCACAAGCCAATGGGCAAGTGAAATCTACCAATGAAGTACTTGAGTCAATTCTGACCAAGACTATACACTTGCATAGAAGGGATTGTGAAGAAAGGCTTCTAGAGGCACTTTGGGCATATCATACCACATGGAGGAATACTACTAGACATACTCCTTATGAGATACTCTACAGGATAGAAACTCTTTCTTCCAATTGAATTCCAAGTGAAGACTTTCGAAACAATAGAAAATTTGGGCCTTGATATATATATGAAGCTCAAAAACAAAGGTTGTCATAGTTGAATGAGTTAGATGAAATCCGAAAATATGTTATACAAAGAAATAGCAGTGATCGAGGTGGATATTGGTACCCTACCACCCATTCCACATAGGCCTCCAGTTGGTTTTATCATTTTCCTTTTTTATAGCAGCATTTACTATTTTTCGTAGTTTTTTAGGTCCTGGACTTTCAAAGAAGTTTTGACCCCTTAAACAAAGTTTTTTTGACGTCTGCAGTAGACCCATTGTCATAGGTAGGGGCATATGGCCAATCCTACATTACTCATAGAGATATTTCCAACACGGTATTGTATGCAAGAAATAGAGATAATATGACCAAGTTACGACCCCAGGTAGTTGGTTTCCACACTAACCCCAATGCGTCCCACAATCTCTTGGTGTTCCATCTCCTGTGATTATTGTTTTGGTTGTTTATGGTTTTCCCTTGCTGTTAAAAAATGAAAATACCCTTATGCCACATTGCAACACATTTCATAGGCATGTATATACCACATTTCTTCTTATAGATAAGTTAACATTGCCTGCACTAGTTTGTTTCCATTCTATATGTAAGCATGTTTTAGTTCCTTGGTATTAATGAAATGAAGAGTTATTTTTGCTGCATCTATATATTTAAGGTTATATTTGTATTCTGTTGCATTCATGTTTAATTTCAAATCAGTGGTATCAGAGCGTTCTTCTCTTTCTCTATTTTTCTTTGCATGTCTCCAATGAGGTCAGGGTATAAGGATTTAGGGATTGAACTAGTTGAACCTTTGCAAGACTAGCCTTACAAACCCTGACGACCTCCCATGAAAAAGAAAATAAATATGAGGGAGTAGGATATCCTTTCAAAATATTGCTTGAAGAATCCCTCGAGAAACAAAGGAATGTGATAATGGATAAATTTTCCCAGATCATTCGATGAATACCCACATGAAACACATCTTCATCCGAAAGCCACCCTGGAGGTGCCACTTCCTTCAAGGTACAAGTAAAATTTTATATTCCCATATTTGAAATCCATATAGATGTAGAAGCCATAGATAGATTTTTAAATTTTTTTCAAGGATATTTTTTAGCTCATGATTTTTCCAATAGGGAAAAAAATTCTTTTGGAATCCTTGAAGCCGCCCCCCATGTCTAGGACTGGTGGGAAACCTACTATGAACAGAGGGAGGAGAGAGAACCCTCACTGCTTTCAGACACACCCACTTGTAATTCTTTACGAGATACCATCAAGGAACAATATTACCCCGTGGTGAGATATGAGGAATAGTACATACAATGGACTACGTTGCGGCTACAAAATGATCAAGATGTGCATGAGTTGAAAAATTATTTCCATATCGTGTCCAAAAAGTTGGGTATGAAACATTTTAAGAGACATCTGGTGCTCAATTACCACATTTTTTTGCAAAAATACATTCAGGAGGTAATGGAGTTCCCCGACATCTCCTCGCTTGGTGCAACATACTGATATGCTGCCAATATTGATCATAAATTTAAACAAAAGAAATGAGACTTTGGATCTGTGAATCCAAAGAAAGGGAAACACAACCTCAAATAGAAGAAAAGGACAAATCCAAGGTGGGGCGACCTAGGAATACCCTCTGAAGCAACAAGAAAAAAACAACACAACAAAGACAAAAAAGGGAAAGGGAAAATGGTGTGAGTTCCATAAGAGCCCCACTCACAACAAAAGTGAGTGTAAGGCGAAGACATCACTGGTGGTTGAGATGAAGGCTTTTGAATCTGATGCATTTTCAACCTCTGAGTCAGAACCTGACAAGGGGAATAGAAAATGGAAGCAGATCATTATAGTATATCTCAGTGCCACCATTGCCACCACCAAGATCTAGAAGAATGAGGCTGAAGATCCAGAGGAGGGGGAGTGACTCTTCCACTCAAAGATGTGGGTGAAGGGTTTTCTGATGTAGTTCATTGTGGACAGTGGGAGCCAAAATAACCTCATTTTAGTAAAGGTCTTCAAGTGGCCAAGGCTACCTACCATAACACACCAAAAAATGTACACCATCGGGTGGCTTCACCAAGGAAGAGATCTCTGTGTCAATCAACAGTGTTTCCTTCCCTACAACATCAAGCCATTCACATATGAGGTATTGTTTTATGTTTCTCCTCTTGAAGTTTGTGATGTATTATTAGGAAAACCATACTTGTGGAAGCGACACGCTATGTATGAGTCTAGGCATCACACTTTTATTATTAATTTGGTAAATAAGTTGTACAAGATATTGGATGTAGAACCTCCCACCACCATCTCTTTGATCACTGTGAAGAAATGTAGTAAGATCATTTCCTAGACTCATAATTTTTTTTTTGTTATTATTTGCCCTTAGGGAAAGAAGAATATTGTAGCCAAGGACTCCAGACAAGGCTCCTCCACATGAAAACAACATATGGACAAGGTAGTGGAGGAGCAAAGGGATATATTATCCTCACCCATAGGGGAACCTATATAGTGTCGGATGAAGCACTCCATCGATCTGACCTTGAGTGTGCTACTATCCAGTGGACCTATCTATCTTCACTATGTTGTGGAGAATGTTGAAATCAAGAAGAAAATTCAAGAGATGTTGCTGAAATATATCATAATGCTAAGTTCGTCACTCTGTCGGAGCCTAATCATGTTGGTACGAAAGAAGGATGGGACATCAAGAATTTTTATTTACTACTGGGTATTGAGCAAGATCATTGTTGAGAATAGGTATCGAATCCCATGGATTGATGACCTTATGGACCAGCTCAAGTGGAAAACAATTCTCAGCAAGATTGACTTGAAGTCGAGTTATCGCCAAGTACCAATCGAACCCTATAATGTGTAGAAGATTGCCTTCATATCTAAGGAGGGCCTTTTCGAATGGCTGGTCATGCCTTTTGGGTTGAATAATTCCCCCTACAACCTTCATGAGGTTGATGGATGACATCTTGCGACCCTTCTCCAACTCATTCATGTTGGTGTATTTAAATGAAATCTTGATCTTCATCCAGAGTTGGGAAGAGAACATCCACCATATTTTACAGGTCCTCCAAACCTCCACCTTCAGATTGTTCTATGTTGTATCAATTACTTTATCCCAATTCCAAACTTCAATTAGCAATATTTCCAATTAGAATTTATATTTCCATTCATCAGTAGTAATTGAAGATAGAACAATGTATGCAATGACAAAAAATACAATTGGTAAGCCCTGGTATTGCACCAAGGGTGTTGCAACTCCCAAAGGCCAATAAAATTTACTTATCAAACTGAGATTCATATAAAATTGGATGTGATAGTGTTATATGTATAGAAAATGAGCTCTACTCATGCCATCCTCATCTTAGTTCTACTATGAGGTGTTGGTAGTTATTGTTATTCTAGGGGAGAATGTTTGTCACACTTGAAATTGCAACTCAATATTGAAATTAAACCATGAACACAACTCAGTTTACAAGAAAATATGCTATGCTAGATTGTACTCATTCATCTACATAATGTATACTTTTGCAACAAAAAATACTAGCACTTAATCTAATTACAATAAGTGAAATTTCAATAGATTGTATTCATTCTCTAGAATACTCAATCGACTTTAAAAAAAGAGACTTAATCTTGTTGAAATTTGCAACAAGAAATAGTGAAATTGGCATCCATAAACAAAATCCACAAAATGGCACCTAGAAATGGCTACCATGTGAGGCTTTTGATTTATTTATCCCTTAATTAAATTGAAAGTAAAATTTAATTTCATTGCATAACAAATTCCATCAATTAACTAAGTGAGATAGACTTAATTAGCTCAAAAAATTTGAGTTGAGGGTCAAAGGTGAGGCATGCAGAGTTATTCTATTATTTATAGGGTCTAGTTGTAGTTCTAGCACTAGTGTGGTGTGAGTGTGATTAGTTAACTCACATTAATTGAGTTAAACTTAGTTTAACTAGTTCTAATGGAGTGATGAGCTAGTGATAGGTCATGTGAATTAAATTAGATTTAATTCACAAGTAGTGACCTACCAAGTAATTAATGATTCAGTATTAATAGTTGCATGCATTTCAATTTTGATGACAACCCAATTGAGACAAAGGTTAAATGGAAGTTAACTATCATTTGTATTATTAGCGAATTTCCCGAGCACAATTATAAAGTCATGATAAGGCTCCAGATGGATTGCATAGTCAAGGAAGGTTGATTATCCTATTTAATAGGGATTAATTACCTAGGGATTGTGTGAGAAATTCTGGGCCAAACAGGGGACGAGAATTGGCTAAGTGTTGGTCAATTTTGCCTAAGAATTGCTAGTCAGTTTTGTGGAGGATCGGGGTGATCAGTAGAGTGTAGAATTTTCTCTGTGTGAGAGAGCATAGTATTTTCTCATGATTATTTGACTATGTACAATATATGATAGAAGGTTTTTGAGAAGGTTCTTTCCCCAAGAACATATTTTGTTGTGTGATTGATAATTTCCTTTTGTCTTACTTGCATGTGATTGAGTCATCGTGTTTTATATTCTAAAAATATATTAGAAGGATTCTATATACTATTTTAGTACATTACATGATCAGATTGAAACTATTGACATAGATTTTCTATATAATTTCGATATGGTATCAAAGTGCCAAAAATCACAATACTGGAGAATAAATTTAATTTTTCTTGAACAATATTCAAATTTACAGAGACTTTATTTGGATGTAGAAGCAGATCAAGATGTATTTCAATGGCTTGAGACTTGAATATGCACTTGAGGGTTGTTTGAATTATATTTCATGAAGGGACATGATGGAGGTAATGTTGGAGGATAATAGGTTGAAGGAATTCATAGATAATGACATTCCCAAGCCCACAACAACAAATTCCCAACTTCTTGATGCATGGCAAAAGAAAGTAGGAAAGACGAGAAGGATATTGTTAGAGGTATTTCGATATCATATTGTCTCGAGTATCCATGGGAAGGAAACTCCATATGATATGTGGAAGGCCTTGACAGATATGTTTCATAATAGTAGTTACCAAAGGAAATTGGTGTTGAAGGACAAGCTCAGAAAGATCAATAAGGAGGAGCGCGAGATGGTACCAACATACTTGTTGAAGTTCACTCAATGTCGAAATGAGCTTGGAAGTGTTGGTGTGACTATAGCCAGTGATGAATTGGTGAGCCTAGCACTTCTAGGCATTCCCAAGAGCTGGCATCATTACTAGGACTCTGTGAATGGGAGGAAGAAGTTACCAGATTGGGAGCGACTATGGTTAAATTTATTAATAGAAGAGATAAGTCAGAGCACCAGAGATGGGTCCTACAACACCAACAAAGAATAATATTGTGCATTAGTGGGATAACAAAAGAAGGCCAAGGGAAATAAATACCAAGGCGAAGAGGGAAAGAGAGACTTTTCTAAGATCATATGTTTTCATTGTCACGAGCATGGGCACTATGCTTTGAATTGTCCACAGAATAATGCAAGAAGGAAGGAGCTTGCAGTTGTAGCAGATGAAGCATTGGCTTCAGAGTTTGAGCTTGATTTTACTATCATTGCATGCATGGCCAACACTGTAATGAGATGCATGTGGTATTTAGACAGTGGTGCCTCATTCCAGATGACATGGAATAGATATATATTCAGTGATTTGGAGGAGAAGGACCTCTAGCAGAACATAGAGTTTGGAGATGACGAGAGGTATAATGAAACTAGCATAGGTACAGTTACCTTTTAGAGGTATTTTGGCTCCCCTCTGAGACTAGTAGATGTTTTGTATGTTCTATGCTTAAGGAATAATCTTGTCTCCATAGCAGTATTGGAAGACTATGGTTATGAGGTGATGTTTAGAAAAGGAAAAGTTTTCCTTAAACAAATTGCAACAAGACAGGTGAAGAATATTAGTTCAAGAGTCAAGAACCTATATGCTCTCAAGGTTTAGGATGCGTGAAATTTTTTTAGGAGAAAATCAGTGCTTAATGACTTGGTGGTTGAGAGGGAACAATTATCTCCCAACATGTAGCCTCAGAAGCAGTCTCAAAAGGTTGTGGAGAAGCCACAGTTTGAGAAGAAGATAGGAGACCAACTGGAAGATTCCACTCAAGTAGAGACCTCCAAGAGGGGAAAATTTCGAGCCAGATCGACAAAGATATTACATGCAGCTATACCTCTAGGTTTGAGGTGGGGCGATGTGCAGATATAATCCCAAGAATAAATTTGGGCAGGGTCCATTGATATGGTGTGTCTCATGGATCAAACCTAGCTACGAGGAGCCCACAGTACAATAGTAGCATGAAGGATCAGTTAGATTGATGCAGTCAGATGTCAGGAAGACATAAATCAAAGTGATATATGTTGAATACTAGAGCACATGTCAGAATTGGTAGCATGGTAGAGTGCATGGATGTAGATGTCAGAAACAATGCAGAGAGTCTAGAAGACATGTGCAGTAGGATCCAGTAGTCAGAAGACTCTGATGAGAGATGCATTATACTAATTTATTTCTCCATGCTACTGACGTTTTTTTCCTACTCATCCAGGATATTATGGCGGAACCAAAGCTGAAAAAACATCTAGATGTATTCTTTCTATTGGTGACATTACCTACCCAATCAGCATCAATGTATCCATGATTTTGGATAGCTCTAGTATAGTATCTCAAACCAAGTGCAATCGATCCATGTATGTATTTCAATACATGCTTGGATTCTATCAAACGCGCATCAAGGGGCTTAGTCATGAACTAACTCAATGTTTTTATTGCGTAACATATATTTGGATGGGTGTTCATAAGGAACATCAGAGCCCCAATCAACTGTTTATAGTCAAATGGATTTGATAGATCAGGTCCAGTTGTTTTACCGCACAAATTCTTGAAGTTAATTTCCATCAGAGTGACCATGTTTTTGCACTCGATCATACCAAACCTTTCCAGTAGCTTTACTACATCCTTTACCTGTGAGCGAAATATTTATCTAGGCATTTTCCATACCTCAAGGCCCAAAAATTAATGCATGAGACCGAGGTCTTTCATATCGAAGTTGGAGGCTAGCTTCATCTTGCATTCGATTTTCAATGGTTTAATTCTTATTAAGAATAAATAATGAACATATAGAACCAAAATTAGAGGCATACCATGAGTAAGATTAAAATAGAGGTTGGGATAAACAGAGCTTCTAGTGAAACCTAGTTTCATTACATAGTTTTCAATGCGAGAATACCAAGCTTGGGGAGCTTGCTTAAATAATACATTTCTTTCTTCAACCTGCAAACATGTGTTGTGTGATCATCCACTTCAAATCCTTGTCGTTGTTCCACATAGACCTATTCCTATAACATATCATGGAAAAGGTAGTCTTTACATCCATCTTATGAAGTGTCCAACCTTGACTAGTACCAAGGGAAACTATCAAATGGAAAGTTGTATATTGAACCATACGAGAAAATATATCATCGTAATATTCTCGCTATTTCTAAGAAAAAACACGAGATATGAACGTTGCTTTGTACTTTTCGATGTTGCTATCGATTCCATGCTTGATTTTGAACAACGATTTTAAATTCATAACAGACTTCCCATGCGGCCTCAACACAATACCCCATACATCATTTTTCATGATAGATTCATATTCTTCACCCATAACATCATTCCAAACATGTTCTTTGTACTCTTCGAGAGCGACCTTACAAAGAAAAAAAATCTCAAGTGACCTGAACTGATGAAATCACCTTGGAGGAGGAATAACCCTGCTACAAAATAAATTCCCTGTGGTTTAACATATCTGCAGTGATGGCACCAGAACGAGGGAAATTTGAATGAAGGGAAGAATCTTGAAATTGAAAATCCACCATAGATAGGGTGGTGAATGAAGGCTTAAGGGGTTTTCATTACAAGCTCTCTCCCAAAACCTAATTTTTGAGTAAAAATGTTAATCAACATAAAATTTGAATTAAAAAATTAGATAAAATTAAGTGAAACCATGAACAAGACAAAAAGAGATATTTGGTTCCCTTAGGAAAAAGAGTCAATCATTAATGAATTTAAGATGATGTTACAAAAGGAATCATAAGGGATGTATATGTAAACCAGTTATGAGGCTGGGTGTCTCTATAAATATGTTATGGGTCCACATAAATACTTAGGTCTAACGAGGATCATTTTCAACTAATGGAATCATCAATATCAAATGTTTGCATTAAAAAATCCAGAATTTTTATTTTGTGAAACCATGAACAAGACAACAAGAATCGAGATATTTGGTTCCCTTAGGAAAAAGAGCCAACCATTAATGAAATTAAGATGATGATGCGAAGGAGTCATAAGTGATTTATTTGTACACCAATTATGAGGTGGGATGTCCTTATAAAATTTTTATGGGTCCATGAAAATACTTAGGTCTATAAAGGATTATTTCAACTAATTTAATTGTCGATATCAAATGTTTATATTACACATAATAAATTTCCAATTTTGGTAAAACTTGTTGGAAGATATTTCAATAATAACAACACAAATTTGTTTGAAATATAAAATGTTTAACCTTCTCCAATTAAACAGTAACCTAATAATATAATACTTATTTATAAATAATTACAATTCATTATTATTATTATTATCATTTTAACAAAAATATTAATGTTGAAGAAATAAATTTTACATAATTTTATTTTTTGTAAGCTTAGGTAGATCCTTCCCATTTTCTATTAATTTAAAAACAGGGCAACAAAGATTTAAAAATTAGCCCTCAACCTGCATGAAGGAAACTAGGCATGTTGGCCATCTAAGTGCAATGTATGTCAACCAAAACATAAATAACCTTAATAACCTGTACAAAGTTTGACGATACCTGATATCCAAGTCTGTAAATACTAAAATTTACATAAAATAAAACTTGCCTATAGAAAAAGAAGAAATGATATCGCTAGTCATCTTCTGACTCCATTGGGGCAGGATCTTTAGCACTGGAACAATGAATTTCAACTTGTTGCAATGATTTTATATCCTTATCCATCCTTCCTAGTCTAGCATACCGACGTAGTTTTCGAAGTTTGATTTCCTGAATATTTTTGTTGATATTTTCCATAGTAGACCCTAACTTCAACTCTGCTATCTCCTGAGTTGACATGACAACTTTTTCTATCAAACATTTTATCGGCCAATAAGTTCGTATTGAATGCTGGAACAGGGAAATACATCCATGGGTATGACCTGGATCAAAAACTACATTATGTATATCATGAAGTGCCATATCGTCCTCTTCATCCATATTGTTTAAAACCTTCGTTTCCCATCCATAAATACGAGATTTAACAAAATAGGGAATTTCGACTACGAAGGTTTGAATTATCAGCTCCATGAGTTGCTTTGTTGACTTCCTACCTATTTTTGCACGCTGAGGAGAGATAGGTTGTTTTCCTTTATCTCCATTAGGCTTCCTGCCTCTAGTTTTCTTTACCATCTTATCAAAAAAAATAAGAGGCTCTCCTGATACCAAAAACGAAGAAACATTTCCATGACATATACATATCAGAAAACTAGAATGAATTTTTTTTTGTAAGCGGAAGGATAGACCATTCCCCTTACCCATTCTAACAACAGCATCAACAATAATTACCAAAAGAAAAATCCTTAAATAATTCTTATAAATTTACATTTCATTAATATATTTTATTCCAAATATAATTATGATTTGGGAAGAGATTTTTTGAAAATGTAAATAACCACTCTTGAAATAGAACACTAATAAATCCTATATTGACTTTTATGTAAAATTTAACCTTTTTCACATTTTTAAATATATAATAACATATTTACTTATGTGGAAATTGACCGTTTTAGAATGTTGTTATTACTAGAATGTGGTTATTTCAAATAAAAGAAATTTTTAATATAGACATTTTGAAATGAATGTTTAACTTCTCATAAACATGATTGCACATAACACGAGCTAAAATTTACATTATTTCATTTATATGTGTTATTATAAATAATTTAACATATTTTCATAACAAAAAATATAAAGAATTTAATTGCCACAAATAACTAAGCATAAGCCTACTCAATTTTGCAAGGTCTCTCTAGCGAAGAAGAGAAACATTCAAGATCTCATTATCATTAGTGAATCTACTATTATTTTACACCCCCTCATCAATGGCTCTCTTCCTTTGAAATCAAACTCCAAGAAATAGTAAAAAACATCTATCATAAGCTAGGGAACATTCGCTCCAAATTATGTATTCATCTCCATAGGCACAAAAACTAGAAGGTATACCTCCTTGCTAATGAGCGGTTCTATCTAGAAAAAGGAAACCTTGAAACAAATGAGGTTCTAATATTAAGCCCAATTCCTTAAGTGTTCCTACAAACCAATTTTTGTAAGTGTCAGTTTTTATATGGTCATTTTTGGAGTATCTACAAGCTAGCGTTTTTATAAAAATGTAAGATAACGCCAACTACAGGGTGTAGTTAGACTTGGGTGTAGTTAGAATTGTGTTTCTACTGTGTGGATCAACACAACATAGTTGTTATAAATTAGAATATATTTTTAATTGAGATTAAAAAAAAATGCCTTAAAGTGGATGGGGTTCTAAGCTTAAGCACAATTCCTTAAGTGTGCCTACAAACCATGTTTTGTAAGTGTCATTTTTTAGTTGGTATTTTTTGAGGATCTATAAGAAACACCGTTACACGAACTCCAGGGTGTGGCTTTGGATCACAATTTAGAATTGTGTTTCCTACTAATGTAGCACATACTTGTAAAGGGTTTACAATTGTGCCCCAAACCTAGATTTTATGAAATATAAATATATATATTTTTAATTTGGATTAGAAAATAAAGAAAGAAAGAAAGAAAATATAAATATAAAAAAAATTAATATGTTTTGTAAAATGGTAAATAAAGGTATACAACTCATAAATATCAAAATAAGAGAATTTTTTTTCTCTATTTATTTCATTTCATACACAACTTAGGATGAAATGAATCCATCCATATAAATGATTTTTCCTAAAAGCTAAATATCCAAATAAATATTATGAGTTGGCCGTTGACTCAAAAAATAAGAAAAGTAAATAATGGTATACAAATCATAAATATGAAAATAAGATAAAAATATTTCATCATCTTTTTCATTCCATACCTCATTGAAAATGAAATGAATACCTCTATATAAATGAGCTTGTCCAAAAAAAAAATATCTAAAAACTAAATATCCAAGAGTTGACCTTTGTCATAAAAAGGTTTCTTGCTTCACTAAGATTTCACTACTAGCATATATAGTTTCACCATATATTTAGTTCCTTTTTCTCCAATTTCACTCTAAATCAAGTGGTACATTGAGATCAAAAGGAAGAGGACTTTGTTTCTTTTCCATAAAACCATTTTATTTAAATGGAATATTGACATCAAGAAGGGGTTTTTGTTCCTTCTTCACCATGTTAAAATTTTCTTGAGACCAAACATGCATGTCCAAATCTAGCATATTAGTCTCATGCTCCTTCACCATATGTGTTTGTTCTTCAAATGGACCATTATAAATATTTAGATCGATTATAGCTTCCTTGGAAAATTCACACCTAGAATTTGAATTACTATTAAATAAGTCTAGGGATGTTGATGGAAGAGTACCTTTGATGCATATACCAAAATTCCCATGAATTTTTTGTATTTTATCTAATCCATTGTATTCTTTGAACACAATACCTTTAGGAGAATACATGAAAGTATTTATACACTTAATTTCATTCTCATTGACATCAGAAGCCATGAGAAAGTGAACAGGAGGAGCTTTTGTAATGGTAGAAACAAAACCAAGAACTCCATGAGAACTACTAGCAGCGCTTTCTATACCTCTTATATAATTCACAACTTTCTTTTATTTTCCCTTAAATTGTAGTGATATAGAACGTGGATGAAGAGTGCCTTCAACTTCTTGTATAGATGATCCAACTTGAAATAAAAATTTTCTTTTCACTAATTTTAAAAGAGCATTGATTTTAGGATGGGCATGAATGCTTCTTGTGCATAAAAAGAAAATGTTCCTGCAAGAAATATAACTCATTTGATTAATAATTTTACCATCTTACCATAAAACCTTAAATTAAAATTTACATTCTTCTTCTCCATCAACCGAAACATGATTCGATTGAGGAATCTGTAAATATAGAACTTGTTAGATTAAATAATTAAATAAAAAACAATAAAATCATTTTTACCTAATAAATTAAAAAATAAAACCAAGAAAATATATGTTGTTTTAATTAAAAAAAATTAATTGATAAAATAATGTTAAAAAAAATAAAACTAATGATATAATCTATACCTTTTTTTTACAAAATGGGGAAACTTACCATAAATCAATTGAAAATTGGAACACCAATGACTAAGGAAGTCTAGGTCACTTGGAATTATCTATTGATGCTCTTTAAGCAACTAGACTAGTCACTTGGAATTACCTATTAATGGTCGTTAAGGTATTAGATCTTCACGCCTCTCAAAGACCTCTTTTCGGACCATTAAGCTATTTCCTTACATCTTAGAAAGACAAGTTACACAAAAAATTTTAAGACGTATTCCAAACCTTATAAAAAACAAATATTCTTCATCCTCTATTTTTAAAAAGAAAATTAAACATAAAAATTAAATACAATATAATGTGTGATTATCCATAAGAAATATTAAAAAAAAATCATTTTAGATAGTTTCAATAATTGCACTTAAAAATAATTTTAAATAAATATTTTAAAAATAATATTTAAGATATAAATTTTAAGAAAAAACATGTTATATAAAGTGCTATGTAAAATATTAGGAGGTTCTTGGTCTAATCACCTATTAACCCATGTTCATATGAAACACGACACGTTGCATCAACTTTCTCAATTTCCAATTCCATAGTTTAAAAAATAGAAAATAAAATTCTAAAAAACAATGTATTTTATACATTAATATAATAGAAATAATAAAACTAGCAATATCTAATTTAAAATTGTATTTTAATTAGAGATTAAATTAATTTATAAAAAAATGTTTTCCTGAGGGGTAGTTCAACTAACAAATGCAATGTTGTGTACTAAGAGATTGGAGGTTCAAATCTCCCCAATTGTCTTTGTCTGTGGAAGGGGCATACATAGGGACCTAGGGTTTATGGTGCTATCATTAGGAATTCAGACACCTTGTGACTCAAATAAGAAGTTGGCCCAATTGATTATTCCTCAAATTTTTAAAAAAGAGAGAGAGTATAATATGTGTTTTTACCTTATTTTGATTTTCATCTCCTAAACCCATAAACTAATTGCCATGATTTATGAATTGATTTAGAGGGTTCGAGGTTTCTTCTCTGGGTCATGTGAGTTTTCAGATGCTAGAACACCTAACCTATGACTTGAGTAGCCATGACCCAAGTCCTGAAAATCACATGGGATCACACTCGGCTTGAGCCACCCTAGCCCTTAGCATGATTCGGTCTTTTCCTATACATTTTGGAACTCGTAACCTTTACATTAATAAATACCTTAACAAAATATTATGTCACTATCTATTCTAGAATTAGTGATCTCGTCAAAAGTATTATTTGAAATACAATATAAAATGAAAGTAATTATGTATTATTTATGATACCCCTACTATTTACTATTCTATTTATTAATAAAAAAGCTTTTAAAGAAAAATCTACTCAAAATGTACATCAAAACTTAAAAGCTATTGAGAAAAAAAATATTTTTCCTATTACACCTATTTTGAAAAGAATCATGTTATATCAATTTGGCGTAATAAAAAGAAATGAAGGCTACCTCTTTCACAACTGCATTGAAATATTTCAAATTTTTATGATTGCTTGACCATGAAGCACTTATGAACATTTTCACTTTCAGTTTGCTACAATTTTCATCTTGGAGTTGCTCTGCTGAGATTCGAAACCTTGACCTGATGTCTTCCATAGTTTTAAATATCTCCAACGGGAACACTTGATCCTCACTTCTAGGAAATCCCTTGAAATGAATACTGAGAGACTTCCCTTCTACGATGTGTATGAACATCAGCCCATGAGTAGTCTTTTGCTTCATCCTTCTCACTTCTGTTGACCCTGCGATGAGTATTATGTTCTCTCGAAACTCACTTGTGCTTAGAAGTCTCTCCGCACATGAAATCAAACCCTTTTAAACTTTGTTAATAACCCGTGCTATTTTTATCACACCCTAGGATGGTTCAGGGTTCATTGAATGAACAAATTGGACCAAATCTTGCAAGACACATGTGATATTGTGTAAAATATTAATAATTTAATGATTATTTACATTCATCACCAAGTAGTTGGAATTAATGTGATTCATTTAGATTTAAATTTCATGATTACACATTGTATAATTGTGGGAGAAACACAAAATTATAATAACAACTTCGTTGTTTTGAATTTTTTATGTGTGAGTTTTTATAATTTTTGGTGGAATTCTAGCCGAAATCAATATGAAATATTCGTGCTGAAATCAATATGAAATATTGTGGCCAAAATTAGTACGAAATATTCTTGTTGTTTAAATTGGTTTTCCTATTGCATATATCCATTCAAGACCCTGAAAAAACCCATGGCGAACTTCTATTGTGCATATTTCACCCATAAAACTTGTTATTTGGTAAATCCCTCTCTAATTCTAAAAAAATTAGATCTGAAAATAAACAGGAATTTTTTTCTAAATATGGATACTTCTATTATAAAATAAAAATCACAGATATACATTCGTCATCCTCCGGAATTGTTACATTAGCCAATTCGGACAGGAAATAGCAATTTCAAAAATTCAAAAGAGGGTATAGGGGAAACCATCCCAAGAAACCTGTCCATGTATCAAATAAAATTTTTCCGTTATAGGGGAACCAACTCTAAACATCATTTTGAAGTGTGTAAAAAAAGTCAAGAGAACTAAACCATAAGTAGAACAAAGCATAGAAAAGAGACAAGTGGGAACCAAGAGGTTAATATGGCTACTTCTTATCATCCTACAATGGTGGTTGAGGCAACTCTTCCTTGATGCGGCACCTTTACTTGGATATGTCGTCCTTGAGCTTGGACATCTGGGCATCCAAATATGGAGAGGAGTTCGAGCATGCACTTGCCTCAGAATCATTGTCGTCTTCATTAGAGCTTCCGCTGCCATCATTGTTTGAGGCGTCCTCGGTTAACCTAACCGGCAGAGCCACCTTTTTGCATGGAATATTGAGGGAGGTAGGAGACATATTGGATTTGCGCATCTATTTCCAGGAGTGAGATCTAGAGGGCCCTGAAGAGGCTTCATGAAGGTGCATGTAAAAATGAGCATAGAGGCTGTGAGGATCCAGGTCCCGAGGTGCAACTAGATTTAAAGACAAGTCCATAATTCTACCAGGCATGTTGTGAATGGGAGGACGGGATGGGAGGCCACGACCTCCACCTCTGTGGAACCACATGAAGTGGAGATGAGGCATGGCTAAAGCAGAGCTGCAGGAATGTGAAGGAGGCAGAGGAGGAGGACAAGTTGCATGACAGAGAGCAGTTTGGGCTAAGGGATGATGAAGGGCCTCGACAAGAGTAGACTTGGCGTAGGAGGAGACAGAACCGAGACTGAGAATAACAGAAAGGCCAAAGGATAATTTTGGAAAGACATCACCATTGTCCATATATGGTTGTGGGAGGATTAAATCTGCAAATGGAGGAATGAATGTAGAGAGGACGAAGTTATTTCTCACTAGGTGTAGAGAGGACGCGGCAAATGTTTCAAGGCTAGCGAAGTTAATATCACCCATGCCCAAAAATTTAATAACCACATCGGGGCCATGTGCCTCCTCGTGACGAGGATGCCTGTGAGGCAACGACGCAACCAGATGATTGCTGGCTAGAACACTAGTGATCACCCGCATCCAGGGAATAAATTCTAATTCTAATTATTATTATTATTATTATTATTATTATTATTATTAATTGAACTTTAATTTAAAATATTTTTTTGATAGCAAGAAATTTTTTAGGATGCTTGCAGCCAGTATACTAAGTTACATAATATTTATCACCTCTATTACTCATTATTGAAGGACACATGGATAAGTTATCGACCATTTGTGTTAGTTAGCCACCAAGAATGAAGAAGGTGCATCATTTCAACTATCATTGTGTCTCCCATAACTCATCAATAATTTTTTCATGACATTTTGATATTCTATCAACCCACTCTTAGGGAATCTAGAGTTATATGAAACATACTCTTGGATTTTATGGATGTGTATGGAATAGAGATCAATGATGAGAAAACTAGTATATATTTCTTCAACTACAATTCTTCTATTGAACACCATCTTTCCAGAATGTTGGATTTCCAAGTTTCATTAACACATCGTACCATGCATCATCCTTTGATTTAAACTCCACCATTGGAGTAGTCTTTCGCTTCATCCTTCTCACTTCTGTTGAACCTCAGATGAGTATTATGTTATCTGGAAACTCACTTGTTCTTAGAACCCTCCTAAATTTTGTTAATAACCTGTGCTATTTTTATCACACCCTTGGATGGTTCAGGGTTCATTAGATGAACAAATTGGACTAATCTTGCAAGACACGTGTGCTACTCTGTAAAATATTAATAATTTAATGTTTATTTTCATTTATCACGGAATATATATATATATATATATATATATATATATATATATATATATTGAGTATTTGGAATTAATGTGATTCATTTAGACTTAAATTTCAGGATTGAGTGGTGTATAATTGTGGGAAAAAATTAAAATTATGAAAAAAATACTTTTGAAGAAGCCCTTGAAAAACTAGAAAAAAAATTCATTAGGTGTAAGGAAACAAATATTTCATTAAGTGATAAGAAATTTGTTATGATGTTTAATGAGGGAATTGTTTTAGGACACCATATTTCAAGTGATGGAATTATGATGGATACATGTAAGGTAGAAGTAATTTCTAAAATTTCAGTTCCTACTTTTCAAAGGGATGTTAGAAGTTTTCTTGATTTTACAAGATATTATATAAGATCCATAGAAAACTTCACAAAAAAGACCTCTCCAGTTTTTAAAATTATTATAAAATATTGCGATTTTGTTTGGAATTATGACTGTGACAAAGCATTTGAATCATTGGAGTTGGAAATCACTGAAGCACCAATCTTAAGAGGACCTAATTTGTCTCTCCATTTTCATATTTCAATTTATGGTTCATATACAAAATTAGTAGTTGTGTTTGTATAGAAACATCTAATTCCTTATGCTATTTATTACATAAGTAAAAATTTGACTCCTGCAGAGTTAAATCACACTATAAGATAAAAGCAGTTCTTAGTTATTTTTCATGCCATTAATAAATTTCGACACTATATAATTGGTTATGAAACTTTCATTCATAGAGGTAATTATGATATTAGATATTTAAATAATAAACCAATTACTAATGGAAGAATTATTAGATGGTTGTTGTTTTTATTAGAATTCAATATTACTATTCTGCACAGGCCAAGAAAAGAAAAAACATTTTTTTATCTCCTTTCTAGAATGAAACGTGATAACAATAATACTCCTATAAAAAATAATTTTCCTTATGAATATATTTTTGTAGTGTCTACTAAAACTCCTTGGTTTGTAGACATTGCTAACTATTTTTCTACAAGAATGTTTCCCCCACAATTATTAGCCAAATAAAATAAGAATTTATCAAATGAAATGCACCTTACTCTTGGATAGAAGGAGAATTTTATTGAACTGGACCTAACTTAATCATCCAAATATGTGTTAGAGGAGATGAAGTACTATATATATTGAAATATTTCCATGATAAACTATGTGGAGGACACTTTGCCGATAAAAGGAATTCTTATAAAGCCCTGATTTTGGGATATTATTGGCCTTATATTTTTAAATATGCCATGGAATATGTCAAGATATGTGATAGTTTCCAAAGAATGGGAAATCCCATTCCATCGGACGACATGCCTCTACAACCTCATGTACTTGTAGAGCCTTTTGAAAAATGGGCTTTATATTTTGTTGGTTTAATTAGTCCTCCATATAAGAACGAAAGGTATATAATTTTTTGTAAATATTATGTTACAAAATGGGTAGAAGCTAAAAATATTTCTTTTACTACTCAAAATGTTGTAATTACATTTATTTTTAGGGAATTTTTACTTGTTTTGGTGTCCCAAGGGACATTGTGACAGATCAAGGTACCAAATTCACATCCAATTCGGTGTAGAAAATTATGGAGAAATAAAATTTCAAACATCAGAAGTATACTCCATATCATTTTTGTCAAGATAAATCCCCTCTACGGACATAGGCGATCTTCTTAGCCCTAGGGTGGGTCTAGCAACACGAGATTATTTCTAACATAATACTTCTTAACTAATGATTGCAAACAAGCCTTTATGTTGGAGGTGTCCTTAGGTGAAAATATGAGTCAGTCACCCAGCTCAAAATAATTTCTTCGCATGTGCACTTAGGCTTAATCATGATGTTATCATGAAAATGGATGAGAGTTCAGATGAGTCTGAAAATTATCAACCAAGATCTAAACTTCAGGGAATCAGGGATGTGAATTTAGAGAAAGGAGATAGAGGTTGGGAGCCCACAAAAGGAGGAGGAAGGCCCAATTTCTGAGGGATGATCCCCCATGGATGAGATCAAGGATCTAAAATGAGAGATCTCAACGTTATCATCTATGTTAAACAACCAAATCACCGCCCTTGTGCTTCTAGAGGTTGAATCTTATCCTCTATTTGAGGAAGCATTGATAGAAAGGGGATCAACACATTTTTCTAAGAAATTATGGTGCCGACTGTTCTCGGCCAGAACTAGGAAAAGGACATTAGCACGGCCATGGCACCAGGAAGAGCGCTGACCAAGAAAAATTGGAATTTGACCAAGTTTCTTCAGTAATATTTCAAGGAATTCTTCTTTGGATCATCAAGGGGATATGTTATCCTATTACTTGATGATGGAAAAATTGTAGAGGATTCGTCATGGGGCATTTCAGGATCAGGGATGGGAAAATTAGTGTGGTCGAAAATTACTGTGTAAAAGATGCCCCTTAAAGCATGAAGGAAGAATAGGGAGTGATGGCTGAAATTCTTTATGAACGAAGGCAAATAACATAAACCACCTTTGAGAACCTACCAAATAAAAAATTTGCAACATATGACATCTCTGGTATAAATCTTCCTAGCCCCATGATGTTGCACTTGGCATCAACTAACACATGAGCCCACAGTATGGTTGCAACCATCCATCTAAAAGTGATCATAGAATTGGATCTGTGGTATGGACACAACCATCTGTAAAGATAGGATCATGATACAATCATGGATACTAAATAACTCCTCGAGGCCTGGACCAAAAATTAGATGTGACCCAGGGTCTTCACCCTGATCTGAATCAACCCAATGTACAAATCTAGCCATGTGAATAAAGGTGTTGGTGTCAAACATGGTAGAAACCATCTGATTACCGACCAATGATGAAAAAGTTTAACAGGCACGAAGGAGACCAAAAATAATGATGATGAACCTCAAGATACAACAACACAATCAACAACTTTGAATATATGTGTTTAATTCGAACACTTGTAGAATCATGATCGAAGGTCATTGATGTGAACTTGTTGTCAAACATGAAGAAATGTCCATTGAGGCATGCAAGCTCTATGGTACTGAAAGAAGTTCATAATTCACCTTCTTGGATAATGAGTTTAAGTTGAAGGAAGTGATTCATTTAAGGAGGACCATAATGATTCCCACATCATCGACACGAAACATCAGATACCTTAAGATGAGAGGAGTGATTTGGGGTTGTAATATAGGAGGGCATATATGAAGAAGATTTTTGACAAAAATGACTTCCCTTGAACATATTGGTGACACGACTCTGGAGTGTGGTAACATTTGAATAAAATAGGAATAAAGGTCATGTTGAAAAAATTGGTAATCAAATTAGAGGCAAACAGATTTCCCAAACCCATGGTTGCAAAGTGATGAATGTAGTATGTCCCCAACCTCACACAAATTGTAGATGAGTGTTATGTTCAAGAGCAACAAGCTTCCCATAATACACATAGGATGCTCACTTTCAATTTTCCCCCGTTATTGCTAATGAGTACCTCTTTAATTTTCATATCCAGTGTGAAGAGGATAGCATATGTTGAACATGTAATTTCATTCTTCGAATGAATACATCCTAGTAAGTTTAATGAGCCTTAGGAAGGAGGAACTCGGTCTTGCAATGGTGACAAGTATTTTTTCCTTTAATATTTAACAAGTCCAACAAAAGGTAAACCCATTAAATTTTCATGTTAAGGAAGTTTGAAAAGAAAAAAATATATAACTCCATCATGTCTATTTTCGTAAATCATCTCTCAAATCTGAAAAGGTAGAAAACTATGTACGAGAGAACCTCTTGACCATGTTCAATCAAGCTATTCATTTTTGGTAAATAGTAAAACTTAGCCCGAAAAAGGGGTAAATGTATACTAATATTACGTCAATTCATTTAATTTAACGAGTTTGAAATGACAATTACTCAAGAATATTTTCATTTTTGGAGAGTCAAAAAAGTGTCGAAAGTTTACTCCAGGGGGTTCCTTTTTCATAAATGTTTAGCAAGCCTGAAAAAGAGATGAAATTCAACATGTTTGCATCGGAAATGATCATCAATAGTGTGAAAGTCTTATACTGGTGAAAACATGAGTCCTTCACCTAGCTCAAAATAATTCCTTCTCTCATGCACTTAGGCTTAATCGTGATGCTAGCATGTAAAGAGATGAGAGTTCAGACGAGTTTCGCAATGATCAACTAAGCTTTAAACTTGGGGGAATGAGGGATGTGAATTTATAGCAAGGAGAAGGAATTTGGGAGCCCATGCAAGGAGGAGGAAGGACCACTTTCTAAGTGATGGTCCCCCATGGATGAGATCAAGGCTCTAAAAGGAGAGAGCCCGACCTTATCATGTTTTTTCAATGGCCAACTTGTTGCGCTTGAGCTCCTAGAGGTCAAATCTTCTCCTCCATTTGATGAAGCACTGTGAGAAAGGGGATTAACATGGGTTTCCAAGAAATTAGTGTGTTGATAATTTTAGGGGAGAAATGGGAAAATGACATCAGCGTGGTCATGGCACCAGGAAGAAAGTTGACCCAGGAAACTAGGAATTTTACCAAGTTTCTTCAGTAATCTTTCAACGAAGTCTTCTTTGGATATTTAAGGGAATATGTTATCATATTTCTTGATAATGGAAACATTGCACAGGGTTCTTCATAGGGAATCTCAGGATCAAGGATGGGAAAATGAGCATGGTGAAAAATTAGTGTGTAACAATCATCCACAAGCCAATGGGCAAGCGAAATCTACCAATAAAGTACTTGAATCAATTCTGACCAAGAATATACACTTGCATAGAAGGGATTGTGAAGAAAGGCTTCCAGAGGCACTTTGGGAATATCGTACCACATGGAGGAATACTACTGGACACACTCCTTATGAGATACTCTACAGGATAGAAAGTATTTCCTCCAATTGAATTCCAAGTGAAGACTTTCAAAACAATAGAAAATTTGGGCCTTGATATATATATGAAGCCCAAAAACAAAAGTTTTCATAGTTGAATGAGTTAGATGAAATCCGAAAATATGTTATACAAAGAAACAACAGTGATCCAGGTGGATATTGGTACCCTACCACCTATTCCAGATAGCCCTCCAGTCGATTTCATCAGTTTCCTTTTTTATAGTGGCATTTAATATTCTTCATATTTTTTTAGGTCCTGGACTTTTGAAGTAGTTTTGACCCCTTAAACAACGTTTTTTTGAGGTCTGCAGTAGACCCATTGTCATAGGTAGCGGCATATGGCCAATCCTGCATTACTCATATAGATATTTCCAACATGGCATCGTATGCACGCAATAGATATAATTGACCAAGTTACGACCCCAGGAAGTTGGTTTCCACACTAACCCCAATGCAGCCCACAATATCTTGGTGTTCCATCTCCTGTGGTTAGGGTTTTAGTTGTTTATGGTTTTCCCTTGTTGCTAAACAATAAAAATACCCTTGAGCCACATTGTAACACATTTCAGAGTCGTATATCTACCACATTTATTCTTAGAGATACGTTAACGTCGCCTGCGCTAGTTTGTTTCCATTCTGTATTTAAGCATGTTTTAGTTCTTTGGTATTAATGAAATGAAGTGTTATTTTTGCTGCATCTCTATATTTATGGTTATATTTGTATTCTATTGCATTCATGTTTAATTTCGAATCAGTGGTATCAGATCATTCTTCTCTTTCTCTATTTTTCTTTGCATGTCCCCAATGAGGTCAAGGTATAAGGATTTATCGATTGAACTAGTTAAACCTTTGCAAGACCAGCCTTACAAACCCTGATGACCTCCCATGATGAAGAAAAGAAATATGAGGGAGTACGAGATCCTTTCAAAATATTGCTTGAAGAATCCCTTGAGAAGAAATGGAATGCGATGATGGATAAATTTTCCCAGATCATTCAATGATGCCCACATGCAAGACATCTTCATCCGAAAGCCACCCTGGAAGTGCCACTTCCTTCAAGGTACAAGTCAAATTTTACATTCCCATATTTGAAATCCATATAGATGTAGAAGCCATAGATAGATTGTTAAATTTGTTTCAAGTATATTTTTTAGCTCATAATTTTTCCAGTAGGGAAAAAATTTCTTTTGGACTCGTTGACACCACCCCTCATGTCTAGGACTGGTGGGAATCCTACTATGAACAGAGGGAGGAGAGAGAACCATCACCACTTTCAGGCATACCCACTTGGAATTCTTTACGAGATACCATCAAGGAACAATATTACCCTGTGGTGAGCTATGAGGAAAAGTACATACAATGGACTACATTGCAGCTACAAAGGGGTCAAGACGTGCATGTGTTGAAAAATTATTTCCATATCGTGTGCACAAAGTTAGGTATGAAACATTCTAAGAGATATTTGGTGCTCAAGTACCAAATTTTTTTGCAAAACTACATTCAGGAGGAAATGGAGTTCCCCGACATCTCCTCGGTTGGTGCAACATACCGATATGCTGCCAATATTGATCATAAAGTTAAACAGAAGAAATGAGACTTTGGATTTGCGGATCCAATGCAAGGTAAACACAACCTCAAATAGAAAAAAAGGACAAATAAAAGGTGGGGTGACCTAGGAAAAACCTTTGAAGTGAAAAGAAAAAAACAACACGATAAAGACAAAAAAGGGAAAGGGAAAATGGTGTGAGTTCCATGGGAGCCCCACTCACAACACAAGTGAGTGTAAGGCCAAGACATCACTTTTGGTTGAGATGAAGGCTTTTGAATCAGATGCATGTTCAACCTTTGAGTCAGAACCTGACAAGGGAATAGAAAATTGAAGTAGATAATTATCGTATATCTCAGTGCCACCGTTGCCACCACCAAGATCTAGAAGAATGAGGCTGAAGATCTGGAGGAGGGGCAGTGCCTCTTCCACTCAAAGATGTGGGTGAAGGGTTTTCTGATGTAGTTCAATGTTGACAATGGGAGCCAAAATAACCTCATTTTAGAAAAGGTCTTCAAGCGGCCAGGGCTACCGACCATAACACACCGAAAACTGTACACCATCGGGTGGCTTCACCAAGGAAGAGATCTCTGTGTTAGCCAACAATGTTTCCTTCTCTACAACATCAAGCCATTCACATATGAGGTATTGTTTTATGTTTCTCCTCTTGAAGTTTGTGATGTATTATTAGTCCAACCATACTTGTGGAAGCGACACACTATGTATGAGTCTAGGCATCACACTTTTATTATTAATTTGGAAAATAATTTGCACAGGATATTGGATGTAGAACCTCCCACCACCATCTCTTTGATCACTTTGAAGAAATGTAGTAAGATCATTTCCTAGACTTAGAATTTTTTTTTCGTTATTATTCACCCTTATGGAAAGAAGAATATTGTGGCCAAGGCCTCTAGACAAGGCTCCTCTGCACAACAACAACATATCGACAAGGTAGTGGACAAGTATAGGGATATATTATCCTCACCCATAGGGGTACCTATATAGTGTCGGATGAAGCACTCCATTGATCTGACCTTGAGCATGCTACTATCCAATGGACCTATCTATCTTCACTATGTTGTGGAGAATGTTGAAATCAAGAGGAAAATTCAAGAGATGTTGTTGAAAGATAACATAATGCTAAGTTTATCACCTTGTGGGAGCCTGATCATGTTGGTACAAAAGAAGGATGGGATGTCAAGAATTTTTATTTACTATTGGGTATTGAACAAGACCATTGTTCAGAATAGGTATCCAATCCCATGGATTGATGACCTTATGGACCAGCTCATGGGGGGAACAATTTTCAGCAATATTGACTTGAAGTCGAGTTATCGCCAGGTACCAATCAAACCCTATAATGTGTAGAATATTTCCTTCATATCCAAGGAGGGCCTTTTCGAATGGTTGTTCATGCCTTTTGGGTTGACGAATGCCCCCTACAACCTTCATGAGGTTGATGGATGACATCTTGCGACCCTTATCCAACTCATTCATGGTGGTGTATTTAAATGAAATCTTGATCTTCATCCAGAGTTGGGAAGAGAACATCCACCATATTTTATAGGTCCTCCGAACATCCACCTTCATATTTTTCTATGTTCTATCAATTACTTTAGCCCAATTCCAAACTTCAATTAGCAATATTTCCAATTAGAATTAATATTTCCATTCATCAATAGTAATTGAAGATAGAACAATGTATGCAATGACTAAAAAGATAATTGGTAAGCCCTGGTATTGCACCAAGGGTGTTGCAATACCCAAAGGCTAATAAAATTTACTTATCAACCCAAGATTCATATAAAATTTTATGTGATAGTGTTATATGTATAGAATATGAGCTCTACTCATGCCATCCTCATCTTAGTTCTACTATGAGGTGTTGGGAGTTACTGTCATTCTAAAGGAGAATGTTTCTCACACTTGTAATTGCAACTCAACGTTGAAATTAAACCATGAACACTACTCAGTTTACAAGAAAATATGCTATGCTAGATTGTATTCATTCATATATGTAATGTATACTTTTGCAACAAAAAATACTAGCACTTAATCTAATTACAATAAGTGAAATTTCACTAGATTGCATTCATTCTCTAGAATACTCAATCGACTTGAAAAAAACAGACCTAATCTTGTTGAAATTTGCAACAAGAAATAGTGAAATTAGCACCCATAAACAAAATCCAGAAAATGACACCCAAAAATGGCTACCATGTGAGGCTTTTGATTTATTTATCCCTTAATTAAATTGAAAGTAAATTGTAATTTCATCGCATAACTACTTGCATCAGTTAACTAAGTGAGATAGACTTAATTAGCTCAAGAATTTTGAGTTGAGCTTAAAAGCTAAGGCATGTAGAGTGATTCTATTATTTATAGGGTCTAGTTGTAGTTCTTGCACTAGTGTGGTGTGAGTGTGATCAGTTAACTCACATTAATTGAGTTAAAATCAGTTTAACTAGTTCTGACGGAGTGATGAGCTAGTGAGAGGTCATGTGAATTAAATTAGATTTAATTCACAACTAGTGACCTACCAAGTAATTAATGATTCACTATTAATAGTTGCATGCATTTCAATTTTGATGACAACCCAATTGAGACAATGTTAAAGGGAATTTAACTATCATTTGTATTATTAGTGAATTTCCCGAGCACAATTATAAAGTCATGATAAGGCTCCATATGTATGACGTAGTCAAGGAAGCTTGATTATCCTATTTAATAGGGATTAATTTCCTAGGGATTGTGTGGTAAATTCTGGGCTAAATAGGGAATGAGAATTGGCTAAGTTTTGGTCAATTTTTCCTCAGAATTGCTAGTAATTTTTTCGGAGGATCAGGGTGAGACGATCAGTAGAGTGTAGAATTTTCTCAGTGTGAGAGAGCATAGTATTGTCTCATGATTCTTTGACTATGTACAATATATGATAGAGGGTTTTTGAAAAGGTTCTTTCCCCAAGAACATATTGTGTTGTGTGATTGATAATTTCCTTTCTCTTACTTGCATGTAATTGAGTGATCCTGTTTTATATTCTACAAATATATTAGAAGGATTCTGTATATTGTTTTAGTACATTACATGATCGGATTGAAACTATTGACATAGACTTTCTATACAATTTCGACATGGTATCAAGGTGCCAAGAATCACAATACTGGAGAATAAATTGAGTTTTTCTTGAACAGTATTCAAATTTGCAGAGACTTTATTTGGAGCTAGAATCATATCAAGATGTATTTCAGTAGCTTGAGACTCAAATATGCACTTGAGGGTTTTTTGAATTATATCGCATGAAAGGACATGATGGAGGCAGTGTTGGAGGACAATGGGTTGAAGGAATTCATAGATAATGATATTCCCTAGCCCACAACAACAAATTCCCAACTTCTTGATCCATGGCAAAAGAAAGTAGCTAGTGAGAGGTCATGTGAATTAAATTAGATTTAATTCACAACTAGTGACCTACCAAGTAATTAATGATTCACTATTAATAGTTGCATGCATTTCAATTTTGATGACAACCCAATTGAGACAATGTTAAAGGGAAGTTAACTATCATTTCTATTATTAGCGAATTGCCCGAGCACAATTATAAAATCATGATAAGGCTCCATATGCATTGCATAGTCAAGGAAGGTTGACTATCCTATTTAATAGGGATTAATTGCCTAGGGATTGTGTGATAAATTATGGGCTAAAAAACGAATGAGAATTGGCTAAGTTTTGGTCATTTTTTCCTGAGAATTGCTAGTAATTTTTTTGGAGGATGAAGGTGAGACGATCAGTAGAGTGTAGAATTTTCTCTGTGTGAGAGAGCATAGTATTGTCTCATGATTATTTGACTATGTAAAATATATGATAGAGGGTTTTTGAGAAGGTTCTTTCCCCAAGAACATATTGTGTTGTGTGATTGATAATTTCCTTTCTCTTACTTGCATGTAATTGAGTGATCCTGTTTTATATTCTACAAATATATTAGAACGATTCTGTATACTGTTTTAGTACACTACATGATTGGATTGAAACTATTGAGATAGAATTTCTGTACAATTTTGACATGGTATCAAGGTGCCAGGAATCACAATACTAGAGAATAAATTGAGTTTTTCTTCAACAATATTCAAATTTGCAGAGATTTTCTTTGGAGCTAGAATCAGATCAAGATGTATTTCAGTGGCTTGAGACTAGAATATGCACTCAAGGGTTGTTTGAATTATATCACATGAAAGGACATGATTGAGGCGGTGTTGGAGGACAATGGGTTGAAGGAATTCATAGATAAAGATATTCCCTAGCCCACAACAACAAATTCCCAACTTCTTGATGCATGGAAAAAGAAAGTAGCAAAGACGAGAAGGATATTGTTAGAGGGAGTTCAAGATCATATTGTCTCAAGTCTCCATGGGAAGGAAACTCCATATGATATGTGGAAGTCCTTGACAGATATGTTTCATAATCGCAGCGACAAAAGGAAATTGGTGTTGAAGGACAAGCTTCGAAAGATCAATAAGGAGGGGGGCGACATGGTACCAACATACTTATCGAAGTTCACTCAATGTCGAGGTGAGCTTGGAAGTGTTGGTGTGACTGTAGCCAATGATGACTTGGTGAGCCTAGCACTTCTAGGCATTCCCAAGAGCTGGCATAGTTACTAGGACTCTATGAATGGGAGGTAGAGGTAACCAGATTGGGAGCGACTATGGTTAAATTTAGTAATAGAAGAAATAAGGCAGAGCACCAGAGATGGGTCCTACAACACCAAAAAAGAATAATAGTGTGCATTAGTGGGAGAACAAAAGAAGGCCAAGGGAAATAAATACCAAGGTGAAGATGGAAAGAGATACTTTTCTAAGATCATATGTTTTCATTGTCATGAGCATGGGTACTATGCTTTGAATTGTCTACAGAATAATGCAAGAAAGAAGGAGCTTGTAGTTGTAGCAGATGAACCATTGGCTTCAAATTTCGAGCTTGATTTTACTATCATTTCATGCATGACCAACACTGTAATGAGATGAATGTGGTATCTAGACAGTGGTACCTCGTTCCATATGACATGGAATAGATATCTATTCAGTGACTTGGAGGAGAATGACCTCCAGAAGAACATAGAGTTTGGATATGACGGGAGGTATAGTGCATCCAGCATAGGTACAGTTACCTTTCAGAGGGATTTTGGCTCCCCTCTCAAACTAGTAGATGTTTTGTATATTCCAACCCTAAGGAAGAATCTTGTCTCCATAACAGTATTGGAAGACCATGGTTATGAGGTGATTTTTAGAAAAGGAAATTTTTTCCTTAAACACATTGCCAGAAGACAGGTGAAGAAGATTAGTTCAAGAGTCAAGAACCTATATGCTCTCAAGGTTGAGGATGCGTGAAATTTTTTAAGGAGAAAAGCAGTGGTTAATGACTTGGTGGTTGAGAGGGAACAATTATCTTGCAACATGTAGCCTCAGAAGCAGTCTTAGAAGGATGTGGAGAAGCCACAATTTAAGAAGAAGATAGGAGACCGACTGGAATATTCCACCCAAGTAGAGACCTCCACGAGGGGGAAATTTCGAGCCAGATGGGAAAAGATAGTACATGCAGCTCTACCTCCAAGTTTGAGTTGGGGCGATGTGAAGATATAATCCAAGGAATAAATTTGGGCAGGGTCCATTGATATGGTGTGTCTCATGGATCAAACCTGGCTATGAGGAGCCCATTGTACAATAGTATCATGAAGAATCGGTTAGATTGATGCAGTCAGATGTCAGGAAGACATAAATTAGAGTAATATATGTCGGATACTATAGCACATACCAGAGTTGGTAGCATTGCATAGTCCATGGATGTAGATGTCAGCAACAGTGTAGAGAGTCTAGTAGACATGTGCAGTAGGATCCAGTAGTCAGAAGACTCTGATGAGAGATGCATTATACTGATTAAGTGCTCCACACTACTGAATTTTTTTCCTTCTCATCCAGGTTATTATGGAAAAACCAAAACTAAAAAAACATCTAGATGTATTCTTTCTATTGGTGACATTACCTGCCCAATCAACATCAATTTATCCATGAAGTTGAATAGCTCTAGTAGAGTATCTCAAACAAAGTGCAATCGATCCATGTAAGTATTTCATTACATGCTTGGATTATGTCCAACGCGCATGAAGGGGCTTAGTCATGAACTGACTCAATGTGTTTATTACATAACATATATCTGGATGGGTGTTCATAAGGAACATCAAAGCCCCAATCAACTATTTATAATCAAATGGATTTGATAGATCATATCCAGTTGTTCTACCGCACAAATTCTTGAAGTTTATTTCCATCAGAGTGACCATGGTTTTGCACTCGATCATACCAAACCTTTCCAGCATATTTACTACATCCTTTACCTGTGAGCGAAAGATTTATCTAGGCCTTTTCCATACCTCAAGGCCCAAAAATTAATGCATGAGACCGAGGTCTTTCATATCGAATTTGGACATTGGCTTCATCTTGCATTCCATTATCAATGGTTCACTTCCTATTGGGAATAAATCGTCAACATATAGAACCAAAATTAGAGGCATATCATGAGTAAGCTTAAAATAGAGGTTGGCATCAACATAGCTTCTAGTGAAACATAGTTTCATTAGATATTTTTCAATGCGAGCATACCAAGATTGGGGAGCTTGCTTGAATCCATACATTGCTTTCTTCAACCTACAAACATGTGTTGCGTGATCTTCCACTTCAAATCCTAGTGGTTGTTCCACATAGACCTATTCCTATAACATATCATGGAGAAAGGTAGTCTTTACATCCATCTTATGAAGTGTCCAACCTTGAATAGTAGCAAGGGAAAATATCAAATGGATAGCTATATATCGATCCATAAGAGAGAATATATCATCGTAATATTCTCCCTGTTTCTAATAGAAAACACGAGATATGAACCTTGCTTGTAATTTTTGATGCTGCCATCGATTCCATGCTTGATTTTGAACAACGATTTTGAATTCATAACAGACTTCCCATGCGGCCTCAGTACAATACCCCATACATCATTTTTCATGACATATTCATATTATTCTACCATAGCATCCTTCTAAACATGTTCTTTTTACTCCTCGAGAGCGACGTTACAAAGAAAAAAAATTCTCGAGTGACCTGAACTGATGAAATCACCTTGGAGGAGGAATAACCCTACTAAAAAATAAATTCCCTATGGTTTAACATATTTGCAGTGATGGGACCAGAATGAGGGAAATTTGAATGAAGGGAAGAATCTTGAAATTTAAAATCCACCATAGATAGGGTGGTGAATGAAGGCTTAAGGGGTTTTCATTAGAAGCTCTCTCCCAAAACCTAATTTTTGAGTAAAAATGTTAATCAACATAAAATTCGCATTAAGGAATTACGCCCTGGCTGCACTCCATATACAATTCGCATTAAGGAATTACACCCTGGCTGCACTCCATATACAATTCGCATTAAGGAATTTCCGCGCTATCACTACACAATGCCTCATTACCATGCACTGTCATTACAATACGCCCTCCACAACTCTGCACAGTCATACAATATATCGCTTTGTCATATATATATAAAGCTCCTCTCCAGTTTTAAACGCTCTATCTCTAGCGTTTTATTACACCCCACCCGACTCTTCATAGCTCATATACATAACACGCAGCTCTATATTTGTAACATGTTCTGTCCAATGTTTAATACGCTGCTTCCATACGCCTCCACGCAGTTTGTAACACCATAATACGTTGCTTCCATAATACGCTGCTTTCATGTTACAACATTCCATACCGCCTTCCCATCCCTCAATTCCACTGTTGTAATACCATAACACATTCACAATACCACCCTCCATATTGTCTTATGCCCTTCCCACTCACAATACCGCCCTCCCACTAATAATTTCTGTCCATTATACATTTAATAAGTTCTGTCTTTGTATATACAATACACTTTTCATTACGCCCCCCATATTGTCTTACGCCCTTCCCATTCACAATACAGCCCTCCCACTATCATATTTAATATCACTTCACATTCATAATACTGCCCTTCCACTTCACAATACCGCCCTCCCATAACATTCCATATCTACCTCCCATACAAAAAAAAAATTCAAACAAAAAATATATATATATTTTTTGGTGCAGAATTAAGTTTTTAGCAAGAGATTTTGTGTCCTTTTAAATTTATTCTTTTAGAAAAAAGTGTTTTTGTCCTTTTAAATTCAATATATTTGCAGCAAAGAGTTTTTTCAGTATATTTTCCATCAAAGAGTATTTTTTTTTCTCTCCTTCAAAAGAGACTCTCCAGCAAAGTTTTTTTTCTCTCCTCCTTCAAAATAAGATGATAGTCCCTTCCTCTTCTAAAGAGGCTACCTAATTGACACAGAGAGAAAAGAGACATACTTCAGGTTCATCCAGAGGAAGAGAGGGCAGAATATGAAGAAGAAACTTCAGAGAAAAGGGGAGCAGACAATCTAAAGCTCATCAGCAAAGAAATCAAGACAAAGGTAAAATTAATGACAAAGACAAAGGTAAACCACCTGAATCAGCTCATTCTATTCTAGCACATTTTAAAAATGGAGTAACTGAAAACCTATTTGATGTTTCATTTACTTCATGGAGAGATGATTGGTTGCTAGATTCAGGAGCAACATGTCACATGACATTTAGAAGAGATTTTTTTGAAGAATTCACTGACAAAGTTGATGGAGCAGTATATTTCACAGATAAATCCAAACTCAAGCCATCGGGGCTTGGCACAGTCAGGCTTGAACTTCCTGGTCTTCCTTATCATATCCTACATGAGGTTCTATACCTCCCATAGTTAAAGAGAAACTTGTTGTCCCTGGTTGAAATCCGGCAGCAATGACACTCAGTTCACTTGTTTGATGGCAAGGCAGAGGTCAGAAAAGCATCAGATCACTCACTTGTCATGGAGGGAATAGAAGAAGGGAGACTCTTGAAGCTGAAAGGTTCATCTGCTCATGCTCAAAACTTTACATTCAGTTCACATCATGATGAAGGTACATTCCCATCAAGTCTTTTATGGCATGCTAGATTTGGACACTTAAACTATGAAAGCCTTTGTTTTTTGAAGAAAAATGGTGTTAATGGACTGCCTACAATTCCTAGAAAACCTAAGGAATGTGATGCTTGTATTCTAGGAAAGCATAGAAAATAGCCATTTCATGATTCACACTCCAGAGCACATAGAAAACTTGAGCTTGTTCATTCAGATTTATGTGGCACTATGCCTATTGCTTCTGCAAATGGAAACAAATACATGATGACATTTATTGATGACTACACTAGAATGTGTTGGATTTACTTATTGAAGAATAAGTCTGATGCTTTTCAAACTTTCAAGAATTTTCATGCATGGATTGAAAATGATGCACAAACACATATTGGCTCTCTATGTACTGATAATGGAAAAGAATACACTTCAAACGAATTTGAAAATTATCTTCGTCAACATGGAATCAAATATCAAACAACTGTGCCATATAATCCACAACAGAACGGTGTAGCTGAAAGAATGAACAGAACCATTTTAAATATGGTCCGCTCCATGTTATTTTTCAAGAATGTAAAATTGATGTTTTGGGCTGATGCAGTTCTATGTGCTGTTTACATAAAGAACAGGTGTCCTTCAAGTTCAATTAGAAACAAAACTCCTTTTGAAATGTGGCATGGCCACATTCCTTCGGTAAAGCATTTCAGGGTCTTTGGGTCCACCTGTTATGCCTTGATACCCAAGGGTCAAAGGAACAAACTTGGTGCTAGAAGTCGCAAATGTATCTTCTTGGGGTACTCCAATACCTCCAAAGGATATCGTCTCTACGATGAAGCAAATAAGAAGTTTGTGATAGCAAGAGATGTCATATTTCTTGAATCTTCCAAGAGTGACAAGGTTGTTGAGCGGCAACTTGATCGCCTGGACAGATTCACACATGCAAAGTCCTTCCAAGAATTTGATAATGTGATTCCACATCTTGAAGGGGGGGTTCCGATATTGAATCAAACTATGGAATCATGTCCTGAAGCACTCTCTCCCCCACATGAAGAAACAACCACGGATGACACATTGGATGATGTGATTGACAGAATTGGGAGATTGAATCTTGAATCAATCCCAACTCAGTCAAGTGAACAGCCTGGGCCATCTTAGAAAGGTCCTCCCAAATGGCTGACAAAGACACTGGAGAATGTTCATCCTGATGAGGTTGGAAAAACAGGAACAAGAAGTTCCACTCAACAAATCGAAGGTGATGTAGATAATTCTGATTCCCCTGTTGATATGGATATTGCTTATAACTGTGAATTGAGTTTTTCTACAGATCATGAACCAACTTCCTTCAAATAAGTCGCTTCTCATGATGAATGGAAAGAAGCGATGCAGAAGGAGTATGATGCCCTGATAAAGAATGGCACTTGGAAGCTGGTTGATCCGCCTTTGGGAACGAAACCAATTGGCTGTAAGTGGGTCTACAAGAATAAGTACAAAGCATATAGCTCACTTGACAAGCACAAGGCCAGGCTTGTGGCAAAAGGTTTTGCACAAAAAGAAGGAGTCGATTATGAAGAAGCTTTTGCTCCCACAGCAAAATGGACCACCATCCGGACTCTCTTTGCCTTAGCAACTCAGAATGGATGGAAAGTCCATCAGATGGATGTAAAAACAACCTTCTTGAATGGAGATATAAAGGAGAAAGTTTATATGTCCCAGCCAGAAGGATTTGTGATAAAGGGTCAAGAACACAAAGTTTGCAAGCTTATAAAATCATTGTATGGCCTCAAGCAAGCACCACGAGCCTGGTATGAAAAATTGACCGAGCATCTTCTGAAACTTGACTTCAAACATTTTGATCTTGATGATGCAACTTTGTTTGTTAAGAAAGTTGGAAAAACAGTTGTATATCTTGTGGTATATGTAGATGATCTTTTGATAACAGGAAACAATGAGAGCTATATTGCATCCATGAAGAAAGAGTTGAAGAAAGGTTTTGAAATGACCGATTTGGGTCATGTTCATTACTATTTGGGTATTGAAGTAATTCAACATCCTAAATTCATATTTCTTTCTCAAAAGAAGTACATTGGAGATCTCTTGAACAAATTTGGCATGGATGACTATAATCCCTTAACCACTCCAATGGAACAAAAATTGAAGCTCACATCTATTGAAGGGAAGGAATTTGAGGATGCAACTAAGTATAGACAGCTTGTAGGAAGTCTTATCTATCTGACCACCACCAGACCTGACATTTCATTTGCTGTTGGAATCCTCTCAAGGTTCATGCAAAAACTTTGTGAAGGACATTGGTCTGCTGCAAAAAGAGTACTAAGGTACTTGAAGGGGACTCAAGACTTTGGACTCAAATATACACAGGTAGGCGACTTCAACTTGACCGGATACTCTGATTCAGACTTTGATGGCGACAAAGAAACAAGGGTGTCTACTACAGGTTACACCATGAGTCTTGGATCAGGAGCTGTCTCATGGAGATCACGCAAACAGTCAGTTCCAGCAGATTCCACGACCGAGGAAGAATATGTGGCAGCAGCTGAAGAAACAAAGGAAATTGTGTGGCTCCGGAAAATCCTGGAAGATTTGCAGATGAAACAAATGTATTCCACTCCACTCATGATCGACAACACTTCTGCAATAAAGTTGGCTAAGAACCCAAAGTTCCATGATCGAACAAAGCACATCAATACAAAGTACCATCTAATTCGACATCATGTTCAGGCCAAAACCATCCATCTACATCATTGTTCCACAAATGAGCAAACTGCTCACATCTTCACCAAAGCACTTGGAAGAGAAAAGTTTGAAAAGTTCAGATCGATGCTTGGACTCACCAACATCCCTTCGGATTAAAGGGGGGAATGTTGACACCTAATCCTATGGGATGGGTGTGCACATTTAATATTGGATATTATTTAATATTAGGAAATAAGGAAGGCCAAGAGTCATTGGGAGATGAATCCCAATAGCCTCACCTCCATGTATAAATCCATATGCATTCTTCAGCTAATACACATTCTGATTTGAGGAGTTACCTCCTGGTTTGACAGAAACCATGAACAAGACAAAAAGAGATATTTGGTTCCCTCAGGAAAACGAGTCAATCATTAATGAATTTAAGATGATTTTACAAAAGGAATCATAAGGGATGTATATGTACACCAATTATGAGGCTAGGTGTCTCTATAAATATGTTATGGGTCCACATAAATACTTAGGTCTAACAAGGATCACTTTCAACTAATGGAATCATCAATATCAAATGTTTGCACTGCAAAATCCAAAAATTTTATTTTGTGAAACCATGAACAAGACAACAAGAGATATTTGGTTCCCTTACGCAAAAGAGCCAACCATTAATTAAATTAAGATGATGATGCGAAGGAGTCATAAGTGAATTATTTGTACACCAATTATGAGGTGGGATGTCTTTATAAAAATGTTATGGGTCCATGAAAATACTTAGGTCTATAAAGGATTATTTCAACTAATGTAATTGTCAATATCAAATGTTTATATTACACATAATAAAATTCCAATTTTGGTAAAACTTGTTGGAAGATATTTCAGTAATAACAACACATAAATGTTTGAAATATAAAATGTTTAACCTTCTCCAATTAAACAGTAACCAAATAATATAATACTTATTTATAAATAAATACAATTCATTATTATTATTATTATTATTATTATTATTATTATTATTATCAATTTAAAAAAAATATTAATGTTGAAGAAATAAATTTTACATAATTTTCTTTTCTGTAGACTTAGGTAGATCCTTCCCATTTTCTATTAATTTAAAAATTGGGCAACAAAGATATAAAAATTAGCCCTCAACCTGCCCGAAGGAAACCAGGTCTGTTGGCCATCTAAGTGCAATGTATGTCAACCAAAACATAAACAACCTTAATAACCTATACAAATTTTGACGATACTTGATATCCAAGTCTGTAAGTACTAAAATTTACATAAAATAAAACTTGCCGCTCAAAAAAGAAGAAATGATATCACTAGTCATCTTCTGAATCCACTGGGGCAGGATCTTTAGCGCTGGAACCAGGAATTTCAACTTTCTGCAATGATTTTATATCCTTCTTCATCCTTCCTGGGATAGCATACTGATGCAGTTGACGAAGGTTGATTTCCTGAATATTTTTGTTGATATTTTCCATAGTAGACCCTAACTTCGACTCTGCTATCTCCTAAGTTGACATAACAACTTTTTATAGCAAACATTTCATCAGCCAATAAGTTCGTATTGAATGATGGAATAGGGAAATATGCCCACGGGTATGACCTGGATCAACAACTACATTATGCAGATCATCAAGTGCCATATCACCCTCTTCATCCATATTGTTTAAAACCTCTGTTTCACATCTATAAATACGATATTTAACAAAAAAAGGAATTTCGACTGCGAAGGTTTGAATTATCAGCTCCATGAGTTTCTTTGTTGACTTCCTACCTCTTTTTGCAGGCTGAGGAGAGATAGGTTGTTTGCCTGTATCTCCATTAGGCTTCCTACCTCTAGTTTTCTTTACCATCTTATCAAAAACAATAAGAGGCTCTCCTGATACCAACAACCAAGAAACATTTCCATGATATATACATATCAGAAAAATAGAAAGAAAAAAGTTTTTTAAGCCGACGAATAGACCATTCCCACTACCCATTCTAACAACAGCATCAACTATCATTACCAGAAGAAAAATCCTTAAATAATTCTTATAAATTTACATTTCATTAATATATTTTATTCCAAATATAATTATGATTTGGGAATATTTTTTTTGAAAATGTAAATAACCACTCTTCAAATAAAACACTAATAAATCCTATATTGACTTTTATGAAAAATTTAACATTTTTCACATTTTTAAATATATAATAACATATTTACTTATGTGAAAATTGACCCTTTTAGAATGTTATTATTACTAGAAGGTGGTTATTTCAAATAAAAGAAATTTTTAATATAGAAATTTTGAAATGAATGTTTAACTTCTCATAAACATGATTGCACATAAGTCCGAGGATGTTGATGGAAGAGTTCCTTTGACGCATATACCAAAATCCCCATGAATTTTTGGTATTTTATCTAATCCATTGTATTCTTTGAACACAATACCTTTAGGAGAATACATGAAAGTATTTCTACACTTAATTTCATTCTCATTGACATCAGAAGCCATGAGAAAGTGAACAAGAGGAGCTTGTGTAATGGTAGAAACAAAACCAAGAACTCCATGATAACTACTAGCAGCACTTTCTATACCTCTTAAATAATTCACAGCTTTCTTTTCTTTTCCCTTAAATTGTAGTGATATAGAACCTGGATGAAGAGCGCCTTCAACTGCTTATATAGATGATCCAACCTAAAATAAAAAATTTGTTTCCACTAATTTCAAAAGAGCATTAATTTCAGGAAGGGCATCAATGCTTCTTGTGCATAAAAAGCAAATGTTCCTACAAGAAATATAACTCATTTGATTGATATTTTTACCATCTTACCATAAAACCTTAAATTGACATTTACATTCTTCTTCTCCATCAACCCAAAGATGATTCGATTGAGGAATCTGTAAAAATAGAACTTGTCAGATTAAAAAATTAAATAAAAAACAATAAAATCATTTTTACCTAATAAATTAAAAAATAAAACCAATAAAATATATGTTTTTTTTATTAAAAAAAAATTAATTGATAAAATAATGTTAAAAAAGATAAAACTAATGATATAATCTATACCTTTTTTTTACAAAATGGGGAAACTTATGATAGCTCAATTGAAATTGATAAAATAATGTTAAAAAACCATAAAACTAATTATATAATCAATACATTTTTTTTACAAAATGGGGAAACTTACTAGAACTCAATTGAAAATTGGAACACCCATGACTAAGGAAGTCTAGGTCACTTGGAATTATCTATTGATGCTCTTTAAGAATCTATAATGGTCACCTGGAATTACCTATTAATGGTCTTTAAGGTATTAGACCTTCACGCCTCTCAAAGGCCTCTTCTCGGACCATTAAGCTATTTCCTTACATCTTAGAAAGACAAGTTACACAAAAAATTTTAAGACGTATTCCAAACCTTATAAAAAACAAATATTCTTCATCCTCCATTTTTAAAAAGAAAATTAAACATAAAAATAAAATACAATATAATGTGTGATTATCCATAAGAAATATTAAAGAAAAATCATTTTAGAAAGTTTCAATAATTGCACTTAAAAATAATTTTAAATAAATATTTTAAAAATAATATTTAAGATATAAATTTTAAGAAAAAACATGTTATATAAAGTGTTATGTAAAATATTGGGAGGTTCTTGGTTTAATCACCTATTAACCCATGTGCATATGAAAAACAACACGTTGCATCAACTTTCTCAATTGCCAATTCCATAGTTTAAAAAATAAAAAACAAAAATCTAAAAATTAGTATATTTTATACATTAATATATAATAGAAATAATAAAACTAATAATATCTAATTTAAAGTTATATTTTAATTAGAGATTAAACTAATTTATAAAAAATTGTTCTCCCGAGGGGTAGTGCAACTAACAAATGCAATGTTGTGTACTAAGAGATTGGAGATTCAATTCTCCCTAATTGTCTTTTTCTGTGGAAGCGCATACATAGGGACCTAGGGTTTATGGTGTTATCATTAGGAATTCAGACACCTTGTGACTCAAATAATAAACTGGCCCAATTGATTATTCCTCAAATTAAAAAAAATAAAAGTATAATATGTGTTCTTACCTTATTTTGATTTTCATCCGCTAAACCCATAAACTAATTGCCATGATTTATGAATTGATTTAGAGGGTTCGAAGCTTTTTCTCTAGGTCATGCGAGTTTTTAGATGCTAGAACGCCTAACCTATGGCTTGAGTAGCCACGACGCAAGCCCTGAAAATCACACGGGATCACACCCGGCTTGAGCTACTCTAGCCCTTAGCGTGATTCAGTTTTTTACTATACATTTTGGAACTTGTAACCTTTACATCAATAAATACCTTAACAAAATATTATGTCACTATCTATTCTAGAACTAGTGATCTCGTCAAAAGTATTATTTGAAATACAATATGAAATGAAAGTAATTATGTATAATTTATGATACCCCTACTAGCTACTATTCTATTTATTAATAAAAAAGTTTTTAAAGAAAAATGTACTCAAAATGTACATCAAAACTTAAAAGCTATTTGGAAAAAAAAAAAAAATTCCTATTACACCTATTTTGAAAAGAATAATGTTATAGCAATTTGGCATAATAAAAAGAAATGAAGGCTACCTCTTTCACAACTGCATTGAAATATTTCAGATTTTTACCATCGCTTGACCATGAAGCACTTACGACCATTTCAACTTTCAGTTTGCTACAATTTTCATCTTGGAGTTGCTTTGCTGAGATTCGAAACCTCGACCTGATGTCTTCCACAGTTTTAAACATCTCCAAAGGGAACACTTGATCCTCACTTCTAGGAAATCCCTTATAATGAATACTGAGCAACTTCCCTTCTATGATGTGTATGAACATTAGCCTATGAGTAGTCTTCTGCTTCATCCTTCTCACTTATTTTGACCCTGCAATGAGTATTATGTTCTCTCAAAACTGACTTGTGCTTAGAAGTCTCTCCGCACATGAAATCAAACCCTTTTAAAATTTGTTAATAACCTATGCTATTTTTATCACACCCTAGGATGGTTCAGGGTTCATTGAATGAAAAAAATTGACCAAATATTGCAAGACACATGAGATACTGTGTAAAATATTAATAATTTAATGTTTATTTACATTCATCACCAAGTAGTTGGAATTAATGTGATTCATTTAGATTTAAATTTCATGATTACGCATTGTATAATTGTGGGAAAAAAAAAACTTATAATAACAACTTCGTGGTTTTGACTTTTTTATGTGTGACTTTTTATAATTTTTGGTGGAATTCTAGCCGAAATTAGTATGAAATATTTGTACCGAAATCAATATGAAATACTCTGGCCGAAATTAGTAGGAAATATTTGTGTTGCTTAAATTTGTTTTTCTATTGCCTATATCCATTCAACACCCTGAAAAAACCCATGGCGAACTTTTATTGTGCATAGTTCACCAATAAAACTTGTTATTTGATAAATCCCTCTCTAATTCTAAAAAAAATAGATCTGAAAATAAACAGGATTTTTTTTCTAAATATAGATACTTCTATTATAAAATACAAATCAGAGATATACATTCATCATCCTCCGGAATTGTTGCATTATCCAATTCCGGCAAGAAGTAGTAAGTTCAAAAATTCAAAAGAGGGGATAGGTGAAACCACCCCAAGAAACCTATCCTTGAATCAAAGAAATTTTTTCCCTTATAGGGGAACCAACTCTAAACATCATTTTGAAGTGCATAAAAAAAGTCAAGAGAACTAAACCATAACTATACCAAAGCATAAAAAAGAGACAAGTGGGAACCAAGAGGTTAATATGGCTACTTCTTATCATCCTACAACGGTGTTTGAGGCAGCTCTTCCTTGATGTGGCACCTGTACTTGGATATGTCATCCTCGAGTTTGGACATCTGGGCATCCAAAGAAGAAGAGGAGGTCGAGCATGCACTTTCCTCAGAATCCTTTTTGTCTTCATTAGAGCTTCCGCTACCATCGTTTTTCGAGGCATCCTTGGCTAACTTAATCGGAAAAGCCACCATTTTGCATGGAAGATTGAGGGAGGTAGGAGACATATTGGATTTGGTCATCTATTTCCTGGAGCGAGATCTAGAGGGCCACAAAGAGGCTTCATGAAGGTACATGGAAAAATAAGCGTAGAGGCTGTGAGGATCCAGGCCTCGAGGCGCAACTAGAATTAGAGACAAGTACATAATTCTACCAGGCATGGTGTGAATGGGAGGACGGGATGGGAGGCCATGACCTCCACCTCTGTGGAACAGCATGAAGTGGCGATGGGGCATGGCTGAAGCAGAGCTGCAGGAATGTGAAGGAGGCAGAGGAGGAGGACAATTTGTGTGACAGAGAGAAGTTTGGGCTGAGGGATGATGCAGGGCCTCGATAGGAGAAGAATTGGTGTAGAGGGAGACAGAACCGAGACTGAGAATAACAGAAAGGAAAAAGGATAATTTTGGAGATACATCACCATTGTCCATATATGGTTGCAGGAGGATTAAATACGCAAATGGAGGAATGAATGCAGAGAGGACAAATTTATTTCTCACTAGGTGTAGAGAGGATGCGGTAGATTGTTCAAGGCTAGCAGATTTAATATCACCCACGCCCCAAATTTTAATAACCACATCGGGGCCATGTGCCTCCTTGTGATGAGGACGACTGTGAGGCAATGGCGCGACCAGGTGACTGCTGGCTGGATCACTAGTGAGCACCTGCATCCAGGGAATAAATCCTAATTCTAATTCTAATTATTATTATTATTATTAATTGAACTTTAATTAATATTTTTTGATAGCAAGAAATTTTTTAGGATCCTTGTAGCTAGTATGCTAAGTTACATAATATTTATCACTTCTATTACTCACGATTGAAGGACACATGGATAAGTTATCAACCATTTGTGTTAGTTAGCCACCAAGAATGAATAAGGTGCATTATTTCAACTATCATTGTGTCTCCCATAACTCATCAATAATTTGTTGATGACATTTTGATATTCTATCAACCCACTCTTAGGGAGTCTAGAGTTATATGAAACATACTTTCAGATTTTATGGATGTGTATGGAATAGAGATCAATGATGAGAAAACGAGTATATATTTATTCAACTACAATTCTTCTATTGAACACCATCTTTCCAGAATTTTGGATTTCCAAGTTGCATGAACACATCGTACCATGCATCATCCTCTGATTTAAACTCCACCATTGGAGTAGTCTTTCACTTCATCCTTCCCACTTCTGTTGAAACTGAGATGAGTATTATGTTATCTGGAAACTCACTTGTTCTTAGAACCCTCTTAAACTTTGTTAATAACCTGTGCTATTTTTATCACACCCTCAGATGGTTTAGGGTTCATTAAATGAAAACATTCGACCAATCTTGCAAGACACATGTGCTACTCTGTAAAATATTAATAATTTAATGTTTATTTTCATTTATCATGGAATATATATATATATATATATATATATATATATATATATATTGACTAGTTGGAATTAATGTGATTCATTTATATTTAAATTTTAGGATTGAGTGGTGTATAATTGTGGGAAAAAATTAAAATTATAAAAAAAATACTTTTGAAGAAGCCCTTGAAAAACTAGAAAAAAAATTCATTAGGTGTAAGGAAACAAATCTTTCATTAAGTCATAAGAAATTTTTAATGATGTTTAATGAGGGAATTTTTTTAGGACACCATATTTCAAGTGATGGAATTATGATGGATACATGTAAGGTAGAAGTAATTTCTAAAATTTCAGTTCCTACTTTTCAAAGGGATGTTAGATGTTTTCTTGATTTTAAAAGATATTATATAAGATCTATAGAAAACTTCACAAAAAATACCTCTCCACTTTTTAAAATTATTACAAAATATTGTGATTTTTTTTGGATTTATGACTGTGAGAAAGCATTTGAATCATAGGAGTAGAAAATCACTAAAGCACCAATCTTAACAGGACCTAATTGGTCTCTCCATTTTAATATTTCAATTTATTATTCAGATAAAAATTTAGTAGTTGTGTTTGGATAGAAACATCTAATTCCTTATGCTATTTATGACATAAGTAAAAATTTGACTCCTGCAGAGTTAAATCACACTATAAGATAAAAGGAGTTCTTAGTTTTTTTGCATGCCACTAATAAATTTCCACACTATATATTTGGTTATGAAACTTTCATTCATACAGATAATTATGATTTTAGATATTTAAATAATAAACCAATTACTAATGGAAGAATTATTAGATGGTTGTTGTTTTTATTGGAATTCAATATTACTATTCTGCACAGGCCAGGAAAAGAAAAAACGTTTTTTTATTTACTTTATAGAATGAAACGTGATAACAATAATACTCCTATAAAAGATCATTTTCCTTATGAATATATTTTTGTAGTGTCTACTAGAACTGCTTGGTTTGTAGAAATTGCTAATTGTTTGGCTATAAGAATGTTTCCCCCATAATTATTAGCCAAAGAAAATAAGAATTTATCAAATGAAATGCACCTCGCTCTTGGATATAAGGAGAAATGTATTGAATTGGACCTAACTTAATCATCCAAAGATGTGTTAGAGGAGATGAAGTACTATATATATTGAAATATTTCCATGATAAACTATGTGGAGGACACTTTGCCGATAAAAGGAATTCTTATAAAGTCCTGATTTTGGGATATTATTGGCCTTATATTTTTAAAGATGCTAAGGAATATGTCAAGATATGTGATAGTTTCCAAATAATGGGAAATCCCATTCCATCGGACGACATGCCTCTACAACCTCATGTACTTGTAGAGCCTTTTGAAAAATGAGCTCTATATTTTGTTGGTTTAATCAGTCCTCCATATAATAAGGAAAGGTATATACTTTTTTTTACATATTATGTTAAAAAATGGGTAGAAGCTAAAAATATTTCTTTTACTACTCAAATTGTTGTAATTACATTTATTTTTTAGGGAATTTTTACTTGTTTTGGTGTCCCAAGGGACATTGTGACAGATCAAGGTACCAAATTCACATCCAATTCGGTGTAGAAAATAATGGAGCAATACAATTTCAAACATCAGAAGTATACTCCATATCATTTTTTTCAAGATAAATCCCCTCTACGGACATAGGCAATCTTCTTAGCCCTATAGTGGGTCTAGCAACACAATGTTATTTCTAACATAATACTTCTTAACTAATGACTAAAAACAAGCCTTGATGTTGGAGGTCTCCTTAGGTGAAAATCTGAGTCCTTCACCCAGCTCAGAAAAATTTCTTCTCATGTGCACTTAGGCTTAATCATGATGTTATCATGAAAATGAATGAGAGTTCAGATGAGTTTGAAAATGATCAACCAAGATCTAGACTTCGGGGAATGAGGGATGTGAATTTAGAGAAAGGAGATAGAGGTTAGGAGCCCACGAAAGGAGGAGGAAGGCCCACTTTCTAAGGGATGATCCCCCATGGATGTGATCAAGGATCTAAAATGAGAGATCTCACTGTTATCATCTATGTTAAACAACCGACTCGCCGCCCTTGAGCTTCTAGTGGTCGAAGCTTCTCCTATGTTTGAGGAAGCATTGATAGAAAGGGGATCAGCATAGTTTTCTAAGAAATTAGGGTGCTGACTATGCTGGGCTATAACTGGGAAGAGGACATCAGCACGACCATGGCACCAGGAAGAGCAATGACCCAGGAAAATTGGAATTTGACCAAGTTTCTTCAGTAATATTTCAAGGAATTATTCTTTGGATAATCAAGGTGATATGTTATCCTATTACTTGATGATGGAAAAATTGTAGAGGATTCGTCATGGGGAATTTCAGGATCAGCGATGGGAAAATGAACGTGGTCGAAAATTAATGTGTAACAGATTCCCATTAAAGCATGAAGGAAGAATAGGGAGTGATGGCTGAAATTCTTCATGAACCAAGAAAAATAATACAAACCACCTTCGGAGAACCTAGTAAATAAAAAATTTATAGCATATGACATATCTGGTATAAATCTTCCTAGCCACACAATGTTGCACTTGGCATCAACTGACACATGAGCCCATGGTATGGTTGCAACCATCTGTCTAAAAGTGATCATTGAAATGGATCTGTGGTATGGACGCAACCATATATAAAGATAGGATCATGATACAATCATGAATACTCAATAACTCACACGGCCTAGACCAAAAATTAGATGTGATCCAGGGTCTTCACCCTAATCTCAATCAACCCAATGTACGAATCTCACCATGTGAATAAAGGTGTTGGTGTCAAACATGGTAGAAACGACCTGATTACTGGCCAATGATGAAAACCTTTAACAGACATGGAGAGACCAACACTAATGACGATGAACCTCAAGGTATAACAACACAATCAAAAATTGCTAATAGATGTGTTGAATTTGAACACTTGCAGAATCATTCGATTGAAGGTCAATGATTTGAACTTATTGTCAAACAAGAATAGATTTCCATAGAAGCATGCAAGCTCTATGGTACTGAAAGAAGTTCATAATTCACCTTCCGGGATAATGAGTTTAAGTCAAAGGAAGTGATTTGTTTAAGGAGGACCATAATGATTTCCACATCATCGACATGAAACATCATATACCTTAAGATGATAGGAGTGATTCAGGATTGTAATAGAGGAGGGCATATATGAAGAAGATGTTGGAAAAAAATGACTTCCCTTGAACATATTGGCGACACAAATATGGAATGTGGTAACATTTGACTCAAATAGGAATAGAGGTCATGCTGACAAAATTGGTAATCAGATAAGAGGAAAAAATATTTCGCAAACCCATGGAGGAAAAGTGATGAATGTAGTATGTCCCCAACCTCACACTAATTGTAGATGAGTGTTATGTTAAAGAGTAACAAGCTTCCCATAATACACATAGGCTGTTCACTTTCAATTTTCTCCCTTTATTTCTAATGAGTACCTCTTTATTTTTCATATCCAACATGAAGAGGATATCATATGTTGAGCATGTAATTTCATTCCTCGAATGAATCCATTCTAGTAATTTTAATGAGCCTTAGGAAGGAGGAACTCAGTCTTGTAATGGTGACAAGTATTTTTTCCTTTAATATTTAATAAGTCCAAAAAAAGCTAAACCCATTAAATTTTCATGTTAAGGAATTTTGAAAAGAAACAAAAAGTTAACTCCATCATGTCCCCTTTCATAAATCATCTCTCAAATCTGAAAAGGTAGAAAACTATGTACGAGAGAACCTCTTGACCATATTCGATCAAGCTATTCCTTTTTGGTAAATAGTAACCTCAGCCTGAAAAAGGGGTAAACGTATACTGAGATCATGTCAATTCATTGACTTTAACGAGTTTTAAATGACAAGTACTTAGTAATATTTTCATTTTTTGAGAGTCAAAAAAGAGTTGAAATTTGACTCCAGGCGGTTCCTTTTTCGTAAATGTTTAGCAAGCTTGAAAAAGAGACGAAATTCAACCTGTTTGCATCGGAAACAATCATCAATAGTGTGAAAGTCCTATACTGGTTAAAACCTGAGTCCTTCACCTAGCTAAAAATAATTCCTTATCCCGTGCACTTAGGCTTAATTGTGATGCTAGCATGCAAAGAGATGAGAGTTCAGACGAGTTTGACAATGATAAACTAAGCTCTAAACTTGGGGGAATGACTGATGTGAATTTATAGCAAGGAGAAGGAAGTTGGGAGCCCATGAAAGGAAGAGGAAGGCCCAATTTCTAAGTGATGGTCCCCCATGGATGAGATCAAGGCTCTAAAATGAAAGAGCTTGACGTTATCATCTCTGTTCAATGACTAACTTGCTGCACTTGAGCTTCTAGAGGTCAAATATTCTCCTCCATTTGAGGAAGCACTGTGAGAAAGGGGATTAACATGGGTTTCCAAGAAATTAGGGTGTTGATAATGTTAGGGGTGAGCTGGGAAAAGGACATCAGTGTGATCATGGTACCATGAAGAAAGTTGACCCAGGAAACTAAGAATTTTACCAAGTTTCTTCAGTAATATTTCAATGAAGTCTTCTTTGGATCTTCAAGGGGATATGTTATCATATTTCTTGATGATGGAAACATTGTAGAGGGTTCTTCACAGGGAATTTCAGGATCAGGGACAGGAAAATGAACATGGTGAAAATTAATGTGTAACAATCATCCACAAGCCAATGGGCAAGCGAAATCTACCAATAAAGTACTTGAATCAATTCTGACCAAGACTATACACTTGCATAGAAGGGATTGTGAAGAAAGGCTTCCAAAGGAACTTTGGGCATATCATACCACATGGAGGAATGCTACTGGACATACTCCTTATGAGATACCCTACGCGATAGAAAATCGTTCTTCCAATTGAATTCCAAGTGAAGACTTTCAAAACAATAGAAAATTTGGGCCTTGATATATATATGAAGCTTAAAAACAAATGTTATCATAGTTGAATGAGTTAGATGAAATCTAAAAATATGTTATACAACGAAATAAAAATTATGAAGGTGGATATTGGTACCCACCCACCTATTCCACCTAGGCCTCCAGTCGGTCTCATCAGTTTCCTTGTTTATAGCAGCATTTACTATTTCTTGTAGTTTTTTAGGTCATAGACTTTTGAAGTAGTTTTGGCCCCTTAAACAACATTTTTTTGAGGTCTACAGTAGACCCATTGTCATAGGTAGGGGAATATGGCTAATCCTACATTACTCATATAGATATTTCCAACACGGTATCGTATGCACGCAATAGAGATAATATGACCAAGTTACAACCCTAGGAAGTTGGTTTCCCAACTAACCCCAATGCGGCCCACAATCTCTTGGTGTTCCATCTCTTGCGGTTAGGCTTTTGGTTGTTTATGGTTTTCCCTTGTTGTTAAACAATGAAACGACCCTTTAGCCACATTGTAACACATTTCAGAGGCATTTATCTACCACATTTCTTCTTAGAGATAAGCTAACATCGCCGGTGCTAGTTTGTTTCCATTTTGTATGTAATCATGTTTTAGTTCTTTGGTATTAATGAAATGAAGTGTTATTTTTTCTGCATATCTATATTTATGGTTATATTTGTATTCTGTTTCATTCATGTTTAATTTTCAATCAGTGGTATCAGAGCGTTCTTCTCTTTCTCTATTTTTCTTTGCATGTCCCCAATGAGGTCAGGGTATAAGGATTTAGTGATCGAACTAGTTGAACCTTTGCAAGACCAGCCTTACAGACCCTAATGACCTCCCATGAAGAAGAAAATAAAAATGAGGGAGTAGGAGATCCTTTCAAAATATTTCTCAAAGAATCCCTCGAGCAACAACAGAACGCGATGATGGATAAAGTTTCCCAGATCGTTCGATGAATTCCCACATGCAACACATCTTCATCCGAAAGCCACCCTGGAGGTGCCACTTCCTTCAAGGTACAAGTCAAATTTTACATTCCCATATTTGAAAGCCATATAGATTTAGAAGCCATAGATAGATTGTTAAATTTGTTTGAAGGATATTTTTTAGCTCATGATTTTTCCAATAGTGAAAATTTTCTTTTGGACTCCTCAAAGCTACCCCCCATGTCTGGGATTGGTGGGAAACCTACTCGAACAGAGGGAGTAGAGAGAACCCTCACTGCTTTCAAACACACCCACTTGGAATTATTTATGAGATACCATCAAGGAACAATATTACCCCATGGTGAGCTATGAGGAAAATTACATACAATGGACTACATTGCGGTTACAAAAGGGTGAAGATGTGCATGAGTTGGAAAATTATTTCCATATCGTGTGCACAAAGTTGGGTATGAAATATTCTGAGAGACATCTGGTGCTCAAGTACCACATATTTTTGAAAAAATACATTCAGGAGGAAATGGAGTTCCCTGACCTCTCCTTGCTTGGTGCAACATACTGATATGCTGCCAATATTGATCATAAATTTAAATAGAAGAAATGAGACTTTGGATCTGCAAATCCAATGCAAGGGAAACACGACCTCAAATATAAAAAAAAGGCAAATCCAAGGTGGGATGACCTAGGAAAACCTTCTGAAGTGACAAGAAAAAAACAACACGACAAAGACAAAGAAGGGAAAGGGAAAATGGTGTGAGTTCCTTAAGAGCCCCACTCACAACAAAAATGAGTGTAAGGCCAAGAAATCACTAGTGGTTGAGATGAAGGCTTATGAATTAGATGCATGTTAAACCTCTGAGTCAGAACCTAACAAGGGGAATATAAAATGGAAGAAGATCATTATCATATATTTCAGTGCGACTGTTGCCACCACCAATATCTAGAAGAATGAGGCTGAAGATCCAGAGGAGGGGGAGTGCCTATTCCACTGAAATATGTGGGTGAAGGGTTTTCTGATGTAGTTCATTGTTGACAGTGGGAGCCAAAATAACCTCATTTGAGTAAATGTCTTCAAGCGGCCAGGGCTACCGACCATAACACACTGGAAACTGTACACCATCGAGTAGCTTCACCAAGGAAGAGGTCTTTGTGTTAGCCAATAGTGTTTCCTTCCCTACAACATCAAGCCATTCACATATGAGGTATTGTTTTATGTTTCTCCTCTTGAAGTTTGTGATGTATTATTAGGCCAACCATACTTGTGGAAGCGACACGCTATGTATGACTCTAGGCCTCACACATTTATTATTAATTTGGTAAATACGTTTTACAGGATATTGGATGTAGAACATCCCACCACCATCTCTTTAATCACTGTGAATAAATGTAGTAAGATCATTTGCTAGACTCATAATTTTTTTTCATTATTATTTGCCCTTAGGGAAAGAAGAATATTGTGGCCAAGGCCTCCACACAAGGATCCTCCGCACAACAATAAAATATAGACAAGGTAGTGGAGGAGTATAGGAACATATTATCCTCACCCATAGGGGTACCTATATAGTGTCGGATGAAGCACTCCATCGATCTGACCTTGAGCGTGCTACTATTCAATGGACCTATCTATCTTCACTATGTTGTGGAGAATGTTGAAATCAAGAGGAAAATTCAAGAGATGTTTCTGAAAGATAACATAATGCTAAGTTCATAACCCTGTGGGAGCTTGATCATGTTGGTACAAAAGAAGGATGTGACATCAAGAATTTTTATTTACTATTGGGCATTCAATAAGATCATTTTTCATAATAGGTATCCAATCCCATGGATTGATGACCTTATGGACCACCTCAAGGGAGAAACAATTTTCAGCAAGATTGACTTAAAGTTGAGTTATCGCCAAGTACCAATCGAACCCTATAATGTGTAGAAGATTGCCTTCATATCCAATGAGGGCCCTTTCGAATGGCTGGTCATGCCTTTTGGGTTCACGAATGCCCCATACAACCTTCATGAGGTTGATGGATGACATCTCGTGACCCTTCGCCAACTCATTCATGGTAGTGTATTTAAATGAAATCCTGATCTTCATCCAAATTTGGGAAGAGAACATCCACCATATTTTATAGGTCCTCCAAACCTCCACATGCAGATTGTTCTATGTTGTATCAATTACTTTAGCCCAATTCCAAAATTCAATTAGAAATATTTCCAATTAGAATTAATATTTCCATTCATCAATAGTAATTGAAGATAGAACAATGTATGCAATGACAAAAAAGACAATTGGTAAGCCCTGGTATTGCACCAAGGGTGTTGCAACTCCCAAAGGCTAATAAAATTTACTTATCAACCCGAGATTCATATAAAATTGGATGTGATAGTGTTATATGTATAGCATATGAGCTCTACTCATGCCATCCTCATCTTATTTCTACTATGAGGTGTTGGGAGTTATTTTTATTCTAAGGGAGAATGTTTGTCACACTTGTAATTGCAACTTAATGTTGAAATTGAACCATGAACATTACTCAGTTTACAAGAAAATATTCTATGCTAGATTGTACTCATTCATCTATGTAATGTATACTTTTGCAACAAAAAATACTAGCACTTAATCTAATTACAATAAGTGAAATTGCACTAGATTGCACTCATTCTCTAGAATACTCAATCGACTTGAAAAAAAGAAACCTAATCTTGTTGAAATTTGCAACAAGAAATAGTGAAATTGGCATCCATAAAAAAAATCCAGAAAATGGCACCCAGAAATGGCTACCATGTGAGGCTTTTGATTTATTTATCCCTTAATTAAATTGAAAGTAAATTGTAATTTCATCGCATAACAACTTGTATCAGTTAACTAAGTGAGATAGACCTAATTAGCTCAAAAATTTTGAGTTGAGGTTCAAAGGTGAGGCATGTAAGGTGATTCTATTATTTATAGGGTCTAGTTATAGTTCTAGCACTAGTGTGGTGTGAGTGTGATTAGTTAACTCACATTAATTGAGTTAAAATTAGTTTAACTAGTTCTAATGGAGTGATGAGCTACTGATTGGTCGTGTGAATTAAATTAGATTTAATTCACAAGTAGTGACCTACCAAGTAATTGATAATTCACTATTAATAGTTGCATGCATTTCAATTTTGATGACAACCCAATTGAGACAAAGGTTAAAGGGAAGTTAACTATGAGTTGTATTATTAGCGAATTGCCCGGGCACAATTATAAAGTCATGATAAGGCTCCATATGGATTGCGTAGTCAAGGAAGGTTGATTATCCTATTTAATAGGGATTAATTTCCTAGGGATTGTGCGAGAAATTATGGGCTAAACAGGGGATGAGAATTAGCTAGTTGTTGGTCAATTTTGCCTGAGAATTTCTAGTCAGTTTTGTGGAAGATCAGGGTGAGACGATCAGTAGAGTGTATAATTTTCTCGGTGTGAGAGAGCATGGTATTGTCTCATGATTATTTGACTATGTAAAATATATGATAGAGGGTTTTTGAGAAGGTTCTTTCCCCAATAACATATTGTGTTGTGTGATTGATAATTTCCTTTCTCTTACTTGCATGTGATTGAGTGATCATGTTTTATATTCTACAAATATATTAGAAGGACTATGTATACTGTTTTAGTACATTACATGATTGAATTGAAACCATTGACATAGAGTTTCTGTATAATTTTGACATGGTATCAAAATTCCAGGAATCACAATACTGAAGAAGAAATTGAGTTTTTCTTGAACAGTATTCAAATTTGCAGAGACTTTCTTTGGAGCTAGAAGCAGATTAAGATGTATTTCAATGGATTGAGGCAGGAATGTGCACTTGGGTGTTTTTTGAATTATATTACATGAAATCACATGATGGAGGCAGTGTTGGAGGACAATGGGTTGAAGGAATTCATAGATAATGATATTCCCAAGCCCACAACAACAAATTCCCAACTTCTTGATGCATGGAAAAAGAAAGTAGAAAAAGGTGATAAGGATCTTGTTAGAGGGAGTTTGAGATCATATTTTCTTGAGTCTCCATGGGAAGGAAACTCCATATGCTATGTGGAAGGCCTTGACAGATCTGTTTCATAATAGTAGCGACCAAAGGAAATTGGTGTTGAAAGACAAGCTCAGAAAGATCAATAAGGAGGAGGGCGAGAAGGTACCAACATACTTGTCAAAGTTCACTCAATGTAAAGATGATCTTGGAAATTTTGGTGTGACTGTAGCCAATGATTACTTGGTGAACCTAGCACTTCTAGGCATTCCCAAGAGCTGGCATAATTATTATGACTCTACAAATGGGAGGGAGAAGTTACCATATTGGGAGTGACTATGGTTAAATTTAGTAATAGAAGAGATAAGGTAGAGCACCAGAGATGGGTCCTACAAAACTAACAAAGAAGAATATTGTGCATTAGTGGGAGAACAAAAGAAGGCCAAGGGAAATAAATACCAAGGCGAAGAGGGCAAGAGAGAATTTTCTAAGTTCATATGTTTTCATTGTCATGAGCATGGGCACTATGCTTTGAATTGTCCACAAAATAATGCAAGAAAGAAGGAGCTTACAGTTGTAGTAGATGAAGGATTGGATTCAGAGTTCAAGCTTGATTTTACTCTCATTGCATGCATGGCCAACACTGTAATGAGATGCATGTGGTATCTAGACAGTGGTGCCTTATTCCATATGACATGGAATAGATATCTATTCAGTGACTTGGAGGAGAAGGACCTCCAGCAAAACATAGAGTTTGGAGATGACGGGAGGTATAGCGCAACCAGCATAGGTATAGTTACCTTTTAGAGGGATCTGGGCTCCCCTCTTAGACTAGTATATGTTTTGTATGTTCCAGGCCTAAGGAAGAATGTTGTCTCCATTGTAGTATTGGAAGACCATGGTTATGAGGTGATGTTTAGAAAAGGAAAATTTTTCCTTAAACAAATTTCCATGAGACAGGTGAAGAATATCAGTTCAAGAGTCAAGAACCTATATGCTCTCAAGGTTGAGGATGAGTGAAATTTTTTAAGGAGAAAAGAAATGGTTAATGAATTAGTGGTTGAGAGGGAACAATTATCTCTCAACATGCATCCTTAGAAGCAGTCTCAAAAGGTTGTGGAGAAGCCACAATTAGAGAAGAAGAGAGGAGAACGAGTGGAAGATTCCACTCAAGTAGAGACCTCCAGGAGGGGGAAAATTAGAGAAAGATGGGAAAAGACAGTACATGTTGCTACACCTCTAGGTTTGAGGTGGGGCGATGTGCAGATATAATCCCAAGGATAAATTTGGGTAGGGTCCATTGGTATGGTGCGTCTCATGGATCAAACCTGGTTATGAGGAGTCCAAGGTACAATAGTAGCATGAAGGATCAATTATATTGATGCAGTCAGATGTCAGGAAGACATAAATTAGAGTGATATATGTTGGATACTAGAGCACATGTCAGAGTTGGTATCATTGCAGAGAGTCTAGTAGACATGTGTAGTAGGATCCAGTAGTCAGAAGACTTTGATGAGAGATGCATTATATTGATTCAGTGCTCCACGCTACCGACATTTTTTTCCTTCTCATCCAGGATATTATGGCACAACCAAAACCGAAAAAACATCTAGATGTATTCTTTCTATTGGTGATATTACCTACCTAATCCACATCAATGTATCCATGAAGTTGGATAGCTCTATTAGAGCATCTCAAACCAAGTGCAATCGATCCATGTAAGTATTTCAATACATGCTTGGATTCTATCCAACGTGCATGAAGGTGCTTAGTCATGAACTGACTGAATGTGTTTATTGCATAACATATATCTGGATGGGTGTTCATAAGGAACATCAGAGCCCCAATCAACTATTTATACTCAAATGGATTTGATAGATCAGGTCCAGTTGTTTTACCGCACAACTTCTTGAATTTAATTTCCATCAGAGTTATCATGGTTTTGCACTCGATCATACCAAACCTTTCCAGCGTATTTACTACATCCTTTACTTGTGAGCGAAAGATTTATCTAGGCCTTTTCCATACCTCAAGGCTGAAAAAATAATGCATGAGACCGAGGTCTTTCATATCAAATTTGGAGGCTAGCTTCATCTTGCATTCGATTATCAATGTTTCACTTCTTATTAATAATAAATCATCAACATATAGAACAAAAATTAGAGGAATACCATGAGTAAGCTTAAAATAGAGGTTAGGATCAATAGAGCTTCTAGTGAAACCTAGTTTCATTAGATAGTTTTCAATGCGAGCATAGCAAGCTTGGGGAGATTTCTTGAATCCATACATTGCTTTCTTCAACCTGAAAACATGTGTTGGGTAATCATCCATTCAAATCCTTGTGGTTGTTCCACATAGACCTATTCCTATAGCATACCATGGAGAAAGGCAGTCTTTACATCCATCTTATGAAGTGTCCAACTTTGACTAGTAGCAAGGGAAACTTTCAAATGGATAGTTGTATATTGAGCCATATTAGAAAATATATCATCGTAATATTCTTCTTGTTTCTAAGAGAAAAAAATAGCTATGAACCTTGCTTTGTACTTTTCGATTCTGCCATCGATTCTATGCTTGATTTTGAACAATGATTTTGAAGTCATAACAAACTTCCCATGCGACCTCAGCACAATATCCCATATATCATTTTTCATGATAGATTCATATTATTTGGCCATAGCATCCTTCCAAACATGTTCTTTGTACTCCTCAAGAGAAACCTTACAAAGACAAAAAATCTCGAGTGACCTGAACTGATGAAATCACATTGGAGGAGGAATAACCCTGCTACAAAAAAAATTCCCTGTGGTTTAACATATCTGAAGTGATGGCACTAGAATGAGGGAAATTTTAATGAAGGGAATAATCTTGAAATTGAAAATCCACCATCGATAAGGTGGTGAATTAAGGCTTAAGGGTTTTTCATCACAAGCTCTCTCCCAAAACCTAATTTTTGAGTAAAAACGTTAATCAACATAAAATTTGAATTAAACAATTAGATAAAATTAAGTGAAACCATGAACAATACAAAATGAGATATTTGGTTCCCTTAGGAAAAAGAGTCAATCATTAATGAATTTAAGATGATGATACAAAAGGAATCATAAGGGATGTATATGTACACAAATTATGAGGCCACGTGTCTCTATAAATATGTTATGGGTCCACATAAATACTTAGTTCTAACAAGGATCATTTTCAACTAATGGAATCATCAATATCAAATGTTTGCATTGCACAATCCAATTTTTTTTATTTTTGAAACCATGAACAAGACAACAAGAGATATTTGGTTCCCTTACGCAAAAGAGCCAACCATTAATGAAATTAAGATGATGATGTGAAGGAATCATAAGTGATTTATTTTTACACCAATTATGAGGTGGGATGTCTTTATAAAAATGTTATGGGTCCATGAAAATACTTAGGTCTATAAAGGATTATTTAAACTAATGTAATTGTCAATATTAAATGTTTATATTACACATAATAAAATTCTAATTTTGGTAAAACTTGTTGGAAGATATTTCAATAATAACAAAAAAAAAATGTTTGAAATATAAAATGTTTAACCTTCTCCAATTAAACAGTAACCTAATAATATAATACTTATTTATAAATAATTACAATTCATTATTATTATTATTATTATTATTATTATCATTTTAAAAAAAATATTAATGTTGAAGAAATAAATTTTACATAATTGTTTTTTGTAAGCTTAGGTAGATCCTTCCCATTTTCTATTAATTTAAAAACCGGGCAAAAAAGATATAAAAATTAGCCCTCAACCTGCCCGAAGGAAACCAAGCCTCTTGGCCATCTAAGTGCAATGTATGTGAACCAAAACATAAACAACCTTAATAACCTATACAAAGTTTGACGATACTTGATATCCAAGTCTGTAGATACTAAAATTTACATAAAATAAAACTTGCCACTAAAAAAAGAAGAAATGGTATCACTAGTCATCTTCTGACTCCACTGGGGCAGGATCTTTAGCGCTGGAACCAGGAATTTCAACTTGATGCAATGATTTTATATTTTTCTCCATCGTACCTGGTCTATCATACTGATGCAGTTGAAAAAGGTTGATTTCTTGAATATTTCTGTTGATATTTTCCATAGCAGACCCTAACTTCGGCTCTACTATCTCCTGGGTTGACATAACAACTTTTTCTAGCAAACATTTTATCATCCAATAAGTTCATATTCAATGCTGGAATAGGGAAATACATCCACGAGTATGACCTGGATCAACAACTACATTATTCAGATCATCAAGTGCCATATCATCCTCTTCATCCATATCGTTTAAAACCTTTGTTTCCCATCCATAAATACAAGATTTAACAAAATAGGGAATTTCAGCTGCGAAGGTTTGAATTATCAGCTCCATGAGTTGCTTTGTTGACTTCCTACCTCTTTTTGCAGGCTGATGAGAGATAGGTTGTTTGCCTTTATCCCCATTAGGCTTCCTGCCTCTAGTTTTCTTTACCATCTTATCAGAAACAATAAGAGGCTCTCCTAATACCAACAACCAAGAAATGTTTCCACAACATATACATATCAGAAAACTAGAAAGAAAAAACTTTTGTAAGTTGAAGGATAGACCATTCCCCTTACCCATTCTAACAACAGCATCAACTATCATTACCAGAAGAAAAATCCTTAAATAATTCTTATAAATTTACATTTCATTAATATATTTTATTCCAAATATAATTATGATTTGGGAAGAGTTTTTTTGAAAGTGTAAATAACCACTCTTCAAATAAAACACTAATAAATCCTATATTGAATTTTATGTAAAATTTAACCTTTTCACATTTTTTAATATATAATAACATATTTACTTATGTGAAAATTGACCCTTTTAGAATGTTATTATTACTAGAATGTGGTTATTTCAAATAAAATAAATTTTTAATATAGACATTTTGAAATGAATGTTTAACTTCTCATAAACGTGATTGCACATAACACTAGGTAAAATTTACATTATTTCATTTGTATGTGTTACTATAAATAATTTAACATATTTTCATAACAAAAAATATAAAGAATTTAATTGCCACAAATAACTAAGCATAAGCCTACTCACTTTTGCAAGGTCTCTCTAGCTAAGAAGAGAAACATTCAATATCTCATTATCATTAGTGACTCTACTATTCTTTTACACCACCTCATCAATGGCTCTCTTCCATTTGACATCAAACTCCAAGAAATAGTAAAAAATATCTATCATAAGCTAGGAAACTTCCGCTCCAAATTATATATTCATCTCCATATGCACAACAACTAGAAGGTATACCTCCTTGCTAATGAGGGGTTCTATCTAGAAAAAAGAAACCTTAAAGAAAATGAGGTTCTAATATTAAGCCCAATTCCTTAAGTGTTCCTACAAACCAGTTTTTGTAAGTGTCAATTTTTATATGGTATTTTTTAGAGGATCTACAAGCTAGCGTTTTTATAAAAATGTAACATAACACCAACTACAGGGTGTAGTTAGACTTGGGTGTAGTTAGAATTATGTTTCTACTGTGTGGATCAACACAACATAGTTGTTATAAATTATAAATATATTTTTAATTGAGATTAAAAAAAAAAACCTTAAAGTGGATGGGGTTCTAAGCTTAAGCAAAATTCCTTAAGTGTGCCTACAAACCATGTTTTGTAAGTATCATTTTTTGGTTGGTCTTTTTTGAGAATCTACGAGCAACACCCTTACACTAACCCTAGGGTGTGGCTTTGGATCACAATTTAGAATTGTGTTTAGTGTAACACCCTTACACCAACACTAGGGTGTGGCTTTGGATCAAAATTTGGAATTTTGTTGTCTACTAATGTAGAAAATACTTGTAAAGGGTGTACAATTGTGCCCCAAACCTAGATTTTATGAAATATAAATATATATTTTTTAATTTGGATTAGAAAATAAAGAAAGAAAGAAAGAAAATATAAATATAAAAAATGTTAATATCTTCTGTAAAATGGTAAATAAAGGTATACAACTTATAAATATCAAAATAAGAGAATTGTTTTTCTCTATTTATTTCATTTCATACACAACTTAAAATGAAATTAATCCATCCATATAAATGAATTTTCCTAAAAACTAAATATCCAAATAAATATTATGAGTTGGCCTTTGACTCAAAAAATAAGAAAAGTAAATAATAGTATACAAATCATAGATATGAAAATAAGATAAAAATGTTTCATCATCTTTCTCAATCCATACCTCAATGAAAATGAAATGAATACCTATATATAAATGAGCTTGTCCAAAAACTAAATATCCAGTAGTTGACATTTTTCATAAAAAGGCTTCTTTCTTTATTAAGATTTCACTACTAGCATATATAGTTTCACCATATATTCAGTTCCTTTTTCCCCAATTTCACTCTAAATCAAGTGGTACATTGAGATCAAAAGGAAGAGGACTTTGTTACTTTTCCATAAAATCATTTTCTTTAAATGGAATATTGACATCAAGAAGGGGTTTTTGGTCCTTCTTCACCATGTTAAAATTTTCTTGAGACCAGACTTGCATGTCCAAATCTAGCATATTAGTCTCGAACTCCTTCTCCACCATATGTGTTTGTCCTTCAAATGGCCCATTATAAATATTTAGATCAATTGTAGCTTCCTTGGAAATTTCATGCCTAGAATTTGAATCACTATTAAATAAGTCTGGGGATGTTGATGGAAGAATGCCTTTGATGCATATACCAAAATTCCCATGAATTTTTGGTATTTTATCTAATCCATTGTATACTTTGAACACAATACCTTTAGGAGAATACATGAAATTATTTCTACACTTAATTTCATTCTCACTGACATCAGAAGCCATGAGAAAGTGAACAGGAGGAGCTTGTGTAATGGTAGAAACAAAACCAAGAACTCCATGAGAACTACTAGCAGCACTTTCTATACCTCTTATATTATTCACAACTTTCTTTTCTTTTCCCTTAAATTGTAGTGATATAGAACCTGGATGAAGAGTGCCTTCAACTACTTGAATAGATGATCCAACCTAAAATAAAAAATTTCTTTCCACTAATTTCAAAAGAGCATTGATTTTAGGATGGGCGTCAATGCTTCTTGTGCATAAAAAACAAATGTTCCTACAAGAAATATAACTCATTTGATTGATATTTTGACCATCTTACCATAAAACCTTAAATTGACATTTACATTCTTCTTCTCCATCAACCCAAAGATGATTCGATTGAGGAATATATAAATATAGAACTTGTCAAATTAAATAATTAAATAAAAAACAATAAAATCATTTTTAACTAATAGATTAAAAAATAAAACCAATAAAACATATGTTGTTTTTATTAAAAAAATTTAATTGATAAAATAATGTTAACAAACATAAAACTAATGATATAATCTATACCTTTTTTCCACAAAATGGGGAAACTTATGGTAGCTCAATTGAAATTGATAAAATAATTTTAAAAAAATATAAAACTAATTATATAATCAATACATTTTTTTTACAAAGTGGGGAAACTTACCATAACTCAATTGAAAATTGGAACACCCATGACTAAGGAAGTATAGGTCACTTGGAATTATGTATTGATGCTCTTTAAGCAGCTAGACTGGTCACTTGGAATTACCTATTAATGGTATTTAAGGTATTAGACCTTCACACCTCTCAAAGGCCTCTTCTCTGACCATTAAGCTATTTCCTTACATCTTAGAAAGACAAGTTACACAAAAAAATTTAAGACGTATTCCAAACCTTATAAAAAAAAAATATTATTCAGCCTCTATTTTTAAAAAGAAAATTAAACTAAAAAATAAAATACAATATAATGTGTGATTATCCATAAGAAATATTAAAGAAAAATAATTTTAGAAAGTTTCAATAATTGCACTTAAAAATAATTTTAAATAAATATTTTAAAAATAATATTTAAGATAAATTTTTTAAGAAAAAACATATTATATAAAGTGTTATGTAAAATATTCATAGGTTCTTGGTTTAATCACCTATTGACCCATGTCCATATGAAACACAACACGTTGCATCAACTTTCTCAATTTCCAATTCCATAGTTTAAAAAATAAAAAATAAAAATGTAAAAATTAGTATATTTTATACATTAATATATAATAGAAATAATAAAACTAATAATATCTAATTGAAAATTATATTTTAATTAGAGATTAAATTACTTTATAAAAAATTGTTCTCCCGAGGGGTAGTGCAACTAACAAATGCAATGTTGTGTACTAAGAGATTAGAGGTTCAAATCTCCCTACTTGTCTTTGTCTGTGGAAGGAGCATACATAGGGACCTATGGTTTATGGTGCTATCATTAGGAATTCAGACACCTTGTGACTCAAATAAGAAACTGGCCCAATTGATTATTCCTCAAATTAAAAAATATAAAAGTATAATATGTGTTTTTACCTTATTTTGATTTGCATCCGCTAAACTCATAAACTAATTGAGATGATTTATGAATTGATTTAGAGTGTTCGAGGATTTTTCTCTGGGTTATGTGAGTTTTCAGATGATAGCACGCCTAACCTATGGCCTGAGTAGCCACAACCCAAGCCCTGAAAATCACACGGGATCACACCTGGCATGAGCCAACCTAGCCCTTAGCATGATTGGGGTTTTTCCTATACATTTTGGAACTCGTAACATTTACATCAATAAATACTTTAAAAAAATATTATGTCACTATTTATTCTAGAACTAGTGATCTCGTCAAAAGTATTATTTGAAATACAATATAAAATGAAAGTAATTCTATATAATTTATGATACCCCTACTATTTACTATTCTATTTATTAATAAAAAAAGTTTTTAAAGAAAAATCTACTCAAAATGTACATCAAAACTTAAAAGCTATTAAGAAAAAAAAATATTTTTCATATTACACCTATTTTGAAAAGAATCATGTTATACCAATTTGGCATAATAAAAAGAAATGAAGGCTACCTCTTTCACAACCTCATTGAAATATTTTAGATTTTTACCATCGCTTGAACATGAAGCACTTATGGCCATTTCCACTTTCAGTTTGCTACAATTTTCATCTTGGATTTGCTCTGTTGAGATTCGAAACCTCGACCTGATGTCTTCCATGGTTTTAAACATCTCCAACGGGAACACTTGATCCTCACTTCTAGGAAATCCCTTGTAATGAATACTGAGTGACTTCCCTTCTATGATGTGTATGAACATCATCTTCTAAGTAGTCTACTGCTTCATCCTTCTCACTTATGTTGACCCTGTGATGAGTATTATGTTCTCTCAAAACTCAGTTGTGCTTAGAAGTCTCTTCTCCGCACATGAAATCAAACCCTTTTAAAATTTGGTAATAACTTGTGCTAGTTTTATCACACCCTAGGATGGTCCAGGGTTCATTGAATGAGCAAATTGGACCAAATCTTGCAAGGCACGTGATACTGTGTAAAATATTAATAATTTAATGTTTATTTACATTCATCACCAAGTAGTTGGAATTAATGTGATTCATTTAGATTTAAATTTCATGATTACGCATTGTATAATTGTGGGAAAAAAACAAAGTTATAATAACAACTTTATGGTCTTTACATTTTTATTTGTGACTTTTTATAATTTTTGGTGGAATTTTGGCCGAAATCCGTATGAAATATTCGTGCCGAAATTAGTATGAAATATTCGTGTTGTTTAAATTGGTTTTTCTGTTGCATATATCCATTCAACACCCTGAAAAAACCCATGGGGAACTTCTATTGTGCATAGTTCACCCATCAAACTTGTAATTTGATAAATCCCTCTTTGATTCTAAAAAAATTAGATATGAAAATAAACAGGATTTTTTTTCTAGATATGCCTACTTCTATTATAAAATACAAATCATAGATATACATTCGTCATCCTTTGGAATTACTGTGTTAGCCAATTCCGGCGGGAAATAGAAAGTTCAAAAATTCAAAAGAGGGGATAGCAGAAACCAAGCCAATAAACCTGTCCATGTATCAAATAAAATGTTTCCCTTATAGGGGAACCAAATCCAAACATCATTATGAAGTGCGTAAAAAAATTCAAGAGAACTAAACCATAACTAAACCAAAGCATAGAAAAGAGACAAGTGAGAATCAAGAGGTTAATATGGCTACCTCTTACCATCTTGCAATGGTGGTTGAGGCAGCTCCTCCTTGATGCAGCACCTATACTTGTATATGTCATCCTCGAGCTTGGATTACATGTGGTCATCTAAAAGACGGAGAGGAGGTCGAGCAGGCACTTGTCTCAGAATCCTTGCCATCTTCATTAGAGCTTCCGCTGCCATCATTGTTCGAGGCGTCCTGAATTAAATTAGCCGATAGAGCCACCATTTTGAGTGGAAGATTGAGAGAGGTAGGAGACATAGTGGATTTGTGCATCTGTTTCCTGGAGCGAGATCCAGAGGGCCCCGAAGAGGCTTCATGAAGGTGCATGGAAAAATGAGCGGAGAGGCTGTGAGGATCTAAGTCCCGAGGCGCAACTAGATTTAGAGACAAGTCCATGGTTCTACCAGGCATGGTGTGAATAGGAGGGTGGGATGGGAGGCCACGACCTCAACCTCTGTGACACTGCATGAAGTGGTGATGAGGCATGGCTGAAGCAGAGCTACAGGAATGTGAAGGAGGCAGAGGAGGAGGATAGGCTGCATGACAGAGAGCAGTTTGGATTGAGGGATGATGTAGGGCCTTGGCAAGAGCAGAATTGGAATAGGAGGAGAGAGAACCGAGACTGAGTATAATAGAAAGGCCAAAGGATAATATTGGAGATACTTCACCATTGTCCATATATGGTTTCAGGAGGATTAAATCTGCAAATGGAGGAATGAATGCATAGAGGACGAAGTTAATTCTCACTAGGTGGAGAGAGGACACGGCAGATGGTTCAAGGCTAACGGATTTAATATCACCCACACCCCAAATTTTAATAACCACATCAAGGCCATGTGCCTCTTCGTGATGAGGATGGCTGTGAGGGAATGACATGGGCAAGTGGCTGTTGGCTGGATCACTAGTGAGCACCTACATCCGGGGAATAAATTATAATAATTATTATTATTAATTGAACTTTAATTAATATTTTTTTGGTACCAAGTAATTTTTTAGGATGCTTGCAGCTAGTATGCTAAGTTACATAATATTTATGACTTATATTAATCATGATTGAAGGATACATGGATAAGTTATCAACCATTTGTGTTAGTTAGCGACCAAGAATGAAGAAGGTACATCATTTCAACTATCATTACATCTCTCATAATTCATCAATAATTTGTTGATGACATTTTGATATTCTTTCAACCCACTCTTAGGGAATCTAGAGTTATACGAAACATGCTCTCAGATTTTATGGATGTGTATGGAATAGAGATCAATGATGAGTAAACGAGTATATATTTCTTCAACTACAATTCTTCTATTGAACACCATCTTTCCAAAATGTTGGATTTCCAAGTTGCATGAACACATCGTACCATGCATCATCCTCTGATTTAAACTCCACCATTGGAGTAGTCTTTCGCTTCATCCTTCTCACTTCTTTTGAACCTAAGATGAGTATTATTTTATCGGGAAACTCACTTGTTCTTACAACCCTCTTAAATTTTTTTAATAACTTGTGCTATTTTTATCAGACCCTCAGATGGTTTAGGGTTCATTGAATGAACAAATTGGACCAATCTTGCAAGACACATGTGATATTGTGTAAAATATTAATAATTTAATGTTTATTTGCATTTATCATGGAATATATATATATATATATATATATATATATATATATATAGAGAGAGAGAGAGAGAGAGAGAGAGAGAGAGAGTATTTGGAATTAATGTGATTCATTTAGATTTAAATTTTAGGATTGAGTGGTGTATAATTGTGGGAAAAAATTAAAATTATAATAGTAATTTAGTGGTTTTGGATTTTAAGTGTGACTTTTCATAGTCTTAGGTGGATTTCTGGCCAAAATCCATAGGAAATATTTGCGGTGAAATCTTGATTTGTGTTGTTTAAACTAGCTTTTTTAATATGGATTCAACACCCTGAAAAAATCATAGAGAAATTCTATTTCTTAGAGTTCACCCATCAAACTTGTGATTTCAATGAATCCCTGTGTGATTCTATATAAACTAAGTCTAAATATTAAAGTAATAATTTAAAGTTTTGATTAATTATAATGAATAATAATTAAGTTTTTCCAGGCATAAAATAGTCCATAAATGAGTGTACTGTTAACCATTCTACCAAATCACCAACTTCGAATTGGATAGGTATAATCACTAGCTTAAAACTAGAGAGGTTTCCACTAGACACTATTTTTATAAAATATATTTAAATACATTGAATATTGTGTAAATAAATTTTATTATAATATATATAATTAATAATAATAAATGGATTATCAAAATTTCCAATATTTTATAAGATATATTTTAAAATTTTAATGAATGATAATGAATAAATTTGACTTAATTTTAGAATTTAGTTATAGGTATTGCGATGTAAATAAATTTTAAACTAATTATTGATTTATTTTAATAAATAAATTTAATTTTAAATTAATTTATAATTGTTTTATGTATCTATATAATTTTAAATTAACAATTTAAAATTTATTTAATTAATAAAACAAATCAATGATCAAAATTGACCCAATATTATAAAATTCACCCAATCAAAATTGAATCATTTTGTCATTTTAACAAATCTTAAATTAGTAATTTAGGGTTTTTTTATTTTATTTTAATCACGATGGATAAATGAATATATTTTACCATATTCAATAAAAATTATTTTATTAACAAAATTTAAAATAAATAATTTAGAATTTATTTAACTAAATAAATTCTAATTACCATTTTTTTTTCTAAATATGGCTACTTCTATTATAAAATACAAATGGAATTGTTGCATTTGCCAACTTTGGTGGGAAATAACAAGTTCAAAAATTCAAAAGAGGGGATGCCCGAGAAGGTGAAACCATCCCATGAAACCTATCCATGTATAATAGAAAATGTTGCCCTTATAGGGGAACCAGCTCTAAACATCATTATGTAGTGCATAAAAAAAGTAAGGAGAGCTAAACCATAACTAGACCAAAGCATAGAAAAGAGACAAGTGGGAACGAGGAGGTTAATCTAGTTGCTTCTTATCATCCTGCAACAACGGTTGAGGTGGCTCTTCCTCGATGTGGCACCTGTACTCAGAGATGTTTTCCTCGAGCTTGGAAAGCTGGGTGTCCAAAGACAGAGAGGAGGTCGAGCAGGCACTTGACTCAGAATGCTTTTTGTCTTCAATAGAGCTGCCGCTGCCATCACTGATAGAGGCGTCCTTGGCTATCTTAACATTTAGAGCCACCATTTTGTGCAGAAGATTGAGGGAGGTAAGAAACATGTTGGATTTGCGCATCCGTTTCCTGGAGCGAGATCGAGAGGGCCCGAAAGAGATTCATGAAGGTGCATGGACAAATGAGCGGAGAGGCTGTGAGGATCCATGTCCTCAGGCGCAACCAGATTTAGAGACAAGTCCATAATTTTACCAGCCATTGTGTGAATGGGAGGATGGGATGGGAGGCCACTACCTCCACCTTTGCAGAATCACATGCGGTGACGATGATGCATGGCTAAAGGAGGGATATAGGAATGTGAATGAGGCAGAGGAGGAGGAAAAGCTGCATGACAGAGATCAGTTCAGGTTGAGGGATGATGGAGGGCCTAGATAGGAGAAAAATTGGCATAGGAGGAGAGAGAACTCAGACTGAGAATAATAGAAAGGCCAAAGGATAATGTCAGAGATACAACACCATTGTACATTGTAATATTTCCGAATGGGGAAGCAACAATACAAGACATAAAAATGGAAATAACAATGTATAACATCATATCAATATATGAGACCAACATGGAGTCATTTTATTAGTCATATCAGTAGAAAAATGGTGGAATACAATGAGGCACAAATCATACAACATCAACCAACAAGCCTCCAATAGATAAATACCCTTAAGGATGAGGTGCTACTACTAGGAAAAATGTCGGAGAGTTGCTAGAGCACAATCAAAAGTTCACAACTACAACATATGAATATACAATAGTATAATGGCTTAAATATGCCTTAATAGATAATATGCATGAATATCAAGGGTCTATAACAACCTCCAACAAGAACTCAAGAGGGTTTTTAGAAAATACACGAATATACAAGAAATGAACCAAAGCCCTAGGGCTGAAGATTCACTGCTACTAAACAGCTGGAAAGATGTGGCTGATCTGATATAGCAAAGAATGAAAACTCCTCCAATAGACTCTCCAGATGAAAGTTTTATCCCTTCACTGGAAAACCTTCTCTCCAAATGGTGTACCGAAACCACCCCTGCAACTCCTCCCTAAAATAACGCAGTCCAAGACTAAAAATGTGTTGTAGGGGAAAATGATAGCATGGCTTGGTGCCAAATGCTACAATAAGGCTCAAGGGCCTTCCTTACTAGCCTCCCAATGGAAGAAAACCTTCCTCCACTGAATTCTAGCTCAGAAATCACACAAATGAATTCTCCACTGCTGCACCCTGCAACAAAACACAACGCTCTGCAGAAAATGCACCGTATAAGAAAGATGGAGCTTGACCTGATGCTAGAATATGGAAATATAGTGCATATAGTTCTCTTGAGTAGGCACTCGAAGTCCGCCGAGGATGAAGGTAGGATTCCCACTCGGGAAGACTCTGTGCTAAACAACACTGCAGTCTTAGCTAAACAACTGAAGAAAGCAAACATTCATACAGACCATAACAAAATAATAATCAACAACATACCCACAATCATTGCCATCCGCTTCCTTATATGCTTGGTGAGCTTCCTCACCTTTCACCCCACTCATTAAAGCCAGGACTTCTATGCATGGAGTCTCCCTCCAAACCTGTGTTATCCCACAATGAATGCCACTCCTTCCATACCAGCGTTGTTGATTTGGTTAAGGTTGACCTAGTCTACATGCTCCAACCCATTTTCACACACAATGGTGCTTAATGAAGCCACTAAAATGATATCCATTTACATTATTAGTGATTTTATTCATAATAAGGAGATTTATGGTTCTCCATACCCTCTTATTCATCAAACTAAGAAGCAAAAACAAAAATTAATATTCCAACTAGCTTATAGCTAATTGGGAATATTACAATCCTCCCCTCCCATATGTTCCTTGTCCTCAAGCAACTGTAAAGGTGAGTGCTACAACTCTTCTCATTCTTCATTGGTGACACCTCCATGTGATAAGCTCCCCTCATGAACCAAGTGTCTCCCAACGAATCCCTCCATGAAATGATCCTCCCAAGTACTCATGAGATGCCAATGACTCACCTCATAAGGAAGCAAAAGATCCAATGTAGCAATCATGGTTTGCCTAATGTTATCCCAGAAACATAAAGCATAAGAAACATGGAGCATATCACTCCCAATGGGCATGTTCAATCCTTGCATCCTTCCTCCATTCATTCCCACAATAAGAATAAGGACACCATCAATGTATGGGATCAAAACCAAGGATGCATAAGCTTCCATATGAAATATTGGAGGAGGATCATAGTTTCACATGTGGAACCATCGCATTATGTCTCCTGACTACCTTAGATAATGATATAATAAGTGGTTTCCTCAACACTTACTTACTGCCATAGTCTTCTCACATGTTTTGAGAAGGTGGGTGATGTTTGGTGCCTTTAGAGTACACCTTGAATGATATGTCATCTCCATATATCCTCCTAGGGAGTGGCCATGCTCAACACTGTTTATGGCCCCAAGTTGACCATGAAGTTTATAAGGAAGAATGCCCCCACATGGAGCAATGGCTTGCATATGTATGGTAAAGGAATGAAAATATTCATCAATTAAATCAATATGCATAAAAACATAATCCTTACCATATACTTTGTTCACACTAATAGAGTGGCTCATAGATAGATCCCTTTTCATTCCTAAAGAGGAAATACGTGGTTGTGATAACTACATCAAAGAGTTATGTCTCTCCTCCATATCCACATGATCCATGCATCTCCTCAGATGCTGATATATCTCCTCTCCAAAGCCTTCCCAAGTAAACCCCTCCATGATGGTAAGGTATGCTCTCATGGAATAAGTGTGGCTAAAGAGAAAATCCTCATGTGATGTATGTAGTAACTTCTCCTTGAGCTTGGATGATCTAGATAAGAATATCCTATTCTGATAGTATATGACTCCATATCTTACTGAATATCCCTCCTCTAATAGCTGGTCATCAAGTATCATGCATGTAAAAATATCCCTTGAATAATCCACCAACAACTGGGATTTCCAATAAGGATCTATCCTCCATAGTGACAACGCTAATGATCTATCATATAAATCATCTCTCATGTGGATGCCCCCTTATTTGACGTCTCCCATGCCAAAGTCACATACCGTTATGCTGCTATCATCCTTATCCTACTCCTCTCTCAGCGCAATATGTGAGGTGAGAGTGGGTAATAATAATGTTGGGAGGATGTCTCCCTCCTCCTTGAATATATCCAAGACTCTCAACACTGTACCATGACCTCCCAATGTTCCCACTCCTCTTGGATCTATGAGTGGTGCAACATGTTGTGAGACATTTTTCACCAACTCCTGATCAAGTGGCCTCCCAGGTGGTTTTCCACTAAACAATAATGTCTCATGGGCCAAATTCATCTACATACATGATGAGACTATTAGGTCCTTGACTCCACTGCACAAATCCAACTTTGGTTTTTGTGTCCATTGTCAATAAAAATAGAAACCCTCTGATCCTGAATGGAACCTCAAACCCTCAAGGTCAAGTAATTGGGTACTCCTCTCAATGATGAAAGGGCCCCTCCAATTGGAGAAAATGCTTCATTCCCACCTCCTAGTGGTGGTGGATCCTCTCTTTTTATCCCAGTGCTGTGACCTCCTTCTAGTTCTTCTTCCTCTTCCTCCTCATCATTTGAAAAGACCTCTATACATTGTGCCTTTCTTGTTGCACATCTATGTCTGAGCACCCATGATTCTTGGCAAGTGAATAAAATCTCCCTTCTCCTCAAGTCTCTTCAGACATCGTCACTAAGAGGTACTTTGTTTTGGCTCTCCTTTGAAAGAGGAGCGTTCTCATCCTTTCTGTTTGATGGGAAAGTGGGCTTTTTCTGAAATGTTGCCATTTCTTTTGGCAAGGCATATTGTAGATCTCTATCCCTTTCAATGGCATCTTGAAGGGTAATGGGTTTGGTATATTTAACCAACCCATGTAGAGGTCTTGCTATCCCATCAATAAACATATAGACCCTCCTTGTTGTATATAAATCAGGAACCATAATAGAAAGTTTTAGAAATTAAGAAATATAAGTTTTTGGAATATCTAATTGTTTGAGCTTTTCTAGCCCCATGAAAGGTGATTACGGGTATCTTCAATCAAACCTCTCTACCAACCTCCTCATTAACTCTGAATATGCATCACATTGGCATGACCCAATGTAGAAATTACATGAAACCACCAATCATGTGCTTCACCCTCAAGGTGAAGTGATGTTATCTTGATGGCCTCCATCTCTGGTACTTAGTTTAGTTGGAAGTAGATGTCTAGCTTCTCTATCCATTATTTGGAAGTGCATTTTGATGACCCATCAAAATTGGGTAAGAAATATCTACCCATAGTTTGGTGTAGATCATGAGTCTGTATGAATCTTCCACCTCTATTATGATGTCCGGGTCTCCTATTGTCCTTGATTTGAAAAAACTTTTGAAAGCTCAAATGGTCCTTGAATATTTAAGATTGAGACTCATACTCAAGGAAATAAAATTCAAGATTTTATTGTTCTTGAAACCCTCCATTTCCCACTACTAAAAATGTAGGCATTCTAGAGTGTTGGGAAACCTTCTACCTCACTTGTTGATCATTCAAGTGATGAGAAATTTCGGAGCCTTCTCCATGTGGAAAACCTTTATGGGATTCTTTTTGTCTATCCATCCTCATATCATTTATTTCTCTTTCAATGTATTTCATAGTTCGAAGAAGAATCTTAGGGAACTCCTGCTCCTCATCTTCTCCTCATAAAGGAGTTTCACCCTTGTCTTTTTTATCATCTATAAAATCATATCTCCGGTTTCCTCTGAGATACCTCTTCTTCTCTATCTGTGAGAGGATCTCCTTATCCTGATGACATATTGGCTTAATACGCACATGCTGAGCCAACATTATGCTCTAATACCACTATAATATTTCCAAATGGGGAACCAACAATACAAGACATAAAAATGGAAATAGCAGTGTATAACATCACATAAATATATGAGACCAACATGGGGTCATTTTATTAGTCATATCAGCAGAAAAATGGTGGAATACAACGAGGCACAAATCATAAAACATGAACCAACAAGCCTCCAATAGATAAATCCCCTCAAGAATAAGGTGCTGCTACTAGGAAAAATGTTGGAGAGCTACTATAACATAGTCATAAAGTGCACATCTACAACATATGAATATATAATAAAAGAAATGGCTGAAATATGCCTTGAGAGATAATATACATGAAGATAAAGGCTCTATAGCAACCTCCAACAAGAACCCAAGAGGGTTTTCAGAAAATATACCAATATACAAGAATTAACCAAAGCCCTAGGGATGAATATTCACTGCTACTAAACAGTTGGAAATATGTGGCTGATATGATATAGAAAAGAATGAAACCTCGTCTAATAGAATCAGATGAAAGCCTGATCCCTTCACTGGAAAAACTTCTCCCCAAATGGTGTACTGAAACCGCCCCTGCAACTCCTCCATAAAATAACACAATCCAAGACTGAAACTGCACTTTAGGGGGAAATTATAGCATGGTCTAGTGAAAAATGTTGCAATAAGGCTCAAGGAACTTCCTTACTAGCCTCCCAATGAAAGGAAAACTTCCTCTATTGAATTATCGCTCAGAAATTACCCAAATGAATTCTCCACTGCTGCACCCTCCAACACAACACAACCCTCTGCAGAGACTGCACTGTAGAAGAAATATGGAGATTGGCCTAATGCTAGAATGTGGAAATATAGAGCATATGCTTCTCCTGAATAGGCACTCAAAGTCCCTCGGTGATGAAGGTGGGATTCCCTCTCGAGAACACCCTATGCTAAACAACACTAGAATTTTAGCTAAACAACTGAAGAGAGAAAACAGTCATACAAAACATATCAGAATAATAATCAACAACATACCCACAATGGTTGCCATCCCCTTCCTTATATTCTTGGTCAATTTCCTCACCTTGGGACCCAATCATTAAAGCCATTACTTCCATCCATGGAGTCTCCCCCTGAAAATGTGATGTCCCACAATGAATGCCACACCTTCCATACTAGAATTGTTGATTCAGTTAGGGTTGACCCAGTCTACATGCTCCAACCCCTTTTCACACACAAGGGTGCTTTATCAAGCCACTAAAATGATCTCCATTCACATTAGCAGTGATTTTATTCCTACTATGGAGATTTATGGGTCTCCATACCCTCTTATTAATCAAACTAAGAAGCAAAAAAAAAAATGATATTCCAACTAGCTTATAGATAATTAGGAATATTACATCCATGTATGGTTGCGGGAGGCATAAAATTGTAGATGAGGGAATTAATGTGCAGAGGAAGAAGTCAATTCTCACCAGGTGTAGAGAGGACGTGGCAGACGGTTCATGCTAGCAAAGTTAATATCACCCATGCCCCAAATTTCAATAACCATGTCGGGGCCATGTGCCTCCTCGTGATGAGGACGACTGCTAGGCGATGGCACATCCAGGTGGCTACTTGATGGATCACTAGTGAATCCACCAAGAATGAATAAGGTGCATCTTTTAAACTATAATTGTGTCTCCCATAACTCATCAATAATTTGTTGATGACATTTTGATATTCTGTAAACCCACTCTTAGGGAATATAGAGCTATACGTAACATACTCTCGGATTTTATGGATGTGTATGGCATAGTGATAAATTATGAGAAAATGAGTATATATTTCTTCAACTACAGTGCTTCTATTGAACATCATATTTCTAGAATGTTGGGTTTCCAAGTTCCTAGCCTTCTAGCTAAATATCTTGGAGTTCCATGAGAGTACCCTATTAGGAAAAGATCCTTGAGTATATCAACCAAGTTAAATAACTAGGCCTTATGGGCCTTGAATTTTTCCAGCAAGGTTGTCCTACTGAAATTAGTCCTGCAAGCATTGTTAGTGTATTAAATGCCAGTTTTATTCGCCCCCAAAATTATTTGCAAATAAATTACATGAAAATTATATTTATTATGGAAAGGGGAAAATAACACCAATCAATGGTAATTGGTAGCATGGGACACTTTTTTCATTGAAAATATGGTTTGGTTACTGGGGTTGCAAGACTCAGAGTCTTTGAAAAAATATTTAGGTGAAAAAATATGGTGCAGATGGATTCATGGGGGAGAGAAACTGTGGAAGAATGCTTGGGATAGAAAATACAATACAACCACCTCTGAAGCTGATAAAGTTAGATATATAATAGTCATCCATGGATCATCTTCCTAGAAATTGGCTCAAGATATTATAGGTCTTATACAAGGAAATGTTTTTTGGAGATAAGGAGAGGGGACACTGCTTTCTTTTGGAATGATGCCTAGAAATAACTCCCCGAGCTAAATAAAAGGGAAGAATTAAGGGAGTTAGAACCTTTACTACCTATCATGGTGGAATAAAGGTGGTTTATTAATAGAATTAGAACCAAAAAAATTCACAGTAGAGAGAATGGAAGAAAAAATATGACTAGCAAAAACATCAAGCAAAGTATCCATAGGATAGCCTAAGTGAAGAACTTCAGGAAAGAAAAATTGAGTTAGACTAGGAGCCTAGAAAATTATGATTGGGATATCAAATGAAAGGCATGCTTACCCTAAATGAAGCCTACTCTCTGATGGTAGGGCATAACAACTTATCAAGAGTGCTATGGTGGAAAATATGAACCATTAGCCTTTGGCCCAAAGTTGGTCACTTCATTTGGTTAGTTGGAAGGAGAAAAATGTTGACTTGGGATAAAAATAGGAAAAAAGGTACCAAGTTCTATCCTACCATCACCTATGTGGAAACTGGGAGGAGGATATGGAACATAATTTAAACACAGGTGCATATGTAGAGGTAGTATGGGAACACATCTCACCAGTATTTAGTTATAGAAATGAAAATATAGATGATATAGTGGCTACTTTTGAACAATGGTGATATAACACTTTTCAATAATCTTGTAGTTAATAGAGCATGTATTCTATTTGGAGGTTTTACCTCATGGCCCCCATGCAAAGAGAATAATGGGAGATTTTTCAAAAAAAAGAGGAAACTAATAGAGAACACATGGGAGGTAATCAGACATAATGTCAAAGAAACATTCCTATTAGAAGCCTGGTCTATGGAATATTGGAAGGTAGATTAACAAGAGGTGGTAATCTTGAGGAAATTGAAACTAGGCCACAATATGAGTTCTCCTACAAAAATTAGAAGTCCAAAGATGAGTAGTAATTCTCTCATCCACTTTACCACACACTCCCCCACCCCCCCATGATCCCCCCACCATTGAGCTTTATCAATTTAAATTTTGATGGGGCCTCAAAGGGGAACCTTTCTATTGCTTTATTCGGTAGTTTTTTATAGAGATGAAAAAGGAATACCTTAAGAGTATATTTGTAGATTTTTGGAACTAATAGAAATAACATTGAAAAGTTTCAGCCAGCGGAAAGCAGTCTCCAAATAATGATTACAACATATTATCGAAGGTTACAAATTGATGGTGTTTTGATGATGGTAAAAATGACTGCTTAGAAATGCATTTATGCATCAATTCCTTCCAAATTTGAAAAAAGTGGGCACTTGGAGCTATTAATAGACCACATCAGGGAATTGATCCTTCCAATATATTATGTTATAGTTCTAATGCAGGTGGATATTGGTGGCCACCCACCTATTCCATTTTGACTCCCACCATCATTTCTTTCAGTTTCTCAGTTTCAGCACATCATAGTATTTTTAGCATGTTTTTGGGTCCTAAACTTCTAGATCCATTCTGAGGCCCTAAACAATGTTTTCTTGAAAAATGGGAGAAACAAGGAAGTTATTTTGATGTTGATCACATCAAAAGTTGTAGTCCTCAGATATATATTTCTAAAGAGATATTTATTGCATCAAACAAAGATAGCATGCCAAAGTTACGTCCCTGGGAAGTTGCTGCACCAATTTACCTAAACGGGGCCCATAGTTTTGGTGCTTCTTCTCCTAGGGTTAGGTTTTTGGATGTTTAGGGTTTTCCATTATTTCTCAAAAATAAATAGGCCTTAGAGCCTCATTTTAACATAGTTTATAGGCCTGTATACGCCATATATCTTCTTAAAGATAAGCTACCAACGCCCTAGCTAATTTATTTCCAGTATGTCTGTAAGCATATTTTGTTATTTGATATTAACGAAATGAAGTGTTATTTCCTTTGGATATTTGTATTTATGGTTATATGTGTATTTTTTTGTGTTCCTACATAAATTTAGATCAGTGGTATTAGAGTAGTCTTCTCTTTATCTGTTTTTCTTTTCATGTCCCCAACGAGGTCAGGGTATAAGGAGTTAGGGCTCGATGTGGTTTAACCCTTGCAAGATCAGCCTCGCAAACCCCAATGACCTCCCATGGTGAAATAAAATAAATATTAGGGAGCAGGAGATCCTATCAAAATATTTCTCGAGGAGGCCTTCGAGAAACATAGGAACACAATGATGGATGACTTTTCCCACATCCTTCAACAGTTGCCCACCAGCGGCACATCTACATCCATTAGCCGCTCTGGAGGCACCACTCCTTTCAAGGTACAAGTCAACTTTGACATTCCTATATTTTAAGGATAGATAAATGCAGATGACGTAGATAGATGGTTGAATTTGCTATAAGGGTATTTCTCAGTCCATGATTTCTCTGAGCATGATTTCTCAAACAAAGAAAAGATTATTTTTGTGCTCCTTAAAGTCGCCCCCCATGTCAAAGACTGGTGGGAAACCTACTGTGAGAAAAATTATGAGAGGGAAACCTCTATGTTCTCGAACACACCCACTTGGAATTCGTTACAAGACAACATCAAGGAATAATATTACCCCGTGGGAAGCTATTAGGACAAGTACATCTAATGAACCACATTGTGACAACAAATGGATCAAGATGTGTACAAAGAGATGAATTTGTTCCATAACCCATGCACAAAGCTCGGTATTAAATATTCAGAGAGATATTTTCTGCTCAATTACCAAAACTATTTTCACATAGACATTCAGGAGGAAATGGATTTCCTCAACATTACCTTGCTTGGCATGACATATTGCTATTCCACCAAGATCGAGAAGAAATTTAAGCAGAAGAAGCGAGACTTTGGATCCGTGAATCTGAAGCCAGTGAAAGGCACTCCTTAACCACATAACAAGGGTAAAATCCAAATCGGGGCAGCTCAGAAAAACACCACAAATCCAAACAAGGACACAGGGAAGTGGTGTGAATTTCATAACACCCCACTCACATCAAAAACGAGTGTGGGGCCAAAAATTCACAGGTGGCTGAACTGAAGGCACCTAAATCAGATGCATGTTCTGATCCTTAGTAAAAAATAGACAAGGGCAATGAAAAATAGAAGCAGATCGTTGATGCATATCCCAGTGCCATTATTTCCACCACTAAGCTCCAAAGGGAGGATCCTGAGGATTCATAGGAGGGGGAGCGCCTTTTCCCTTCGCAGATGTGGGTGAAGATTTTTCCACTATAATTCCTTGTCGATAGCAGAAGCTGAAAGAACCACATTTAAGTCGAAGTTGTGAAGCGGCTCGACCTAACGATCATAGCACACCCACCACTGTATACCATTGAGTGGCTTCACTAAGGAGGATATCTCCATGTCCAGCATCAGTGGCACCTTCCATACAACATCAAGCCATTCATGGATGAGATACCATGTGATGTTTCTCCTCCTTATGTGTTTGATGTATTATTGGGCCAACCATACTTGTAAAAGAGGCATGATGTGTATGATTCTAGGCTTAATTCTATTTCTATTACTTTGGGAAATAAAGTGCACAAGATACTGGAGGTAGTACTGTCTCTTGCCATCTCTTTGACCACTACAAAACAACACAGTAAGATTGTTTCCCAAACTAGGAATTTTTTTTTCATTACTATTCACCCATAGGAAAATAATAAGATTATGGCCAAAACCTTGAAATAGGGCTCCCCTGCATGGCAGAAACAAATGGAAAAAGTCATGGAGGAATACAAGGACATTTTCTCCTCACCCATAGAGGTTTCTCTACACTATCACGTCAATCACTCCACTGATCTGACCCTAGGCATGTCACTGCCTAATGTTGCCATACCTCATGCGACAACCCAAAAATAATCTACACATTTATAGTCTAAAGCTGATAAAGGAACCAAATTTATTAAACACATCTAGCACGTCTGCAAGCAAGTCCACGCCATCTTCGACAAATCCAATACCGTGTAGAAGCAACTCCATGATCATCATCGGGTGCCACACAACTTCCACATGGGCGAAAAAGTGGGACTAGATTTGTAGAATGAGCACCTCGCTGGACCCCACCTCAAGTTTCATTGGCTCTGATATGGGCCATACAACATCAGGAAGGAAAGTGGCTCACCGGGGACCAAGTTCAGTAGAATTTTCCTCATCTCACAGAGGAGCTCAACACAATGGGTACCATTGCTTCCTAAGGGGGAGGAATGATCCAAGTGGATTTCGGTGGCCACCCACCTATTCCATTTGGACCCCCACCATTGTTTCTTTTAGTTTTTTAGTTTTAGCACAACTTACTATTTTTAGCAGTTTTTTGGGTCCTGAACTTCTGGAGCTGTTTTGAGGCCCTAAACGACATTTTTTTGGAAACCTAGGAGAAACGTGGGAGTACATTTGAATTTTATCTCAAAAAAATTTGTAGTCCTTGGATATATATTTATAACGAGGTATTGAGCACATTAAACAAAGATTGTATGCAAAAGTTACGTCCCTGGGAAGTTGATGTACCAATTTACCTAAATGGGGCCCACAATTTTGGCGCTTCATCTCCTAGGGTTAAGTTTTTTGATGTTTAGGGTTTTCCATTGTTTCTCAAAAATAAATAGGCCTTCAAGCCTCATTTCAAAATATTTCATAAGCTTGTAAACGCCACATCTCTTCTGAGAGATAAGCTACGAGCGCCCTAGATAGTTTATTTCTATTATGTCTATAAGTGTATTTCTATTATTTGATATTAATGAAATGAAGTGTTATTTCCACTGCATATTTTTATTTATGGTTATATTTTTATTCTATTGTGTTCTTGCATAAATTTGGATCAAGTCCAACATTCAAGGAGAACAAGGAATAAAGTCGCATACTCCATGGATAACCTGGGTTGACAAAGTCAAGATTTCAGTCTTAATGTGAGGTGGAATTTATTGGAACATGTATGCTAGGTTGATTCAATCCAATATATATTTGATAGTTCTATTGATCCCCTACTAGGGGTGAGCACATAGTCTGAAACAAGGCATCGGGGGTCGATCTCACCACCCTGTCAATGTGATGTGAATTTTTGAGGAGGGTACGAATTTCCCCCAACATGCATTTGCATGTAAACTCAAAAATTACTATTAATAACCTTGGAGGATGGATGGGGGTGGATTTTTTCTTGGTGGCTTGAGAAAGTGTTCGAGGTGGTTGTGAGGTAAAGGAACCAACCTCCCTCCCATTGTTTCTATCACTCGACTCTTATCTTGGAAGGGATTTTTAGTTTGTAGGATTGGATTTAATATTTCAAGGTGTGGGCCTTGAAATAAACCAGTGAAGTGGAGCTTAGAGGGGAAAATTTTCTAGTGTGATGAGAATTTCCAGTTGGCTTTGTGGTTAGATTGTGGTCATCAATGCAAGCTAGCCATTTCCATATAAGGCTTGATTTCCTAGGTTATTTTTCTCCCAACCTTGATTTTATTAGCTATATTTCCTTTCAGTCTTTCAAGTCCTCTTCCTATGATTTTTCACAATAATTATGTTGGGATAGTATTTGTGGTAGTTCTAGGTAAATTTTATCATGGCCCTAGTCTATATTTGTATGAAAATTTAGTAGGGAATCTTGGCCAATGCATGGGATATCTCATATCGAGTTTATAAAAGTGGGACAATGAGTTACCACCTTCTTTGTTTAATTAAATATGGTGTAAATGTATAAACCCTACTATCTAGACTTGGTTGTTGCTCTATTTCCATTTAAACCCTCAGGTCTCAGTGAGTTCCAAAGTGATAGTGTTCCTTTTCCTTCGAGCCTGTAACTGAAATTTTCTCTCCAGTGGTTATATATGGTTCATATTTTATGGTGGTGGATTTTTTGTTTTTATTAACGTACATTATCTTAGTATTTTTCCTAATATTGTTTCTTTTTAGGTGTTTGGAAATATGTCCGTGAGTGTTCTTCAATGGTGGGAACCCCATAAACTAGCAATTCCTCTTATGAAATGCATGTGATGCAGGAGTGGTGGAGGTGCCAACAACCTATAGTGTATGAGGAGGGCTCAACCCTTTGCAATTTACTTAGAGTCTACATATTTTAATGTAGTACCACCTCAGACCCACCTCAGACCCAACAATAAATTATGAAATTTGAAGCTTAGGTTGTGGTAGAGATGAAATCCTACTATGAATCTGAGATAATGGTAGAGGTATCTTACTGGGTTCCATACCTTTGCAACAGTAGGGGATGAAAATATAAATACCTAAATCATGTTGCGCTTCACTTGAAGATGAAGAATCCTCTTGGTTTGGTGTCAAACGATAAACAAGTGGAAAGGTAGAATGCATTCAACTCTCTTGAGGAATTCAAAATAATGTTGAGGAACCAACATTTCACCTTGGACAGGTTTGATGCAAGGATAGCCCATGTGGAATGGCACCTTCATTGTGACTCAGATACCACTACTCCTTAAGGATCGAGTGTTAGGTACCGTACTCCCATTTCTTCTTCTAACTATAAATGGAAACTATGATTACTATTAAATTTGGTCTTATATTATGTTTTTTAAGTATTATAATTTATCTAATATGTTTTGGGTTTTTCTTTTGTACTCTTGAAATATTTTAAAAACTTTCTCAATGTATCCTCTTGAATTCCTTGGAGATCATAAACATCATCATAGTGAACCGGATATAATAGCTCTGTATTTTGAATATTTTTTTATAATATAGAGGCCTTAATTTACAAAAAAATATTAACCCCTGCATCATTTGTTGATCCATCCGAAATCCAAATGTTATTGTGGTTTTAGTAAGCTTTAATTCATATAAAATTTTATCGCTAGGAAAACATTTAAAATTTTAAATCAACACTTGTCACTTCCATAGCCTCTTTTTAGTGATTTTCGGTTAATTCACTCCCATTATTTTCCATTTGGATTTTTTCTTCAAAGAAACTTCCCACCTATTTTTTTCCCATGTCCTCCCATTTATTCTCCCCTATGCTCTCTTTATAGCTTGGACCCTAACCCCTCTCTGCAAGAATTATTAAAGCATGTGAACATTATCTTAGTACAAATTGTAATTCCTCTCTACTATTTCACAGTCCATTATCTTTATACCTATTCCAATCCTTTCTTTATTCATTCCATGATGTGGATACTCTCAATATAGGTGAGGAAATTCTTAAAAAAGGGAGCCCCCTCACACAAATGCCCAAACACATGTTGAAGCTTTAACAAGCCACTACCAAGAGAACAAGCAGGCTATCTAAGAGGAAGATGATAATGTAGATGAGGAGGCTCACGTTGAACATTAATTCGTGTCATATTCAAATCCATAGGAAAATTTTGGCTAATGGATTCCTAACATAGGGAATACTCGATTGAAACATATTCAATACATGCAAATTGTATACTTATATTGGAAAGTAAAAATTAAATTGGGAAAGGTTCTAGGTTATTATAATGACACCCAACACAATATATTTCTCTATATATATTACCTTAAACTATAGCTTAACAAACTAGAAAAAAAGGTACCAAAGTTGGCCAAGAAAATCATCAATCTATACTTCCAAAAAAGTGAAAATGTTGAACATGTCCTAGCACCTTCCTTGGTAGACTTCCCTACTATTTAATAGATTCTTTTCAAATAGATGATTTTTTACTTCTATGAGAACGTGTAGTTGGATAGATTTGTTTTTAGTTATAAGTATGATTTATCTTCCAACTTCTTGGATAATATCAAACTTAGTTATGTAACAAAATATTTTAAGCCATTTGGAGTGATAATTTCAGCAAGAAACAACCATAAGAATTTGGATTGACAATGAATGAGTGTATTATTGAGGGACTCCATGTGAGATATCATCGATAAAAATCGCTCATAGGTGTAAGCTTACCAGAAAAAAGAGATAATATTGACAAAAAAATTATGTCTCTACTATTGTTTTGGTTCTTGAAGCGTAAAACCAATAGTCAAGAAGTTGTAATGACTTTTTTTTTCATAGTAACACAATGTTTGTGTAAATTTATAGAAAAAAAGGGAAAAAAAATCTTAAATTAATAATTTAAAATTATTTGATTAATGATAATAAATGATAAAATTTAACCATATCATATAAATGATACATTTGAAGCGATGAAAACAAATCCTCAATTATAGATAGAATTTATTTGGTTAAATAAATTTTAATTAAATGATTTAGAGATTATTTAATTAGATAAAATTCAAATTAATAATTTAAGGTTTTTTCTGTAAATTGGGAATATTTATTATATTAAATCATATCAAAAATATTATAAGAGATAGGCCTATTGTGTTTTTTGGTCTATAGGAAAACTATACCAGTAGAAAATAATTACTGTTTTGTCCCATATAAAATGGATAAACCAAATAAAAACTCTTATCAAATACAAAAAATTGAAAAAAACAACCTATCTTAGGGGCTTGAGAGCATCTTCGTTCAACATATTCAGAAAAAATATGACTAAATGTTAAACTAACAAACATGATGGATAACATTTAGGCAATGGGTGAATCCTCCTAGATTATATCTAGTGATCTAGTTTCCTCCTCTAAATATGTGAATTCCAATTTGGGTATATTTTTTTTCTTGTTTTTATACCTTCTGATCCATTTCCCTAGGTTTTCTCATCAACAGTCAATAGAATTTGATGTTTCTCATCTAACCTTTATATCATGATTTTTATTATATTTTTTTTAGGTTAGATGTTTACGGCTTGCATATATATTTTTTTATCCTCCACTTCCACATATTATATGAATCTACAATCAATTTTGAACCCCTTTCTAAACATCCTCAATTCCTGTTCTAATTATTGTAGTGGTATTCCTAAAGTATGTCACTACAAAATGTTCAATTTCCAAATAAGCTCGTGAGGTACAAGAGATTCTATTGTTGCATAAACGTAATATACCTCTAGAGCCACCACCTTGAGGCATGATTTACCAACCACCAAGAGAGAAAATTTAGAGGGTTGAATGAGGAGGATGGCCAAGATATCCAATTCAAAACTGATACCAACTATGAGAGAGACCACATCCATTCCTAGACACCTAGTACATAAAGGCTATTTTTGTCCAGGTAAATTCCCTCTGTGGACAGAGGCGATCCCTCTAGCCCTAAGGTGGGTCTAGAAAATATAGGAACATACTAACATCTACCTTCCTAGACTGTAAATGAGATTTAGAGCAAGGAAGATGACCTACCTTGTTCTGATGTTATGTTGTCATCTTCTGTCGAAGCTTCCTGATTCATCGCTCTCCTTAAGTTTTATAAACGATGCTACCAACATTTGATTACCTGTACAAACATTCAAGACACAAAAACAAGTGTAAAAAAATTACAAACATAAAAAAATTACATCCTATCTAACTGGTCAAGGAATGCTAGAAATATCATTATGAATATAAACAGGAGCGGAAGATAAACATCAGTTGCATTTTATTATCATAAAGACAAGGGGAGCTTACAACCAAGCCTTGATGTTGAGGCTCTCCTTTAGCAGGTCCATATCCAAGCACTTTTGTAACAACCTCACACACAATGGTACAATATCTCACTATGTTCCCAACAAACAAAAACAATCACACTCTACACTATTCTCCCAAAGCTATAATGGCTTCTCCTTCCTATCATCACTAACGTTGTAGAGTTGAACGAGGTCTCCTTTTATATCAATGGAGGAGGAGGTTATGGTTCCTAAAATAATGGGAAAATAGCTTATCCTTTTGAGTAGTTCCTATTTCTTGGGAAAAGGAAGCCCAAAGGGGAATTCTGTGGCCATATCCTCAAAACAAACTTCTAGCTTGCTGCCTCATAAGGATTCTGGTCACGAAAGCTTCCTTTCTATTTAAAAAATTTCCAAAACAGGATCGACACAGGTCTGACATTAAGACAGAGCACCGATTGGCATGGGTCGTAGTGAAAATATCTGCTATTGACACGGGTCAAACACTATGAAAAAGCGTTGACCTTGAAAACCAGTTTTTCATAAGGATATTCCAGAAAATTTGTAAAGGGAGATGAATTGGCAGACAAAATGTGGTTCAGGGGTATGTATTCTATGCTTGGAAAGTACACAAGGGTCACTATATGTGTCCGCCAGGATCAAGGAACGAGGAGTACAAGGATAGTGACAAATCGATCTATAATAGATGCCCCCTAAATTATGAATTCTGAACATGAGTGAGGGTTGAAATTCTTTACAAGTACGTGCAATGAACCAGACGCTGCCATCGAGAGACCTAAAAATCAATAATAGATACATATACATAATTGAAAACTCTGATGAAAATACATCAATCAAGGTATGGACGCAACCATCCGTAAAAGAGATCATGGCATGGTCATAGCCATCCATCTAAGAAGGATCTCATATAGACTCATTGTATGGTCGTAACCATCCATCTGAAAGATACATGTATCCAATCATGGACAAGTCATATCGCCTCACAGCCTGGACTCTAGAGAATAAAATCTAGGGTCTTGCGCTTCGTATCGACCCAAGAAAGTACAATTTCACGCATGCGAGTGAATGATCTGAAGTCAAACATACAATAAAATCACCTAATTACTAGCCAATGATGAAAGTTGTTAATAGGCGCGAGATAAAACACCAATAATGACAAGGGTTCTCAATGTACCACTAGTACAATCCACGAAATGTGAATAGTGATCTGAAGTCGAACACCCATGAAATCACCCGATCGAAGGCCCATGATGTGAACCTGTCATCAAATCTGAAGAAATTTCCATTGGGGCATGCAAGATCTAAGGTTCCAGAAAGGAATCTCTACATCAACTTCCCAGATAATGAGCCGAAGTCGACAAGAAGCGATCCATTGAAGGAGGGTCATAATTAACCCCACATCATCGACATGAAATAGAGAATGTAATCTGAGTGTTAATCAAGACAGGAAAAGAGGATCATGGAATGTACAAACTGTAGAACGATTTTCTCTTGAACATATTGGCGACACGAATCTAGGATTTGGAAATATTTTACTCAAATAGGATTAGAGGTCATGTTGACAAGATTTTTAATCGAATGAGAGGCAAATGGATTTCCCAAACCCATGGAGGAAAAGTAACAGAGTGAATATATCCCAACCAGATACGAACTGCAGATAAGTTTCATGTTCAAGATTGACATATTGCCGACACAACTAATGAAAAAAAACTTCCATTTTCCCCCACCATTTCTAGCGAGTACCTCTTTATTTTTACACAAGCTTGAAGAGGATAGTATATGATTGTCACATAAGTTTTTCCTTCAGACAAATCCATCCTAGTACATTTTACTAGCCCTAGGAAGGAGGAAATCAGTAATGTCATGATGACGATTTCCGATGTCATTTAAGTTTTAACGAGTCTGACAAAGGAATAACTTGACATATTTTCATGTTTAGAGAGTTTGAAAATAAGAGGAAAAGAAAACTCCAGCAGGTCCCTTTTCATAGACAGTCTCACAGATCCGAAAAGGTAGAAAAATGTGTCTGAGAGAACCTCTTAGTCGCGATAGGCTAAGGTATTCCTTTTTCGTAAATAACCTATCCCAACCTTAAAAATGGGTAAACATATAATGGGTAGATATCATTTCGCAGCCATTTAACAAGTTCAAAACGACAAGAGTCTTGACAATCTTTTCAATTTTTGAGAGTCAGAAAAGAGTTGAAAGTTGACTCCTCCTAGAGGAACGAGTGGTATTAATGGTAGCAACTGGTTCTGGTAATGGTGGAACTGCTCAGAATAGGTAAAGTTCAAGAGTCTGGCTAACAAGACCACTCGTTGCATTGGTTCCTCAGGAATGGGTAAAATAATCAAGTGAAGGCGTATGACTGGACAAGTAGATGGTGACGACGAAATGAGAAAACTAAGGCTCATCTGGAAAACAAGGCTGATAAAATTGCAATCACAAGAGGTAAAATAAGAATGAATTCATTCTTACACAAAGCTTGAAAACAAAGGTAAAATATGCTTGAAGTTGGTTTCATTTTTACACAAGCTTGAAACTAAAACAAACTATGCTTGAAACAGATTTCATTTTTACACAAGCTTGAAATGGAAACAAACTATGCTTGATATTAGTTTCATTTTTACACAAGCTTGAAAATGAAGAAATAATTTACTAGAGAATATAAATAATTACTGAGAGGAATAATTAAACATAACGAACAACAAATCATAAACATAAACACAAGTATAAACACACAATATTTAACCGGGAAAAACCCCAAACTCCAGGGAAAACCCATCCTAATGAAATTTCATTAGCTTGGGCCAAAACCTTCACCAATCCACCCAAGTGAGCCTTCACCGCTCACATCCAGGCCTCATCTTACAATGAAGTCTTCCCAAACTTTTATAGTCTCCATTACATGCAATACCATGAGATGAAAACCATGGGTTCACAATACCATGCGCCCCAAAAATACCTGATTGTTTAACCTTGTCAACCTTGACTCTAACCCCGAGTCGATTTAACATTCCCCCCTTAAACTTGACTTGGGGTTCCTTGACTAAATCTAGCCAATCTTGCCAAGTGAGTCAGCCCCACTCACTTTTTCCTTACCCCACTCAAAGTTATATACCAAGGGTAGTTGTTAACTTGACATCCCACACTTTACTAGTGATTACCCAGGGGTACACATGCCATACCAGGTCTTACAACAGTATGACCATTTACATGCAAATTAAAATTTTCACTCCATTATAATAATTTTATTATTTTTATTTTATTTATCCCTTGCTGCTATCTAGCTTCCATTTTCTCACCTTATGCTCTCATATTTCATGGATATACCATAGCCCATTTTCCATGTTTTTCATTTCTTATGTTGAACCTTCCACAAGACATTCTTGGCACGATTTAAAAAAACATGATTTGGCACTAAATTATTCTTGCATCCGAGCAAGATCTTTTTCCTCACACATCATTTTCATCATGGCCCATTCCTTCAAAAAAATAGATGAGAATTTAATTCCTTGCTGCTACTGACACCACACTCCACCACTTATATGCCTTTCACATATCTGTCTTGACATCAATTTTTGTGGCGCAGATCTGAACGTTCACGTTCTCCATATTACTCTCGGCCAATTCTTGGTGGAATGATCAGATGGAGAAAATTTTCAGGACTAGCATAAGCTACGCCACTTCAAACTTGGAGATATACCTTCTCACAGTGAGAGAACCTAGATCGACTCAACCAATTTGATCCTTGGAAGGGTGTCACGACTGCTTCCTCAAAGAGTGACACGTCAGCAATATCTTTATATGTAAAGGTATTTGTGTCTTCAAACTATTAACAAAGAGGGTGGTCATATCCATCGTATTCATAGTTGTCTCCTCCTCCATCGAAGCCTCCAGCACCATGAACACTGAAACTTCAACCCTTGCCCCATCAACATCCTCTGTCGCGACTCTGACCTCCACCTGCAACAACATTGTGCTCCTCACCATTGATTCGACTCCATCCTCGAACACTAGTGATATCTTCATGACACTCTCTTTTCATATTTCTCATTGATGTGTTCGTCCAGCCAAAACATCACCCACATCTCACGTTGTCGGCTCCAACCACCTACAACATTTGTATGCACGGATTTTCATATGCTAATCCAGAATCTCTTGAAATTCGACGCGGAGCAGAGCTTGAGCCCTGCCATATCTACCACACTTTCCCCATCCGCCTTGATCTTCAGGCGAATGTTTTAGAGGCTCCCAAGAACAATCAGTCAGGCGCATTGTCCCTCCTTTAGTGACAGTGCTTTCTCCCACATCGACTCTTCAAACTGGTGAGTCAAGAATGTTCATCTGTTTTCCCAATAGTAGAGCCGCTTATCGCATCCAATAGTGATGTGATCACTTCATTTATTTTATATGGCCATAGCCTTGAAATCCTTTTCCGGATCTCAGATATTTGTAGCTCAGGATTGCCTTGTGACGGTTTGTCTCACGAAATTCTTGTGCCCAACGTCCAAATTTGATCTTCGAACAAACTCAACACTGATTTATCTAACATGTCCGTGAGCACTCGTTACAACTTGACTGCTAGTCACATAACAGTCTCACAACCATGTTATATTTTATCGGCTACTGGAGAGATTTTCCAGCTCTTCTAAACCCTTACATTCCAGATCCTGATCTACATCAGTACAAAAAATGATATCTCAATTCATATACCAATAAAACCATTTACTACAAAAGCGTCCCTCTGAAGCCAAATATGTCTCTGATACCAAAAGAAGAAATAATTTACTAGAGAATATAAATAATTACTGAGAGGAATAATTAAAAATAACCAAAAAAAAATCATAAACATAAACATAAGCATAAACACACAATATTTAACCAGGAAAAAGCCCAAAATCCGGGGAAAACCCATCCTAATGAAATTTCATTAGCTTTGGCCAAAACCCTGGCCAATGCAGCAAAGTGAGCCTTCACCGCTCACATGCAGGCCTCATCTTATAATGAAGTCTTCCTGGACTTTTATAGTCTACATTACATGCAATACCATGAGCTGAAAACCATGGGTTCACAATACCATGTGCCCCAAAACTACCTGATTATTTAACCTCGTCAACCTTGACTCTAACCCCGAGTCAATTTACCTAATAGAAAACATGGAAAAATATTCTTGAAATAATTTTTCATGCCCCCAACATGGTGACTCAATTCGAGGTACATGCCCCCCAACTGGTTGAAACACACCATGGAATTGGCACGACTTTTGTGGTTGAAACTAGCACCAACTAGCACGGATTTAGGGGTTGAAACTAGTACCAATGGCCCATTGGCACAACTTTATAATTGACAAATAGCACCAATAAACGCCACTGTCAGACAAATAAAATTTCCAATGCCTGAAAAATAAAAATCAAAGAATTTCTCCTAACCAAGAATAGACTCACCACTTCAAGAAAAACCAAAAGATTGTAATAGGTGGAAAACATAGGAACAAATAGGGAAATGGTCATTCAACTAAAATATTCGAATGGAGAAGACCTCAAAGAGTGAAAAACTCAAAGGAAACTCCCCAGTGGAGCTGCCAATTTGTTGTCCAGGTAAATCCCCTCTGCGGACAAAGGTGATCCCCCTAGCCCTGAGGTGGGTCTAGGAACTACGAGAACAGACTAATGTCTACCTTACTAGATTTTATATGAAATTCAGAGCAAGGAAGATGACCTACCTCATTTTGATGCTATTTTGTCATCTTTTTTTGAATCTTCTTGATCTGTCGCTCTGCTCAAATTCGATACACGCTATTGCCAACATTTGATTACCTGTAGAGACAATCAAGAAAATAAGATAAGCATAAAACCACGAAAAAAATAAAACAATTAAACCTAATCTAACTGATCAAGGAATGCTATAAATCTCATTATGAATGTAAAAAATAGTGCAAGATAAAAATTAGTTGCACTTTATTATGATAATGACAAGGGGAGTTTACAACCAAGCCTTGATGTTGAGGCTCTCCTTCAGTAGGTCCGTATCCAAGAACATTTGAAACACCCTCACACACAAAGTTCCAAGATCTCACTATGTTCCCAACACACAAAAACAATCACACTCTGCACTATTCTCGCGAACCTATAATTGCTTCTCCTTCCTATCATCACTAAGGTTGTAGAGCTGAAGGAGGTCTCCATTTATAACAATGGAGGAGGAGGTTATGGGCCTTTGAATAATGGGGAAAGAGCTTATTCATTGGATTAGTTCCTATTTCTTGGCAACAAGAAGCCCAAAGGGGAATTCCTCGGCCATATCCTCAAAGCAAACTTCCAGCTTGCCGACTCGCAAAGCTTCTAATCACGGAAGCTTCCTTTCTATTTAAAAAACTTTCCAAACCTGGATCGCCGTGGGTCTGAAATTAAGATAGAGCACTGATCAGTGTGGGTATCAGTGAAAATATTTTCTATCGATGTGGGTCAAACACTGAAAAAAAGTGCTGACCTTGAAAAATAGGTTTTCGTAAGGATCATACCGAAATTTGTAAAGGGAGATGAATTGGTAGACAAAATGTGGTTTAGGGGTATGTATTCCATGCTTGGAAAGTACACAAGGGTCACTGTATGGATCCTCCAAGATCAAGGAACAGGGAGTATGAGGACGGTGACAAATTTCTCTGTAACAGATGCCCCTAAAGTATGAAGTCCAAACATGAGTGAGGGGTGAAAATATTTACAAGTACGTGCAAGGAACCGGACGCTGTCATCGGGAGACCTACAAATAAATTATAGATACATATAAAAAACTGAAAACTATAATGAAAATACATGAATCAAGGTATGGACGCAACCATCCATAAAAGAGATCATGGTATGGTCACAACCATCCATCTAAGAAGGATCTCATATAGACTCATGGTATGGTCGCATCCATCCATCTAAAAGAAACATGTATCCAATCATGGACAAACCATACCACATCGTGACCTGGACTCTAGAGAATAAAATACACTGTCTTGTGCTCCATATCGACTGGATCAAGTAAAATTTCACGCATGCGAGTGAATGAGCTAAAGTCGAACATGCAGGAAAATCACCTGAATACGAACCAATGATGAAAGTCATTAACATGCGCGAGAGAAACCACCCATAATGAAAATGGTTCTCAAGGTACCACTAGTACAATCCACAAAATGTTAATAGTGATCGGAAGTCGAACACCTGTGTAATCAACTGATCGAAGGCCCATGATGTGAACCTGTCATTGAATGTGAATAAATTTCCATTAGGGCATCCAAGGTCTAAGGTACTAGAAAGAAATCTCTAGATCAACTTCCCATATAATGAGATGAAGTCGACATGAAGAGATACATTGAAGGAGGGTCATAATGAATCCCACATCATCGACACAAAATAGAGAATGTAATATGAGTGTTAATCAAGATTGGAATAGAGGATCAAGGAATGTACAAACTACAAAAGGATTTTCTCTTGAACATATTGGAGACAGCACTATGGGATTTCGCAGTAATTGACTCAAATAGGATCAGAGGTCATGTTGACAAGAATTTTAATCAAATGAGAGGCAAATGAATTTCCCGAACCCATGGAGGCAAAGTAACAGAGTGAAGATATCCCAACCCGACACGAACTGCATATAAGTGTCACGTTCAAGAGTGACATACTGCTGACACAATTGATGAAAAAAAATTCCATTTTCCCCCACCATTGCTGGAAATTACCTCTTTATTTTTACACAAGCTAGAATAGGATAGCATATGCTTTTCATATAATTTTTTCCTTTGGACAAATCCTCCTAGTACATTTTACGAGCCCTAGGAAGGAGGAACTCGGTAACATCATGATGACGATTTCCGATGTCATTTAAGTTTTAACGAGTTTGAAAAAGGAAGAACTCGACATCTTTTCATGTTTAGAGAGTTTTAAAGAAGAAGAAAATAAAACTCCAGTAGGTCCCTTTTCGTGGATAGTCTCATAGATCAAAAAATATAGAAAAATGTGTTTGGGAGAACCTCTTAGTTGTGATAGGCTAAGGTATTATTTTTTCATAAATAATCTATCCCAGCCCAAAAAAGAGGTAAACGTATACTGGGAAAATATTTTTTCGCATCCATTTAATGATTTCAAAATGACAAGAGTCTCGGAAATATTTTCAATTTTTTCCGAGTCAGAAAAGAGATGAAAGTTGACTCCTCTGGGAGGAACGAGTGGTATTAAGGGTAGTAACTAGTTCCGATAATGGTGGAACTGCTCAAAACAAGTAAAGGTCAATAGGATGGCTAACAAGACCACTCTTTGCATCGGTTCCTCAGGAATGGGTAAAAGAATCAAGTGCAGGCGTATGATCGACCAAGAATATGGTGATGACGAAATGAGAAAACCAAGGCTCATCTAGCAGAACAGGCTGATAAAATGGCAATCATGAGAGGTAAAATAAGAATGGTTTCATTTTTATGCAAGCTTGAAAACAAAGGTAAACTATGCTTGAAGTTGGTTTCATTTTTACACAAGCTTGAAACTGAAACAAAATATACATGAAACTAATTTCATTTTTACACAAGCTTGAAATGGAAACAAACTACGCTTGAGATTGGTTTCATTTTTACAAAAGCTTGAAAACTTGGAAAACTATACTTGAAATAAGTTTGCATGCCCCCGGCATGGTGACTCAATTTGAGGTACATGCCCCCAACTGGTTGAAACACACCCTAGAATTGGCACGACTTTTGTGGTTAAAACTAGTGCCAACTGGCACGACTTTAGGGGCTGAAACTAGCACCAATGGCCCATTGGCACAGCCTGGTAACTGAAAACTAGTGCCAATCGGCATGACTGTTAGGAAAATAAAAGTTCTAATGCTTGAAAAGGAAAAAACAAATAATTTCTCCTAACCAAGACCAGACTCACCACTTCAAGAAAAACTAAAAGATTGTAATTGATGGAAAACATAGGAACAAACAACGAAATGGTTGTTCAAATAAACTCATCGAATGATGAAGACCTCAAAGAGTGAAAAAATCAAAGGAAAATCCCTAGTGGAGTCTCCAATTTTTTGTCCAGGTAAATCCCCTATGTGGACAGAGGTGATCCCTCAATCCCTAGGGTGGGTCTAGCAACTACGGGAACATACTAACATCTACCTTCCTACATTTTAAATGAAATTTAGAGTAAGGAATATGACCTACCTCGTTCTAATGTTATGTTGTCATCTTCTATTGAAGCTTCTTGATCCATCGCTCTCCTCAAGTTCGATACACGCTTCTTCCAACGTTTGATTACCTATAGAGATAGTCAAGACACCATTACAAGCGTAAAAACAAGACAAACATAAAACAATTAAAAACTATCTAACTAATCAAGGAATGCTAGAAATCTCATTATGAATGTAAATAAGAGTGGACGATAAGCATCAGTTGCATTTTATTATGATAAATAAAATGGGAGTTTACAACCAAGCCTTGATGTTGAGGCTCTCCTTCGGCAGGTCCATATCCAAGCACGTTTGTACACCCTCACACACAAAGGTCCAAGATCTCACTATGTTCCCAATACACAAAAACAATCACACTCTACACTATTCTCCCGAAGCTATAATTGCTTCTCCTTCCTATCACCACTAAGGCTATAGAGCTAAAGGAGGTCTTGTTATATAGAAATGGAGAAGGAAGTTATGGGCCTTCAAATAATGGGAAACAAGTTTATCCTTTAGATTAGTTCCTATTTCTTGGGAACGAGAAGCCCAAAGGGGAATTCCTTGGCCATATCCTCAAAAAAAAATTCCAACTCACGTCCTTACAAAACCTCTAGTCATGGAAGCTTATTTTCTATTTAAAAAAAAATTCTAAAACATGATTGGCAAGGGTCTGACAATAAGACAAAGAGCTGATCAACAGGGGTCTCAGTGAAAATCTCTACTATCAGCACGAGTCAAACACTGAGATGAATTGGAAGACAAAATGTGGTTCAGGGATATGTATTCCATGCTTGGAAAGTACACAGGGGTCACTGTATGGGTCCTCCAGGATCATGGAACAGGGAGTATAGGGACGGTGACAAATTTCTCTATAACAGCTACATACCAAGCACCCCAAAGGAGGGAAAATTCATCCTCCTCATTGAAACATGAAGAACAAACATAAATCCAAAATCCAAAGAGATTTTGAAGGATATAGTTTCCCATTCTACTGAAACTCAACCAAAAATCGTGAAAAGAAGAAACTTGACCAATAACACAAATACGCAACCAATGAGACCAAAATTTGTAAGATGATGAGACCTGTTGGCCTGTGACCGCACATAAAGTGGAGAAGGAGAAAGGAAGGAAAATCCTGACTGTCAAAGAGCTTCAAAGGAAACAATATTCATTTTAGTTCAGCAGAAAGGGGAAAGTGTAGCTAATAAGGTTTAATGGTGAACAAACCTCATTTCTGCCCTCATTCATCTCATTTATCCTCTTTACCTTCATCTACCTTGTCTTACCCTTCATTTTTTCCCTTTCTATCGGTCCTACACTACATTTCTTCATTTTCAGCTACGCCCCTCCACCTTAGGAAACTTGAGGTATATATATATAACATACATGGCATAAGAACGCACCTAACTCATTTCTTACCTTCCTGCATCGTACACCACTCCCCGCAAGTTTTAACCTTTATATCTTAAGACAGACCAAAACTTATCTTTCTACCGTTGAGACTAAGTGGGACCCATCCAGCCTTGATACACTATCCACAGCCATATGCAAACCTTCATATTCTGCATCTTCCTTACTTTCCACCTTTTCCCACTCTCCCGCTTTCATCGCATGTCGTAGTTCATGGATTTCATAGCTTACCTATTACAGTGCTTGCAAGTTAAATATTTTAGCCTCTGATATAACCCAATCGCCATCCTACTTCACAACGAATACCACATCGTAAATTGTCAATTATAACATTTCAATCTCTGCCAAGCTTTATCTTTTGCAATTACCAATGTGCGATATTGCATCGTACAAATTATAAATTTATGCTCCACCATGTCTCGCAAATCTTGAAGTTTAAATCATATTCCCGAAACATATCCTATTCTGATTGCAATTTTCTGATACACTTCGGGCCCCACTTCCTTGCCACGTCATCAAAGCCTTCCCCACGACCTTTGTCTCACCCTTTGTAGTGATTAAAACCCTTCCGCCGTGTGTTCACTACAAGGAAAATACCCTTTAGCAGAGGTTATAAAGGAGGGTTTTAGTGTTATAAAATTGGCCAAAATTGTCAAAAAAACACGCTACCACATCCGTTTCTCGGAATGGAGGTCTTGGCGGAGCTTTTAATGGATATTCAACACAACTAAGAAAAAAAATGGCAATTGGAGGTTATTACGGATTTTTTTTCATCAGTGCACTACTATGGCTTTAATGCATCGGTGCGTACATGTACACGGCACCCCGGGGCGGTCTAAGGAGAATTCATTGGGCATATTGTTGGTGATACAACGCACGAGGCCATTCTAATTGGTCTTGGGATTTGAGCGGTGCCCATAGGTCGTATCAATGCACCGATGCATATACCTTTATGATGCACTAGTGCACCATATCACAAAAATGCATCGATATTTATAATTGGTATCGGTATTCGTGCGGTGCACATGGATCGTACAAATGCATCGGTTCTTATAGATACATAAACGCCCTGGTACGCAATATCACACAAACACACCAATATTTATAACTGGTATTGATATCTGTACAGTGCCCATAGATCATAAACACACCGATGCGTATAGACATCGATGCGTATAGGCACCAGTGCGTATAGACACATAAACACACTAGTTTATAGTTACTGACACACACTGGTTTTCATTTTATTTTTTTTAGAAAGATCGACCCGTGACAGTCCAATTATTATGATTATTTTAAATTCATTATTCATCAGAAGTTGACACATCTTATAACAATATTCATATTAATTACATTTTTATTAATGCATTTGAATGTGCTATTTGGATTAATTTGTAATATCATATTAGAATTATTGTGGTTTTTAAAAATTCATTATTCATCAAAAGTTGACACATATATATCTTATAAAAATATTCATATGAATTAAATTTTTATTAGTGCATTTGAGAATGACAATGGAGAACATAATAGCAACAATGGAGAACGCAATAGAATAAATTATAACATATTTTATGATTATATATATAATATATATGAATAAGACAGTCTTAATCATACAAAATGGGACAATTAATATTTGTATCCCTTTTTCTTTAAATTGGGACACTATGTCCATTACGTTAAACAAAATTTATGATTTCATAGTCATATTTCAAAAAGTAAAACACCTTGCTTTGATATCCAAACATAGTCATCATCTTTCTTTGCTTGAACTGCTGTCACTACTAGAGCTACTTCCATGACTTGGGTTATTTTCAGGAATGTTGTGTTCATGGCTTTGATTATTTTCTTCTTCTTCACCTTCCATCTACAAACATAAAAATAAACTGAAATGAGTGTATACACATTGGTGAGAATAACGAAAATTGCAATATTAAATAATATACATCAATGTAAATCAAAAATAAAAATGACATACAATAGCAACAATTGACTCATAAACTATACACATTATTTCAAAACCATGTACCATGCCATCTTTCAAAATTTCATCTGTTGGCGCAGTTCCATACTTTGTTTCCTGCAAGTTTTATACCCCTTAACAAATCATATATTTAATATAAAATATGTTTTTGTATATATATTTAATATAAATTATAGACGGAGCTAAGTAAAACAAGATCGATATATGCTTACAAATTCCACAATTAAATTCTGATATGCCAACATATACTCACAACCGATATTTAACCCAATTTCAATCAATTCATCTGATGCTTCTTCTTTGTATGTTAGCACATGTTTGAAGGCATTCAATGATGATTTTTGTAAAACAACTTAAAAAATAAAAAAATTAAATCTAGTTAAGTTGTTATAAGGAAGTAACAATTACTCACAAACTTAGAGATCAACCATTTTCTTCCTTGTCGTCCTGTTTTATGTGTTGAATAGGTTCCATTTTATTTTCTTTTCTGCAAGAAAATTCTTGAAAATTAATATTTAATGCTAAATTGTTTATCTATTGTACCTAATCATAGAAAAATTCAATGATTACATATTACATTTGAAGCATGTGGTTGTTGTTGGAAATAATTTCTATACATTCATTCCACTAGATACCTCAAACTTTTGTAAAAAAATTTCCCCTTTCGTTAACTTCTAGCACCACTCTAGATGAGCTAAGGAGAAATTGATTTTCATTTGCATGTTCTATTTTTTTTCTTTTCTTAGAAAAACATTCCTTTTTTGAGTTGTTGGTCCCTATAAAACATTAAATAAATGTGAATTAGTAAAATTTTTGACACATGTTATCTAATATTTTTAAGTATATTATTAATGATAATTAAAAAAAGAAACTGATATTGGATCGATAGTTTCCTGATTCATCCTTTTGCATTTTTTCCATTAAACTTTTACGCTCTTCTGGTCAAAAATAATCATATCGAGCTCTTTCATTTTTTTCTATCCATGATACATAGTAAACAATACATATTAGTTAAAATTATATATAGTTCAAAAATAATATTTTTTATAAAGAAATTACAAAGAACTTGTCTTTTTTTCTTTTCTTGATGTGTTAACAGTAGTTTTGTTACTTGAACTCTTGTCAAACATTTATTTATCAATCTGAAACCTGTACCATATCATTCATTAATATATTTATAAATAGATTCTCAAATTTTCAGGTAGAAAATAAATCTCAAGACACCAGTGGGCCTTTCACAAGGTCCGCACTGCTGCCGGTGCATGGGGATATTAAGAACGCACCACAAAATAGTATAATACACCATACGATGCGTTGGGTATTGCAAATGAACCACAAAAAAAGGGTGTAATAGACCTAATGGTGTGTGGGGTATTATAAACACACCTTAAAAACAGTGTAATACACACCGTACGGTGCTTTCCTAGTTAAATGGAGCACCGGTGCCCTATTTTAGATTTGGAGCACAGATTTAGAAAAAATGTTTTCATTTTTTTTACCACAGTACTTTCACGGTGCGGTGTATAATACAACACACTGGTGCAGTTAAGTATGCAGGGCACACCGATATATAAAAATCCATTTTTTCAAAAATTCACGCAATGGCCGAATGGATTGGGATCCGACTATGCAAGTCGTCCCGTGGGTTGGACGTCAATATAAAATGAAAATCCATAATTCTGAAATCATGGGATAAGAAAGCACAAAAAAAATGAAGGGTTTAGGGTAAAATTGGATAAAACTGCAGAAAAAAAGTAAAAAACTACAGAAAAAAGTAAAAAAAAAAACAAATTTAATCACGAGATGGTTTAAAATTATATGATATAGGGTTTGAATCACCAGAGGTTTGGTTTCTAATTTTCTAAATACTTCTGTTTGAACGTATTTCGCTGCTTCACAGTGCCCTCCTACTCTCTTGCTCTAGGTCTGTCTCCTGCAAATATCTGGCTAAAAAATTTAGAAAAAATAGTGAAATAATGAAAAAAATTTAGTATTTAAAGAATTGTTTTATGAAATTAGATTTTTGAAAATATTTTTCCGCCCATTTTTTAAATTGGCGCTTTTTTTTCACTTAAAGAAAATAGAGTTGCATTTTTTTTATTTGTGTTTATTCGTTACCGGTGCGGAAGAGTTGTGACACATCATTGCGTGTTAGGATGATAAGTGCATCAAACTGTATAAAGTTTTTTTTTTTTTTGTATGTAAGATCATAATAAATAATGATAATTATAAAGTACATGAATTTATTTTCATTATTTTCTAAACTTTATTATTGTTGAACTCAGCAGCGGAAAAAACTTAAACAAAACACACAGAACACAGAGCAGAAACAAGCATAAAAACACAGTTTTTAACGTGGTTCACCCAACCAATCTGGGCTACGTCCACCTAACAGGGCATCGACAATCTCATTAATCAACTGGAGAAATACAATAGCATAGTTTCTCATCTGCTCAGCTCTTCCTCACTACACATTCCTCATCATGCTCACTTGCCTCTACGGGCTTACATTTTATAGCTGTGAATGAAAACAAACTCATAAATTCTCTCACAACAAATATAGGATGCATTAACTCCTCATCAGAAACTGATGGAGCCAATGTAGCAAAAAATCCTATTGTTGTCACCTACATGAGATTTTCCTCCAGATTTAATTAAAAATAAGAAATAAAATCTCAAAAATCTCCACCTTGACAACAATTAGCCTAATACCCTGTTTCATTATTATTTTTATCTTTTCTGCAAGCCAAGAGAAGCCAGACACCATCGTAGCTTCTCTAACAAAACTGGTTTCGTGAACATGTCTGCACAGTTTTCCTTTGTATGCACCTTTTCAAGAGAGACTCCCCTTTCAGTGATAACCTATCTTACAAAATGGTATTTGATAGGTATGTGCTTTGATTTACTATGATAGGCGGGATTTTTAGCCAAGTGAATTTCACTTTGACTATCACAAAATAACTTGATGTTGTCCTGTAACCTACCAAACTCACCAAACAAACCTTTCAACCAAACCGCTTCTTTGCAAGCATGTGAAGCAACTATGTATTCTGCTTCTGTAGTGGATAAAGCAACAATGTTCTGTAGCTTTGACATCCAGCTAATAGCTCCACTTGCAAGAGTAAAGACATACCCTGAAGTTGACCTTCTCTTATCCAAATCACCTGCAAAATCAGAATCAACATATCCACAAACATATTCACTGCTTTTATTGTAAGTGATACAATAACTACTTGTGCCTCTCAAGTACCGAAGCACCCATTTCACTGCTGACCAGTGTTCTTTACCCGGATTTGCCATGTACCTGCTGAAAACCCCAGCTACATGTGAAATATCTGGTCGAGTACAAACCATCGCATACATCAAACATCCTACTACAATGGCATATGGAATTCGAGACATATAATCCTTTTCTTCATCTGTATTAGGACATAAACCCGAAGAAAGCTTGAAATGGGAAGCAAAAGGGACTGACACAGGCTTCACATTATTCATACCAAACCTCAAAAGTATCTTCTCAACATACTTCTGTTGTGATAGCCACAGCTTACCATTACTCCTGTCTCTGAAAATCTCCATGCCCAAAATCTGTCTTGCTGCTCCTAGATCTTTCATATCAAATGTCCTAGCCATCTGAGCCTTTAACCTGTTGATCTCTATTATGCTTTTTCTTGCTAAAAGCATATCGTCAACATATAAAAATAATATAATGAATATGCCATTACTCAATTTCTTAAAGTAAACACAATGATCATATTCACTTCTTATATAATTTTGACTCATCATTAAAGAATCAAACTTCTTGTACCATTGTCGAGGCGACTGCTTCAGACCATACAATGATTTCTTGAGCCTGCAGACAAATTTATTGTTGTGATTTTGAACAAACCCTTCCATTTGTTCCATGTAAATATCCTCATCTAAATCTCCATGTAAAAATGCAGTTTTAACATCTAGTTGTTGTAATTCTAAATCAATTAAAGCAACTAATGCTAACACAATCCGAATTGAAACAATTTTTACAACTGGTGAAAATATCTCATGAAAGTCAATTCCTTCTTTCTGAGAAAAACCTTTCGCGACCAGCCTCACTTTGTACCTGTCCTCTGTATCATCAACACCCTTCTTCAATTTGTAAACCCATTTACATCCCACAGTTTTCCTATCTTTAGGAAGTTCCACCAGATCACATGTGGCATTATTGGCTAATGCCTTCATCTCGTCCTTCATAGCCTCCTTCCACTTACCACTGTTTGAACCTTCTATAGCTTCCTGATAGCACAAAGTTTCATCATCGTTAGCAGTTAAAGCAATTGAAGTAACATAATCATCATACCTTTTAGGAAAACGTCTGATTCTCATAGACCTCCTTAAAGATGTTTCTGGTACTTCCCCAATTTGCTGATTATTATCTATAGGAACTTCTTCATGATCAGCATCTGAAACACGTTCATGATCTGCATCTGAAACTTGTTCATGATCTGAATCTAAAGCTTGTTCATCTGGACTATCATCAGTGTTTGAACTGGTTTCAAACTGAATGTGTTGAAGCTTAGGTACATTATCCTGTTTCAATTTATCATTTACATATGGATTTTCAAGTGAAGATTCATTAAATTTAACATCTCTGTAAATGATGATCTTGTGAGTAGTAGGATCCCACAACCTGTATCCCTTAGTCCCATCACCATATCCAACAAAGTTATATCTTTTTGATTTAGGATCTAATTTAGAACGCTGATGTTTCAGAACTAGAGCATATGCATCACAACCAAAAACTTTTAGTTTAGAATAATCACATGGATAACCTTTCCATACGTCTTGAGGAATGTTGCATCCTATTGCAGTTGATGGTGATCGATTTACCAAGTAACAAGCCATAGAAACCGCTTCTGTCCACAATTCCTTTTGCAAATTGGCGTTACTAAGCATACTTCTTGCTCTCTCTAAAAGAGTCATGTTCATGCGTTCAGCAACTCCGTTTTGCTAAGGAGTATATACAGTGGTTTTATGTCTTTCGATCCCAGAATCCTTGCAATAATTATCAAATTCATTTGAAGTAAACTCACCACCATTGTCAGTTCTTAAAAATTTAATGGTTCTTCCAGTGATGTTTTCAACTAATGCTCTAAACTGTTTGAAAACTGTGAATACATCAGACTTCTTCTTTAACATGTAGACCCACACTTTTCTAGAGAAATCATCAATACAAGATACAAAATATGACGATCCTCCATATGAGGTTGTAGGAGATGGACCCCAAACATGAGAATGGATATAATCAAGGATTCCCTTAATAGTATGTTTTCCAGTTTTAAACTTCTGCTTGCTTTGTTTCCCAAACAGACAATGTTTGCAGAAATCTAACTTAGAAGATTTTAAACTAGGAAGTAACTTATGATCAGATAAAAATTTTAATCCTCTTTTGCTCATATGGCCCAACCGTTGATGCCATAAATGAATAGAATTACTGTCGTTTTAAGACACTGTAGAAGCATGATCTGACTCTGTTCTTCCTTCTAACTGAAAAATATTTCCAACCTTCTTTGCTTTCATGACTAATAAAATTCCTTTATAAAATTTCATTACTCCACCTTGAATAAAGGTTTAATATCCATTAGTGTCTAGTGCTCCTAGTGAAATGAGGTTTTTTCTTAGTTCAGGTACATGTCTTACATCAGTTAGAATTTTGTTTGACCCATCAAACATTTTAATCTGGATGCTTCCAATTCCCACAATATTACACGAGACATCATTTCCCATGTAAACAACTCCATCATTGATTGATTTATAAGACTTAAACCACTCTATATGAATGCACATGTGATTTGACGCACCAGAATCTAGCAGCCAATGTTGATCATGATTAGAAAAACTAACTGATAAAACTTCATCACTCATACCTGAAATGGATGCTGACCCTATATCTGTCATGTTTTCTTCTTTCTTTTCTGTCGAACAGTCTTCTTTGGATGTTTTCTGTCTCTTCCAACAGTCCTTCTTCAAGTGTCCCGATTTGCCACAAAACCAACACTTTACCTTACTCTTCTTCCCTTTTGATTTTGAACGCGAGTTGTTGTGCTTACTGAAGTGTATTTCTTTAGAATGACCTCTGACCATCATTTCTTCTGATGTAGAGGTTTCTGAATTTGACCTCTTCCTTATTTCTTCGAAAAACAAAGCTCCAACAACATCATCAAATTCAAGGGTTTCTGATGAATTAAGACTTATAGAAGTAACAAAATGATCCCATGACTCGGGAAACGAGCATAATAAAATAACAACTTTATCTTCTGATTCAAATTTTACTTCTATACTTTCTAAATGCACCAGGAGAGTATTAAAGGCATTCAGATGATCAGTTAACATTGTACCTTCTTTCATGCGCAAGATATACAACTGTCACTTCAGAAGAATCCTATTGGTTAAGGATTTTTTCATGTAAAACTTTTCAAGCTTTGTCCACAAACCAACATCAATTTTCTCTGACATGATATTAAATAAAACATCATTTTCCAAACACAGTCTAATGTCGCTCAATGCTCTTTCATCCAAGTCACTCCATTCATCATCTGTCATGGTGTAAGGCTGTTTGGATTTTCCCAACAGCGCCTTCGCCACGCCTTGTTGCACAAGTAGATCATACATCTTCACTTTCCAGATCTCAAAGTTGTTTTTGCCATTGAACTTCTCGATCTCAAACTGGGCACTTTGAGTTTTTTCCATGTTTAGTAGCTCGTGTCACAAAATCTCCAATTGCAACTTTTTAATAAATGAAGTTTTTATTTTAATATTTTAATCAAAAATAATTTTGATTAAAAAATTCCCTTGCTTTAAAGAATTCCCTTCACCTATACAATGGCTTTTCCTTCAATACCATGTGCAAATGGCATTTAAAAAAAAAATACAAATCAATTTCTAATGGGCCACCCTTCTTAACATATCTATGGCAATTCATATGTATCGATTTTGCATATTGATTTTCAAATACAAAGCCCTTTCAATAAATCGATTTTAAAAAACATGAACAGCAAATCGATTTTTAAATTGGCAAATCGATTTTTAAAACACTACCATAAAAAATCTATTTTAAATGGCAATTGAATACCATTTCAATACAATATAGAAATCAATTTTAAAAACGTACATTTGAAAAAAAAATCGATTTCAAATGATTCTTTAAAACATGCACATCAATTTTTGTTTTACCAGTACTCCGTTAACCAGTTCACCAAGCTCAACATCCTTCAACTCACAACATATGCAGATTCAACATCTGCACAGCCTCCATCATTCGGACAACGGCTATCTCAGCGCAGCATTACAGCTTGACAAATCTATTTCGGCTCACGAGTCAACAATCTCCACAACGCTGCTACAACTCACGATTTGGCAGCTCTGGTGCAAACACTTAGAACCGGCCAACCTGCAATCCTTCGCTACGCAGATTTTTGAGCCTCAATTGCTCTTTCGCCTTGAAACTCACACTAACTTTTCTAAAGCAAAAAAAAAATCACAGCTTCAAATATCTCATGGCTTTGCAACTAGGCAATACGGCTTCTCTGCAGATTCTCACGGCAGAAATACTTCACACAGCCTCTGGTTAACACAGAACACCAGCCTCTGGTTAACACAGGACAGCGTCCTTAGCAACAACGGCTATTTTGATTGCAAAACTCACGCACTGTAACAAGCTCACAACTCTTGCTTTGTTCTCTGTGTATGAAGCGCTGGTCAACCTCCAGTTAACATAGACTTCACGCTCAAAAATATGCTCTGATACCAATTATTGAACTCAGTAGTGGAAAAAACTTAAACAAAACACACAGAACACACAACAGAAACAAGCATAAAAACAGAGTTTTAACGTGGTTCACCCAACCAATCTGGGCTATGTCCACCTAACAGGGCATCAGAAATCTCATTAATCAACTGGAGAAATACAATAGCAGAGTTTCTCATCTACTCAGCTCTTCCTCGCTACACATTCCTCATCATGCTCACTTGCCTCTACGGGCTTACATTTTATAGCTGTGAATGGCAACAGACTTATAAATTCTCTCACAGCAAATATAGGATGCATTAACTCCTCATCAGAAATTGATGGAGCCAATGTAGCAACAAATCCTATTGTTGTCACCTACATGAGATTTTCTCCAAATTTAATTAAAAAATAAGAAATAAAATATCAACAATTATGTTACAAAAATTTGTATTATTCTAGATTTGTTATTTTACAATTATTTGCAAATTTAAAAATTTAAATATTTTAATAAAATCATTTCACATTAATAGAATTAAAATTTTACAAATATTTTACATACAATTACAATTAGAATTAAAATTAGAAGTACAATTTTACATTAATTACGATTAGAATTAGAATTAGAATTTTAGTTTTACATACAATTACATTTACAATTTTACATAGAATTACAATTACAATTTTACAAATTTGTTACATATAATTCAATTATAATTACAATTACAATTTTAGAATTTTACATACAATTACATTTACATTTACAATTACAATTTTACAAATATTTTACATAAAATTACAATTACAAATAAGATTACAATTACAATTACAATTTTACAAATTTTCATATATAAAATTACAATCATTTCAGAATAAATTAAATATTACAATTACAATTAAAGTTTTACATTAATAAATATTTTACATAAAATTACAGTTTAAATTACAATAAGTACAAATACAAATACAATTTTACAATTTTACATACAATTATAATTTAAATTACAATTAGAATCAAGACATGATATTTAATAAATATCATGGTCATTTAATATTAAATTAATTAATAAACATCATCACGATCATGATAACCATCGTACAAACATCATATTCGACTAATAAACACATTCAAACATCAAATTAACATTATATATTAAGATCATCACAACACAAACATCAAATATACATCTCAATATGTCAAATAACTCATGCTATAACATATACATCTATCTGCAAGCTAACCATTAAATGAACATATCTAACATGACCTTACAATATGCGCCACATCATGATGATCACCAACATGAAAATTAAGTACAACTGCAACATCAACATAAAATACATGGACTATATATATATATATATATATAACTGAATAATGTTAAAAATATACAACTGTAATATAAATGCCATGGATCAGGCACTAGTGGTAGTATAACAACATCAATAGCAGTACTACAAGTGGATTCCTGCTCAGTAAATCTGGGTGCAGCCTCGACAGTCGATGGTTGAGCCTGCCCATGATCATGATCACTAGTACTGATGGATGCATCCGCTGGTGGTAGTACAATATCAATATGAGAAATAGTAGTGAAGGCCTACTAAGTCAATAGTGCAGCCTTGGTGGTTGGTGGTCCAGCCTGCTCATGATCATGAATAGTACTGACGGATATAGTTGCAGGTTACTGACTGGACGTGGCCAATGGTCTAGCCTCATCTCCATGATGACTCTCAGATTCTGCCAGTAGAGCGTCATGCTCATCAGGCGTGCCACAAGGTGAATGATCATGAGATGCATGTGATTCGCTGCTTGCAGACTGTCCATCACATGCCACGGCTCCACTATGCCTATAGCTAGGGATAGTCCTCCTCAGTCCGTAACAACTGTCGTGGCTCCTACGGCATGCCGCATCAGGTCATACATGTCACGCGACATGCCTCTCCACATCCATAACATCCTATCATTGGCCTGTATGTCTCTGTAATGAGCGAGCCTGATGCCCGCATCAAAAATCAATGCACAAAGTTGGTTGGCCAACTCCATCCTATATTTGGTCTTAGGTTGACCACACCTAGCAAAAGGTAGCACCGATACACTATAATGAGCAAAAACATGTCTCTCTGCTTCACTGGTCTCATCCTCATCATGATCACCCTCGGCATCAGCCATATCCTGATCGTCATCATCAGGATCAACACCTCAATCATGTGGTGGACCTGACATTTCCTCGCCATCAAAAGAGCCAATTTCTGCAAAATATATACAAGTAAAAAACAATAATTAGACAATTTCATTACATAATTTAATAAAAACAAGTTAAAGAACACGTTAGAGTAAATATAAATAAAATAGTAATATTACCTCTATCATCTGGTGGCTCATCAGCTGTGAAGAGGATGTTAGGACACCCTTGCCAATCTAAGGCAACATAAGGACATGGGACCATAATGAAGGGATGCAGCCAGTCAACACTAGCTAGTAAGTCCAGTGAATCATCTGATATCCTGGCTGGAAACAAAGTGTCTCCCATCTTGGGCATCATCTGCCCCCACATGTGCATCCGGGCCTCAAATATTAGCCTACAAGGCTGTCGAACAAAACTAGGTCTCATCTATGGAAACCTCTCAAAAAATTAAAAAAACAACTCTGAAGCAAAAGGGAAGTTGACCCTCCCTTGTGCATGAGCATGACATCTATCTAAGTCCGTACAAAACCGCCGCAAAAAAATGGCAGACCACTTGACAAGTCATGGTTGTTGCACTAAAGAATCAACATAATATAAAATCAAGCAACTAATGCATTGCCCATCACTGGTGTTGTGCAAAATGGTCGAAAAGATAAGGGAGAGGCACTTCACTTCTTGTCTACAAAAAGCACCTATATGTAGCTGACCTCTACGTACCTGAAACTCTAAAGGAGACAGTACATGTGCCCCAATGTATCTCTGGGAGCAAACTAACTGACTCCATGCTACACAACTAGTTGGCATGTCTGGGAATGAGGGAAAATACACCCCTCTCCTCGATAGTCATGTAATAAAATAAATATCCTCCTCAGTGGGTGTGTACCACTGGTCAGGAAAAAACTAGAAAGCCTGTCGGTTAGCATTCCACTTGCGGATAAGATATCTCAAAAACACACTATGGGCCTTTAGGGAAGTAGCCTCCTCATAGAACTTGAGAAGGCCTACCTGCCTAAGAATCTCCTAGGTATCTGTAGTAATAGGGCAAGGGTATGCATCTCTCTCCCTCTCTCGGGCCTCCCATTGGCGAATCATGTCATACTGTTAAGCTTGTTGTTGTTGTTGTTCCTCCTCTTCTCTTTGAATCATTAACATATTAAATAATTTTTTTTATTAAAATAGACATGTATTTAGGAATATATATATATATATATATATCTCTTTTTTGAAGAAAAAACAAACAGACAAGTCGGTGCGCCATAAAAAAAATCACGCACTAGTCGTGGTTCGTCTTAAGAATGTACATCACCGGTCTCAGCGCCCCTAATGAAATACAACACACCGGCCTCAGTTCAGCTGTCTATTTTTGAGGCACCGTTAACTTTATCAAATTTTTGAATAGCGGTGCGCTGACTGAAATATATGCCCCGATGGGTATATTCATGTTAGCGCACCTTTTTCCTGACAACTACGTAGTCAATGGTGCGATATTTTACCCAGCCACATCGTTGAACCTCTCGGAATCGAGAATGTGGTGCGCTGACATACAACGGGGGGGATAATTCCATGAATGCACCGCATTGTGATTCCCGTGGTCAACGGTGCGCCTGGAAAAATGAGCACACTACCTTTTATTTTATTTTTTTATTTTAAAATTTTTGGGGTCACCTTTTGGTACCGCCCTATAAATGGTACGGATAACATTAGCACCAGTGGCAGTGCAGCCTATAAATTTTATAGCCAGCACCGCTATCCGGTGCGAGCCGAACAGCTCCGGTACACCACGCGATTTATTTTTTTTCGTTTTTAATGGTTATTTTAAAGGTTATTTCAATTTCTAATCCTCTAAAAGGCTTAATTAAGGAAAAAATAGAAAAATACCTGTACATTTCGCCATTGAGTAGGCATATTGGCTGTAAAATTTTCAAAAGAAAAATTTCCCACCATTTAAAAAAATGTAAGCTGGATATTGGTGGCCAATGCAAAGCAACAGTGCATGCAATGGGTGCAATGAGAGCACCGATGTCAGGGCGGCTCAGAAAAGGGGAAATGGCACTGGTGCTTGAGAGCTCTGGAGCACTGAGGAAAGTGAAAAATGAAGCCTTTTGGCCTTATTTTTTTTTATTTAACCCTGTTTTGGTGCGTGGGGTTTTATAGGTGCACCGATATGCTTACCTACAATCGCACCGGGTTGTGTCAAATTTGGCAGGTTGTTTATAATTCACCAAGGAATTTCCCTAACACTGCACTAATATGTTTTAGTTTCGGCACAAAATTTTGATGGTGCACCGGGGCGGAATATCCATAAAGCACCAGTGCGGAATAGTCATAAAGCACTGGATTTTTGGCCTTAATTTTTTTTTTATGTCACACTATTCTGGTGCTTGCGGTTTATAGGTGCATCAGTGCTCTTGGATAAGAACACACTGGTGCTTTTATGTTTTTGCACGGTGTTTTATGATGCACCAGCACAGAAGAGTGGTGAAGCACTAGTGCGTTACACTAATAGGAGGCCCCAGATTTGTGTGTACGTCATGCAAGTTGTCCGGTGTGCCAATGTTTTGTGTGCACCAATGCATTCTATGGTAGGGCATGCACCGGTAATTGAGATCTCACGACCACTGGAAAACTAAAAAATATGGGTTATTTTTCCATCATTGTTTTTTAATTTAACCCTTTACGGGTGTGCATTGTTTATAGGTGTACCGGTTCTGTTTCTTACAAATGCATCAGCCAGTTTGTGTTTTGGCATGATGTATTATGATGCACCAGTGCGTTTTCTTTCTACCGTGCCGTGTGGTTTTGGTTTTATCGCGGTGTTTTATAATGCACCGACGCGGAAGATATTCAGAAAAAATATGACTACATATTAAAATAACAAACATGATGGATAACATTTAGGCAATGGGTGAATCCTCCTAGATTATATCTAGTGATCTAGTTTCCTCCTCTAAATATGTGAATTCCAAATTGGCTATAATTTTTTTCTTGTGTTTATACCTTGTGATCCATTTCCCTAGGTTTTCTCATCAACAATCAGTAGAATTTCATGTTTCTCATCTAACCTTTCTATCCGGTATTTTATTATGTTTGTTTTTAGGTGTCATTATATGTTGATGATTTTCATATATAATTTTTGTTGTGTCCTTGATATTAATGTATTTGATACCTAAATACTAACCTAATCATCCACTTCCACATATTATATGAATCTACAATCAGTTTTGAACACCTTCTAAACATCCTCAATTTATGTTCTAACTGTTGTAGTGGTATTCCTAAAGTATGTCACTGCAAAATGTTTCATTTCTAAATAAGATCATGAGGTACAAGAGATTCTGTTGGTGCATAAACAACATATACCTCTAGAGCCACCACCTTGAGGCATGATTTACAAACCAGCAAGAGAGAAAATTTACAGTGTTGAATGAAGAGGATGGCCAAGCTATCCAATCCAAAATAGATACCAGCTATGAGAGAGACCAAATCCACTCCTAGACACCTAGCACATAAAGACTACATATCAAGCACTACAAAATTGTTTCCCACTCTACTAAAACTCAACCCAAAATTGTGTAAAGAAGAAACTCGACCAATAAGACAAATACCCAACCAAAGAGACCACAATTTGTAAGATGATGAGACCCATACTCTATGATAAAGATTGCAAGTAGAAAACCACGATATTGATTGGATAATTATATTATTTTTCATCCATCTCTATGCTTTAAGAGTGGAAAAAGTGGAAGAACCCACTCTTAGAACATTTTTTACCGATGGGACTCAGTTTGGAAAATTCAAATATGAAACCTTCCAGGAGAATTTTTAGTCACCAAATAATGTTTTTAGGGGTAAAAATTTTCTTCTTTAGTGTGGAACCTTTTTTCTATTATACACAGAGAAATTTCCAATGGCACAAGAGTCATGCCAATTAGATTCCATATGCAAAAGTTATGCCACTTAGAAGTCGACATTCCTATTTTCACCACCATAATTTCAGAGGATGCCATGTTAGTCCCCATTATTCATGAAAAATGGGCTATCCATATTATTATAATGAATAAGACTCTATAATAGTCTGTATTGTAACCCAATTTAAGATTCTAGGTATTAAAACCTAACCAATAATAGGCTATTGAGCTATGTTATAACCAAACCACTAGGAGGAAAAGGGGTTCCATTATTTTGAGTGCATTTGTTTCATAGATAAAACAAAAATAGCTAATATGGATAGAAGAGAGATAAAGAGAAAAGAACGGTCTCACTTTCTAGTTGAGGTTTTCTCTCGAAAGGGTTTCCTAACTCATATCTTCTGTCAACTATGCGTGTGATGTTTTATTTCACTGTTATCTATTTTGTACGTGATTTTAATTCAAATGCATATATTATTAATAGTAATCTAAAAATATCTATAGCTAAAGAGAAATAAAACTATAATAGTTTATAATTTGGATTTCTAAGTATAATTTTACTAGATTTGTTGTGATGAACCTTCGAGTGGAATATATACAATATTTTCTAGATCATATTGGTATCAAAGCACGTTTATTTGGGTATATTGTGGATATTTGTAGGGGATCTATCTCAACTAGGCCAAAATTCATAAAACCATAATCGTGGTCGACAAATATGTGAATAACCCTCATGATCCTACAGAGGAGAGGTTTTCATAGCTAGAATAACAAGTTATGGATATAAATAGTAATTGTAATGTCACCTCATCGTTGACAATTTTTTTCTTTTTCTTGTAAAGGAAAATTATGTTCATTTACCTCTATATACATTCTATCTATTTATTAGAAATTAAGTTATAAAATTCAACATCTATATGATACATAATAGTATATATTCCCTAGCCAAAACTTGAAGTCTTATTCAATAAGAGAAAATCATAATTTTACTCCTAACTTTCTTATAACATTCCCTGTAACCCATATTGTAATTTTCCAAAAAAAAAAAAAAAAAGAGTCTACTTTTCCACCATGTAAGTTAATTAGCTTTCAAAATTCTATTTGAAAAGGTCTATTAGACCAATGTACTTTTTTTAAACTTCATCCTATATGTTTATTCTCCAAGTTCTTTATATTCAACTATAAGACATCTACATATGTATGTTACCACCATTTCTTGATATTCATTCCCATCTTACGTGCATATAATTAAAATATCAAGCTATTATGTTATCACGAGGAATTTCTTGATTGTGGCATGCGGTTTATTGTTATTTTGGACACATTATAAGTCGTAAGACTTCACATATATTATGTTGTTGAAGTACAAATTTGTCTTATTTTGTATATCCTCTTACCTTCATTTTGATCCTTTTAATGACATTTTTGCTACATTTTCAAGTTGAAAGATCACTTTAGGAATCCTCAGACATAATAATAAAAAACATTAATTCATGATTTATAGCCTATTTTTTCTTTGTGAAATTTAATCAAAACATTTCAATAGCTACCAAAATGAACTCACTATGTAACTAACCAAAGGTTCTACAAATACATCCATGGTTAGAAAGGTTCTAGAGAATTTGATAAAGAATAAAGGATATAGGTAGATATAAAATGTTTTACATATGGACATACACCTATTAGAGTGATATGGAAAATCACAAGGTTCTATAAATATGATGGTCAAACTAGAAGTCAACTCTGGTTGTAATACTCCAACGTCATGCAAAATTTGAAGGAAGATCATGGCATCGTTAAGCAAGTGTGGGATTGAATGAGAAAAGTTTGGAATAAAAAAATACGATATGTAAAATTGAAATCTTCTCATGATTTTCTCTTCTCGTAGCAAATAATGTGAATAATGATTCCTATTTTCATTTAATTACTTAGTTTTCAGGTATAAACTAGCTTCTCTGCTTATAACTCATGAAATGGTTATTCAATAGAGGATTATGAAAATCCTTGGTGTGAGGAAATGGAAATATTTAAGTTCTGTAATCATTTTTATATGAAATACGTATGCTTTTCATACAATTACTGTTTTCCTTTGGTGATTAAGTGCATGGGTGAATAATTCGTTAATTGAAGTCCTTTCATGCTTACGCTCAACAGGATGCCCCCCTAGAGAGTTTTAAGTTAGTTTTTGGTTAATTTAGCTTTTGGTTTGCATATCATTTTATATGAATTTATCCTATAGATGCATAGTTAAAATCACATTAGAATAATTTATAATGCATGTATAGAGAACACGATTCTAGGGGTATATTTATGAGTAGGGGTGGAGGACGTAATTCAATACCAACATCACCAACCATCTCCACTAGAACACGTAGTGACACACCATCCACCGACACTGGCATCCCACCCATAGCAGGTAGATATAAAATTCCTAAGGTACAAAAATATGAAATTCAGTCTAAGGACTCACCAACTTCTTCCACAAAATTTGTAGTTGAAGAACCTACATCCCCTACTAAAGGAGTTATATTTCTCTCTTCAACAGGAGAATAACTCTTATTGCAGGAATTAGAGGTCCTCAGTGAGGAAGAGGAATATTTTTTTACTAAGATACCATTATTAGAAGAACAAGAGGAGAAATAAACAATCCTTTTTTTTAACCTTATATTAGCTTCGAGGAATCTACAATGGAAGGATAAGGGGAGGGAGAAGTACACAATTTAGATGGTGAACTTAGGATTGGTGGGGAAAGAAGTAGGGGAGGAAATAGAGGAGGTCGTGGATGAGGTGGAAAAGAAGGAAGGGGAGAACACAAACCTTATACATTCAATTTCTTTGATGAAGATACCACACCCACAATGAAAAATATCTCACCTTCTATTATTTCCAATTTTCATGGCTTAATAAATGAGGATCCGAAGACATTTTTTTTTGAGTTTGAAGTATTATGTAGATCCTATGGCTATTTATTTGTTACTAAAAAATTGAAGTTATTTCTAGATTCTCTAAATTATGGAGACCTTAAATGGTTTATGGGTCTAAGAACACACTCTATTAGAACATAGGATGAAATGAGGAGAGTATTCCTAGAAAAATACAAATATTATTCTATGCACCATAACCTTAAGGATGAAGTCTTTAAGATGATGAAAAAGGAGGATGAAACCCTTTAATACCTAGTGGAAATAGTTACCTATAATATCAGAAGGGCTAAGATGCAAAATTTAGACAAGGATACATTAAAATATATTTTTCTAAAATATAGAAAAGATGAGTGGATTGATATTATAAATTGGGAAAGCATATGTTTCCCAATTATCATTTGATGAAATATGTGAATTCTGCAAGCATATTTCAAGAGATAAGGCTAGATATGGTAAGTTTCTAAGAGATCTGGCCGTGCAAGAGTTAGTAACTCTGTGTCAGGAACAACAATAGAGAAGAATTAGAAAATTTTCTTGAAAATTTCAAAATATATATCCTTGGAAATTTTAGGGAACAACTAGATAATATAAATATACAAAACAAGAAAAATGTTGAGAATGTTGAATTATATTTTTATTGTCCTACATGTAGTGAAAATCATGGCTTAAGAGAATTTTCTATTGATAGTGTATATATCTATGACATATTTGTGAAAATCATGATACAAAAGAATGTACTTTAATACCTGGGCTTAAGGTTGTATTTCAGGATGAAGTTGTATTAACCCAAGTTGAATCACTTTGTTGTATTTCTAAAATACCATGGAAATCTCAACAAATAGGTATCGAATAAGGACCTAATACTCAATATGAATGATATGCACCACCATAGATTAATTGGAATGCACATATTCCTTGGAAACCTTGGCCACCTCAAACTAAAAACCCATATTGGGCACAAGGGTTGAAAAATTATTAAGACATAAATGCCTAGTATCATAAATTCCAACAATCATATTCTCCACACCAACCTAAGCACTGTCGTCCTCTACTGACTCAACCGTCTCAACCACAATTTCAAAAAGAACCATTAAATCAACCACTTCCATTACCACCCACTCCATCTCCTTATAAATATAATCAACTACCTACTCAACCACTTATAAATCCAAATAATAAAAATCAAAAACCTATCTACAATTTCCAACATAGATCGGGTAGGGTTTTGTAAAATATATCAACATGAGTTGTCATCAAATAATTTAAAGATGACAAGGTTCTTGAAAAAGAAACACTTGTTGACCAAGAAAATACTCCTCCAAAGGAATATATTCCTATAGAATTATATGACAACCAAATAAAGCCAACTTATAAAGTTCCTTTAGTAGAACAACCTTTTGTTTCCCTAAAAAATCCCCCTTTCCCTAAAAGACACAAAATTGATAAGGGAATATAAGGGAAAATTGTTTTACCAAAATATGATATGTTACGTGAATTGAAAAATATTTGCATAAAATTTCCTTTACTCCAAAAGAAAAAGAAAATATGTAAAGAAATTTCAATTAGTAGGAAATATTGGAGATATTATGATGGGGAATAAAATAGTACAAATTATCTAGATCCTGGTAGCCCTATTGTAAAAATCCACATTAATGGAATTGAAATCCAAAACACCTTGAATTATTTTGGAGCAAAGATTAATATTATGAGAACACAAGTTATGGGTCAATTAAGGCTTCCCAATATCCAATATACTCCATTGTTACTACAATTAGTAGATAAATCTATTATCTAACCATATGTTGTATTAGAATATGTGTTTGTGTCTTTAAATTCATGGGAGTATCTTGTTGATTTTATGATTTTAACTCCCAAGAATAATTTAGGAGGTCATCCATTGATCCTTGGTAGAGCTTGGCTAGCTAAAATTGATGCATTCATAAGTTTTAAATCTATTGATATGTATATTTTTTATGGTATCTCTACTAATAAACTCACATTATACCCTCTTGCAAATACAATAAATGAAATATAAAGTGAATTTTGGATAGATGGTGATAATGAAGACTTTGATGGCATTTAACCAGTATTTATTATTTAACAAATAGATGAGGAAGATCAATTCATAAATTTGATAAATAATAATGATTCTTCTTCATATTTTTAACAATATAAAATTTTTAAAGAGAAATGTAATATTGAATATTTATCATCTCATCAAATGGATTTACGTTCTATGGAAAATTTTGGAAACTCCTTAGTAGAGAATTTTCCAAGGAAAACATTAAACATTAACAATAACATACAATAATTTCAAAAGAGAAAATTGATAAATATGCTACGAAAAAATTCTTCTGTATATGCATGGAATATACTGAACCTATGAAGGGAACTGATACTAACACATGTAAGCATGAAATTTACAATCAATAAAATTTCAAGCCATTTAGACAACCTCAGAGTAGGATGAATCCCAATATGAGACAAATTGTTAAGGAGAGATTACAAAAGTTGTTTAATGTGAATTTCATTTATATGATATCATATAGCCAATGGGTTTCACCTTTTGTTATTGTTCCAAATAAGAATGGAAAATGGAGAGTGTGCATCGATGATAGGGAATGGAATAAGGCTACTTTAAAAGATTATTTGGCATTAAACTTCATAGATCAAGTAATATATACCTTAGCATGGAAGAAATATTTTTCATTTCTTAATGGTTCTAGTGGACATAACCAAATCCAATTAGCACTAGAAAATCGAGACAAAATAATATTTACATGTCCATGGGGTAAATATGCTTATAGGATACTTCCTTTTGAGTTACGTAATTAACCCGCAACATTTCACAAAGAAGTGTTAGGTATAATTTCCACTCTAATTCATGATTGTGTAGAAGTTTACATGGATGCTTTCACTCTCTATGGAAATACTTTTGAAGAAGCCCTTGAAAAAATAGAAAAAGTTTTCATTAGGTGTAAGGAAACAAATATTTCATAAATCATAAGAAATGTTTTATGATTTTTAATGAGGGAGTTGTTTTAGGCCACCATATTTCAGGTGATGGAATTAGGATGCATACATGTAAGGTAGAATTAATTTCTAAAATTTAAGTTCCTACTTGTCAAAGAGATGTTAGAAGTTTTCTTCGTTTTAGAAGATATTATATAAGATTCACAGAAAAATTCACAAAGAAGACCTATCCACTTTTTAAAATTATTACAAAATATTGTGATTTTGTTTGGTATTCTGACTATGAGAAAAAATTTGAATCATTGGAGAATAATGTCACTGAAGCACCAATATTAGGAGGACCTAATTGGTCTCTCCTATTTTGTAATATTCCCATTTCAGCACATGGCTAAATGGAATATTAAATTTTTTCTTTTATCATCTTGCAGCCAAATAAATGGGTAAGGAGGCCCATGTTTATTGAAAACATGAATAAATTCCCTCACATGTGGAAAGGGATAGACATAAGAACTTGATTTTTCACCCTCAAGTGTGAAAAGGGGAAAATACATGAAGACAAGGTCAGGTTTGACCAAGTCAACAACGCTGCCATAGTAGGAGTGGCTTACTTTAGAAGATAGCACAATGTGAATGAGGAAGAGGATATTTAGTGGAGGAAACCCTAATGGATGGGGCCGATGGGGAGAGAGCTTTCACTTTTTTAAAAGGAGGGCGAAGCAACCATTTTTTCTCATGCTTATGTTTATTCATCTCATTCTCTAGTTAGACAATTGGAGCATTCTTTGTAGCTTAGCAAGAATTTCCGGAGGAATTCCTGTTTAGGATTCCTTATCCTTCTTGAGAGGTCTCTTGAGGGATTTTTCTTCATTTTCCTCACATCCAGGCTTGAGGCCAAGAATCCTCCATCAAGACAACGTTATTTCTGCAGCAGAATAACACTATGTTGTTGGGTGTTTCACTTAGGGTTCACTACACCATCCCCTTCAGCTATTTTTTCAGAGGTGTCCCTCTTTCCTTTGGGATATTAGATTGGAGACTTTCTAGAGAATATTGTAGACTTTGGCATCAAGGCCAACTCTTTCCATATCCCTACAACACAGTTCCATTCAGAGACTGTGTTATTTTGAGAGGAGAATTTGCAGTGGGGCTCTTGTAGAGTATTGGAGGGAGAGATCTTTAGTGAAGGGATCAGCCTTTCAATTGAAAGATCCATTGGAGGAGGCATATTCAGTTTGAGCATCCGATTTGGCCATCTCCATCCAGTTCTATTTCTTAGTTGTTGCAACTGCCAAGAAACTCTGGCATTTTGCAGTTTTTGTATTTTATTCCCAATCCTTCCAGGATTGACATGAGGTAGTCTTTGGGAGTTGATATCTTGGCTCCTAATGTTGTATTGAGCCATATATTGATTTATCCATGTATTTGACATATATAGCATGCAGTTTCTCGCTAAAACTACGTTGTCATAGCTTGCTATACATTGTGTAGCAGTGATTTTGTCATGTATTTTGTACTTTTTTCTTGAGGTTGAGCATTTCCTTTCTTGAGTGACCTTTTTCCTCAATATCTTGTATTCAATTGTTGCTGCTATTATTAATGAGAAGGCTATGGATTTCTCTCATGTTTTTATGAATTGAGTGTTTTTGTTGCACCATTATTGTGCTTGCTTATTGTTGGAGCTCCAACTTTAGAATATATTGAGATATTCTCATTGTTGTAGAAATTTCCTAAAAAAGGAATATTACAGTGGTATCAGAGCATGATCTCTAGCTCAGCCTATGAGTCTAAGCCATAGAAGATCAATATGATGAAAAATATGAGTTTACTCTCATCTATTTTCAGATCCAGAGAGAACCTCTCTAAGGAGTTTGAGAATAATGAAGAAGGAGAAATGGAGGGACCATGCACTTCCTATTCTCACAGAGAAAAAGGACAGAAGCATGAAGAACACTTGGAATTAAAAATTCTAAGTGAGTATATTTCTGAATAATGGGGAAACCCTAGAGCTCTAGCTTTGCCACAATTTATTCAGCAGAAAGAAGAAATAATTCCCCTCAGTTATGGGATGATGAGAGGCAATAGATTTATATTGTGCACATTTGATGGATCACTCACATGTGCAACAGAATTTTGGGTGAAGAATCTAGAGGATTTATTCTTGCTACATCCTGTAGTAGATAGAGAGGTTATAGAAATTACAGTGCTGCACCTTGAAGGTGAAGCAAAGGATTGGTGGATCAGCCATCTAAGCCACACAAGGGTTTCTACTCTTGTTGAGTTTTCTCAAAGATTGATCGGGAGATTTAGCAAAAGGAGGGAGGAACCCTCACCACCATTTAATGAGGCATGTAATAACAATGTTGAGTCCATGGAGGAGAAACCTTCATCTTCAATAGTTTGGGATACAAACACTCATGAGGAGGAAAATCTTGCATCCTTGTAAGAAGCTTCCACATTTCACCAAGGTATGATTGAAAATCCATCTCTTGTCATTTTAGCAAACATTTTGGATGGGTCTATATCATTGCATGCAGATGATCTAGAGCAGCAGAATAACACTACGCTGAGCAATGATGGAGAAAGGAGGAATCATTCCTCATGTGAGAATTCAGAAAGAAATTTCGTTCAGGGAGCCATGAAAGAAGCAATGAGAAGGAGTAGACATCTGAAGATAAGAAATTCTTTCTCCTCTCTAGATGGCACTCTCTTAATGAACATGCCATAGCTCAAAGAGAGACTTCTACTTGCAGTAGATCCAAAGCCTCTTTGGTTTTGGAAGGACATGCATGAGGAGGAGATCTTCCGGAGAGATTTCAGTAGAGGTGCACTCCCACACATCATGGCGTGCAATATTCTTCATCAGTTTGAGGAGGTAATTCCCTTCACACAGGAACAAATAGTAGATGGAGGACATCTTTGGATGGATAACATATCTCATGAATGTGTTGGACATCCCTTGAGCCATGCACATCATTATGGGAGGTTTTTTCCTACCACCTATTTGGATCCTCATAGGGTCAAATTGATCCTCGGGAAGATTGCATTTCAAGATCCCAGGAAGTGCAGCAATATGATTTGCGATGATGGTAGCTCTCATGGGGAGAGCACCAAGATGAAGGATGGAATGAGGCATCGAAAATTGGTTGAATGGATATGTATGGAGAGCAAGAAGCTGGTAAGCTACTTGCAGATTTATGATACCCGGCAGCAGGAGGCTTGGCTGTGCTCGTTACTCTTGAAGGAGTTTGGCCATCACTTGGAATACACTCTTTCCAAGGGTATGAGGATGGAGATGTGGCAGGATGCTGGCATCATGGATCTGAAAATAGCATGGGTGAATAGTGATGATGAAAAATTCATGTCATTCACTGTGTCTTCATTAGATATCTTGTATGATGAGAGCATGAGGAGGCAACAAAAACAATTTTTTGCTGGGGTCACTCTTTGGAGAGCAAGGGAAAATTTTCTCTCATTTATTGTATGATGTTGTAGGAGTAGGAGATGGCACTATCATGGTGGGAAGGGGATACTCCTTGACCTTTGATGATCAGAAATTACTTCCACCTTGGGAGGAATTCCATAGTTGCAGCAACATTATTGGAGGATTTCCCATCTATGTTAGAGAAGCTGAGGGAAAAAATGTTGTGCCACCTAGAGATTATCTAGTGCCTCATGTAGAGAAAGGAGGAGCTCTTGCTCCAAGTATAGGGATTCTTGGATCTTTGCAAAGAAGTCCCCATGATTTCATGAGTGGAGATCAAGGCACAAATCATTTTTTTCATGTGCCATTGTTGAGGAGGTATGGAACCATTGAGACACAAGGAGAGGATAGGGAGGATAACCATCATGGTGTGATGAGGAGCTCACATCCCTGTCTATTTTATGAGGTTGATCCACCTAAGGAGGTGATTGGATTGCGCAGTGGAAGCATGGACAGACTTGTTCATTCATATAGGCAGTCACCTTTTGATGATGATGTCTCATTACATGGAGACATTTTGCTAGGGAGATCATTTGACCAACAAAGGAGGAGGGAGGCTTCACATGATGAGGCACCATTCTTTGATCTCAGAAAATTTGAGACCTTAGAAGATAACCATATGACAGATTTCCTTCATGAGGAACCATCATCGTTATCACTATGAAGGATAGATCCATGTTGGAGCTTTGGGTTGTTGGTGGAGTATTCCCAGGATCATCTTGCTTGCATGATATTGACATATCAACATATGAGGAGATGCATAGATAATGTGTATATGGAGGAGATACATAAATATTTGGAGGAGTTAGCACAACCACCTCTTTTCTTTTTGAGGATGTGAGGAGACTCATTTTTGAGCGAATTCATTTGCATGTGCAGAAGTTATGGTAAGGGTATTGCTTATTTGCATGATGATTTGTATATTCATCCCTTAACCATATATGTACAGGATGTTGCTCCTAGGAGTAGCATTCTTCTTTCTAGACCCCATGGTATACTTGAGGCCATGAGCACTGTTGGTAGCCACTCCCTAGGAGGACTTGGGAGGAAAATGAATTTTTGATAACATACTCACCTTGCACCATACGTCATTCACTTTCTCCATACATTTGAGGAGAGTAGGAAAGAAAGCAAGTGGTTGAGAAGCCACACTTTTTGTGATACTCTTTTGCAGTTGAGGGTCAAACTGCATTGGTTACTATTGAGGGACCATTGTCCTTCTCCCTTGCCACACATGATAGAAAGCCTTGTTCTCATTATGGTTCATTATGTTTCTGTTGTCTTTATGATTGTTGAGAGCATGATTGGGGGAATGGCACATTGGTTGGATGTGTCCCTTGGGGGAAATATCTCCCACATTATTTTCATTGCATGTTCTAATGGGAGCATGAGAGCACATATGGCCACTAAATAAAACCCTTTGTTTCCATTTGAGTTGAGCCATATGGTTGATTGGATGCCATATGATGATGACTTCCAAATCATCACATATGAGATGGATTGGGACAACATGTTTCATAACACTGGAGAAGAGATCCTTGGAGGTCTAGTCTTCATTTTGCCACTTGAGGGCAAGATTGTTGCAGCCAAATATCAGCATATACTCTACACTTATCCTAAGTGGAGAGGAGGACAAGTGGGGTAGACTATTTTTTCCACCATGATCAGATTTTCAGCCCACCTATATTACAGGAGCCAAAGGTGGAGGATGATTTGTATGAGTTACCATGTTGGGAGGTAACTCATTTTGTATGGTTGGTTGCTTGGGGGGTGGAGAGTCTAGATGAGGAAGATGTTACTCAACATATTTCAGACTCGAGGCCTTGGGTGGAGATTCTTCATTTCTATCCTTGTAGTTGCTTGAGGACAAGCAACATTTGGGAGGGAAGGACTGTAATATTCCCATTTTAGCACATGGCTAAATGGAATATTAAAATTTTTCTTTAATCATATTACAGCCAAATAAATGGGTAAGGAGGTCCATGTTTATTGAAAACATGAATAAATTACCTCAAATGTGGAAAGGGATAGACATAAGAACTTGATTTTGCACCCTCAAGTGTGAAAAGGGGTAAATACATGAAGACAAGGTTAGGTTTGACCAAGTCAATAGTGCTGCCATAGGAGGAGTGGATTACTTTATAAGACAACGCAGTCTGAATGAGGAAGAGGATATTTGGTGGAGGAAACCCTAATGGATGGGGCCCATGGGGAGAGAGCTTTCACTTGTCTAAAATGAGGGCAAGACAACCATTGTTTCTCATGCTTATGTTTATTCATCTCATTGTCTACTCAGACAATTGGAGAATTCTTTGGTTCTTAGCAAGAATTGTCGGACGAATTCCTATTTAGGATTCCTTCTCCTTCTTGAGAGGTCTCTTGAGGGATTGTTCATCATTTTCCTCACATCCAGGCTCAAGGTGAAGCATCCTCCATCAAGACAGCGTTATTTCTGCAGTAGAATAACACTGTGTTGCTGGGTGTTGCAGTGAGGGCTCACTACACCATCGCCTTCAGCTATTTTTTCAGAGGAGGAGTCCCTCTTTCATTTGGGATATCAGATTGGAGGCTTTCTAGAGCATATTGTAGACTTTGGCATCAAGGCCAACTCTTTCCATAGCCCTACAATGCATTTCCATTTAGAGACTGCGTTGTTTTGAGAGGAGCATTTGCGGTGGGGCTCTTGCAGAGTATTCGAGGGAGAGATATTTAGTGAAGGGATCAGCCTTTCACTTGAACAATCCATTGGAGGAGGCATATTAAGTTTGAGAATCAGATTTTTCCATCTCCATCCAGTTCTATTTCTGAGTTGCTGCAGCTACCCAGCAACTCCGGCATTTTGCAGTTTTTGTATTTTATTCCCAATCCTTCCAGGATTGACATGAGGTAGTCTTTGGGAGTTGATATATTCACTCCTAATTTTGTATTGAGCCATATATTTATTTATCCATGTATTTGACATATATAGCATGTATTTTCTCACTAAAATTGCACTGTCATAGCTTGGTATACATTTTGTAGCAGTGGTTTTGTCATGTATTTTGTACTTGTTTCTTGAGGCTGAGTATTTCCTATCTTGAGTGACCTTTTTCTTTAAGATATTTTATTCAATTGTTTCTTCTATTATTAATGAGAAGGATATGGATTTCTCTCATTTTTTATGAATTGAATGTTGTTACTGCAACATTATTGTGCTTGCTTATTGCTGGAGCTCCAACTTTAGAATATCTTGAGATACTCTCATTCTGTAGCAATTTCCTAAAAAAGGAATATTACATATTTCATATTTCAATCGATGCCTCAGATACAAATTTAGTATATGTGTTGGGAGAGAAACTTCTAAATCCTTATGTTATTTATTACATAAGTAAAAGTTTGACTCCTACAAAGTTAAATCACACTGTAACATAAAAGTAGTTCTCAGTTGTTTTGCATGCCATTAATAAATTTCGACACTATGTAATTGGTTATGAAAATTTCATTGATATAGATCATTCCGTTATTAGATATTTAAATAATAGACCAATTACTAATGGAAGAATTAATAGATGTCTGTTGTTTTTATAGGAATTCAATATTACTATTCTGGACGGGAAAATAAAAGAAAAACAATTTTTTATGTCCTTTCTAGAATGAAAAATGATAAAAATAATACTCCTATAAAAGATAATTTTCCTCACGAATATATTTTTGTAGTGTCTACTAAAACTCCTTGGTTTGTAGACATTGCTAACTATTTGGCTAGAAGAAATTCCCCCCCAAAATTATCAGCCAAAGAAAATAAGAATTTATGAAATGAAATGCACCTTACCCTTGGGTAGGAGAATTTTATTGAATTGGACCTAACTTAATCATCCAAAAATGTGTTAGAGGAGATGAAGTACCAGATATGTTGAAATCTTTCCATGATGAAGTATGTGGAGGAAGCTTTGTTCATAAAAGGAATTCTTATAAAGTCCTTTTGGGATATTATTGGCCTTATGCTTTTAAAGACGCCAAGGAATATGTCAAGAGATGTTATAGTTTCCAAAGAATGGGAAAGCCCATTCCATCAGACGAGGTGCCTTTACAACCTTAGGTACTTGTAGATAATTTTGAAAAATGGGCCATATGTTTTGTTGGTTTAATCAATCCTCCATCTAAGAGAGAAGGTATATACTTGTTTGTACATATTATGTTACAAAATGGGTATAAGATAAACATATTTCTTTTACTACTGAAAATTTTGTAATTACATTTATTTTTTAGGGTAATTTTACTTTTTTTGGTGTCCCAAGGGAAATTGTGATAGATCAAGTTACCGAATTCACATCCAAGTCAGTGCAAAAAATAATGGAGCAATACCAGATAAAACATCATAAGTATACTCCATATCATTGTTGTCAAGATAAATCCCCTATGTGGACATAGGCGATCTCTCTAGCCTAGAGTGGGTCTAGCAACACAAGGCCTTGATGTTTGGAGGCATCCTTAGGTGGAAATATGAGTCCTTTACCCAGCTCAAAAGCATTCCTTCTCTCTTGCACTTAGGCTTAGTCACGATGCTAGCATGCAAAGGGATGAGAGTTCAGACGAGTCTAACAATGATCAACCCATCTCTAAACTTGGGGGAATGAGGTTGGGAGCCCATGAAAGGAGGAGGAAGGCCCACTTTCTCAGGGATGACCCCCCATGGATGCGATCAAGGTTCTTAAATGACAGAGCTCGACCTTATCATCTGTTTTCAACAACCAAATTTCCCTTGAGCTTCTAGAGGCCGAAGCTTCTCCTCCATTTGAGGAAGTACTGCTAGAAAAGGGATAAATGTGGTTTTCAAATAAATTAGGGCATTGATAGTGTTGGGCCATAACTGGGAAAAGGAAATCAACGCAGCCATGGCAACAAGAAGATCGTTGACCCAGGAAACTAGGAATTTGACCAATTTTATTCAGTAATATTTCAAGGAAGTCTTCTTTGGATCTAAAAGGGGATATGTTATCATATTTATTGATGATGGAAACATTGCACAAGATTCGTCATGGGGTATTTTAGGATTAGGGATGGGAAAATGAGCATGGTCACAAAATATTGTGTAACAATCATCCACAAGCCAATGGGCAAGCGAAATCGACCAATCAAGTACTTGAATTAGTTCTCACCAAGACTATACACTTGCATAGAAGGGATTGGGAAGAAAGGATTCCAGAGGCACTTTTGGGCATATCGTACCACATGGAGGAATACTATTGGGCATACTCCTTATGAGCTTCTATATGGGAAGAAATTCTTGATTCCAATTGAATTCCAAGTGAAGACTTTCAAAACAATAGAAAAAACAAATATTATCACAGTTGAATGAGTTGGATGAAATCTGAAAAGATGTTATCCAAATAAAAAATAGTGATCCAGGTGGATATCGGTGCCCACACGCCTATTCCACCTACGTCTCTAATCGGTTTCATTAGTTTCCTTGTTTATAGCAGCGTTTAATATTTTTATAAATTTTTTAGGGTGTGAACTTCCGAAGCAGTTTTGACCCCTCAAAACAACACTTTTTTGAGGTCCGTAGCACACCCATTGTCATAGGTAGGGGCCTATGGAAAATCCTGTACTACTTCTATAGATATTTCCAACAAGGTATCATATGCGCGAAACAAGGATAATATGACCACGTTACGACCCCAGGAAGTTGGTTTCCCAACTAACCCCAATCCAGCCCAAAATCTCTTGGTGTTCCATCTCTTGGGACTAGGGTTTTGGTTGTTTATGGTTTTTCCTTGCTTTTAAACAATGAAAATTCCCTTGAGCCGCATTGTAACATATTTCAGAGGCATGTATTTGCCACATTTATTCTTAGAGACAAGCTAACATCACCTTAGCTAGTTTATTCCCATTCTATATGTAAGCATATTTCAGTTCTTTGGTATTAATGAAATGATGTGTTATTTTTGTTGCATCTCTATATTTATGGTTATATTTGTATTATGTTGCATTGATGTTTAATTTTGGATCAATGGTATTAGAGTGGTTTGTTATTTCTCTATTTTTATTTTCATGTCCCCAATGAGGTAAAGGCATAAGGATTTAGGGCTCGAACAGGTTGAACCTTTTCAAGAACAGCCTTACAAACCCTGATGAACTCCCATGGTAGAAGAAAAGAAAGACAAGGGAGTAGGAGATCCTTTCAAAATATTGCTTGAACAAGCCCTTGATCGACAAAAGAAGGCGATGATGGATAAATTTTTCCAGATCCTTCGGTGAATGCCCACAGCTGACACATCTTCATCCGGCAGCCACTCTGGAGGTGCCACTCCCTTCAAGGTACAATTCAAATTTTACATTCACACATTTAAATGCCATATAGATTAAAACACCATAGTTAGATTGTTAAATATGTTGGAAGGATATTCTTCAGTTGATGATTTTTCCAATAGGGAAATTTTTTCTTTTGGACTCCTCAAAGCCACCCCCATGTCAAGGACTTGTGGGAAACCTACTACGAATAGAGGGAGGACAAAGAACCCTCACTTCTTTTATATTCACCCACTTGGAATTATTTCTGAGATACCATCAAGGAAAAATATTACCCTATGGTGAGATATGAGTAAAAGTACATGAAATGGACTACGTTGCATCAACAAAGGGGTCAATATGTGCATGAGTTGACAAATTTTTTCCATACCGTTAGCACAAAGTTGGGTATGAAAGATTCTGAGAAACATATGGTGCTCAAGTACCAAAATTTTTGCACAAATACATTCAGGAGGAAATGGAGTTCCTCGACATCTCCTCGCTTGGTGCAACATACCGATATGCTGCTAATATTGAGCAGAATTTTAAACATAAGAAGTGAGACTTTGGATCCGTGAATCCAAATCAAGGGAAATATGGCCCCGAATATATATAAAAAAGGACATAGGAAAGGTGGGGAAACCTAAGAAAACCCTTTGAAGTGACAAGAAAATAACAACACCATAAAGACAAGAAAGGACAAGGGAAAATGGTATGAGTTCCATAAGAGCCCCACTCACAACAAAAGTGAGTGTAAGGCCAAGGGCTCACTGGTGGCCGAGATGAAGGCTTATGAATCAGATGCTTCTTCAACCTCTAAGTCAGAAATTGACAAGGGTAATGACAAACAGAAGCATATCATTGATGCAGATCTCAGTGCCGCCATTTCCACCACAAATTTCTAGAAGAATGGGCCTTAAGATCCAGACGAGGGGGAGTGCCTCTTCCACTCAAATATGTGTTTGAAGAGTTCTTAAATGTAGTTCATTATGATTTGACCTCAATGAAAGAAGAATATTGTGGCCAAGGCCTCCAGATAGGGCTCCTCCACACGACAAAAATAGATGGAAAAGGTCGTGGAGGAGTATAAGGATATATTCTCCTCACCCGTATGGGTACCTATATAGTGTCAGCTCAAGCACTCCATCAACCTTAACTTGAGCATGCTACTACCCAATGGACCTACCTATCGATTCTCTATTGTTGAGAAATTTGAAATCAAGAGGCATATTCAGGAGATGTTGCAGAAAGATAACATAATTCTAAGTTCATCACCATGTGGGAGACTGATCGTGTTGGTACAAAAAAAGGATGGGACCTCGAGACTTTGTATTGACTATTGGGCATTGAACAAGATCACTATTCAGAATAGGTATCCAATCCCATGGATTGATGACCTTATGGACCAGCTCAAAGGGGCCAAATTTTTCAGCAAGATTCACTTGAAGTCTAGTTATTGTCAGGTACCAATTGAACCCTCTGATGTTTGGAAGATTTCCTTGAAATCTAAGGAGAGCCTTTTTGAATGGTTGCTCATGCCTTTTGAGTTAAATAATGCCTCTACTACCTTCATGAGGTTGATGGATGATATCTTGCGGCCCTTCACAAACTCATTCGTGGTGATGTATTTAGATGAAATTTTAATCATCGTCCAGAGTTAGGAAGAGCACCTCCACCATATTTGACAGGTCCTCCAAACCTCCACCTTCAGATTGTTCTATGTTGTATTAATTACTTTAGCCCAATTTCAAACTTCAATTAGAAATATTTCCAATTATAATTACTCTTTCCATTCATCAACAATAGTTAAATGTAGAATAATATATGTAATGACAAAAAGGACAATTGGTGAGCTCTGGTATTGCACCAAGAGTGCTGCAACTCCCAGAGGATAGTAAAATTTAATTATCAACACAAGATTCATATAAAATTGGATGTGATAGTGTTATATGCATAGCATATGAGCTCTACTTATGCCATCCTCATCTTAGTTCTACTATGAGGTGTTGGGAGTTACTGCCATTATAAGGGAGAAATTTTGTCACACTTCTAATTGCAACTCAATGTTGAATGTAAACCATGAAAACTCAATTTACAAGAAAATATGATATGTGAAATTGTACTCATTCATCTACTTAATGCCTACTTTTGCAACGAAAAATAATAGCACTTAATCTATTTACAATAACGGAAATTGAACTAGAATGCATTAATTCTCTAGAATACTCAATCGACTTCCAAAAAGGGACCTAATCTATTTCACATAGACATTGTATCAATGATAAATTAGCTTCTATCTATTGCATGATATCTAGTGTGCTATTGATGTATTCTATGATCGACTAATCACACTCAATTTACATTGTTTTTCGGCAAAAGAAGAAAGGTTTTGGGTGACCTAGGGGTGTCCTTGAACCAAGAATTCAGATCTAGGGGCACACCAAGGTTCACAGAAATTTCAGGTGAGGTGGAGAAGTGATTCTAGAGTGAGAGAGGTGGCTCCCAGTGCAGCTACAGGAAGTCTTGTATTGCTACAAGAAACACCCGGAGGGGTTTTTGAGGCTAAGAATGGTGGAATGAGTTTCAGGAAAGGTGAGGGAAAGGTGGATCTAGGTTGTTCAGGGATGACCAAATCACTTGGCCAAGCTTAAAACCTTTGAAAGGAATGTCTTTCACCAATAAGACTGCTCTCAGTGGTTGTGAAGATGGTCTCCAAAATAGGGATCTGGGTATCAGAATGGAAGGCAAATAAAGCAAGGTTGAAGACCAAAATGATAGTGTTGAAAAGGGGATCCTTCTATGATGTTGTATCCAAATATGCAATCATTACATTCACTCATGCATCGATCATTAAAAAATTATCATGTAAAATAGAGGAAAATATGAGTTGAATTTAACTTAAACTACTCATTCACCTAAATCATAAATCTAACCTCCAATCTACAGCATATACATCATAGAAAAAATGAACACTATATTATCTTTTCCAAGTAATCATAAATTGAATGTGTTTGGCCTGTGTTAGAAGACCTTCCTCCTCAAGCTCCAATGAAATAGGTGAGAGAGGAGGACTGTCAACACAATTTTAATTTTTTGGATGCTACTAAGATACGATGAAATTAACCAAAATACTGAAGCATAAAGGAAAAAAAAATATACACAAGAGACACTACAGCTCATGGATTGGGCCCTAACCCACCAGCTTCAATCATCTGAAATCAACTGAGTAAGAAATAAACCAATTGCTCATTCTTATTTCATAACAAGTCTCCAACATCAAAAAATGATAGTCAAAATATCTGTAACATAAAGCCAAGAGTTGTCTAGCTTCCTATGCAAAGAGAATCCCAGCGAACCCTTTCTCTTGTTCATTTATACTAAAGGGATGTAACCAAAAACTCCCTAAAACTTAGGCATTTTTCCCCTTCATCTTCGAGTGGTGTGGAGCTTGGCTCCCTCCTAGCATTCACTTTCTTGTATTCCTTTGACTTTGAACTATTGGAGGATGATTTGAACATATATTGGGATGATTTTGGAAGTTAAGAAGGGGGATATCCTTCCTATAATTTCTCCTTGTTGTATACTCTAAGCCCTAACATGGAATTTTACTAAAAAATAGTTGTATTTCCTACAATTAAACTATGTTAGGCTTCAATTCATGATAATCCTCTTACACCTTTCTCAATAAGAAAAATATGACAAAATGTAATCAAATGTGTGTGTGAGAGAGAGAGTAAATAAGCTAAAAGGTGATACTATAACCCCTTAAAATATACCTAATCATGGGCCTCATCATCACCCCCCTACTAAAATGGTTGCTCATCCTCTAAGAAACTTAGTGCTAAATTTTCAATATTGCTTTGTGTTGTATGAGTTACTTAAGCCCAAATTAGATTTTCATTAATAGTGTATTCAGACCTATGCAATATAAATAACCATTAACTATAAAAGAAGATAGAACAATGCATGTAATGAAAAAGAATACAATATCACAACCATGAGACATAGAGATTGGTCAAAGACTAGGGAAAAACCCCTCTATGGGGAAAACCCTTTCAAATATTCTTCTTCTATAGATTGTCTTCAAAATATTTCAGCAGAGAGAAAAATGAGCCTAGTACATGTATACAATGGTAATAAATAGATCTTGTCTTTGGATCAAGATATCTACAATAGCAAAACAAGAAACTCATTGAACACTGATACCATGTGATCTTAGCTGCCCAGTTCTAGTTTTGGATCCAGAATATTTTCAATGACTGTTTTGATGCGTCTGTGAATTCGTGATGGATGAGTGATGATGTTACACAAACAAATGACTGAGTACCAAAATAAAATTTTTCAGTAACTCTCTGAGTCATGGTCTTAACATGCTTAGCACGTGGCTTTGGGGCTCTAAGTTTCTACCACAAAACTATGAGCTCATGGATTAGGGTCTAAACACCCTGGAATAATATTTGTGCCCTGAAGCTGACCACCAATCGAATTTAGCAGCTGATCCGTGGCCTCAACAATCCTGGCCCATAGCTTTCTCATAAACAAACCACTACCTCCACTTTTCCTTCCTGCGGTCGTGGCCTAAAATACCAAGATCTGAAATGTGCCTCTGACTGTGATCCCAATCCACTACGTGAGCCTCTTGCGGCGTACTTGTGCGAGCCACAAACAAAAAATACAACCAATAACCAAAACAACATGAAGAATATCTCATTATTGTTATGGGAGAAACTACCCGAGGGTGTTAGTTGAGGACCCCATCAGAGAAGAAGGCATACAACAACAAGAAGAAATCAAACTAAAGGTCCTAATGCTTAAAGTAGAAAAATTGGGAGAGATTAAATTACCCATATGTTCTACATTTGAGGTCATTCTCGCAAGGTTCAAACCCTCTACTTCTCCACATGCTTCAAGACCTGCAACTCATTCAAGAAAAATCACATAGACTAGTTGTGACATTATATATGTGCTAGATGTCACTTGTTAGATTATATAAAATAACATGAAAACAACCATTACCATATCAATAACATGTATAAAAAGTATTAAATATCACGACATCAGGAACGAGACAAAGCTTCTTTATTGATATATGTAAAAGATGTGGAGAAATACCACCTGAAATCAACCATGACTCTAAGTGAAACCATCCTCCGGATCTGTCCAGCCCAAACGTAAGTAATATTATTCCATAAAGGTGCACAAGGATGTCACATAAAGGAGGTGAAAATCTCAAAGAAGGAAACAAGGGTTTCCTAAACTTGGAAAGTGCAGGAGGCATAGGGATAATCAGACTTGATCTGGGACTAACAGGCTATAGCATCAATGCCTATTTCTCTCCTCCCTTAGGCCTTCCCATGAGGTGTATTTATACTTCCTGAAATTTATTTTTTCAAGTGGGAAATAGTTTGGCCATAGGATCTAGTATGTGGGCATCCGGTGTAACCCGTAAACCTCGCCCAAATAATAGGGAGTTTTATATTTTTTTTAATATTTTAAATTATATATGCGGGTTACATATGAGTGGAGCCGCAACCGTATATGTTTTGAATAGGGCAGAGTCGTGTATGGAATTCAAAATATTGTATTTTAAGTAAAGGACCAAGTATGAAAGTAAATCACTGCATTTCCTTGAGAAATTTCCATTTCTGGAGGATCTCCAACAATGGATCATTCCTTATCATTGTCTAAGTGATCTAATTCATGAATAAATTGATGCCCACTTGTGAATGAATCTGAGATCATGGTTTTATCTCTTTCTTCTCCATTTGAGAGATACATACAAGAGTTGGAGATAATGGAGGATGAGGGAAGATCATAGACTTTGTGGGATGAGATGGAAATGTGTGGGCTAAGCTGAGGCCAAGAGACTAGACTTGGTTTCAGATGTTTTTTTTTTCCATGTTGTATTGGTTATGAGTTGGGTAATTCTTCGATTTGTTTGGGTCATTTGGGTCCTGCCATCCTTGATTCCTTTCCTTGAAATAAGGCGGATGAGAGGTCCCTTCAGAAGGAAATAATTCTAGATATAATGTGGTTGTTGACAAGAACTATAACAAAAAGCTATTTTTTTGTAATCCAATGGTTGTGAAAAGGTCATACCATTCCAATTGATGATGATCCTATAAGGAAACCATTTTCTAAGATCTATTTCGAAAAAATTGTGTGTAAATTTTATAATACATCACCCAAGCTTGTTCATATCTATATTAATAAAATGACTTAGGGAGTTTCCCACAAAAGCTAAGATGTACGAAATTAAAAAATGAATGGGCATATTAAGAATTCTTACCCAAATTGGAGTAGTCAAAATCATCATGGATAAAGGGTTGAATTCATGAAACCATGGCTAAAATGAGAGCACAAATAAGCCCCAAAACACATGGGCTTCACTCAATGAGCCTTTGACATAATACGTGTGTTACTGATATAATAAAAAATACTCCTAATTGACTACATGTTGGAAAATAAATCTAAAAGTAATTGTATTTAACACCTTACCAATATGAGCCTTATGCGCCTTCCCAATTAAAAATCCCCCATATTTCACTAGAGATTGTGGGTATCCATTTTTCATTAACATTTTTGATACCCCTTTATTTTATTTCATTAACTTTGAGCTCCATTTTTTATACAGAACATATAAAAACCCTTTACCTATAATTATATGCTCAATTTATTATGTCATTTTTTCCTCAACATATATCCCCCAATATGAACATAGTTGGCATCGTATTGCTCCCCCGGTGAAGCCCCCATGCCCCAAAACAAGGGTTGTTGATTTAAAATTTTTTGAAGATATTCTTGATTTTTGAAATAACCCATAAGGAATCCCTTCAAACATAATGTAGATTCATACTTGGGGACTAGGTTTGGTGCACCCTTTCCTCGAGCAGAAAGGTTAATGGCTAGATCATATTAAAATGATAAATTATGGCATTTTTCTCATAAGATAAGCAAAAAATATCGGATTAGGGGTATTCGACCTATAGATCTAGAATATCTTCTGCTTGTTCTAGAATGAAGGAAAACTTCGAGATATATTTTGAAGTCATTTGTCAGAGCCCTTTCTTTAGAGCATCCTTAAAGGATTGTGACTGAGAGGAAGAGGGCACACCCTAGGTTTTTTCTCCTTCATTCAATATTAAGACGAGGAGGATTGAGGCATCCTTGGATATACCATAGTATTTGATCAGAGGTACATACTAAAGGTGCCTACCCCCATGTAGTAGCCACTTTGAGATGAAATGAATTTCTATTCTATCTTGAATTTTGGTTGCGAGTGTAGAGACAAGGTATATGGCTTTCACCTATAAATAAAGGGTACTCCTCAAGAGAGACCTTACAAAGACCAAAATCTCAAGTGACCTGAATTGATGAAATCACCTTAGAAGAGGGAATAACCCTACTACAAAACAAATTCCCCATATTTTAACATATCTTCAGTGATGGCACTAGAACAAGGGAACTTTGAATGAAGGTAAGAATCCTAAAATTGAAAATCCACCATAGATACGGTGGTGAATAAAGGATTAAGAGGGTTTCATTGCAAGATCTCTCCCAAAACCTATTTTTTGAGTAAAAACTTTAATCAACATCAAATTTGAATTAAAGAGATATTTGGTTCCCTTAGGCAAAAGAGTCAGTCATTAATGAATTTAATATGATTACACAAAAGGAATCATAAGGGATGTACATGAACACTAATTATGAGGTCAGGTTTCTTTATAAAGATGCTATGGATCCACATAAATACTTTGTTCTAACAAGGATCATTTTCAACTAATGAAATCATCAATATCAAATGTTCCCAGTGCACTATACAAAATTGTTATTTTGTAAAACCATGAACAAGACAACAAGATATATTCAGTTCCCTTAGGCAAAAGAGCCAACCATGAATCAATTTAAGATGATGATGCAAAACAATCATAAGGGATTTATTTGTACACCAATTATGAGGTGGGGTTTATTTATAAAAATGTTATGGGTCCATGAAAATAATTAGATCTAGAAATAAAGGATTGTTTTCAACTAATAGAATTTTCAATATCAAATGTTTATATTACATATAAAAAATTTCTAATTTTTGTAAAAACAGTTGGAAGATATTTCAATAATAACAACATAAAATGTTTGAAATATAAAATTTCGGATTAAACTGCAACATAATAATATAATACTTATTTATAAATCATTACAATTCATTATTATTATTATTATTATCAAATTTTACTTAACTAAATAAATTTTATAAACTTACATTTCATTAATATATTTTATTGCAAATATAATTGTGATTTGGGAAGAGTTTTTTTGAAAATGTAAATAACCACTTTTCAAATAAAACACTAATAAATCCTATATTTAGGTAAAATTTAACTTTATCATACTTTAAAATATATATAATAAAATATTTACTTATGTGAAAGTTGGCCCTTTTAGAATGTTATTATTACTGGAATGTGGTTATTGCAAATAAAAAAAAATGCTTAATATAAACATTTTAAAATGATGGTTTAACTTTCACTAAACATGATTCCACATGGTATTTGGTCAATTTTATATTATTTCATTTAAATACGTTATTACAAATAATTTAACATATTTTCATAACAAAAAAATATAAAGAATTCAATTGTCACAAATAACTAAGCATAAACTTACTCAATTTTACAAAGTCTCTCTTTCTAAAAAGAGAAACATTCAAGATCTCATTATCATTAGTGAGTTTACTATTCTTTTACACCACCTCATCAATAACTCTCTTCCATTTGAAATCAAACTCCAAGAAATATTAAAAAACATCTACCATATGCTAGGAAACATTCACTCCAAATTATTTATTCATCTCCATAGGCCCAACAACTAGTAGGTAGACCTACTTTCTAATGAGCTGGTCTATTACCCAAAAGGAATCCTTAAAGAAAATGAGGTTCTAAGCTTAAACACAATTCCTCAAGGGTTTACAAACCAAGCTTTGTAAGTGTGAGGTTTTAGTTGGTCTTTTCTGGAGGATCTACAAGCTAGAGATTTTATAAAAATGTAATATAACACCAAATCCATGGTGTAGTTAGACGTGGGTGTAGTTAGAATTGTGTTTCTATTGTGTGGATCAACACAACGTACTTGTAAAAGGTGTACAATTGTGACTCAAACATAGCTTTTATCAATTATAAATACATTTTTAATTCAGATTAGGAAAAAAAAAAAGAAACCTTAAAGTGGATGGGGTTCTAAGCTTGAGCCAAATTCCTTAAGTGTGCCTACAAACCATGTTATGTAACTCTCGGATTTTAGTTGGTATTTTTTGAGGATCTACCAGCTAGAATTTTTAGATAGGTGTAGCTTACACCAACTTACACCAACTCTAGGGTGTTGATTTGGATCACAATTTAGTATTGTGTTTCCTACTACTGTGTGTATCAGTATGGCATACTTGTAAAGGGTGTACAAATGTGCCCCCAACCTAGATTTTATGAAATATAAATATATAATTTTAATTTGGATTAGAAATAAAGAAATAAATAAACAAAATATAAATATAAAAAATTATAATATCTTATGTAAAATAGTAAATAAAGGTATAAAACTCATAAATTTGAAAATAAGAGAAATTTGGTTCTCTATCTATTTCATTTCATACATAACTTAAAATGAAATGAATCCCTCCATATAAATATTTTTTCCTAAAAACTAAATATCCAAATAAATATTATGAATTGGCCTTTGAATCAAAACAAAAAAGAAAATCTGAATATAAAAAATATATTAGTGTCCTCTGTAAAATAGTAAATAATGGTATACAAATCATAAATATGAAAATAAGATAAAAATATTTCACTATATTTTTAATTGCATACCTCATTGAAAGTGAAATGAATCCCTACATATAAATGAGCTTGTCCAAAAACTGAAAATTAAATATCTAGGAGTTTCCTTGCACATAAATGTGTTTCTTGCTTCACTAAGATTTCACTACTAGCATATATATTTTTACCATATCTTTATTTCTTTTTTCCCCAATGCCACTCTAAATTAGGTGGTACATTGAGATCAAAAGGAAGTGGTACATTGAGATCAAAAGGAAGATGCCTCTGTTCCTTTTCCATCAAACCTTTTTCCTTAAATGAAAAATTGACATCAAGAAGTTGTCTTTGGTCCTTCTTCACCAGGTTAAAATTTGCTGGAGACCAAACTTGCATGTCCAAATCTAGAATATTAGTTCCTTGCTCCTTCTCCACCATATGAGATTGTTCTTCAATAGGCCCATCATAAATATTTAGATCAAATGTTGCTTCCTTGGAAATTTCACAGGTAGAATTTGAATTACTATTAAATAAATTTGGGGATGTTGATGGAAGAGAGCCTTTGATGCAGATACTGAAATTCCCATGAAGTTTTGGTTTTTTATTTAATCCATTGTCTTCTTTGAAAACAATACCTTTGGGAGAATACATGAAAGCATTTCTACACTTAAGCTCATTCTCATTGACATCAGAACCGATGATAAATTGAACAGGAATACCAAGAACTCCATTAGAACTAGTAGAAGCACTTTCTATGCCTCTTATATTCTTCTCAACTTTCTTTTCTTTTCCCTTCAATTGTAGTGATATAGAACTTGGATGAAGAGTTCCTTCAAATGCTTGTATAGATGATTCAATCTGAGAGCAAAATTTTCTTTCCACTAATTTCAAAAGAGCATTGATTTTAGGATGGGCATCAATGCTTCTTGTGCTTAAAATGCAAATGTTCCCGCAAGAAATATAACTCATTTGGTTGATATTTGGACCAGCTTCCCATAAAACCTTAAATTGACATTTACATTCTTCTTCTCCATCAACCCAAAGATGATTAGATTGACAAATCTGTAAATATATATCTTGTCAGATTAAATAATTAAATAGAAAAACAATAAAATCATTTTTGCCTAATAAATTAAAAAATAAAACCAATAAAATATATGTTGTTTTTATGAAACTAAATTTAATCGATAAAATAATTTTAAAAAACATAAAACTAATGATACAATCTATACATTTTTTACAAAATGGGAAACTTATGGTAGCTCAATAGAAATTGATAAAATAATGTTAGAAAACATAAAACTAGTTATATAAGTTAAACTAGTCACTTCGAATTACCTATTAATGGTCTTTAAGCTACTACACCTTCACGCCTCCCAAAGGCTCACACACTAAATTTTAAGACATATTCCAAACCTTATAAAAAACAAATATTCTCCATCTCCTATTTCTAAAAAGAAAATTAAATATAAAAATAAAATACAATATAATGTGTAGTTATCCATAAGAAATATTAAAGCAAAACCAATTTAGAAAGTTTCAATAATTGCAATTAAAAATAATTTTAAATAAATAACTAAAAATAGTATTTAAGATATAGATTTTAAGAAAAAACATGTTATATAAAGTGTTATATAAAATATTTGGAGGTTGATGGTTTAATCACTTGATTAACCCATGTGCATATGAAACAAAACATGTTGCATCATGTGCATATGAAACACAACATGTTGCATCATGTCCCTGAATTGCCAATTCCATGGTTTAAAAAATAAAAAATAAAAATCTAAAAATTAATATGTTTTATATAATATATAATAGAAATAATAAAAATAATAATCTCTCATATAAAATTGTGTTTTAATTAGAGATTAAATTAATTTATAAAAAATTGTTAGCTTGAGGGGTAGTGCAACTAGCAAATGAAATGTTATATACCAGGAAATTCCGGAGTTTTCACTTGGTTTTTGAATTGATTTATAGGGTTAAGGGTTTTTTTCTCTGGGTTATGTGCGTTTTCAGATGACTTGCACGCCTAACCCATGGCTTGAGTAGCGAGAACCGAAGCCTTGAAAATCACATGGGATCACACCCTCACACCCTTCTTGAGCCAAGTTAGCCTTTAGCATTTCGAACTAACGACCTTTACACAAATAAACATCTTAACAAAATACTCTATCACTATCTATTCTACAATTAGTGATCTGGTTAAGATTATTATTTATCAAAGCAGAAAAATACAATATACAATGACAATAGGGTTAAGGGTTTTTTTTGCTAGGTTATGTGAGTTATTGATTTATAGGGTTAAGGGTTTTTTTTAGCTCGGTTATGTGAGTTTTCAGATGACTAGCACGCCTAACTTATGGCTTGAGTAGCCACTACCCAAACCCTAAAAATCACAATGGATCACACCCTATCACACCCTGCTTGAGCCACACTAGCCCTTAACATGACTAGGGTTTTGCCTATAAAATTTTCTACGAGTGATCTTTACACCAATAAACACCTTAACTCTACAACTAATAATCTGGTTAAGAGTATTATTTATCAAAACATAAAATACAATATATAATGACAATAATTCTGTATAATTTTTAATACCCTACTAATTACTATTCCATTGGTTATAATAAAAAAGATTATACTCAATTTAGCCATAATAAAAAGAAATGAAGCCTACGTCTTTCACAACTGCGTTGAAATATTTCAGATCTAATTACTATTCCATTGGTTATAATAACAAAAATTATACTCAATTTAGCCATAATAAAAAGAAATGAAGCCTACGTCTTTCACAACTGCGTTGAAATATTTCAGATCTAAACGGAAATGAAGCCTACCTCAAAAGAAATGAAGCCTGCGTCTTTCACAACTGCGTTGAAATATTTCAGATCTAAACGGAAATGAAGCCTACCTCTTTCACAACTGCGTTGAAATATTTCAGATCTTTGCCATCGCTTGAGCATGAAGCGCTGATGACCATTTCCTCTTTCAGTATGCTACAATTTTCATCTTGGAGTTGCTCTGCTGAGATTCGAAACCTCGACCTGACGGCTTCCGCGGTTTTAAACATCTCCAGCGGGAACACTTGATCCTGACTTCTAGGAAATCCCTTGTAATGAATCCTGAGGGACTTCCCTTCTACGATGTGTATGAACACATCGTACCAGGCATCATCCTCTGATTGAAACTCCACCGTTGGAGTAGTCTTCCGCTTCATCCTTCTCACTTCTGTTGAACCTGCGATGAGTATTATGTTCTCTGCAAACTTTGATGACCTTCTCACTTGTGCTTACAACTCTCTCCGCACATGAAATCAAACCCTTTTAAACTTTGTTAATAACCGGTGCTATTTTTATCACACCCTGGGATGGTTCAGGGTTCATTGAATGAACAAATTAGACCAAATCTTGCAAGAAACATGTGCTACTGTGTAAAATATTAATAATTTAATGTTTATTTGCATTAATCACGGAATATATATATATATATTAAAATTAAAATTAAAGTAGTTGGAATTAATTTGGTTCATTTGATTTAAATTTCATGATTTCGTGGTATATAATTGTGGGAAAATATCAAAGTTATAATAACAATTTTGTGGTTTTGACTTTTAAGCGTGATTTTTTTATAGTTTTTTCTGGATTCAGTAAGAAATATTTGTGGTGAAATCTGTCTTTGCGGTGCTAAAACTGTTTTTTTAATATGGATTCAAACACTATGAGGTGCTAAAACTGTTTATTTTAATATGGATTCAACACTATGAAAAACTCATGGGAACTTCTATTGGGCAGAGTTCACCCATCAAACTTGTGATTTCAATGAATCCTTCTCAAATTCTAAACAAATTAGATCAGAAAATAAACTAGAAAATTATTCAAAGAGACCACTTAAAAAAAACTCATTAATGAAATAAATAAATGATCAAAATTTACACGATCTTCTAAATTATATTTGATGGAGTCTAGATATTAGATTAATAATTTAAAGCTTTGATTAATTATAATGAATAATAGTTAAGTTTTCTAGGTATAAAATAGTCCATAAATGAGTGTTTTGTTAACCCATTCTACCAAACAGTCACCAACTTGGAATTGAATAGCTATATTTTATTATTATCCAATTTTAAGGTCACGACCAAGCAAGACACCAAATTGGTGTATGAGGTGGTATAAGAGACCCACCTCCCCTCACCGATTTGACTGCTAAGTTTGACTTCTAAGTCTACTAAGGCATAAATACTCCACTCCCCTCTAGTTTTTAAACCTATGACCTGGAAATAGGTTGTGTAAACAAATTTTATTATTATATATATAATTAATAATAATAAATGGATTATCAAAATTTCCAAGGTTTTATAAGATATATTTTAAAATTTTAATGAATGACAGTGAATAAATTTGACTTAATCCTAGAATTCAGTTATATGTATGGTGATGTAAATAAATTTTAAATTAATTATTTGATTTATTTTAATAAATAAATTTCATTCTAAATTAATAATTTATAATTGATTTATTTTTCTATATAATTTTAAATTAAGAATTTAAAAGTTATTTAATTAATTATGTCGTAAGGTGTTTTTATTTAAAAACAACTTCCCTAGCTTCTCAGTCATTGGATCCAATGTTGTATCAAATGTTAGAAGATTGAAATGTTTTAGGCCATTAGATCCACAAGTAAATAGTTTTAACTTTTATATTGTTTTTTATAATGTTAGTTTTTTTTTTCTTTTTAATAAGTTAGATTGATTTTAGTTTTATAATAGAAATGTTGTAATGTAATGTTTAACATTTTGACTATGTCAAATTACACAAAAATATAAAATAAAAGTAAATTAAATAAAAATATTGACAGAATGTAATGTACATTTTAACTAGGTCAAAATACAATAAAAACAAAAATAATAAAATAAAATAATAATAAACTATAAAAACAGCCCATGGTATTGACCTTATTTGAAAACAACTTCCCTAGCTACCAATGTGTCCATGTCTTAGTCATTGGATCAAATGTTAGACGATTGAAATTGTTTAGGCCATTAGATCCACAAAATAAATAGTTTTATAATTATTTTTTTTATAACATTAGTTTTTATTTTTATTTTTAATAAGTTTGATTGATTTTAGGGGTATAATAGAAATGTTGCAATGTCATCTTTAACATTTTGACTATGTCAAATTACACAAAAATAAAAATAAAAATAAATTAAATAAAAGGATTGACATAATGTAATGAACATTTTAACTATGTCAAAATACAATAAAAAACAAAAATAATAAAATAAAATAATCATAAACTCATGTGGAATATAGTTTATTATATCAAATTTCTTCTATTAAAAAAAACTATATACATATCTTTAATTACCTTATTGTAGCTAAAAAATATTACATATTTTTTACTTTATAATCATAAACAAATTTCATATTATATGATGTCAAACATACTCAACTTATTATTCTAAAATTTAAAAAAAAAAAAGTTTCACTACATAATTTTAGCTTTTATAATTCTTTTATTTTTCAATTCAAACAAAACTTATAAAAGAAAAAAACCACTCAGTCATTACTAGATTATAGTTTTAGAAAATTGGCACTATGTGATTAACAATAGAGTAAGTTGACATAACCCTAAAGGGTTCTTCTACAAGTTTATCATAACCTTTCCCTTCATCCAATATATATTGTAGAGTCTTCTAAAGAGAGAGTGTATTTGTAGAAATTATATGCACTAAGCATGAATATGTCCAAGATCCACCTGATCTCACACTATTTAACTTTATGCAAGATACTGAATCTATTCCACTTGTTAATCTTTTCCAGAAAAAATTAATTGCACACACATGTGAAGCATAAAAAAAAAAAATCAATCGCACATAACACAATTTTTAATCGAGAAAGTTTGAAGCTGAAAATCCCAACTATATATTATGTAACATGGAGATCATATGACAATCTCATACAAACATACAAAGCTTATCGCGAGCCCTCAGTACAGTACAATTGTCATACACTAATCAGGCCTAATCTTGCAAATCCATGCATCGATCTTTGCCACCCACTAGCCTGCCTCCATTGTACAATATTTGCTAAAAAATGGCTCTGAATGAATTCGAATTACCCCATCCTTGACTGCGCAAACCTCATTGGCATCTCCACTAAGTATTGGATGCAATCAATGCATCACTAATAGTCACAACAGATAGTCTATCTTGCCCTTTCACCTATCTCTCCACTGGTCTCAACTGAAACTGCCATACACTGTATTTAACTGAGGTATTTTTCAGTTTATTAATGAGTTATTATTTATGAATTAATTAACTAATTAATTCACTCCACTCTCACTAGCATATCAATCAGTTACACTAGATACAACTAGTTCAACTGAGTCTAACTGAGTGAAACTGAATACAACTCCATAATACTTCTTCTAACTGTTTCATAACTCTGCCACTTGAGTTCTAACTAAGTCCTCCAGGCATTAGCTTCAGTAAACCCTTAGGAATAGCGTAATTCCTTTTGTCAGCTATTGTGCCACATCTGTGCACTGAACTGAAGTGCTCCAAGAGAATAAGTTGATGTTTAGAGCCTGATTATTATTAAGAGCTAATAATAATCGACATGCATCTATTTTTAGATTGATGATCTATAAATAGACTTCACCCAATATTCTAAAAATAGAATTTCATCTATTTTTCCAACTTGATCAAGCATTCAAAAATAGCATCCTGCAACTTCTGAAATATGATCATCATGTCTAAAAATAGACTTGCACCAAAAATTCCCTACGGGCCCACTTAGTGAAGGCGACTCTTTTCACTAAGCTCATCATCTTGTTGAATCTCAACACTCCCTCTCAACAAGATAGGGATTATCCTTCACCCCGATCCTGCCTCTATAGTATTCGAATTTGCTCCTGGTGAGTGCCTTCGTCAGAATATTTGCATCCTGATCCTCCGTGGGAATGTACTGAAGCAAAATGATCTTCCGCTGCACACAATCTTTGATATGATGATAATGGATATGAATATGTTTAGATCTATCATGAAACACAGGATTAACCAAGAGTTTAATGCAACTTTGATTATCACAATGAATCACCATGGGATCTAAATGTGAATCGAACAAACCAACCAGAATATTCCTCATCTAGATAGCCTCACATGCAGCTAAAATTTCTTCCATGTATTTTGCTTCCACTGAACAGAGTGCCATGGATCTTTGTTTCCTTCTGTACCAAGAAACTGAAATAGATCCGATACTGAAAATCCCTCCTGATGTGCTCTTTACGTCTGTTGGGCTTCCTTCCCAATCTGCATCCGTGAAGCCATGCAAATTTACCTCATCCGCCTGTTTGTACCATAAACCATACTCAGACGTGCCCTTGAGATATCTCAATACATGCTTTCCCTCCTTCCAAACGAGCTTGATAGGCTTAACCACCACTTGTGAAAGCTGGTTCACCGCATAGCATATGTTCGGTCTTGTATTGACTAAATACATGAGCGAACCCACCAACTGTCAATAAACAATGGCATCCACTACCTCTACTGATGTAGCATCCTCTTTCTTCCAATTTCCTGGAAGAGGAGTGTTGATAGGCTTGCAGCCTTGCATGTGAAACTTCTCCAGTATCTCCCGAGCATACTTGCCTTGAGACACAAATAGTTCACCTTCCCACTTCCATATTTCTAATCCAAGGAAATAATGAACGAGGCCTAAATCCTTCATCTCAAACTCCTTTCCAAGATCAGCCCTGCATGAGCATATCAATTGCTCATCACCTGTTAGTATCAAATCATCAACATAAATTAAAATGATGAAAAGCTTACCCTCAACCACAATCTGGTACAGGTTTGCATTTGCCTCACTCTTGGTGAAGCCAAGTCCAGTGAAATAACTGTCGATCCGAGTGTACCAAGCACGAGGTGCTTGTTTCAGCCCACATAGCGCTCCAATATTGGCCATACCCCATACGGCTCTCACTAGAGCCCATAAAGCGCTCACTGGACCCCACCTCAAGCTTCGCCCACTTCGATATGGGCCATACACCATCACCAAGGAAAGTGGCTCACCGGGTACCAATTTCAGTGAAATTTTACTCATCTCACGGAGGAAATCAACGCAATGGAGACCATTGCTTCTTAACGGGGAGGAATGATCTAGGTGGATATTGATGGCCACCCACCTATTCCATTTGGACCCCCACCGTTGTCTCTTTAATTTTTTAAATTTCATCACAAATTACTATTTTTACCAGTTTTTTGGGTTTTGAACTTCTGAAGCCATTTTGAGGCCCTAAACGACGTTTTCACCACCCCATCAATGTGATGTCCATTTTTGAGGAGGAGGGTATCACTTTCACTCAACATGCATTTGCATGTAAACTCACAAGTGACTATTAATAACCTTGGAGGATGGATGGTGGTGGATTTTTTCTTGGTGGCTTGAGAAAGTGTTCGAGGTGGTTGTGAGGTAAAGGGTGAGGTAAAGGACCCAACCTCCCTCCCGTTGTTTCTATCACTTGTCTCTTGTCTTGGAAGGGATTTTTAATTTGTTGGATTGGCTTTAATATTGCAAGGGGTGGCCCTTGAAATAAACTAGTGAAGTGGAGCTTGGAGGGGAAAATTCACTAGTGTGATGAGAATTTGCAGTTGTCTTTGTGGTTAGATTATGGTCATCAATGCAAGCTAGCCATTTCCATATGAGGCTCGATCGCTTGGGTTATTTTTCTCCCAACCTTGATTTTCTTAGCTATATTTCCTTTCAGTCTTGTAATTCCTCTTCCTATCATTTTTCACAATAATTCTGTTGGGATAAGATTTGTGGTAGTTCTAGTCAAAATTTTATCATGGGTCTGGTCTATATTTGTATGAAAATTTAGTAGGGAGTCTTGACCAATGCATGGGATTTCACATGTCAAGTTTTTCGAATTGGGACAATGATGTACTGCCTTCTTAGTCTAATGAAATATGGTGTAAATGTAGAAATTCTACTATCTAGACTTGGTTGATGCTCTATGTCCATTTAAACCTTCAGGTCTAAGTGGGTTCCAAAGTGACGGTGTTCCTTTGCCTTCGAACCTCTAACTGCAATTTTCTCTCCAATGGTTCTATATGGTTCATATTTTATGGTGGTGGATTTATTTTTTTATTAACCTACATTATGTTAGTATTTTTCCTAATATTTTTTCTTGTTAGGTGTTTTTAAATATGTCTTTGAGTGTTATTTAGTGGTTGGAACCCCATAAACTCGAAATTTATCCTATGAAATGCATGTGATGCATGAGGGGTGGAGGCGCCAACAACATGCAGTGTCTAAGGAGGGCTCAACTCTTTGAAATGTACTTAGAGACTACATATTTTAATGTAGTACCACCTCAGACCTAACAACACATTAGGAAATTATAAGCTTAGGTTGTCGTAGAAATGAAATATTACTATGAATCTGAGATTATGGAGGAGGTATCTTACTGGGTTCCATACCTTTGCAACACTAGGGGATGAAAAAATAAATACCTAAATCATGTTTCTCTTCACTAGAAGATGAATACTCCTATTGGTTTGGTGTCAAACGATAAACAAGTGGAAAGGTACAATGCATTTTCCTCTCTTGAGGAATTCAAAATAATGTTGAGGAACCAACATTTCACCTTGGATAGGTTTGATGCAAGGCTAGCCCATGTGGAATGGAAAATTCTCATCACACTAGCGAAGCTTCCCCTCCAAGCTCCACTTCACTAGTTTATTTCAAGGCCCACCCGTTGCAATATTAAAGCCAATCCTACAAATTAAAAATCCCTTCCAAGACAATAGACAAGTGATAGAAACAACGGGAGGGAGGATGTGTCCTTTATCTCACAACAACATCGAACACTTGCTCAAGCCACCAAGAAAAAATCCACCCCCATCTATCCTCCAAGGTTATTAATAGTCACATGTACAACTTTCGCTCAAATGAGGGAAAATACATCCTCCTCATTGAAACATGAACAAAAAACATAAATCCAAAATCCAAAGGGACTGGAGAAGAGATAGTTTCCCATTCTACTAAAACTCAACCCAAAGTTGATATAGATCCCCTACAAATATCCACAATATACCCAAATAAACTTACTTTGATACCAATATGATCTAGAAACTATTGTAGATATTCCACTCGAAGGTTCATCACAACAAATCTACTAACATTATACTAAAATATCCACAAAAAATATGTGGATATTCTTTGTCTTTGTGGTGTTGTCTCACCTCATCCTTGACAGTTTTTTTATTTTTCTTGTAAAGGAAAATTACTTTCATTTACCTCTATATACATTCTATCTATTTATTAGAAATTAAGTTATAAATTTTAGCACCTATATGATATATAATAGTATATATTCCCTAGCCAAAATTGAAGTCTTATTCAATGAGAGAAAGTCATAATTTTCCTCCTAACTTTCTTATAACATTCCCTGTAACCCATATTGTAATTTTCCAAAAAAAAAAAAAAAAAACGACTTTTCCACCATGTAAGTTAATTAGCTTTCCAAATTCTATTTGAAAAGGTTTATTAGACCAATGTTTTTTTTTTAACTTCATCCTATATGTTTATTCTCCAAGTTCTCTATATTAAACTATAGGACATATGCATATGTACGTTACTACCATAGCTTGGTGTTCATTCCCACCCTACGTGCATATAATTAAAACATCAAGCTATTATGTTATAATGAGGCATTGTTTGATTGAGGCATGTGGTTTATTGTTATTTTGGACACATTATAAGTCGTAAGACTTCACATATAATATGTTGTTGAAGTCCAAAATTGTCTTATTTTTTATATCCTCTTACCTTCATTTTGATCCTTTTAATGATAGTTTTTCTACATTTTCAAGTTGAAAGATCACTTTAGATATGCTCAGACATAATAATAAAAGTCATTAATTCATAGTTTATAGTGTATTTTTTCTTTGTGAAATTTAATCAAAACATTTCAATAGCTACCAAAATGAACTCATTATGTAGCTAACCAAAGGTTCTACAAATACATCCATGGATAGAGAGGTTCTAGAGCGTTTGATTAAGAATAAAGGATATAGGTAGATCTAAAATGTTTTACATATGGACATACACCTATGATAATGATCTGGAAGCTCACAAGGTTCTATAAATATGATGGTCAAACTAGAAGTCAACTCTGGTTGTAATACTCCAACCTTATGCAAAATTTGAAGGAAGATCATGGCATCATTAAGCAAGTGTGGGATTGAATGAGAAAATTTTGGAATAAAAAATTACGATATGTAAAATTGAAATCTTCTCATGATTTTCTCTTCTTGTAGCAAATCATGAGAATAATGATTCCTATTTTGATTTAATTACTTAGTTTTCAAGTATAAACTAGCTTCTCTCCTTATAGCTCATGAAATGGTTATTCAATAGAGGATTATGAGAATCCTTGGTGCGAGGAAATGGAAATATTTAAGTTCTGTAATCATTTTTATATCAAATACTTATGCTCCTCATACAATTTCTATTTTCCTTTGGTGATTAAATCTATGGGTGAATAATTCGTTAATTGAAGTCCTTTCATGCTTATGCTCAACAGGAGGACCCCCTAGAGAGTTTTAAGTTAGTTGTTGGTTAATTTAGCTTTTGATTCATTTCATGAGTAGTCTCTTTTCCATTACAAATAGTTAGATTCTCTATATTAGTACTCTGTTTTCTATGATTTAACATTTATTGTTTTGCACAGGTCGAGTGCTCACATATGCTAAAAAGATCAAAAATATTTTAATAATATTTGAAGTTCTCTTCAATAGATTAATATTTTCAATTTGGTTCAATAGAGTAAATTTTAATTCTTTTCAAGTAGAATAAGTTTCAATGAAACTCAATAGTATCTAACTTTCAATTGATTTTTCCTTTAAGACTAGTTTGTTTTTTAAAAGAATAATTTTGATGGAAATAACATGTGATTAGGAATGGTATGAGTTAATATAGTTACACTTTTCTTCAATATAAATTACATTTTAGTTTCACCTTTAAATAAAAAATAGAACTCCTAGCATATATTGTGCACATACACTTCACAAGTACATGAACCTTGGTTGATAATTAATGAAGTAACTTAAACAACAATTAAATTACCCAACATTTTGGCGTTGTTTCCAAGGAACTGTATATAGGAATTTTTTTTTGTTTTCATATCATTTTAGATGAATTTATCCTATAGATTCATAGTTAAAATCACATTAGAATAATTTATAATGCATGTATTGAGAATGCGATTCTAGAGGTATATTTATAAGTAGGGGTAGAGGACATAATTCAATACCAACATCACCAACCATCTCCACGAGAACATGTAGTGACACACCATCCACCGACACGTGCATCCCACCCATAGCAGGTAGATATAAACTTCCTGAGGTACCAAATTCTTCCACAAAATTTGTAGTTGAAGAACCTACATCCCCTACTAAAGGAGTTATATTTCTCTCTTCAGCAAGAGAAAAACTCTTACTATAGGAATTAGAGGTCCTCAGTGAGGAAGAGGAATAAATTTTTACTAAGATACCATTATTAGAAGGACAAGAGGAAGAAATAAACAATCCTATTTTTTAACCTTATATTAGCTTCTAGGAATCTACAATGGAAGGATAAGGGGAAGGAGAAGTACACAATGTATATGGTGAACTTAGGATTGGTGGGGAAAGAAGCAGGGGAGGAAATAGAGGAGGTGGTCGATGAGGTGGAAAAGGAGGAAGGGGAGAACAAAAACCTTATACATTCACTTTCTTTGATGAAGATACCACACCCACAATGAAAAATATCTCACCTTCTATTATTGCCAATTTTCATGGCTTAACAAATGAGGATCCCAAGAAATTTTTTTTTGAGTTTGAAGTATTATGTAGATCCTATGACTATTTATTTGTTACTAAAAAATTGAAACTATTTCTAGCTTCTCTAAATGATGGAGACCATAAATGGTTTATGGGTCTAGGAACACACTCTATTAGAACAGGGGATGAAATGAAGAGAGTATTCCTAGAAAAATACAAAGATTATTCTATGCACCATAACCTTAAGGATGAAGTATTTAAGATGATGAAAAAGGAAAATGAAACCCTTTAATACCTAGTGGAAATATTTACCTATAATATCAAAAGGGCTAAGATGCAAAATTTAGACAAGGATACATTAAAAGCTATTTTTCTAAAATCTATAAAAGATGAGTGGATTGATACTATCAATTTAATGGGAAAGGATATGTTTCCCAATTATCATTTGATGAAATATGTGAATTCTGCAAGCATATTTCAAGAGATAAGGCTGCATATGGTAAGATGCTAAGAGATCCAGTTGTGGAAGAGTCAGTAAATCTATGTTAGGAACAAAAATTAGAGAATAATTATAATTTTTTTTTGATAATTTCAAAATATATATATCCTTGGAAATTTTAGGGAACAACTAGATAATATAAATATACAAAACAAGAAAAATGTTTAGAATGTTGAATTATATTTTTATTGTCCTACATGTAGTGAAAATCATGGCTTAAGAGAATTTCCTATTGATAGTGTAGATATCTATGACATATTTGTGAAACTCATGATACAAAAGAATGTACTTTAATACCTAGGTAAAAGGTTGTCTTTCAGGATGAAGTTGGATCAACACAAGTTAAATCACTTTACTGTATTTCTAAAATACCATGGAAGTTTCAACAAACAGGTATCGCATAAGGTCCTAATACACAATATAAATCATATGCACAACTATATATTAATTGGAATGCACATATTCATTGGAAACCTTGGCCACCTCAAACTAAAAACCCATATTGGGCACAAGGATGGAAAAATTATTGTGGCATAAATCTGCAATATCATCAATTCCAACAACCTTATTCCCCATACCAACCTCAGCACTACCATCCTCTACTGACTCAAACGACTCAACCACAATTTCAAACAGAACCATCAAATCAACCACTTCCATTACCACCCACTCCATTTCCTCATAAATACAATAAACTACCTACGCAACCACTTATAAATCCAAATAATAAAAATCAACAACCTATCTACAATTTCCAACATATATCAGGTAGGGTTTTGTAAAATATATCAACACCAGTTGTCATCGAAGAATTTAAAGAGGACAAGGTTCTTGAAAAAGAAACACTTCTTGACCAAGAAAATACTTCTCCAAAGGAATATGTTCCTATAGAATTATATGAAAACCAAATAAAGCCAACTTATACAGTTCCTTTAGTAGAAAAACCTTTTGTTTCCCTAAAAAATCCCCCTTTCCCTAAAAGACTCAAAATCGATAACGGAATATAAGAGAAAATTGTTTTACCAAAATATGATATGTTAAGTGAATTGAAAAACATTTTCATAAAATTTCCTTTACTCCAAAAAAAAAAAAGGAAAAGAAAAGATGCAAGGAAAATTCAATTGGCAGGAAAGATTGGAGATATTATGACGGGGATTACAATAGTACAAAATTATCTAGATCCTGGTAGCCCTATTGTAAAATTCCACATTAATGGAATTGAAATCCAAAACACCTTGAATTATTTTGGAGAAACCATTAATATTATGAGAACACAAGTTATGGATCAATTAAAGCATCCCAATATCCAACATACTCCATTGTTACTACAATTAGCAGATAAATCTATTATCTAGCCATATGTTGTATTGGAATATGTGTTTGTGTCTTTAGATTCATGGGAGTATCTTGTGGATTTTATGATTTTAACTCCCAAAAATAATTTAGGAGGTCATCCATTGATCCTTGGTAGAGCTTGGCAAGATAAAATTGATGCATTCATAAGTTTTAAATCTGTTGATATGTATATTTTTTATGGTATCTCTAGTAATAAACTCACATTAAACCCTCTTGCAAATACAATAAATGAAATATAAAGTGAATTTTGGATAGATGATGATAATGAAGACTTTGATGGCATTTAACCAATATTTATTCTTTAAGAAATAAACAAGGAAGATCAATTCATAAATTTGATGAATAATAATGATTCTTCTTCATATTTTGAACAATATAAATTTTTTAAAGAACAATGTAAAATTGAATATTTATCATCTCATCAAATGGATTTACATTCTATGGAAAATTATGGCAACTCCTTAGTCGAAAATTTTCCAAGGAAAACATTAAACATTGACAATAACGTACAATAATTTCAAAAGAGAAAATTGATAGATATGCTACAAAAACATTCTTCTGTATATGCATGGAATATACCGAATTTAAGAAGGGAACTGATGCTAACACATGTAAGAATTAATTTTACAATCAATAAAATTTCAAGCCATTTAGAAAACCTCAGAGTAGGAGGGATTACAAAAGTTGTTTAATGTGAATTTTATTTATATGATATCATATAGCCAATGGGTTTCACCTTTTTGTTATTGTTCCAAAGAAAAATGGAAAATGGAGTGTGTGCATCGATGATAGGGAATGGAATAAGGCTACTTTAAAAGATTATTTGCCATTAACCTTCATAGATCAAGTAATATATACCTTAGCAGGGAAGAAATATTTTTCATTTCTTAATGGTTCCAGTGGATATAACCAAATCCAATTAGCACTAGAAAATAAAGACAAAATAATATTTACATGTCCATGGGGTACATATGCTTATAGGATACTTCCTTTTAAGTTACGTAATTCACCCACAACATTTGACAAAGCAGTATTAAGTATCTTTTCCAGTCTAATTCATGATTGTGTAGAAGTTTACATGGATGATTTCACTCTCTCTGGAAATAATTTTGAATAAGCCCTTGAAAAAATAGAAAAAGTTTTCATTAGGGGTAAGGAAACAAATATTTCATAAGTCATAAGAAATGTTTTATTATTTTTAATCAGGGAAAATTTTTAGGCCACCATATTTCAGGTAATGGAAATATGATGGATACATGTAAGGTAGAAGTAATTTCTAACATTTAAGTTCATACTTGTCAAAGAGATGTTAGAAGTTTTCTTGGGTTTTCAAGATATTATATAATATTCACAAAAAAATTCACAAAAAATACCTCTCCACTTTTTAAAATTATTACAAAATATTGTGATTTTGTTTGGTATTCTGACTGTGAGAAATAATTTGAATCATTGGAGCATAAAATCACTGAAGCACCAATCTTAAGAGGACCTAATTGGTCTCTCCCATTTCATATTTCAATTGATGGCTCAGATACAAATTTAGTAACTGTGTTGGGAGAGAAACATATAAATCCTTATGTTATTTATTACATAAGTAAAAGTTTGACTCCTACAGAGTTAAATCACGCTGTAACATAAAAGGAGTTCTCAGTTGTTTTGCATGTCATTAATAAATTTTGACACTATGTAATTGGTTATGAAACTTTAATTCATATATATCATTCTGTTATTAGATATATAAATAATAAACCAACTACTAATGGTATAATTACTAGATGGTTGTTGTTTTTATAGTAATTCAATATTACTATTCTGGACAGGCCAAGAAAGAAAAATAATTTTTATTTCCTTTCTAGAATGAAAAATGATAAAAATAATACTCAATTAAAATATAATTTTCCTTACGAATATATTTTTGTAGTGTCTACTAAAACTCTTTGGTTTGTATACATTGCTAACTATTTGGATACAAGGAAGTTCCCCCCACAATTATCAGCTAGAGAAAATAAGCATTTATCAAATGCAATGCACCTTAATCTTGGGTAGAAGGAGATTTTTATTAAATTGGACCTAACTTAATCATCCAAAAATGTGTTAGAGGAGATGAAGTAACAAATATACTGAAATCTTGCCATGATGAACTATGTGGAGGAAAATTTGTTGATAAAAGGAATTCTTATAAAGTCCTTCTTTTGGGATATTATTGGCCTTATATTTTTAAATATGCCAAGGAATATGTCAAGGGATGTTATAGTTTCAAAAGAATGGGAAAGCCCATTCCATAAGATGAGGTGCCTCTACAACCTGAGGTACTTGTAGATAATTTTGAAAAATGGGCTATATATTTTCTTGGTTTAATCAGTCCTCCATCTAAGCAATAAAGGTATATACTTCTTTGTACATATTATGTTACAAAATGGGTATAAGTTAAACATATTTATTTTACTACTAAAAATGTTGTAATTAGATTTATTTTTTAGGGTAATTTAACTTGTTTTGGTGTCCCAAGGGAAATTGTGAGAGATTAGGGCACCGAATTCACATCCAAGTCAGTGCATAAAATAATGGAGCAATACTAGATAAAACATTGGAAGTATACTCCATAACATTATTGTCAAGATAAATCCCCTATATGGACATAGGCAATCTCTCTAGCCCTAGAGTGGGTTTAGCAACACGAGATTATTTATAACATGAGCTTTCTTAACTAATGCTTACAATGAGGCCTTGATGTTGGAGGCATCCTTAGGTGGAAATATGAGTCCTTCACCCATATCAAAAGAATTCCTTATCTCGTGCACTTAGGCTTAGTCACGATGCTAGCATGCAAAGGGATGAGAGTTTAGACAAGTCTAACAATGATCAACCCATCTCTAAACTTGGGGGAATGAGGGACGTGAATTTATAGAAAAGAGAAGGAGGTTGGGAGCCCATGAAAGGAGGAGGAAGGCCCACTTTCTAAGGGATGAATCCGCATGGATGTGATCAATGTTCTTCAAAAATAGAGATTGACCTTATCATCTGTGTTCAACAACCAACTTGCCCTTAAGCTTCTAGAGGTCGAAGCTTCTCCTCCATTTGAGGAAGCATTGCCAAAAAGGGTATAAATGTAGCTTTCAAATAAATTATGGAATTGAAAGTGTTGGGAAATAACTGGCAAAAGGAAATCAGCGTGGCCATGGCACCAAGAAGAGCGTTGACCCAGGAAACTAGAAATTTGACCAATTTTATTCAATAATCTTTCAAGGAAGTCTTCTTTGGATCTTCAAGGGGATATGTTATCATATTTCTTGATGATGGAAACATTTCACAAGATTCATCACGAGGTATTTCAGGATTGGGGATAGGAAAATAAGCATGGTCACAAATTATTGTGTAACAATCATCCACAAGCCAATGGGCTAGCGAAATCTGCCAATCAAGTAATTGAATCAATTCTCACCAAGACTATACCCTTCCATAGAAGGGATTGGGAAGAAAGGATTCTAGAGGCACTTTGGGCATATCGTACCATATGGAGGAATACTAATGTACATACACCTTATGAGCTTTTGTATGGGAATAAATTCTTGCTTCCAATTGAATTCAAAGTGAAGATTGTCAAAACAGTAGAAAAAATGGGCCTTGATATATATGAAGCTCAAAAAAAAAGTTATCACAGTTGAATGAGTTAGATGAAATCTGAAAAGATGTTATCCAAAGAACCAACAATGATCCAGGTGGATATTGGTGCCCACCCGCCTATTTTGCCTATTCCACCTAGGTCTCTTGGTGTTCCATCTCTTGGGACTAGGGTTTTGGTTGTTTATGGTATTCCCTAGTTGTTAAACACTGAAAAAGGTCCTTGAGCCACATTGTAACACATTTGAGAGGCATGTATCCGCCACATTTATTCTTAGAGATAAGCTAACATCACCTTAGATATTTTATTTTCATTTTGTATGTAAGCATATTTCAGTTCTTTGGTATTAATGAAATGAAGTGTTATTTTTGTTGCATCTATATATTTATGGTTATATTTGTATTATGTTGTATTCATGTTTAAGTCTGGATCAATGGTATCAGACCGGTCTGCTATTTCTCTATTTTTATTTTCATGTCCGCAATGAGGTCAGGGCATAAGGATTTAGGGCTGAGCAGGTTGAACCTTTTCAATAACAGCCTTACAAACCCTGATGAACTCCCATGGCAGAAGAAAATAAAGATGAGGGAGTAGGAGATCCTTTCAAAATATTGCTCGAACAAGCCCTTGATAGACAAAGGAACACGATGATGGATAAATGTTTCCAGATCCTTCAATGAATGCCCACAGGTGACACATCTTCATGCGGAAGCCACTCTGGAGGTGCCACTCCCTTCAGGGTACAATTCAAATTTTACATTCCCATTTTTAAAGGCCATATAGATGAAAACACCATAGTTAGATTGTTAAATATGTTGGAAGGATATTTTTCAGTTCATGGTTTTTCCAATAGGGAAAATTTTTATTTTGGACTCCTCAAAGCCACCCACCATATCAAGGACTTGTGGGAAACCTACTGCGAATAGAGGGAGTAGAGAGAACCCTCACTTCTTTCATACACACCCACTTGGAATTATTTCTGAGATACCATCAAGGAAAAATATTACCTTGTGGTGAGATATGAGTAAAAGTACATACAATGGACTATGTTGCAGCAACAAAGTGGTCAATATGTGCATGAGTTGAAAAATGTTTTCCATACCGTGTGCAAAAAGTTGGGTATGAAAGATTCTGAGAAAAATCTAGTGCTCAAGTACCACATTTTTTGTACAAATACATTCAGGAGGAAATGGAGTTCCTCAACATCTCCTCACTTGGTGCAACATACTGATATGCTGCTAATATCGATCAGAAATTTAAACATAAGAAGTGAGACTTTGGATCTATGAATCCAAATCAAGGGAAATATGGCCCCAAATATTAAAAAAAATGACAAAGATAAGGTGGGGCAACCCAAGAAAAGCCTCTGAAGTGATAAGAAAATAACAACACCACAAATACAAACAAGGAGAAGGGAAAATGGTGTAAGTTCCATAACAGCCCCACTCACAACAAAAGTGAGTGTAAGGCTAAGGCATCATTGGTGGCCGAGATGAAGGCTTATGAATCAGATGCATGTTCAACCTCCGAGTCAGAACCTGACAAGGGGAATGACAAAGAGAAGCATATCGTTGACGTGGCTCTGAGTGCCACCATTTCCACCAACAAGTTCTAGAAGAATGGGCCTTAAGATCCAGAGGAGGGGGAGTGCCTCTTCCACTCAAATATGTAGTTGAAGAGTTCTTCAATGTATTTCATTATGATTTTCCCTCAAGGAAACAAGAATATTGTGGCCAGGGCTTCTAGACAAGCCTCCTCCACACGACAACAATAGATGGACAAGGTCATGGAGGAGTATAGGGATATCTTCTCCTCACCCATATGGGTACCTATATAGTGTCAACTCAAGCACTCCATCGACCTTACCTTGAGCATGCTACTACCTAATGGACCTATCTATTGATGCTCTGTTGTGGAGAAAGTTGAAATCAAGAAGCATATTCAGGAGATGTTGCAGAAAGATAAGATAGTACTAAGTTCATCACCATGTGGGAGACTGGTCGTGTTGGTACAAAAGAAGGATCGGACCTCAAGACTTTCTATTGACTATTGGGCATTAAACAAGATCATTGTTCAAAATAGGTATCCAATCCCATGGGTTGATGACCTTATGGACCATATCAAGGGGGCCAAATTTTTCAGCAAAATTCGCTTGAAGTCCAGTTATCACCAGGTACCAATTAAACCCTCTGATCTTTGAAAGATTTCTTTGAAATCCAAGGAGGGCCTTTTCGAATGGTTGGTCATGCCTTTCATGTTGATGAATTCCCCTAATACCTTAATGAGATTGATGGATGATATCTTGCGACCCTTCACGAACTCATTCGTGGTGATGTATTTAGATGAAATCCTTATTGTCATCCAGAATTAGGAAGACCACCTCCACCATATTCGACAGGTCCTCCAAACCTCCACCTTCATATTGTTCTATGTTGTATTAATTACTTTAGCCCAATTTCAAACTTCAACTAGTAATATTTCCAATTATATTTAATCTTTCCATTTATCAACAATAATTAAAGGTGGAACAATATATGTAATGACAAAAAAGACAATTGGTGAGCTCTGGTATTGCACCAAGAGTGTTGCAACTCCTAGAGGATAATAAAATTTACTTATCAACATGAGATTCATATAAACTTGGATGTGATAGTGTTATATGCATAGTAGATGAGCTCTAATCATGCCATCCTCATCTTAGTTCTACTATGAGGTGTTGGGAGTTACTGCTATTCTAAGGGAGAAAATTTGTCACACTTCTAATTGCAACTCAATGTTGAATGTAAACCATGAACACTACTCAATTTACAAGAAAATATGATATAACACTGTTACCAATGAAATAGGTAACCTAACCTCAAAACGGGAACTCTAGCCCAAAAAGACTCAAAAAACATGAAAAAACACCCCAAAAACAAAAAAAGTGTATTCCAGAACGCACTTGGGTTTTTTTGAAGGTCAAATTTCAACATTTTATAAAATTATGCTAAAAACAAAATTGTTTCTTGAAAAAAGGATTGAAAAAACACCCTCAAAACAAAACCAGTTGATGCTGGAATAACAAAAAAAAAAAAAATCTGTCATATTTTTGACATTTCAAAAAATAGAAATAACATTTTTTAATTTTTAAAATTCAAACATTAAAAAAAACCTAAAATTTAAGAAAAAAATAAATTTAAAAAATAAAAACATTTTAAAGCTTAAAATTTAAAAATATATAGGAATAAAAAAATAAAAATAAAAACAAAATAAAAATTTTAATTCAAACCTTTAAAAAACCTAAAATTTCCGAAAAAAAATAAAAAATAAAAAATAATTTAAGGATTAAAATTTAAAAATATATAGAAAAAAAAAAAAACAAAATAAAAATATTAAATTAAAAAAAAAACAAGTTAAAAAAAGAATGAAACTATAAAAAAATAAAATATAGAAATTAAATTTAAAAAAGAAAAAGAAAATGTTTATTAAATTAAAAAAAATAAAATAAAATAAAATAAAAAATGAAATTTAAAGAAATATATCAAATTTTCATAAATTTAAAACTTCCCAAAAAAAAAAAACGTTATGGAAAATAAAAGTAAAAAAATGAAAAATTAATTAAAAATAGGAAATGAAAAATAAAAAACAATAAAAATATTAAATTAAAAAAATATATATTAAAAAAAGAAATTGATTTTAGAAAATAAATTAAATTTAAATTATAAAAAATAAAATATATATATATATGAACTTAAATTATATATATATATATATATATATATATATATATATATATATATATATATATATATATATATATTAGATTTTATTAAATTAAAAAAAAAATGTTAATATTAAAATAACAAATTAAATTTAAAAAAAAATATTAAATTTTAATAAATAAATAAATAAACAAATAAGTTTTGAAATAAAAAATATATTTTGAATATAAAGAAAAGAAAAAAAACATTGTTAAAATAAAAAGTTAAAAAACTTTAAAAATCAATTAAAATTGAAAAAAATAAATTAAAAAAAAATATATTAAATAAAAATTAAAATAAAAAACAAATTAATTTGAAAATATTAAGTTTAATTAAAAAAAAATCTAATTTTAAATACACAATTTTAATTGAAATAAAAAAATATAAAAATTTTATGTAATTAAAAAAAGAATAATAACAAAATAAAATAAATAAAATAAAAATATTAAATTGAAATAAATTAAAAAAAAATACAAAATTTAATAAAAATTATTAACAAAATTTTGAAAAAAAAAATTTTAAAAAAAATGAAAAAAATGAAAAAACAAAAAACAAAAAAATTAAAACAAATTAGATTTCAAATATAAAAATTAAATTTTAAAAAATAATTTTAAATTTTCTGAATTTAAAAAAAAATAAAAATAAAATAAAATAATAGATATTAAAAATAAAAAAATAAAAGAAAAAGAAAGATTTTTTTGATCATGGTGTTGCCACCAATTGGCCTCCCGCCCAGGTGCCGGTGGAGGCCGGCCATTGGGCGGAAGGTCGATTCCGAGAATCGCCCTCCCACAATCATCCTCCCGCCCAGCTGGCGGTGGAGGCTAGCGGCTGGTTGGGAGGACGGTTCCAGGAAATGCCCTCCCGCGGCGGGAGGGCGATTCCCGGAATCAACCTTCCGCTGCAAGAGGGCAATTCCCGGAATCGGCCTCCTGCCATAGGAGGGCGATTCCGAGAATCGGCCTCCCCGCCGCGGGAGGGAAATTCTCGGAATCGCCCGCACACCCAGCGGCAGGCCTCTGCCGCCACCTGGGCGGGAGGGCGATTGGCGAAGCCACCATGATCAAAATTTTTTTTTTTTTTTTTTAATTTTTAATATATATTTTTTTTAATTTGATTTTTTCTTTTTTCTTTTTAAATTCAAAAAATTTATTTATTTTTAATTCAAATTTTTTATTTTAAATGTAATTTGTTTTAATTTTTTTTTGTTTTTTTTTTAAATTTTGTTTTTAAATTTAATATTTTAGATTAATTATTTTTTAAAATTTAAAATTTATTTATTAAATTTATTAAATTTTAATTAAATTTAAATTTTTTTGTTAATCTTTTAATTTATTTAGTTTTTCATTTTTAAAATTTATAAATTGTTTCACTTAAAAAACATACAGTAAATTTATGGATAATTGTTTTTTAAATTATTTGCACATGGTTTTTTTCATTTTTTTGTTTTTTAATGATAGTTTTTTTAATTTTAATTCTTTTATTATAATTTTTTTTTCAATTTTAAATTTTGTTTTTTTTTGCTAATTTTAAAATTTGTATTTTTTTTCTTATTATTATTATTATTATTTTTAATTTAAATTTTTAAATTTAATTTCTTCTTTTTTTGTATTTTATATTTTTTTTTATCTAAATTTTAATTTTGTAACTTAAATTATTTTAAAATTTTCTATTTTAAATTTTTTTTTTTATTTATATGGATTTTTTTAATAACTTAGAAAAAAATGTTTTTGATGTTTTTTTTTAAATTTTTTTGTTAATTTTTGTTTTTTTTTCTTTAAATTATGTGTTTTTTTTTCTAATTTTGTCATTTCTTTCGATATAATTTTCGAATATTTTTTTTTTTTTTTTTTTTTTTTTTTTTTACGAGTTAATTTTTCTTTTTTTTACATTTTTATTGGTTTATATATATATATATATATATTTATATCTAAGTTTTGTGTTTTATTACCAACATGAAATCACCACTCTAAAAAAAAAAAGGTTGATGCTACATCAATATGTTTCAAAATTAGTATGAAAATCACTGCTCTAAAAAAAAAAGTTGATGCTTCATTAATACGTTTCAAAATTAGCATGAAAATCACTAACATTTTAAAACAAATATTCATACTTCATAAATAAGAATATTAGAGTGTCAAAAATGTGCTAAAAAAAAAAAGGTGATTCTGCATCACCACTTTTCAAAATTGGGTGCTTTTTGTGCTACCAAAAAAAAGTAGGTAACAGTGCGGTTACCTATTTCATCGGTAACAGTGTTATATGTAAGATTTTACTCATTCATCTACTTAATGTCTACTTTTGCAACGAAAAATAATAACACCTAATCTAATTACAATAAGGTAAATTGAATAAGAATGCATTCATTCTCTAGAATACTCAATCGACTTGCAAAAAGGGAACTAATCTAGTTTCACACAGACACTGTATCAATGATAAATTAGCTTCTATCTATTGCATGATATCTACTGTGCTACTGATGTATTCTATGATCGACTAATCACACTCAATTTACATTGTTTTCCAGCAAGAGAAGAAAGGGTTTGGGTAACCTAGTGGTGTCCTTGAACCAAGAATTCAAATTTAGAGGTACACCAAGGTTCACAAAAAGTTAAGGTGAGGTGGATAAGTGATTCTGGAGTGAGGGAGGAGGCTCCCAGCGCTACTACAAGAAGTCTTGTAATGCTACAGGAAACACTCGGAGGGGGTTTTGAGGCTAAGAATGGTGGAATGAGGATCAGGAAAGGTGAGGGAAAGGTGGATCTAGGTGGATCAAGGATGACCAAATCCCTTGGCCAAGCTCAGAACCTTTGAAGGGCATGTCTTGCACCAACAAGACTGCTCTCAGTGGTTATGAAGATGGTCTCCAAAATAGGGTTGTGGGTAGCAGACTGGAAGGCAACTAAAGCAGGGTTGAAGTCCGAAATGATATTGCTGAAAAGGGGATCCTTCTATGATGTTGTATCCAAATATGCAACCAGTACATTCACTCATGCATCGATCATTAAAAAATTATCATGTAAAATAGAGGACAATGTGAGTTGAATTTAACTTAAACTACTCATTCACCTAAATCATAAATCTAACCTCCAATCTACAACATATACATTTTAGAAAAAATGAACATTATTTTATCTTTTCCAAGTAATCATAAATTGAATTTGTTTGGCCTATGTTAGAAGACCTTCCTCCTCAAGCTCTAATGAAATAGGTGAGAGAGGGGAACTATCAACACAATTTTAATGTTTTATATGCTACTAAGATACAATGACATTAACCAAAACACTGAATCATAGAGGAAACAAAAATCTACACAAGAGACACTGCAACTCATGGATTGGGCCCTAACCCACCAGATTCAATAATTTTAAATCAATTGAGTAAGAAATAAACCAACTGCTCATTATTATTTCATAACAAGTCTCCTACATCAAAAAATGATAGTCAAAATATCTGTAATATAGGGCCAAGAGTTCTCTAGCTTCCTATGGAAAGCTAATCCCAGTCAGCTCTTTCTCTTGTTCATTTATATTAAAGGGATGTTACCAAAAAATCCCTAAAAATTAGGCATTTTTCCCTGTCATCTTCGAGTGGTGTGGAGCTTGGCTCCCTCTCAGCATTCATTTGCTTGTATTCCTTTGACTTCAAACTTTTGGAGGATGATTTAAACAGATATTGGGATGATTGTGGAAGTTAAGAAGGGGGAAATCCTTCCTATAATTTCTCCTTGTTGTCTACTCTGAGCCCTGACATGAAATTTTACTCAAAAATAGTTGTAATTCCTGTAATTAAACTATGTTAGGCTTCAAGTCATGATAATCCTCTTACACCTTTCTCATTAATAAAAATATGACAAAATGTAATCAAATGTGTGAGAGAGAGAGAGAGAGTAAATAAGCTAAAAGGTGACACTATAACCCCTTAAAATATACCTAATCATGGGCCTCATCATCACCCCCCTAGTGAAATGGTTGCTCATCCTCTAAGCAACTTAGTGCTAATTTTTCAATATTGCTCTATGTTGTATTAGTTACTGTTGAGCTCCAAAAATGTTCTCTCTTCCACCACATTCCACTCCATTTATTTTGACCATTATTAATCCCAGGCTCAAATGATCAATGAAATTAGTTAAAATTTCTTTAAGAATGAATATCATGGCTAACTTGCTATGTTTTTATGATTTTGTCATTGTAGTACTTTTTGAATTGAAACTAGCTACAGAATGCAGACATTCTGTAGCTAGTTGCCAATTCTGCAGCCATCTTCATGTTTAAGCAGGTTCCAGATGTCCTCTCAGGGAAAGCCACACATGGTCGTATTCCACGTCATGCCCTCAGCATTTTTTTCTCTCCATGAAGATTGAACGGAATTCTGTACGTGGTTATGCACGTGAGAACTCAAGCTAGGAAATAGACTCCTAATAGGACAAGGACAGTCCAGATGTCCTTTGTCATATTACGATGCCACCTTTAGAGTTCTAGTTCGATTTTAATATGGAAAGACAGTAATCCCTGTATTATCTCAAGTTCTGTTATGTAAATTTGCTATAAATGTAGCTCGGGAAACCGAGAGACAAGGTTAGATTTTTGTTAGATTTTATGGTTGACTGCTAGATCTTTGAAGTCCGAGAATACTCTGTTTTGAAGTGATTCCTCTTTAATGAAAGAAGCAACATTTCCTTGAATGCATTGAGTTGATCTTGAACTAGATTTCGTGCTACTCTGGTGGTAGAGGGCCCCTGCCTCCTGAGCAGACTTGTTTATACAATAGATAAGTATTTTAGTCTCGTTTCTATTTCTAGTTTAGGCAAGTTTCTGAAGTTTATGTTCATATTTGTTTACATTAATTATCACAGCTAGACTTACTCTAATAAGCTCTTCCAAAATATCATTATGATGAATGAGGCATAGCTGTGGTATTTTAGGTTTTAGTTGATAGTTTACACTAAGTGGCATAGCCAATCTTAATCTTACAAAGCACTTCCAAAATATCATAAAAATGAGTAAGAAGTAGCTGTGGTGTCTTGGATTTTAGTTGTAATTGATTTCATTCTTGTGTTTATGTTCAATTGCTTTGAATAATACAGCCACACTTGTTCTCACAAACTCTTCCAAGACATCATCATACTGAACGAGATGGGCTGTAGAATCCCTTAGGTTAGTTGCATGTTAACTTAGTTATAGCACTCCGGAGGTAGAATGCATGTGATCCAACTCTGTCATTTTATTTCCAGTTTGATAATGGCTTTTCAGTTCAACATTGTTCACTGTACTTCAATTAGACTAGTGGCACTCTAGTTTTGTTTTAACTCACTGTATTAGCACTCCAGTTTAGTTTCCATCCATTGCATTTTAAATCATATTAGTTGTTAAATTTAAATACCACGGTCTTCATTATTTACAAAACTTCTTTTGTTCCAACCTCATATTAATACATAATCATTTGGACAGGAGTTGGTATCAGTCTAAGACCTAGAGTATTTTGCAACCTTTTTACCATTTCACAAACAAGCCTTTTCTCAAAAGACCATTCTAAAAAGGAAATCTATAACTTCTGAGTGAGGCCTAGTGGTGTTAAATTGAGTTGCAGAACAGAATTAGAAACTAGTTTAGAATAGAAATCTTATGGTGCTACAAATGTTCTTTTCCAAATATATTCCAATATATCTTTAAACATGGATGAGATGTTGTAACATTGTAAGTTGATTGTTTGATTGTTTAGTTAGGAGAACTTCATTTACACTTAACTTGCCCATTTCTCAAGCTCTTCCAAAACATTGTTAATGAATGAATTGGACAAGTTTAAGCTCATGTTGTGATTTATTTCCTTGAAGTCATTATCAAGCTTTGTATTTGTTGTTTGCTAGCCATAGTTAGGCTTTGTTTTGTTTTAGTAGTTGCATTTGTCATTTGCCATTCATAATTTAGGCTTCACTCTATTTTTAACTAATAGCTTCTTCTCACTAGCATTTATTTCTTTCCTTGTGAACATAAAACCATAAAAAAAAAACCAAAAACATCATAAAAGCACTAGACACAACATAGTGAGAAAAAAATACCTAGGCACATATAGTGCACCACACTTTAGAAGTTTACCAACCCTGGTTGACAATTAATAAACTCAATTTAGGAGACGAGGTTGAGCACAAACATTTTGGCACCATTGCCGGGGAAGTGTAACTAGGTAGCTTTGTTTCTTAACTCCCAAAAAAAATTATATGCGTAGAGAGAGAGACTCAAGGGGTATATTCATAAGAAGTAGCAGCAGAAGCTTGATCCCTAGAATACCACTTGTTTCATCTAGACCAAGAGCCAGTACACCTCCAACTCAGACCCACAATCTATCCTTTACTAATCCTAGACTCCCATAGGACTTAAGATCAGATATTCCATTATAAAGACTTTCCACTAAACCTGCCTTAGAAGAAGATTCAAGGACCTCTGTTAGAGACACAAACTTTTCCACTTCTACAGAAGAATCAACTATGGCAGAAGAAGGGGGAGGAGGAGTCTTTAATGGAGAACACGCATTATTTGGAGGGGGAAGAGGTAGAGGTAGAGGAGAAGGAGGTAGAGGTGCAGAAGGAGAAGGAGGTAGAGGAAGAGGTAGAAGAGAAATGGGAAGCTCTTTTGGGTTTCCTATAGTAGATGAAGAAACCAATACAACTATGAAAAATATTTCACCCTCTGTCCTTCCAAACTTCTATGGACTTAAAACTAAAGATCCTGAAACCTTCCTATTTGAATTTGAAGTCATGTGTAGAACTTATGACTACTTACAAGATGCTCAAAAAATTAAATTATTTCCTTCAACATTGAAAGGAGCAGCATTGAAGTGGTTTATGAGTTTGATCAACAGTTCTATTAGGACATGGGAAGACATGAAAAAAGAATTTTTAGAGAGGTATTTGGATTATTGTATGCCAATCAATCATAAGGAAGGAGTGTTCAAGATGTTACAAAAATAGGATGAAAACTTGGAAGATTTGTTGGAAAGATTTCATTACAGCATCAAAAGAGAAAAAATGGAAAACTTAGATCAAGACACCTTAAAAGCTCTCTTGTTGAAAATGATTAGGGATGAATGGTTGGATATCCTTAACATGATGGGAAAATGGGATATATCTCAGCTCACATTACCTGAAATAGCTGAGTTATGTATCAACCTTTGAAGAGGGAAATCTAAAACTGTAAAAGGTCCAAGAGATCCTGCTCTTGCAAGGGTAAGCAAGTCTGCTTCTGGGACAGTAAGTAGGGCAGAGATAGGGCATATGCTTGATGAATTCAAATATGACATCTTAGGGAGTCTTAGTGAACAAATAGACACCCTTAAGTTACAAAATAAGCAAAAAGCTGAATCTGATGCCTTAGCAATCTTTTGTCCCAGATGTAGAAAGAAGCATGCCCTGAGAGAATGTCCTTTGGATGCAAAAGTTGTAGAGACCTATGTCATTTGTTCAGAAAAACATGAGACCAAGATTTGTCCTTCACTTCCTAGTCTTAAAGCTGTCTTTCAAGAAGAAATTCCTACAAGTTCCATAGAATCTCTCAATTTTGTCTCTAGAAGACCTTATCAAGGACCTCAAACACAAGGATTTCATGATCAAATATATAATCAACCTCCACCAAATTGGAATTCTTGGTAGCAACCTTGGCCCCAATTTCAAAATCAATCTCAAGCTTGGGCACAAGGGGCACAAAATCCCTATGGAAGATACTCTCAGTACTATCAGTATCCACCATCTTATCCACCATATCCACAGTTTCCTCAACAAAAAAATCCTCAACAAAATCCTCAAAATCTACAACATCAAAATCAACCACTTCCATTACCATTTCCTCAAAAATCAAATCAGTTGCCTGCTCAACCCATACCAAACCCCAACAATAAAAATCCTCAGAATACATATATGATAGAAGGCCAATAGTTTCCAACTTATTTAATTACTCCTCTAGACCTTAGTGATGTTCAACTTAGGTCTGGAAGAATACTTGAAAAGAGGAAACCTTCTGTGATCATACAAGAACAAGACAACTCTGAGGAAGACTCTCTACGAGAAAATAAAAGTCTTGAAGAAGAAACATCTTTTCAGGACCCAAAAATTGAAAAATCAAAACAAAAAGAACCAATAATTTCAACTCCTGTATTAGAGCAACCATCAACATCCACTCCTACACCTCCCTTTCCAAAAAGACTACAAATTGATAGAGGTGTAGAAAAACAAATTTTGGTGCCTAATTATGATTTCCTAGATGAGCTAAGAAATGTTTGCATTAAGATTCCATTATTACAAGCCATCAAGGAAATCCCAATTTTAGCAAAGACAATAAAGGAGTTGAGCATGAAGAAAGCAAGAAAAAGAATAAGAGAGACAAAGAAAATTCAACTGGCAGGAAAAATAGCAGACATTATGATGGGTAAGATTTCTATTCCAAAGCATCTAGACCCAGGAAATTCAGTTGTTAAAATTCACATCAATGGAATTGAGATCCAAAACACACTCATTGATTTAGGAGCAGCAATCAATATCATGAGTAGACAAATCATGGATAAACTGAAACTTCCTAATCTTCGCTTTACACCCACATTATTACAATTGGCAGACAGATCTATGATCAAACCTGATGGGGTAATAGAAGATATTCCAGTGTCCCTATATTCTTGGGAGTACCCTGTGGATTTCATGATCCTAACTCCTAAGAATAATCTAGGAGGACATCCTATTATATTAGGAAGACCTTGGTTAGCTACAGCTGATGCTTTCATTAGTTGTAGATCCGGTGATATGTACATCTCTAATGGTAGTTCAACTACGAAATTCTTTGTATCCTCCAGCAAGGACAATTACATATTTAGATGATACTCAATGGATAGAGGATGAAGAAGACTTACAACCTCTCTTCACAATTTCAGAAATTAGTGAAGATAGTCAAATTCTGAATACTTTAGAAAACTTTGAATCCTCTTCGAAACATAAACATGACCAATTTCAAGAAGAATCCAACATTGAGTTTTTGTCATCAAGACAGATGTCTCTTCATTCTATGGATAAATTTGGCTGCTCTACAAGTGAGATATTTCCAGGAAAAACTTTAAACATAAACAAGAACCTAGAAAAATCTTAACAAGAAGAGTTAGTCAAGATATTACAGAGACATTCTTCTGCATATGCATGGGAGTACACCGACATGAAAGGGATAAGCCCCAAGACTTGTATCTTTAGACTTGTACCTACCACATCTACACTAAGGAAAATTGTAAACCAATCGTAATAACCTCAAAGAAGGATGAATCCAAATCTTAGGGAGATTGTTAAAGAAGAATTGGCAGAATTGTCAATCGTCAACTTTTATCTATCCTATTTCGTATATTCGTTGGGTTTCTCCTTTGTACTGTTAAAGAAAATGGTAAATGGAGGGGTGTATTGACTAATGTAGACCAAACAAAGCTACTCTTAAAGACCATTTTCCTTACCTTTTATAGATCAAGTATTAGACACATTAGTTGGCAAAAAGTACTTCTCATTCCTAGATGGGTTTAGTGGTTACAATCAAATCCAAGTAGCACTTGAAGACCAAGACAAAACCACATTTACCTGTCCTTGGGGTACCTATGCTTACCGAGTATTTCCATTTGGATTATGCAATGCACCTGCAACATTCCAAAGGGCAGTATTAGGAATTTTTTCCGATCTAATACATGATTGGGGTACATGTATATATGGATGATTTCACAGTTTATGGAAACACATTTGAAGAAGCTTTAACAAACTTGGAAAAAGTCTTAAAGAGATTTAAAGAAGCAAATCTTTCACTTAGTCTTGAGAAGTGTTTTATGATGTTTACTGAAGGAATTGTTTTAGGACATCACATTTCAGGGGATGGGATTAGAGTTGATGAGTCAAAAGTTGAAGTCATCTCTAACTTATCTATTCCAAGTTGTCAAAAATATGTTAGGATTTTTCTTGGATTTACAGGATATTATCGGAGGTTTATAGAAAAATTCACCAAGATAGCATCTCCACTCTTTAAATTGCTTACCAAATACTGTGAATTCAAATGGAATTCTGATTGCCAGTTAGCCTTTGAGACCCTGAAAACAAAAATTTCTGAAGCACCTATTTTAAGGGGACCTAACTGGAAGTTACCTTTTCATATTTCAACATACGCCTCAGATACAGCTCTAGGAGCAGTATTGGGACAAAAAGACCTGATTCCTTATGCCATCTACTATACCAGTAAAAATTTGACTCCTGCAGAGTTAAACTATACTGTAACTGAAAAAGAATTTTTAGTTGTTATTCATGCCATAAACAAATTCAGACACTATATAACAGGCTATGAAACTTTTGTTCACATAGATCATTCTACAATTAGATACTTAATGAACAAATCAATTACTAATGGTACAGTTATAAGATGGTTATTTCTTTTACAAGAATTCAACATTACCATTCTAGATAGGCCTGGAAAACAAAACAGAGTAGCTGATTTCCTATCTAGACTCCAAAACATCAAAGATAACACTCCAGTTGAAGATCAATTTCCTGATGAATATCTTTTTGCAATTTCTACTCAGACTCATTGGTTTGCTGAGATTGCTAATTATTTAGTTTTAGGGAAATTTCCTTCAATAATGAATGCAAGAGAGAAAAGAAAAATCATTTATGACAGTGCAAAATATTCATGGGTTGCTAATGAGTTGTACAGGACAGGTCCAGATTTTATCATTAGGAGATGTTTTCGGGAAGATGAGATGCCTGAGATTCTCAAAGCATTTCATGATGAACCTTGTGGCAGACACTTTGCTGATAAGAGGACAGCCTATAAGATCCTTCACTTAGGATATTATTGGCCATCCCTTTTTAAATATGCTAAAGAGTATGTCAAAAGGTGTGACAGTTGCCAAAGGGTAGGGAAACCTTCTCCTTTAGGTGAGATGCCATTGCAACCTCAGGTACATATTGAACCTTTTGAAAAATGGGCTCTAGATTTTGTAGGACCTATTAGTCCTCCATCAAGACAAAAGAGATATATATTAGTTTGCACTGATTATGTTACTAAATGGGTAGAGGCCAAGCCATTTATTTTTGCTAATGAAGCATCTGTAGTTAATTTTCTTTTTGAGGATATTTTTACTTGTTTTGGTGTCCCAAGGGAAATTGTTACAGATCAAGGAGCTCAATTCACATCAAGGCTAGTGGAACAAATGATGGAGAGGTACAAAATCAGACACAAAAAATATACTCCCTATCATCCACAAGCAAATGGTCAAGTGGAATCTACTAATAAGGTTATTGAAGGGATCCTAACAAAGACTGTCCATTTACATAGAAAAGATTGGGTAGATAGGCTTCCTGAAGCCTTGTGGGCCTATAGAACTACATGGAGAAGCACAACAAATCATACTCCTTATGAACTTGTTTATGGAAAGAAATTTTTGTTTCCCATAGAGTTCCAGATTCAAAATTTCAAAATGGCAGTTCAGCTAGGACTTGATCTATCAGAGGCACAAAAGCATAGATTGGAGCATATTAATGAATTGGATGAGATCAGACAAGATGCAGTTCAGAAAACCAATATAGTCCAACAACAGAGGGCTAGATGGCATAACAATTACATCAAGGAAAAGAAGTTCAAAGAAGGTGACTGGGATCTCTTGTTTGATTCAAAGTTCAAGGATTTTCAAGGTAAATTTCAAACACATTGGCTTGGGCCATATGAAATTGTGAGAATTTTTGACAATGGAGCAATAAAAATCAGGACAATAGATGAAGAAGAGGTTAATTTTCTTGTGAATGGTCATAGATTGAAGCTGTATCACAAACCACTCTCAAGAGAAGAATTTGTCAAGAAGTTCCAGGAAAACAGTGATGTGAAGTTAATGAAGAAGAATCTTTCTTCTTCATCAACTTAATCAAATTTTCTGAAGTCAGACTTATTGAAAAAAAGAAAAATAAAAAAAAAAGTATAGACATGAAAACCAATCATTGATTGGCATGTTTATACAGAAAAGATGGAGTAAAAATCAGAATCTTTCTGACACTCTAACTTTTCCATTTTGTTTTTTTTACAAGCAGCTGTTACAAAATCATAAGTGCAGATCCATTTCACTTATGATCCATCTCATTTTACTTCATTTCATTCCATACTTCATTCATTCCATTCCATTCACTCATATCATATCTTATTCCATTCATTCATCCATTTCACTTCATGGTCCACTTCATTTCCATTTCAGATCTTTAATTTTGATCTCCTTTCTGCAATTGAATAATACATAGCAGAAATTGCAGGGCACTTTTTCACTCCATTTCATAAGTTTTGATTCATCCCACTCCATCATTCACTTCATACATATCCCATTATACCATATTTAATCATCCATCTTCACTCATTCCATACAACATTACACTTATATTCCAAACCATTACATTCCATGTTTCAAGTTCTCTACAGGTACATTCTGCAGCTACAGATCCTGAAGGAACTGACCAGCAATCATTTGATTTGCAACAAAATGATCCTACATATCCAAGAATAAGCCAAGATTAAGAAGGTTATGAAGACTCAAAAATTAATGATTTTCAGGAGAAAACAAAGCATATGAATATCACAAGAAAATCAAAGCAAAGGCAAAGGCATGAAGTGATTATAATGACATATCATGAAAAATCTTAGCGTAGTTTAGTGGTATATTGTTCAAAAAGTGTTTTAATTAATTTTTTTGATCTTTCCTAACAAATCTCCCGCAAAAACTTTGGATAAAACTCCTTCTAATTCCACCACTCCAAAACCCATATTCGATCATCATTTCAAAATCTAAACAGTTAAAGTGCTAAAGTGATTGGATTGATCACGTCACTAAGCATTTAATGATGATTTTTGAATTCATTACAAAATATCTCCGCGGTATTTTCACTCATTGATTCGTTTTCTTCACTTCACCTCATTAATTCATTCCGTAACCATTTCATATCACTCCTTCCTGCAGCCAACTATTAACCATTTCATTCTGTAACAACCATTGTCACCGTGAAACAGAGGAAATATTTGGGGAGAAAAAACAACTTGTTAACGACCATTCTCACCGTGAGCAAAAAGCTGGTGAATTGAAGATTGAAGAAGAGTTATGGGCCTCATCGTGATAACAGAACCAGTTGGCACTAAATACTTGGAAGGCTATCCCCAAATCCGAGAAATTTTACAACAAGCAGGATGGTTGCAATTCCTTGAAAAATTCAGTGGCTTCCACAAAGAAGTTACTAAAACTTTTGCAAGATCTTTTAATGGGGCTGAGATTGAAGTTGGAGATATTAAATTCACTGTCACAGAGGCTTTTATTGCAGAAGCAACAGGACTTCCTAGACAAGGAGAAAGGTGGTTTAAGAACAGAGAATTCCATAACGAAGCATGGAAACAGATACTCAAGTCACCAGGTATGGATGTCACTGTTTTTAAAAAGGGTATCCCTAGTTCTGCATTAAAGAACAAATGGAGAAACATGTTGCTTATCCTACAAAAATTCATCACTTGTGAAGGTAGATATGGTACTTTATATGTTTACCATATTAGGTTGATAATGCATTTCCTAGAAGAAGAACTTAATTTGCCCTATTTCTTGCTTCAAAGTTTAAAGAAAATGGCTTTAAGTATCCAAAAGAGAATTCAATTTCTGGAGACAACCTTATACCACCATGGTTTATTCAAGATTTTTATTGAACACCATTTGAGCAAAATAGGGGATAATTGGGATAACTTCTTGGTGAGAAATCACTTTGAGGAACCAAAGGAACCTCCACCTAAACAGGAACCTACAAAAAGAAGCAGAATATGGAGATCCTCCAAAACCGAAATTGCTAAAGAAATACAAGAAAGTAGTGAAGAAATGATCTCTAAAAAATTAGTTCATTAAAAAGAAACTTAAGAAAGAGAGGGTCATAAGAAAATTTGCCAGAGAAAAAGGAGAAGGGCCAACTCAACCAAGGAGGAGCCACAGACTGAGGGGCATACTAAAGAAAAAAAAATTTAAAACAACTGGAGTTATAAACATAGAAGACAAAGAAACACCTACTGAGGAGGATTTTGATGAAGAAGTTACAGAAATTGATCCTGCACAGCAAGAAATTTACAACTATGTTGAAACATTGGAGAGAAAAGCTTCAGAGAGTACAGACAGAACCCCCAGTCCTCCACTGTCTGAAATAGATGTGCTAAGAAGAGATAAGTACGAGCTAGAAGTACTTAATAGACATATCAGGACATAGAATGATATTCTAAGAGAGCAAGTTAAACTAAAAACCAGTATGAACTCAACCCTGTCTCTACAAATGGACAAAGTGGAAAAGGCCAATGAAAAGTTGAAAAAGAGGAACAAAAAGTTAATCAGGGCACTTACCAATTTAAGGTTCAAGTTAGTCATCAAGAAGCCCAGAAGGCATTTAACTACCAGGCAGAGCAGAAGAAGAGGGTTGGATGTTCTTGCAGAGGTCTCTAAGTTCATGGAATAGTTGCATGAGGACATGCAAGAATCTAGCAGTGGGGGTATGTTGAGCTCCAAGAATGTTCTTTCTTCCACCACATTCCACTCCATTTCTTTTGTCCATTATTAATCCCAGGCTCAAATGATCAATGAAATTAGTTAAAATTTCTTTAAGAATGAATATTATGACTAACTTGCTATGTTTTTATGATTTTGTCATTGTAGTACTTTTTGAACTGAAACTAGCTACAGAATGCAGACATTCTGTAGCTAGTTGCCAATTCTGCAGCCATCTTCATGTTTAAGCAGGTTCCAGATGTCCTCTCAGGGAAAGCCACACATGGTCGTATTCCACATCATGCCCTCAGCATTTGTTGCTCTCCATGAAGATCGAACGGAATTCTGTACGTGGTTATGCACACGGGAACTCAAAATAGGAGATAGACTCCTAATAGGACAAGGACAGTCTAGATGTCCTTTGTCATATTACGATGCCACCTTTAGAATTCTAGTTTGATTTTAATATGGAAAGACAGTAGTCCCTTTATTATCTCAAGTTCTGTTATGTAACTTTGCTATAAATGTAGCTCGGGAAACCGAGAGACAAGGTTAGATTTTTGTTAGATTTTATGGTTGACTGCTAGATCTTTGAAGTCCGAGAATACTCTGTTTTGAAGTGATTCCTCTTTAATGAAAGAAGCAGCATTTCCTTGAACACGTTGAGTCGATCTTGAACTAGATTTCGTGCTACTCTGGTGGTAGAGGGCCGCTGCCTCCTAAGCGGCCTTGTTTATATAGTAGATAAGTATTTTAGTCTTGTTTTTATTTCTAGTTTAGGCAAGTTTCTGAAGTTTATGTTCATACTTGTTTTCGTTAATTATCACAGTTGGACTTACTCTAATAAGCTCTTCCAAAATATCATTATGAGAAATAAGGCATAACTGTGGTACTATAGGTTTTAGTTGCTAGTTTACACTAAGTGGCATAGCCAATCTTACTCTTACAAAGCTCTTCCAAAATATCATAACAATGAGTAAGAAGTAGCTGTGGTGTCTTAGATTTTAGTTGTATTTTCTTTCAGTCTTGTGTTTATGTTCAATTTCTTTGAATAATACAGCCATACTTGTTCTCACAAACTCTTCCAAAACATCATTCATACTGAACGAGATGGGTTGTAGAATTCCTTAGGTTAGTTGCATGTTAACTTAGTTATAGCACTCCGGAGGTAGAATGCATGTGATTCAGCTCTGTCATTTCATTTCCAGTTTGATAATGGCTTTTCAGTCTAACATTGTTCACTGTACTTCAAATAGACTAGTGGCACTCTAGTTTAGTTTTAGCTCACTGTATTAGCACTCCAGTCTAGTTGTCATCCATTGCATTTTTAAGTTATATTAGTTGTTAAATTCAAATACCACGGTCTTCATTATTTACAAAACTTGTTTTGTTCCAACCTTATATTAATACACAATCATTTGGACAGGAGTTAGTATCAGTATAAGACCTAGAGTATTTTGCAACCTTTTTACCATTTCACAAACAAGCCTTTTCTCAAAAGACCATTCTAAAAAGGAAATCTATAACTTTTGGAATGAGGCCTAGTGGTGTTAAATTGAGTTGCAGAACAGAATTAGAAGCTAGTTTAGAATAGAAATCTTATGGTGTTACAAATGTTATTTTCCAAATATATTCCAATATACCTTTAATCATCGATGAGATGTTGTAACATTGTAAGTTGATTGTTTGATTGTTTAGTTAGGAGAACTTTATTTACACTTAACTGCCCATTTCTCAAGCTCTTCCAAAACATCTTTAATGAATGAATTGGACGAGTTAAGCTCATGTTGTGATTTATTTCCTTGAAGTCATTATCAAGCTTTGAATTTTTCTAGCCATAGTTTAGGCTTTGTTTTGTTTCAGTATTTTCATTTGTCATTTGTCATCCATAATTTAGGCTTCACTCTGTTTTTAACCAGTAGCTTCTTTCCACCAGCATTTAGTTCTTTCCCTTGTGAACATAAAACCATAAAAAACCCAAAAACATCATAAAACACTAGACACAACGTAGTGAGAAACAAATACCTAGGCACATATAGTGCACCACACTTCAACAGTTTACCAACCCTGGTTGACAATTAATGAACTCAATTTAGGAGACTAGGTTGAGCACAAACAATTACTTAAGCTCAAATTATATTTTCATTAATAGTGTATTCGGAACTATGCAGTATAAATAACCATTAAGTAAAGCTAAAGATAGAACAATGCATGTAATGAAAAATAATACAATGACACAACTATGAGAAATAGAGATCGATCAAAGACTATGGAAAAACCCCACTATGGGGAAAACCCTTTAAAATATTCTTCTTCTATAGATTGTCTTCAAAATATTTTAGTAGAGAGAAAAATGCACTCAGTACATGTATACAATGGTAATAAATAGATCTTATATTCCAATCAAAATATCTACAATAGCAAAACATGAAACTAATTGATCGGTAATACCATGTGATCTTAGCTACCCAGTTCTCGCTTTGGATCCAGAATATTGTCAATGACTATTTTGATGCATCTGTGACTTCATGATGGATGAGTGATGATGTTGCACAAACAAATGACCGAGTACCAGTTAAAATTTTTTAGTAACTCTCTGAGTCATGGCCTTAACATGATTAACTCACTGCTTTGGGGCTCTAAGCTTCTACCACAACACTATGAGCTTTTGGATTAGCATCTAAACGCCCTAGAACAATATTTGTGCCCTAAAGCTGACCATCGATCGACTTTAGCAGCTGATCCATGACCTCAACAATCCTAGCCCATAGCATTGGCCTAACAAAGCCACTACCTCCACTTTTCCTTCACGCGGTCGTGGCCTAAAATACCAAGATCTGAAATGTGCCTTTGACTGTGATCCCGATCCACTACGCAAGCCTCTTGTAGCGTACTTCTGTGAGCCACAAAAAAAAAATATAACCAATAACCAAAACAACATGAAGAATATCTCTTGAGTGTTATGGGAGAAACTACCCTAGGGTCTTGGTTGAGGACCCCAACAGAGTGGAAGGCATACAACAGCAAGAGGTAATCAAACTAAAGGTCCTAATGCTTAAACTAGAAAACTTGGGAGAGATTAACTTACCCGTATGTCCTATATTTGAGGTCATTCCCGCAAGGTTCAAGCTCTCTACTTCTCCATGTGCTTGAAGACCTACAACTCATTCAAGAAAAATCACATAGACTAGTTGTAACATCATATCTGTGCTAGATGTCACTTGTTAGATCATATAAGATTTTATAAAATAACATGAAAACAACGATTACCATATCATTAACATGTATAAAAATTATTAAATATCATGACATCAGTAATGAGACAAAGATTCCTTATTCATATATGTAAAAGATGTGGGGAAATACCACCTGAAATTAGCCACGAATCCAAGTGAAACTGTACTCCATATCTATCCAGCCCAAACCTCAACAATATTCTTCCATAAAGGTGCACAAGGATGTCACATAAAGGAGGTGAACATCTCAAAGAAGGAAACAAGGGTTTCCTAAACTTGGGAAGTGTAGGAGGCATAGGGATAATCAGACTTGATTTGGGCTATAAAAGGCTATAGTATCAATACATATCTCTCTCCTCCCTTAGGCCCTCCCATGAGGTGTATTTATACTTCCTCAAACCAGTTTTTTCATTTTGTTATTGCTCCCAGCTCCCGTAGGCGTTATCCTGCTGAACCTTAAACCCCTCCCAAATAATAGGGAATTTTATATATTTTTTAATATTTTAAATTATATATGCAGGTTAGATATGAATGGAGCCACAACTGTATGTGTTTTTGATATGGAAGAGTTGTGTATGGAATTTAAAATATTGTATTTTAAGTAAAGTACCAAGTCTGAATGGAAATCACTGCATTTCCTTGAGAAATTTCCATTTCTGGTGGATATGCAACAGTGGATCGTTCCTTATCATTGTCTAAGTGATCTAATCCATGAATAAATTTATGCCCACTTGTGAATGAATCCAAGATCAAGGTTTTATCTCTTTATTATCCATTTGCGAGATACATACAAGAGTTGGGAGATAATGGAGGATGAGGGACGATCCTAGACTCTGTGGGATGAGATGGAAATATGTGGGGCTAAGTTGAGGCTAAGAGACTAGACTTGGTCTCAGATGCCTTTTTTTTTCCATGTTGTATTGGTTATGAGTTGGGGATTTCTTCATCTGTTTGGCTCATTTGGGTCTTGCCATCCTTGATTCCTTTCCTTGGAATAAGGGGGGTGAGAGGTCCCTTCAGAAGGAAATAATTCTATATATAATGTGGTTGTTGACAAGAACTATAACAAAAAGATATTTTTTTGTATTCCAATGGTTGTGAAAAGGTCATTCCATTCCAATTGATGATGATCCTATAAGGAAACCATTTTCTAGGATCTATTTTGACACAATTGTGTGCAAAGGTTATAATACATGTCCCAATATTGTTCATATATATATTAATAAAATGACTTAGGGAGTTTCCCACAAAAGCTAAGATGTCCAGAATTAACAAATTAATGGGCATATTAAGAATTCTTACCCAAATTGGAGTGGTCAAAATCATCATGGATAAAGGGTTGAATTCATGAAACCGTGGCTAAAATGAGAGCACAAATAAGCCCCAAAACACATGGGCTTCAGTCAATGAACCTTTGACATAATACGTGTGTTACTGACATACTAAAGAATACCCTTAATTTGACTACATATTGGAAAATAACTCTAAAATTCATTGTATTTAACACCTTACTAATATGAGCCTTATGTGCTTTCCGAATTAAAAAGCCCCCACATTTCAGTAGATATTGTGGGTATCCATTTTTTCATTAACATTTTTCATACCCCTTTATTTTATTTCATTAACTTCGAGCTCAACTTTTTATACAGAACATATAAAAAACCTTTACCCCCAATTATATTCTCAATATATTATGTCATTTTTTCCTCAATATATATCCCCTAATATGAACATAGTTGGCATGATATTGCTCCCCCAGTGAAGCCCCGGTGACCCAAAACAAGGGTCGTTGATTAAAACGTTTTGAATATCTTCTTGATTTTTAAATAAGCCATAAGGAATCCCCTTCAAACATAATATAGATTCATACTTGGCGACTAGGTTTGATGCACCCATTCCTAAAGCACAAAGTTTAATGGCTAAAGCATATTAAAATGATAGATTATATCATTTTTCTCATAAGATAAGAAAAAAATATCGGATGAGGGGTATTTGACCTATAGATCTAGAATATCTTCTGCTTGTTCTATAATGAAGGCAAACGTCAAGATATATTTTTAAGTCATTTGTCAGATCCCTTTCTTTAGAGCATCCTTAAAGGATCGTGACTAAGACGAAGAGGGAACACCCTAGGTTTTTTCTCCTTCATTCAATCTTAAGACTAGGAGGATTAAGGAATCCTTGGATATACCATAGTATTTGATTAGAGGCACATCCTAAAGGTGCCTACACCCATGTAGTAGCCGCTTTGAGATGAAAGGAATTCCTATTCTATCCTGAATTCTGGTTGCGAGTGTAGAGACAAAGTAAATGTCTTTCACCTATAAATAAAGGGTACTTCTCAAGAGAGACCTTACAAAGACCAAAAATCTCAAGTGACCTGAACTGATGAAATCACCTTGGAGGAGGGAATAAACCTACCACAAAACAAATTTCTCGTGGTTCAACGTATCTTCAGTGATGGCACCAGAATGAGGGAACCTTAAATGAAGGTAAGAATCTTGAAATTGAAAATCCACCATAGATAGGGTGGTGAATGAAGGATTAAGAGGGTTTCATCACAAGATCTCTCCAAAAACCTATTTTTTGAGTAAAAAATTTAATCAACATCAAATTTGAACTAAAAAATTAGATAAAATCAAGTGAAACCAGGAACAAGAGAAAAAGATATATTTGGTTCCCTTAGGAAAAAGAGCCAATCATTAATGAATTTAAGATGATTACACAAAATGAATCATAAGGGATGTACGTGTACACCAGTTATGAGGTTGAGTGTCTTTATAAAGATGTTATGGGTCCACATAAATAATTTGGTCTAACAAGGATCATTTTCAACTAATGGAATCATCAACATCAAATGTTCCCATTGCACAATCCAAAATTATTATTTTGTAAAACCATGAACAAGACAACAAGATATATTCAGTTCCCTTTGGTAAAAGAGCCAACCAATAACCAATTTAAGATGATGATGAAAAAAAAAGGATTTATTTTTACACCAATTATGTGGTGGGGTGTCTTTATAAAAATGTTATGGGTCCATGAAAATAATTATATCTAGAAAGAAAAGACTATTTTCAACTAATTGAATTGTCATATCAAATGTTTGTATTACATATAAAAAAATTCTAATTTTTGTAAAAATAATTTGAAGATATTTCAATAATAGCAACACAAAATGTAAAAATGATTGAACATATGATTGGGGAGATACCACTGATCGGGGGGAAGGCCGAAGACTTCTGTAGGGAGAGAGATGGCTTTGGCTAGGGTTTTGATGAGATTTTCTGCTGCTACCATCGCAGCCAACCTCACTTACTACAATCCAGGAGGGGCTTCCCTTGACGCAGCCATTATTGTCTACGCCACTGATCTGAATGCAGCAGAGGGTGCTGTCTTATTCATTTTACTTGCTGGACGAGTGACTGTTTTTTCATTATCCTCATGTTCTGAGCTCTGGCACACGGTACCGAATCATCTGGTGATTAATTATTGGAAGGGACGCACGATACACAATGTGGAGGTTGGGATCATGCGTGGGGGGTTCCACCACCTTGAGCATGATACCCTGCTCGATGGCATGATGCACAGAGATAGATCTATAGGGGTATGAGGAGAAGGTCTCAAATCCTTTTTTTGCATGAGAAGAACAGATAAATACCTTCCAAAATCTTTGATGTTAGATCTGGAACCCACGATCCTCATTGGGTTTCGAAAAAGGGCTCAGGAGGTTTTTTCCCACCCTATACATTTGATCTTGGGCAAAGAGAGCACTGCTAACAACCTGTTTTGTAGTCCTTACACAGTGGGGACGAGAAATGAAGACCTTTGTCTTGATCAGATGCAAAGGGTGGTGCTAGGGCTCAAACAGAGGATTGTCTAGGTAGCGCTGAAGGCAAGGGAGGTAGGGCTGGAGAGAGATGGGAAACAAAAGGGCAACTCATATGCTTCCTTTTCAGGCCATCACTCGTCCAGATACTCTCAGGCTAATGAAGACCATTCACAACAGGTAATTCCCAATCGTTTTCAGATTTTCATCATACCCCCTATGGGTAAAACTATGTTAATTTGGGCACAAGAAAACAACACTATTCTGCAGCTGAAACAAAAAATATGGGGACAGTTGGGGTACCCAGTTTCTATACAACACCTAATCATCGAATGCCTCTCTCTTTAGGATAACAGAGCTCTGAAGGACTATGCTATAAGCACAGAATGACTATTTCCCTAAATCTTTTCTTGAGATGGGGTGCTGTGAACCAAGGCACATCAAGAATTACAGGGGAAGAAAAAGGGAAAAAACCCATAAATCAATAACAATCAAACGGAGGCCCTTCATACAAAAATGTCTTGCAAGGGAAAAAAGCTGTAGGATCAACTCTTGATCAAATAGGAAATGTTCCAAGGCCCTACATAGTTGAGCATCTTGGAAAAACTCCTGCACTAAAGATCGATACCCCAGGAATAGAGGATTATGTGAAGACATATGAAACACAGGCTTTATGCCATTTCAACTATTTTTGGCCAAAACCAATGGACCTTTTCCATTGGATCTTCACTCAATCGACCATGGAATGTGACATTCATCTCTACTCCAAGGGGTTTTTTATTGTTAAATTTAAATCCTCGGAGGAAAGAGATCGTATTTTCAGAGCGGGGCCTTGGTTTTGGGGAACCACAGGGCTTTTCATTACCCCATGGTTCACAAATTTTGATGCCAATACTATGACATTCTCTTGAATGCCAGTATGGGTCAGAATATATAACCTTTCCCTTCACTTCTGGAGTGACCAGGTCTTAGAGGGTATTGGGAATAGCATCGGGTGATACATAAAAATAGACTTGGAGAGAATTGATGAGAGGATATTCACTTCTGCACGAATCTGTGGGGAAGTAGATCTAAGCAAAGGACTGCTGGAGAACATTATGATGATCTACAAACAACAGAACTGGTTGCAACCCTTAGACTATGAAAACACTGCATTCAGATGCAGAATCTGTAGGACGACAAGACACCTAAAAAATACATGCCCAGAAGCTAAGAAAGAAAACAACAAAAAGAAACAGAAAGGGAAACAATGAATAGGTTGGAAATATCCCCCTCCAGATTCAAAGGAAGATGAGTCAGAAGCAGAGGAGGAAATAGTTCTCAAGGGAGACAATGATCTTACACATGGACAGGAGATACAAGGGAAGGAAATAATAGCGCACATGGATCCACAAATCCACCTAAACCAGTCAGAAAGGACCATCGTGGACACGGGTAATGCAGGGATCAAACGACACCATCAATCTGATACTTCAGACTCAGACAGGGACATAGGAACATAGACAGCAAAAAATAAGAGTGTCCTTGCAACTGTTGAGCCATCTCAGTGTGAGTGGCACAAGGTCAAGAAGAAGAAATGGAGGAAAACCTGATATGTGGGACAACTACCTACTCTCTGGCAGATGTGTTTCCTTTTTGGGACCGTCGTTTTAGTTTTTCTATCTTCCCTCTATCGACTCATCTTCTTCATTTTTATTTTTATTTTTTTTTCCGAATGTCATGGTAGCCTTGCTACTATGCATTGTTTGCAAGAGCACATGAGCCCTATGGGCACTTTTCTAAAATGATTCAATGCATATGCTACATGTAACTTTTCATTTTATAAATAAAATGTTGCTGATTTTTTTTTGTGGAAAAAAAAACAACACAAAATGTTTGAAACATAAAACCTTCGACTAAACCGCAACCTAATAATATAATACTTATATATAAATCATTACAATTCATTATTATTATTTTTATTATTAAATTTTACCTAACTAAATAAATTTAATAAACTTACATTTCATTAATATATTTTATTCCAAATATAATTGTGATTTGGGAGGAGTTTTTTTGAAAATGTAAATAACCACTCTTCAAATAAAACACTAATAAATCTTATATTTACGTAAAATTTAACTTAATCACACTTTAAAATATATATAATAACATATTTGCTTATGTGAAAATTTTCCCTTTTAGAATGTTATTATTACTGGAATGTGGTTACTGTAAATAAAGGAAATGCTTAATATAGACATTTTAAAATGATGGTTTAACTTTTCCTAAACATGATTGCACATGGTATCTCGTAAATTTTAGATTATTTTATTTAGATATGTTATTATAAATAATTTAACATATTTTCATAAAAAAAAATATAAAGAATTTAATTGTCACAAATAACTAAGCATAAACCTACTCAATTTTGCAAGGTCTCTCTTTTTAAAAGAGAAACATTCAAGATCTCATTATCATTAGTGATTATTATCTCATTATCATTATTCTTTTACACCACCTCATCAATGGTTGTCCTCTATTTGAAATCAAACTCGAAGAAATATTAAAAAACATTTACCATATGCTAGGAAACATTCACTCCAAATTATTTATTCATCTCCATAGGCCCAACAACAAGATGGTAGACCTACTTTCTAATGAGCTAGTCTATTTAGCAAAAAGAAACCTTAAATAAAATGAGGTTCTAAGCTTAAACACAATTCCTTAACGGTTCTTACAAACCAAGCTTTGTAAGTGTGAGGTTTTAGTTGGTCTTTTCTTGGAGGATCTACAAGCTAGAGTTTTTATAAAAATGTAATATAACACCAAATCCATGGTGTAGTTAGACTTGGGTGTAGTTAGGCTTGGGTGTAGTTAGAATTGTGTTTTTACTGTGTGGATCAACACAACATACTTGTAAAAGGTGTACAATTTTGAGTCAAACTCCTCTTTCATGAATTATAAATATATTTTAATTCAGATTAGGGAAAAAAATAAAAGGAAACCTTAAAGTGGATGGGGTTCTAAGCTTGAGCCAAATTCCTTAAGTGTGCCTACAAACCATGTTTCGTAACTATCAATTTTTAGTTGGTATTTTTTGAGGATCTAAAAGCTAGAATTTTTAGATCAGTGTAACACCCTTACACCAACTCTAGGGTGTTCATTTGGATCACAATTTAGTAGTGTAACACCCTTAATCCAACTCTAAGGTGTTGATTTGGATCAAAATTTAGTATTGGCTGTTAATTTGGATAAAAAAATTAGTATTGTGTTTCCTACTACTGTGTGTATCAATATGACATACTTGTAAAGGGCGTACAAATGTACCCTCAACCTAGATTTTATGAAATATAAATATATATTTTTTGGATTAGAAATAAAGAAATAAAGAAAAAAAATATAAATATAAAAAATTATAATATCTTCTGTAAAGTAATAAATAAAGGTATATAGCTCATAAATTTGAAAATAAGAGAAATTTTGTTCTCTATCTATTTCATTTCATGCATAACTTAAAATGAAATGAATCCCTTCATATAAATATTTTTTCCTAAAAACTAAATATCCAAATAAATATTATGATTTGGCCTTTGACTCAAAATAAAAAATAAAATCAAATATAAAAAATATATTAGTATCCTCTATAAAATATTAAATAATGGTATACAAATAATAAATATGAAAATAAGATAAAAATATTTCACTATATTTTTCATTCCATACCCCATTGAAAATGAAATGAATCCCTCCATATAAATGAGCTTGTCCAAAAAATAAATATCTGAAAATTAAATATTGGCCTTGGACATAAATGTGTTTCTTCTTTCACTAAGATTTCTCTACTAGAATATATATTTTCACCATATCTTTAGTTCGTTTTTCCCCATTGTCACTCTAAATCAAGTGGTACATTGAGATCAAAAGGAAGTGGTACATTTAGATCAAAAGGAAGATGCCTCTTTTCCTTTTCCATCAAACCTTTTTCCTTAAATGAAAAATTGACATCAAGAAGTGGTCTTTGGTCCTTCTTCACCAGGTTAAAATTTGCTTGAGACCCAACTTGCATGTCCAAATCTAAAATATTAGTCCCTTGCTCCTTCTCCACCATATGATATTGTTCTTCAATAGGCCCATTATAAATATTTAGATCAAATGTTGCTTCCTTGGAAATTTCACACGTAGAATTTGAATTACTATTAAGTAAATCTGGAGATGTTGATGGAAGAGAACCTTTGATGCAGATACCGAAATTCCCATGAAGTTTTGGTTTTTTATTTAATCCATTGTCCTCTTTGAAAACAATACTTTGGGAGAATACATGAAAGTATTTCTACACTTAAGCTCATTCTCATTGACATTAGAACCGATGAGAGATTGAAGAGGAATACTAAGAACTCCATGAGAACTAGTAGAAGCACTTTCTATGCCTCTTATATTCTTCTCAACATTATTTTGTTTTCCCTTCAATTGTAGTGATATAGAAATTGGATGAAGAGTTCCTTCAAATGCTTGTATAGATGATCCAATCTGAGAGGAAAATTTTCTTTCCACTAATTTCAAAAGAGCATTGATTTTAGGATGGGCATAAATGCTTCTTGTGCTTAAAATGCAAATGTTCCCACAATAAATATAACTCATTTGATTGATATTTGGACAAGCTTCCCATAAAACCTTAAATTGACATTTACATTCTTCTTCTCCATCAAACGAAAGATGATTAGATTGACAAATCTGTAATTATATAACTTGTAAAATTAAATAATTAAATAACAAAACAAAAAAATCATTTTTACCTAATAAATTAAAAAATAAACCCAATAAAATATATGTTGTTTTTATGAAACAAAATTTAATTGATAAAATAATGTTAAAAAACATAAAACTAATGATATAATCTATACATTTTTTTACAAAATGGGGAAACTTACCCTAACTCAATTGAAATTGATAAAATAATGTTAAAAAACATAAAACTAATTATATAAGCTAAAGGGTGAAAATGTGAAGCTGGGTTACACTTTTTGCCCTTTTTTGAGAAAAAAAATTCATTTTTTTCGGTTCTTCAACTTTCTGCAAACTATAACAATTTTTTCTGTGTAGAATTTCATTTTGTGATAAAAATAAAAGTTGTGAGAAATTTTGTTAGCTTTCTATTACTTATTTTTTGAAATTTTTTTATGTAGATTTGATATGTCAACTTAGCATTTCTTTGAGTGTGTGTTTCTTAACAATCAAAGGATTCATAAGAAGTTATGTTATGTCTCAATGCTGTATTCATTGAAAATTTATGTTTTTGGAAAAAAAAAATGTGTTACAACAATATAGATAGAGTCTACTTTTTTTTCGTCATATTTACAAAGCCAATGGATGCATATCATAATTACTAGAATTTTTTGAAGTGGTCCAATATGAAAAACTGCGTATTTTGGATATGTTTCGCGTGGCAAGAAATTTCTTAACATATAAGTTATAAACTAAAAATATAAAAGCTAACCATTAGAGTCGACGGACCAATGTAATGCCCCATAATTTTTTCAATTTTTTTTACAATGTATTTTGGGAGATACAAAATTTTGATTTCACTGAATCACGACGACCCTCAGAAATTGTTTGCACCTATTTTATTAGAGAAATAATTAAAATTAATAAACGTTTATGAAATTCCATAAAAGTTATATTTCCTGAAAGTAGATTCAATTCTGAAAATGCTTGTCTTGGTTCCGACAATTAATTAACAACTTTTCATGAAGTTTAATCAGTCCAAAGTTGCAGAACCATTTTCAGAGCCTGCTTTTGCGTAATTGGTGACGCGTTAGTTCGGCCGAAATTTTAGTCCAAGTTCGGCCGAACTATGTTTTCCGTTTATGAGTCGCTAAATCTAACGTCTTAATAGTTCGGCCGAACTTCTTCTGAACAGTTCGGCTGAACTATTGTGTAACTCTCCGTCGGTCGGAAAGTTTTATGGACCCCCCTACAAAAAACACATTTCGCGTCAATATAAATTGCCGCGAAATGATTCACAAATTTCGCACATTTCGCATAAATCAGTCACTTCTAATTACCTATTAATGGTCTTTAAGCTACTAGACCTTCACGCCTCCCAAAGGCCTACACATGGAATTTTAAGACATATTCCAAAACTTATAAAAAAAAAATATTTTTCATCCCCTATTTCTAAAAAGGAAATTAAACATTAAAATAAAATACAATATAATGTGTAATTATCCATAAGAAATATTAAATCAAAATCAATTTAGAAAATTTCAATAATTGAACTTAAAAATAATTTTAAATAAATATTTTAAAAATAGTATTTAAGATATAGATTTTAAGAAAAAACATGTTATATAAAGTGATATGTAAAATATTTGGAGGTTTATGGTTTAATCACTTGATTAACCCATGTGCATATGAAACACAACATGTTGCATCATGTGCCTCAATTGCCAATTCCAAGGTTTAAAAAATAAAAAATAAAAATCTAAAAACTAATATGTTTTATACAATATATATAATAAAAATAATAAAAAATAATAATATCTCATATAAAATTGTATTTTAATTAGAGATTAAATTGATTTATAAAAAAATGTTAGCTCTAGGGGTAGTGCAACTAGCAAATGAAATGTTATGTACCAAGAAATTCTAGCTCAAATCCCCTTACTTACCCTTGTATGTGGAAGGAGCATACATAGGCACCTAGGGTTTATGGTGTTAGCACTAGGAATTGAGACACCTTGTAACTCAAATAAGAACCCATTTGATTTTTCCTCAAATTAAAAAAAATAAAAGTATAACATTTTTTTTTTTACCTTATTTTGATTTATAGGGTTAAGGGTTTTTTAGTCTGGGTTATGTGCGTCTTCAGATGACTTGCACCCCTAACCTATGGCTTGAGTAGCCACGACCCAAGCAGTGAAAATCACATGGGATCACACCCTCACACCCTTCTTGAGCCAAGCTAGCCCTTAGCATTTCGAACTAACGACCTTTACACAAATAAACACCTTAACAATATACTCTATCACTATCTATTCACTATCTATTCTACAACAAGTGATTTGGTTAAGAGTATTATTTATCAAAGCAGAAAAATACAATATACAATGACAACAGGGTTAAGGGTTTTTTTAGCTGGGTTATGTGAGTTATTGATTTATAGGGTTAAGGTTTTTTTTAGCTTTGTTATGGGTTATGTGAGTTTTCAGATGACTAGCATGCCTAACTTATGGCTTCAGTAGCCACTACCCATTTGTTATAATAAAAAACATTATACTCAGTTTAGCTATAATAAAAAGAAATGAAGCCTATGTCTTTCACAACTACGTTGAAATATTTCATATCTAAAAGGAAATGAAGCCTACCTCTTTCACAACTGCGTTGAAATATGTCAGATCTTTGCCATCGCTGGAGCATGAAGTGCTGATGACCATTTCCTCTTTCAGTATGCTACAATTTTCATCTTGGAGTTGCTCTGCTGAGATTCGAAACCTCGACCTGACGGCTTCCGCGGTTTTAAACAGCTCCAACCGGAACACTTGATCCTGACTTCTAGGAAATCCCTTGTAATGAATACTGAGGGACTTCCCTTCTACGATGTGTATGAACACATCGTACCAGGCATCATCCTCTGATTGAAACTCCACCATTGGAGTAGTCTTCCGCTTCATCCTTCTCACTTCTGTTGAACCTCTGCAAACTTTGATGACCTTCTCACTTGTGCTTACAACTCTCTCCGCACATAAAATCAAACCCTTTTAAACTTTGTTAATAACCGGTGTTACTTTTATCACACCGTGGGATGGTTCAGGGTTCATTGAATGAACAAATTAGACCAAATCTTGCAAGAAACATGTGATACCGTGTAAAATCTTAATAATTTAATGTTTATTTATATTTATCACGGAATATATATATATATATATATATATATATATATATATATATATATATATTATTTTTTTTTTTTTTTTTAGTATATATATATATATATATATATTATAGTAGTTGGAAATAATGTGATTTATTTAATTTAAATTTTATGATTTCTTTGTAGGAAAAAATTAAAGTTATAATAATAATAATAATAACAATAATTTCTTTTAGTAAGGTGAGCTTTTTCCATGTATTTTGGAACAACAATAAAGATGTAGATGTGGAAGCAAATAGAGCTATTTTGCTCCTAGCACGCACACTAGTTTGGAACAAAAAGGAAAGTTGGGACTCAATATCCTAGATGTGAATTACGATTTACTATTTCTTGTTTCAACAGTTCGTTTGTATCTTTAAGTTAGGGGAAATCTCGTTGAAGAAATGGCTCAAAGGATCCAAGAAGATTCATTTTGTCAGAACTAAAGAAGGATGGATACTGGTTATGGGGAAAGCTTGTGAGCTGTCCCAGAAAAGTTGGAAACTTGTAAATGGGCAATTATGCCGAGAATTTTAATACAAAACATAACCATTTCTGTTAAAAAAAAAAAAAAAAAAATCATGGTTTTGACTTTTAAGTGTGATTTTTTATAGTTTTTGGTGTAGTTTTTGGTGGATTTCTAGCAGAAATCAGTAAGAAATATTTGTCGTGAAATTTGTCTTTTTGGTGCTAAACCTATTTTTTTTTAATATGGATTCAACACTAAAAAAATCATGGGAACTTCTATTGGGCAGAGTTCACCCATCAAACTTGTCATTTCAATGAATCCCTCTCAAATTCTAAACAAATTAGATCAAAAAATAAACCAGAAAATTATTCAAAGAGACCACTTAAAAGAAACTCATTAATGAAATAACTAAATGATCAAAACTTACACAATCTTCTAAATTATATTTGATGGAGTCTGGATATTAAATTAATAATTTAAAGCTTGATTAAATATAATAAATAATAGTTAAGTTTTCTAGGCATAAAATAATCCATAAATGAGTGTTTTGTTAACCCATTCTACCAAATAGTCACCAACTTGGAATTGAATAGCTATTGTTTATTATTATCCAATTTTAAGGTCATGACTAAGCCAGAAACCAAATTGGTGTATGAGACCTCCTTGTTTGTGGTACAAGGGACCCACCTCTGCATCGATTTTAAGTTTCACTACTAAGTCTACTAAGGCATAAATACTCTACTCCCCTCTAGTTTTTAAACCTATGACATAGAAATGGGTTTTCTAAACAAAATTTATTATGATATATATAATTATTAATAATAAATGGATTATCAAAATTTACAAGGTTTTATATGATATATTTTAAAATTTTAATGAATGACAATGAATAAATTTGACTTAATCTTAGAATTCAGTTATATGTATGCTGATGTAAATAAATTTTAAATAAATTATTTGATTTACTTTAATAAATAAATTTCGTTCTAAATTAATAATTTATAATTGATTTATTTTTCTATATAATTTTAAATTAACAATTTAAAATTTATTTAATTAATATGTCAGTAACACGTTCTTATTTGAAAACAACTTTCATAAACAACTTCCATAGCTACTAATGTGTCCATGTCTCAGTCATTGGATCAAATGTTAGAATATTGAAATGTTTTAAGCCATTAGATCCACAAGTAAATACTTTTATATTGTTTTTTATAATGTTAGTTTTTTTTTTTCTTTTTAATAAGTTAGATTGATTTTAGGTGTATAATAGAAATTTTGTAATGTCACGTTTAACATTTTGACTATGTCAAATTACACAAAAATATAAAATAAAAGTAAATTAAATAAAAATATTGACATAATGTAATGAACATTTTAACTAGGTCAAAATACAATAAAAAACAAAAATAATAAAATAAAATAATAATAAACTATAAAAACAGCCCATGGTATTGACCTTATTTGAAAACAACTTCCCTAGTTGCCAATGTGTCCATGTCTTAGCCATTGTATCAAATGTTAGATGATTGAAATTGTTTAGGCCATTAGATCCAGAAGTAAATAGGTTTATATATTTTTTATAACGTTAGTTTTTTTTTGCTTTTTTATAAGTTAGATTGGTTTTAGGTGTATAATAGAAATGTTGTAATGTTATGTTTAACATTTTGACTATGTCAAATGACACAAAAATAAAAATAAAAATAAATTAAATAAAAAGATAGACATAATGTAATGAACATTTTAACTAGGTCAAAATACAATAAAAAAAGAAAAATAATAAAATAAAATAATAATAAACTATAAAAATAGCCTATGGTATTGACCCATGGTATTCATGTAGAATATAGCTTATTAAATCATTTCACAGGACATGATTTATCTTGAGAAATAATGATGAATGTTCATAATTCTAATTTCTTAAATAACACTAAATTTACCTTTAATTACTTAATTGTAACACTTTTTAACTACATAACAGTTTGTAATTACATACATACTCTTTCTCAATTTTTTTGTTAATGAATATCAAATTTCTTCTATTAAAAAAAACTATATACATATCTTTAATTACCTAATTGTAGCTAAAAAATATTACATGTTTTTTACTTTATAACCATAAAAAAATTTCCTATTATATGATGTCAAACTTAACATTTTATTCTGAAATTTTAAACAAAGTTTTTCAGTACATAATTTTAGCTTTCATAGTTTTTTTATTTTTCAATTCAAACAAAACTTACAAAAGAAAAAACCCATTTACTCCTTACTAGATTATAGTTTTAGAAAATTGGCACTGTGTGATTAACAATAGAGTACGTTGACATAACCCTAAAGAGTTATTTTACAAGTTTTATCATAACCTTTCCCTTCATCCAATATATATTGTAGAGTCTTCTAAAGAGAGAGTGTATTCTAGTTTATAACCTTATCCATAATCAAAGAAAATGGCTAGGGATTTCACAAAGTATTAGTTCGTAACTTGATCTAGACACAAATAAAATTGCCAGGGATGTCACAAGTTATCATTCACACAGTGATATATTCACGTTCTCAGTTGAAATGGATCCTATTAGATGCATGGTGGCTAGAGACACTAAAAATTAAAAATAAATATCTGTTATGACATCCATATTCTCTAAAAAGAATCCAACTTTCCCATCTTATACAAAAATTTCTAACAATAACCGTTTAATTTACTCTTCAATTTTCCTAACCCCCACCCTTGCTGGGGAGATTAGAGTGTAAAATCAAATGTTCATGTGGTTTTTTTAAAGGGTTCATCAACAAAATCGACAATGAGAAAGTCAATAGTGTGGTATAATACCTGATTTTTGAATCCTTGTGACAAATAAAACATCACATTATCTCACAAAATATATCGAATGCTATAAGGATGTGAGATGATAGAAATGTTTTGAATCATGATAACTAGGTGACAACCAAAAATAAGTTTTAGCCACAAGAAAAAAAATCACAACAACTCACAAAATATATTCAAGGTTGCAATGAACTTCATACATAGTTATGGACATCATGGGAATTTTAGTGAACATAGAACACCACCCTAAAAATTCTATGTTCTTGATCAATTTAGAATAACCTAAGATGTATATACTGGATGATGAGGTGTGTGGTACAGTAATTGACGATTCTTCTTAAAGGGCAAGGAAATTTAGATACTCTATCCTTACATCAAAGTTATAAAAAGTGAGACATGTAGATTATAGTTTTACAAAATTGACACTATGTGATTAAGAATAACTTACAAACATTAAGTATTTTAAAAGGTATTTAAAAATTAGTAAGAGGAAGGTACACGAGGACCATAAGACAACCCATGGTATTTGATCTGAAAGGAGTGTATTAATTATGATGTACTAAGTGTCCTTTCAGTGATATAAACATGTACAAATTGTCTCCATATGTTTGCTTATGGAATGAGAGTTTTCACCGTGAAAATTAGATGAATTAGTGAACTTTAAGCATGTAAATAAGCCTTAAAAACACTGAAAAGAACTGCATAACAAAGAAAAAAATTCACACATAAGTTTTATATAGTAGGCATGATGAAGCAGTTCACCCCTCCTGGGCTACATCTACTGGTCCAGCTCCCAATGGCATGTATCTCTTTGTCATTATGCTCAAAATTGTAAATTACATATGTTCTTAGGCCTCTAATGGCTTTTTTCTCTACACCAATGGCTCCAGAACGTTCAAATTAGTCTAGGTAGACTCTTGGTTCACCAAAATTGGTAAAAAATTGACCTCCCAATGCATTTTTCCCAATGACAGCTAGAAAAGCTCCACTAAATGTGGAGAATAGGCAGTTAGTTGCAGTTAAATTTAATAAATCCCCTAAAGATAGAGGCATGCTCCAAATAAGGTCGGAAGGTTTGACTTGGGATTAAGTGTGAGTGGAGGGGTGGTCACATGACAACCCCACCATAGCCTCTGCTCAAATGGCTTAAACCCCACTGAATACGTTGGAACCGAGAGTAATGGTTCTACAATATTTAACCGTCCTTTTAAACATTGAACTCCACATGTGAACAACCATTACATACCCCCGCCGGAGGTTACGGTTATAGAACCATCTAAATGAACCATTCCGCAAACACTGTCATGTGACTCGAGTCATCACTCCATTAATTTTTTATGCTGTGGTTAGAGTGGAACCACAGTCCTGGCACAAGGCCACGTGGGAGGGGGGGCTAGCCTCCCAAGCCCTCAATGCAATCCTTAATAAAATTTAAATATCAGTGGCGGCCTAAAGGGGTAAGAAACACCTCGTAGGAAGATTAGTCAAGCCCTTTTGTGCCCATGCCCGAGGTTTCAGGTTCAATTCCTATAGCCTCAACAATTTTTTGAGAAACCATCCTAAGGACATGTGGGGATCTACGGGCTTGCCACCTATCGCTTAACCATTGGCCCTCCAAGAATCTCGTCAACGGGCCAAAATTCATCCGTACCATCAACATCTAATGGCTCAGAACATGCCACATGGTGCCATCCTATTAGCTATGGAGAAAAAACGAAATCTTCCAAGTATATTCTATTAACTGTACCTGCATGCTAACTCGACATCCAATCACCGAAATTTTTCTATTTGGGAAAATGAATAGAACACAATATCTTCCTCATAAAACATAAATTTTTCAAATTGTTCATGGCGTCAGAATCGCAATGATGAGACCTTTCCGGTCGCTCAGGTTCGAACCTGTTTCGAGCACTTTCATTTTTTAGCATAAGATATGATCTCATGATCACACCTCTCCATTGGGAAGCTTTTGGACCCCAAAGACTTTAAGCACCCCTTCAGAAGATGAGGGAACAAATCGCTCACCTTTTCCACTTCCATCCATCTTTCCTTACTTGGTTTGCTACCCTTGAGCCCAATTTGAAGATAATCGACACTTCCACTTTTAGAAGTGTGTGTCCTCCTGTCAAGGATGGTATCCTCCTTGAGCTTGTCCAGAAATTATAGCGAGAAATCTTCAATTGATGGAAGTTGAATGTCATTACTTTGATCATCAATCAATGGAGGCTCATTAAATGTAAATTCTCCACATTGAAAACAAAATAAATTTGCATTTATGAAGGCAAGTCAAGTTGAAATTCATTATTACCAACTTGTTTAATAATATTGAATGGACTGTAACCAATAGGCTTGAGATTTTTACCTTCTCCTTGCATCCTTTATTTTCTTATGTGAAACCATAATTCATCTCCTTCTTGAAACTTATGATCAAATCTATGTTTTTCATGCTTCTCCTTGTACTTTATTTGACTCTTCTCAAGTTGTTCTTGAAGTTGTTGATGAATAATGTGAATTTTCTTAATGAGATTTCGAGCCTTGTCAATATCACTATGCCCATCGATTGCAGCATCCTTCTTAAAGATGAAGTCTAATGGTGATTTCGGAAAATACCCAAAGCAGGCTTCAAAAGGTATTTGTAGAAGAGTGCTTGGCCCGGTTGTAAGAATGTTAAATGTAATGAAATTTTTCATCCCATAAATTGGGATGCTTGCTGCAATATCCTCTCAATAAATGCACAATGGTTCTGTTCACCACCTCGGTTTGGCCATAAATTTGAGGGATGAAAAGAAGTGCTCTTTTACAACTTTGTGTCCATCATCTTCCAAATATTGAACCAAAAATTCCCATCAAACTTGGAATCCCTGTCACTAACAATAGAAGTTGACAAACCAAAATGAACCCATACATGTTGAAAATAAAGTTCAGCATTTTGTTCAATAGTAATGGTTTTATTACATGGAATAAGTATACACATTTTACTGAATCTATCCAAAACTACATAAACATAATCATGTTGTTTTCTTGACACAGGTATACCTCCAAAAAACTCCATGGAGACACTCTCCCATGGCCTTGATGGTACCGGTAGTGGCGTTTGCAACCAAAGCTTCCTATTGCTATGCATGCTTGTTGCACACATAGATCATCCTCTTATAAAACATGACACACTATCTATCATGACAGGCCAATAACAATACCTCTGTAGATGCACCACTGTTTTTCTTACCCCAAAGTGACCAGCAATAAGAGACGAATGAGCCTCTCTCATGACAGTAAGTCTCTCTCCTTGTGGTATACACAGCTTGCCCAAATGGAACAACAAATTTTTATGCAAGTGATAATCATTTTCCTCAACTTGATTCCCTTCACTCAAACTAGCGTACAGATATTTAAAATCAACATCAGTGGCATACTGTTCTATGTAAATCTCATGTACAATAGAATCCTTTTTAAGAAAAGTATAAGCACTTATAATTGGGCTTGAAATCATATCAGCAACTTTATTGAAAATACCTTTCTTGTACCTTATAACCAAGTGAAATTGTTGAATAAATCCCATCCACCTCAAATGTCGTGATTGCTGCAATTTTGTTTGCAACTGCAAGTATTGTAGTGTTTCGTGATCGTTATGAATAATCGTCTCTTTACCCATCAAGTAGTGTTTCAACTTCTTGACACATTGTACCAACGCATACAGCTCTTTGTCATATGTTGGATAATTGATTACAGCACCATTGAATGTTTCATAATTAAAGGCGATAGGATTAACATGCTGCAAAAGTACTACACCCATGGCATAATCACTAGCATCGGTCTGTATCTCGAATGGTTGTCTAAAATCTGGTAATGTAAGGACCCGAGCTGAACCAATCTTGTATTTTAAAGCTTCAAAATATTTCTGATGTTTTCATCCCCATTGGAAGCCTTTCTTCAAACTGGTCACTGCATGCATAGGAGCTGCTATGGCAGAAAAGTTAGCAATAAACTTTCTCCAATACTAAGTTGCGCCTAAAAAAACTTCTTACCTCTGTTACTGATTTGGGAGTGGGACAATTCACAATAGCTTCCACTTTATAAGGATCAATTCTCAATGTTTCTCCTCCTACGATGTGTCCCAATAAACCAAAGAAATTGTTCCAAATTTGCACTTAGAAATCTTAAGAAATAATTGCTCTTTCTTCAAAACATCAAGTACCCTCTTTACATGCAAGACATGCTCTTCTCTTGTTTTGTTGAAAATGACTATATAATCTAAATACACAATCACAAATTCATCAATAAATGGATGAAAAACATTATCCATCATATACATTAAATTCGTCGGTGCATTACACAAACCAAATGGCATAACCAACCACTCAAAGAGTCCTTGTTTGGTTTTGAATGCAGTCTTCTATATGTCACTTTCTGAAATTATTACTTGATTATATCCACTTCATAAATATAACTTAGTGAAATAATTTTCTTCTTTCATATGATCTAACAAATCATCTATCCTTGGGAGTGGGTATCGATTCTTTATCGTTATCTTGTTGAAAGCTCTAAAGTCGACACACATGCACCAAGTCCCATCTTTGTTTGGAATCAGGACTATATGTGAACCACATGGCAAAGTGCTTGGCCTTATGAGTCCCTTGTCCAACAAGTCCTTATTTTTCCTCTTTATTTCAACATTCTCCATTATCAACATGAGATACATGTCGATTTTTGGAAGAGGAAAATCTTGTTGAAATTGAATCTCATGTTGAATCTCCCTTTTAGGAGCCAAACCTGTTGGCTCCTAAAACATCTCACGAAGTGCATCAAATACATCATATAAATCTGATTTCAACTTAGGATCACAATCTTCAAATGACTCATGATTAACATCAGCTTCAGGCTTAATCATTAGAAGAACAAAATTCTTGCTTGAGTTCACCAACATTTTTACAACATTTACCATTACAATATTTGTCTTCTTGCGATGTGCTCTAACAATGTACTCCATGCCATATTTGAATAAATGGTATTTTTTCTCATGGATATGGAAAATATCTTTCCTATCATACAAGTAAGTACTACCTAACACAACACCTGTAATATAAAGAGGAACCACATCTAATTCAACTATGTCAATAAAATGTGCAGTTATTGCAAAGCGCAATACACACTTCTTTGAAACCTATAAATTTTCATCCTTGCAAATCCACCCAAGTGGATATGGTTTTGGATGTGGAATGGTCTCAAGTTTAAGTTTCTTGACCAAGTCTTCAGAGATTAAATTCTCTTGTGAACCACTATAAAATAGTGTATCAATTTTGGTATGTTTGGATATGACCCTCACATGAATCAGTTCAATTCCCTCTTCTTCATTTGGAGCTTTTATGTGACAGTTTGAAGTACTAGTACTGGTTTTTTTTTCAATTTATTTCCCCTTCATGTTCTTCAATCCCATGGTTGTAATTTTAGCTTTATCACTGGAATCTTCTCCTAAGTTATCTTGAGTTGTAGCTGCAATTTTCTGCTTCCCTTTATTATTATTAAATTTGGGTCTCTTTTCAAGATGTAGTTTCCAAAAGTTTCTCTCTTCATGGCCTTCTATTGAAAAATCTTTACAAACCACTTTCTCTCCCTCTTTCTTGACAGATGCATTCTTTTTTCCTTTTCCTTTTGAGGTCTTCTCTTTTTTTCCCCTTAAAATGTTTGCTTCTAACCTCTTCAAAAGTATTTTTTTCTCTAGCTTCTAATGTGTAGCTTGAACACATACCCCATATTTCTTGATCTCCTCCTTTGTCTTGGCTTCCAACCAAGAAAGTGTTGCACCTTCCATTCTTAATGAAACGAGTTGGATTTTGGTATGATCATCATCAAAATTTTGGATTCTCAAATAGACCTCTAATTGCCTAATCTAATTATCTAGTTTTTCTCCATTAACTTCACCATCAAACATTGGAAATTCAAACTTAACATCAAGTTTTAGAAAAGGACTTTTACTAGTCTTCTTTGACTTGTGTGACTAGTGTACTGAAGATGAGGTAGAGGATGATGAGGATGAGGGTGAGGATGGTGACTTTCCACTGCCTCCATTTCCTCCATTGCCATTCTTTGATTTTTCTTCATCATTGTGTTCTCCTGATGATCCATGACCTTCCTTGTGATGTTTGCATCCTTCTCCTTCTAGTATTTCATTCCTTTCTTGATAAAGGGTTGTCACCATTTCAGTCATGTCAAGGAATGCTTTCCTGAACACTCTTTCTTCCTCTTTGGGATCCACCTCTTCATGGTTTTCTTCTTCTCCTGGAGGCATGCTTGATGTTGCTTCTGCTTCTCTTGGAGGTGAACTAGGTGGTGGATAATGTGGGAATCTTGCCCTCCTTTGTGATCGCTCACTTTGAGAACCTCTTTCTTCCACCAATTTTCTTTCTCCTCTCTTAAGCTTGAGCCTAGTAAGCATGAAAACCCTCGAAAATAGTTAACAAATCCTTGCACATAATAATGCCAGAGATAAAACTCTAGCTCTGATACCAACTTGATCTGAAAGGAGTGCATTAGTTCTGCTATGCTAAGTCTCCTTTCAGTAATGTAAACATGTAAAAATTGTCTCCATATGTTTGCTTAAGGAATGAGAGTTTTAACCATGAAAATTAGATGAATTAGTGAACTTTAAGCATGTAAATAAGCCTTAAAATCACTGAAAAACATTGCATAATAGAGAAAAACATTCACAGATAAGTTTTACACAGTAGGCATGATGAAGCAGTTCACCCCTCCTGGGCTACATCTGCTGGTCCAACACCCAATGGCATGTCCCTCTTTATCATTATGATCACAATTTTAAATTAAATATATTTTTGGGCCTATAATGGTTGTTTTCTCTACACCAATGGCTCTAGAATGCTCAAATTAGTGTAGGTAGACTCTTGTTTCACCAAAATTGGTTGAAAATTGACCTCCTAATGCATTTTTCCCAATGAGAGCTAGAAAAGCTCCACTAAATGTGGAGAGCAACAGTTAGCTGTAGTTAAATTTAATAAATCCCCTAAATATAGGAGTGTGCCCCAAATAAGCTCGGACGATTTAACTTGGCATTAAGTGTGAGTGGCGGGGTGGTCACATGCCAACCCCATCGTAACCTCTGTTCAAATGGTTTAAACTCGCCGAATACATTGGAACTGGGAGTAATGGTTCTGCAACATTTAACCATCACTTTAAACAATGAACTCTACATGTGAACAATTGTTACATACCCCAACCGGAGGTTACAATTATACAACCGTCCAAACGAACTATTCCGTAATCACCGTCATGTGAGTGGATTCATCGCACCGTTAATGTTTGATGCTACGGTTAGAGCAAAGCCACGCTCCTGGCACAAGGGCATGTGAGAGGGGGGGTTGGCCCTTTAGGGCTGGCCTCCCAAGCCCTCAACGCAATCCTTAATAAAATTTAAATATGAGTGGCGACCTGTAGGGGTAAGAAACACCCCGTAAGCAGATTGGTCAAGCCCTTCTATGCCCATGCCTAAGGTTTTAGGTTCAATTATTGTAGCCTGAAAAAAAAATTGATAAACCATCCCGAGGACACATGGCAGTCTACAGTCTTGCCACATGTCGCTCAACCATTGGCCCTCCAAGAATCTCATCAACGATCCAAAATTCATCTGTACCATCAACATCTAACAGCTCAGAACATGCCATGTGGTGCTATGCTATTAGCTATGGAGAAAAATGAAATATTCCAAGTATATTCTGTTGACTGTACCTACATGCTAACTAGAAAATATACATGATATAATATTTATTTTTGAATTGCTTCATGAATAGGAAAATATTAAAATGAAATGAATAGTATTTTTAATATTAGTATGATGAAATGCAGAGAGGATATATATCGTTTGTAAGTTTAGAAAAATAAAATGAATATAATTTAAAAATATATATATAATGAAATGCATAACAATGTTTCAAAATTTAGAAATGATAATAATAATTTAAATATAATATTTTTTTGAGAAAAAAATATAATGAAATATATGAATATAATATTTGTAATTTTAAATTTTAAAATTAAATAAATAATAACAATGAAATAAAATTAACCATAAAAGAGTGTTTTTACATCTTATTTTTAAATTAAATAAATAACAATTCATTTTAAAAAAATAATATTTAAAAAAAAAATCAAATTTACACATTATTTTCTTTTACAATTGGTTTAAACCATCCTAAATTAAATATGTTTTTTCATCTTTAAGATTAAATAGATTATAATATCTATATATTTTGTATTTTATTTCATAATTAATAATTTATCTTATTTACTATTTATAAAATAATATTCTAAAAACAATCTTATTTAAAAATAAAATATTAATCCAAAAAATTTAACTATAAAATATTATAAAATATTGCGAAACAATTTTTTACAAACATATAATACTTTAAATTAATTTAAAATTAAACAAATTATATCTTATATTAATTTAGAAATATATATTTCTACTGCACACCCTTCGACATACTAAATTAAAAAAAATGTATAATAGATATTATGATTTTATTTATTTATTTTTAAAATTAATAAAACTTACGAGTTACATGGTAATTTTAAAAACTTATTAATTAAATTTTATTTTAATAATTATTTATTTTTAATGGTAATAGTTTGAATTGTGTTTTTTTTTATGTTAGTGGTATGAAAAGTTGAGAAGTCACTTGAATGTTTAGAGCCATCTTTGTAATAGTTATCTTTACTATGTAACTTTTTCTTAATTGTTGTGAATATCAAGGAGAAAGAAAAATATGATATTTAGAAAGAAAAAATAAATAAATAACACCTAGCAATATCTCCTCATAAGAATCTGTGTCACATAGTCTTATCAAAGCCCTCAATGTAACTCGTCAATGTAATAGTTATCTTGACTTAATTCTTGTAAATATAAATAAAAAAATTTGATATCTAGAATGAAAAAATAAATAAATAAGGAGTTGTCTATTGACTTAACAAAATAACTCAAATGGTAGTTTTTTGTCAAAATATTATTAAAAAAAATAAAAAAATTAATCAAGTAGTCAGAGTGTTTGAATAGTTTTTTTTGATGGTGTAAATAGATTCAACACCATCAAAAACCTCTAATACACCTAAATTTTTTAGACTACCTCAATAAATAACACCCAACAATATCTTCTCATAAAAATATGTGCCACATCGTCCAAACTTAAATAACCAATTTTCACCCCCGCAATTTTCACCAATTTAATAGTAGAGGTACTTAAATAACCAATTTTCACCCCTGCAAGTCTGTTCGAAACTTAAATAACCAATTTTCACCAATTTAATAGACAAGGTACTTGAATAACCAATTTTCACCCCGCAATTTTCACCAATTTAATAGGGGAGGTAACGCCTCAACGTAATAGTGGTTTAGTGTAATAGACGTCTCCCGTAAACACATATGATAATATATATTTTTACCTTAATTATTCAAATCAAGAAAATAAAGAGTTGGTTCATGTGAAACGAATTCTTGATAACCGAATTCTCTATTTATGTGAGGCAGGGGACGCCAGTCTATTGCCCGGTGGTTAAGTATTCTCTATTTCCAGTCCCTTAAAATATGGACAGAGATGAGTCCTACTTCTTTTCTTTGTTATAATTAGGGAAGCTATCCACCTTATTGCGGCTTCTGTGTGTCATGTTATTTATGCGGTTTTGGTTTCTTAAAACAGTGATACTGTACTTGATTTAATAATATCAGTTGGAATTGGCTGGTGTTTAGGCTCTTAACTATGTCACCAACATTCTACAAGGATGAATCCACTACTATTTTGCCGATGTTAATGACTAAAAACCTGGGACTCAACCAGATAGGGAAGGAATAGCCGTGAGCTAATATCATTGTTTCAATAATCATGTCACTCGTTTGGTCTCTGGTGCGGGTGAACCAGAGCTGTGAGCTAACCTTTGGGAGATGCGCATCAGAGCATAGACCTATAAAGAAGAATAACTTGGACGAGTGAGGCATCATGAAGGTTGTTGGAGAGAGCTATAAACAAGAATAACTTGGACGAGTGAGGCATCATGAAGGTTGTTGGAGAATGTATGGGTGTTGATCATTGCAGAAGGTCAACACATATGATAAAAGATAAGTAATGCTTTTTCATTCATTTCTGGTGTTGATTATGCTCAAAATATTTCCCATGTTTATAAGGAAAGAGATATTTATATAAATATTTACATATTATTGTATACTTAAGAAAAATAGAATATGCATGTTTTATATTTTAAAAGAGATTTTCTTGAATAGATTCAAAGAGGGTAACTCTTTGATATCAATATTTATATAATATTGTATAACAAGAAAATAGAATATGCATGCTCTATATTTTAAAAGAGGTTTTCTTGAATGTATTAAAGAGGATAGCTCTTTAGTATAAATATTTACATATTATGGTATAAGCAAGAAAATAGAAGATGCATGATCTGTATTTTAAAAGGGATTCTGTACTCATTTAGTTTAGGAAATGAGAACAAATCCAAGGTATTTTCTTGAATAGATTAAAGAGGGTAACTCTTGAAATATCTTCATGTGCGATGAAGAAGAAAAGAGATTTTTTCTCGGATTTATATTCCTTAACCATGTTGTAAATAGTAATGAATTAATAAATCCATGGATAGTTTCATAAATCCATGAATAGTTTATGATGGTAGTGGTAGAGATTAATGAATTAATAAATCCATGGGTAGTTTACCATGGTGTTGATAGAGATTAATTATTTCATAAAACCATGGGTAGATTACCATGGTGTTTGTGAATATTATTTAATTCATAATTCCATGAATATATTACCATGTTCTTAGTAAAGAATGGTTATTTAATAAATCCACGGATAGAGGAACTACTCAATTATATTTCTTTAGATGAACAAACTATATTTCTTTAGATGAAAAAACTGAGTGATTATTTTTTATCATGATTATGATGTTAATTCCTTTTGGAAGAAGATCATGCATAGGCATGCAACATAAGTAATAACTTTCATTGGAAAGAATATAAATATTTGTAGGTGGGAAAGATAGCATGTGGTGCTAAACTATATTGGAAATAATTGTTTAGTATAATCTTTGAAAAAGAAGACACATATTTATATTCTTAATTGCATAGTTTTACAAAAATAAAACATATGTTTACATGCTCTCTAGCATTGAAATTTCCTTTGGGAAGACTCGTGAAGGAAACTATGTGCTTCGTTGTGTAAGCACTCCTTTGGGGAGACTCTTTGGAATCTATATGCATTTTCATGCATGGAAGCAACATTTATTATGTTAGCTTGCATTTCATGCACTAAAAGTATTAGCTCATGGGTTAGCTATTTTGATTAAATTATGTAAATTGCATGCATGAGTATCATAACTAAGTATCAGTTTATTTTAAATGTATGCTGGGGAGATGTAGCTATTGTCTTGCAATGATTATGCGATGGAAACATTAGTCAATGTGATGACTTATAACTAGCACATAAGAGGTATGTGTTGATAAAGGGATAATGTCAAGGTACTTTACTTGCATGTCATGAATATAAATGAGTAGATGGAGAAACTACTATAGTATAGATATGTGAAATGATTTATTATACTTTATGAATCTTGACATCATTTTATGTTGAAGGCATCATAGTAGGGAATGATGGCGACATGTACAAAGGAATATTATGATTATCCTGGTGGCAAGTAAATGATTAATGTTCATGCAGATGAGTGCGAGTTTCAGGATGGTCCAATGTACGATGGTCCATTGTAGGTACATCCACGCCACCAAGATGTGAAGATATGAAGACCAGAGGGTAAATGGTATCATATTTATTATAATGGATTTAAGCTAGATATTTGTATATTTCGTTGTAATATTTATAAACTATGGTTAAGGGATGGTCTCCCTTATAGGCCATTGAGTGAGGGATGATCACCCTGACTAGCGTTTAATAATAAAATTAAACGTTTGCTAGTTTTCACCCTACGGGGTTTCCAGGGTATATTGGTGTTCAATGATGTGATTGATTACTGTCTCAAGTTGATGATGTTGATTCCTTTATTTTTATGATTTTCATAATGGCAAGTATGTGATGACTATATGAGTAATGAAATGAATGGAAGGTTACATCATACAATATTATGTTAATGTATTGTAATGGAGGTTGTTAATGGTTAAGGAGCTTACTATTCTTAATCTAAAGTTACACTATGAAATGGTAAACATTCTATGTAATGATGAGTAAGGAATATTTAATAGTGAATGGATAGTTACCCATGAGTAACTTGTATACAAAATTTTTAACTCCTTACATTTCCATGTGAAGTTATTGGTGTATGTTACAAGTGGTATCAGAGCTAAAGGTTGCAGCACTGGCGCCTTTGGGATTTGTTAAGAAAAAAAATTTGAGGTATGTTATAAACTGATTCTAAAGAGATCCAAGATGAAATGCGGATATGTGAAGGAAGGCATCGCATCTCTAATCCAAGTTGAATAAAGAGTTTCAAGAGATAAGTATTATTCTATTTCTTTTCTTGAAACAATAGTTATTGCATTTATGGAAAATAAGATGTGTACAAAGTAAATAGAAATGAAGTTAGAGTTTCTTTAAAAATGATACATCTTTTCCATGTACGTAAAGAAAAACTTACAATGTAAGTTATTGAAAATATTTCTATTATGTTAATGTTTTAGAAATATATTATTTCTAGAGATATACCATGGTAAAATACCAAACCACTATGCTAGTTTTGCTCAAAAGAACCCATGTGAGTTCTTGCAAAGATTACTAGTATGTATCTTGAAAGGTGTGAGCAATAGTAAAACATAAATAAGTAAACTTGCTTGCCTTTATATATATCTTATTTAAGAAAAGATGGGAAGCTTGTTTTTCTTTTAAAAGGGATTATGTACTGGTGTGTTAAATGATAAGGAATCCAAGTTATTTTCTTGAAAATAAATATAGGCTAAAGAGAATAACATCTTGAATATACTACATTGCTAGATGGATTATGTCAACTTCTTGATTTAGGTATATTAAAGGTTAAGTTAACCTTGTTATTGTTGTGTATTTTTTATGCATAAAAGAGGCTATCTATGGTAAATTCTTGGAAGCAAAGCATGAGCAACTTGCATGTAGAATCATAGAGGAAAAATGTTCTTTGCATGGATAGAAGATCTATTGAGTATGTGAGTACTTTATGCTATCATAACTATTATGTTATATGTCCTCGAAGAGGAATCATGAGTTTGCCTAGTTGATTATGTTAAGTACTCTGTTGGGAAATTAATATTAGAATCTTTATGCATTGTATGCATAGGAAAAACAACCAATGTGTTAGCTTTATTATATTTTCATGCTCCAAAGGCAAAAGATGAAGTGGTGGGTCTTTTGTAAAAGCTTAAGTAAAGTGAATTCACATTGTGTCATTTTCCATTAAAGGAATTTCTTAACAGATATAGTGATTTGTCTTGTACGAATGTGTGTGTGTGTGTGTGAAAATTGTCATAATAATGTGGGAGTTATTTGACATGAATTGATAATTAGTTACTCACACTAATGTAGAGATGTTAGAAGAAAGCATGTTGTGACATTATATTCACAGCTCATATATGCATATGAATAGGTGTTAAAGGATCACTCAAAGATTGATTATTTATTGATTAAGGTTTTATCTAATCATGCTATAAAATCTTGTGCATGCTGCTAAAAGAAAACATTGTTGTAGAGGAGAAATGTGAAATTACTGATGGGGATGAGTACTGCAGTAGGGAGAGAAGTTTTTCAAATGAAATACAGATAAGTATTTTATTTTATTTTATTTAAGAAGTCTGTGCATATTAATGTTGATTTCCTTTAAAAAGGAATTGTTATATACGTAAAGAAATGGCATTGCATGAGATTAGCTTCTATTTAAAAGAATTCTTAAAAATGTGCATGCTATTATAATATACTTTTTCCGAATAAGAATATGCATATCAGATTAATATGTGTATTATGCTTTATTTATTTAGGAAAGAAAGTATAAAAAGCATGAAAGAAAAATAGTTACCTTTCATTTGAGTTTGAAAAGAAGTAATTATTTTTGCAGGCAATAAAATTTCTAAAGTTACCATGCACTACTTGAAAAATATGAATGTATATAGTGATGGTGTGTGAAAGTAATGCATGAATGAAAAAGAGGAGGAAATTCCTACTGTAAGATGATAGAGTGTTTTAAAATTAAATTGAATGAAGCCTTTAGTTGTTAAAATAATTAATAGGTCAAGTACTGAGACTTGACTATAACGACTACTTGATTGACTAGTTTTTGCATGAGTCGTCATGAATGCATTAAGATTATTAGTGGAATTGAATGACTAGTTTTTGAATGAGTCGAGTCATGGATGCATTAAAATTATTAATAGCATTTATTAGTTATGAATGAATAACTAATGAAAGTGATATGCACAAATCGATTTTGACTAAAGCTATTTGAAAGTTGTGAACAACTGACTATGATAATTACTTCGTGTGTCATTCTATTGGAACAGAACATTATGGGAATTGGAAATGTTTGCACTCATACCCTAATCATTATTGACACATACGCATTAATGAATATTTGTATATACTTTTATGGATGAAGAAATTGTATGCATGACAACATTTTATGCAGGAACTTAAAATGATTACATAAGATAATATGTGCTTGAGAAAGACATATTTATGATTAGCATTGTTTCTTATAGTAAGCGTGGGTAGCTTCATGGAAACAGAAAATATGTGAAAATAAAACATCGCAAACATTGCAATGTGAATTGCAACAATAAAAGTTAAAGTATCATGTTTTAATCATTTTGGAAATAATAATGTACAATACATGTATGTTACTTCCAGGGGGGAGTTGTGACAGCTTTATTAAAGTTAACTAGTACTAACTAGTTAAAGACAATTTGTTTAATTTTCTTTTATTTGAAAAGAAAAACTTAAATCGTTACTATTGATAAAGAAAATTATTTAATTTGCTGAAATTAATTAATGAAAAGAAAATCTTTTTAAGCTGATGGTAAAAAAAAAATTCCAAGAATAGGAGGTGGTTGGGGACAGATGGAAAGACAACTACCTATTCCTCTGAGGATAAAGCTGAATCCCAAAGGAGGAGTAGGCGTTCTGTGAAATTGGTAAAGGGGGAGTATTTTCTAGAGCTGGTTGGGACCAGTTGAAAATAGCTTACATCAACCCTTGTAAAACCAGAATTTTTGAGTGTGACTGGATTGGCCATCAAGAGGTCATATCAGAAATATCCACTGTTAACCCATGGCACCGTCTAGATTCTGGAGCTAGAGGGCAAGTGGAGGACGTAATAGCCTCCCTTGATGGTTGGGAGGACCACATCTTGAAAGACTAAATTTCCAGATAAGTATAAACACTTTTTAGTGTGCTGTGCTATTTTGAATTAATATGGAAATATTGACTGTTTGGATGTGAAAATGAGTCGAATTGGTTGTAGAAACCAACAACTATGGATTAGGAGGAGAATTTTGTTTACCATTGTGGTTCTCATAGTGGAACAAGTTAAGTAAAAAGTTATGTGTTGTATTAAAATGAAGTTTTATAAGATTATGTAAATATCCTATGTAGATATTAAGAGAAAAGGAGCTTAGCACTCGGAAAATAAATTACTGAATGTATAAGTTCATTTATATTATTACTAATTTGTTTGAATGTCTTAGCAGATGCTAGGATATGCCTATGGTGCATGGATTTACCATTAGTATGATTAAAGAGCTAGGTGCTCTCTAAGTACTTTTTGAAGTACTGTGTGGATGTCTTTAGCAGGAGCTAAGACAGTGTGCATGTGATGCATTGATGAGAGGGTTGGTTCTCTCTGAGTACTTGTGGAAGTGCTTTGATTAAAACATTTCTTTATATTGCAATAATGTTTGATAGTTGAAAGTATTTTCATTTGATTGAAACTATGTGACTAATGTGAATGAATTGCTAGTCATACATTACAAGCTCTTTCGATGGAGTGTTGATGGGTTGTTCAACCATTTTCAGAGAGCTTGCGTAGAAGCCATCATTACTTCCAATAGTAAATGGTAAGTAATGGTAAGTTCGTATAGAGATTCTTCTATATTTTAATGAATTGAATAAGGGATAAGCAGTTAGAAATGGAAATGCAATTTTCTTTCCACTATACATGCTTATGACTATGGATAAAAATATTATTGTTTTAAATAATGACATTTAAGGAAACGAAAGTGTTTCATTATGAAGGGGAATGACCCCCTTTGGGTTGTTTATATTATTATATCATGATTATAAGCTTAAGCTCCTATGAGAGAAGCACATCGAGGATGGTGTTCTCTTAAGGGGGGGAGTATGTAACTGAACTCTCCCGTAAACACTTATGGTAAAATATATTTTTACCTTAATTATTCAAATCAAGAAAATAAAGAGTTGTTTCATGTGAAACGAATTCTTGATAACCGAATTCTCTATTTACGTGAGGCAGGGGATGCTAGTCTATTGCCGGGTGGTCAAGTATTCTCTATTGCCAGTCCCTTAAAATATGGACAGAGACGAGTCCTATTGCTTTTATTTGTTATAATTAGGGGAGCTATCTACATTATTGCGGCTTCTGTGTGTCCTGTTATTTATGTGGTTGTGGCTGATTAAAACAGTGATATTGTACTTGATTTAATAATATCAATTGGAATTGGCCGGTGTTTAGGCTCTTAACTATGTCACCAACATTGTAGAAGGATGAATCCGCTACTATTTTGCCGATGTTAATGACTAAAAACCTGGGAATCAACTAGATAGGGAAGGAATAGTCGTGAGCTAATATCATTGTTTCAATAATCATGTCACTCGTTTGGTCTCTGGTGCGGGTGAACCAGAGCCATGAGCTAAACTTTGGGAGATGCGCATAAGAGCATAGAGCTATAAAGAAGAATAACTTGGATGAGTGAGGCATCATGAAGGTTGTTAGAGAACGTATGGGTGTTGATCAGTGCAGAAGGTCAACACATATGATAAAAGATAAGTAATGCTTTTTCATTCATTTCTGGTGTTGATTATGCTCAAAATATTCTCCATGTTTATATGAAAAGAGATGTTTATATAAATATTTACATATTATTGTATACTCAAGAAAAATAGAATATGCATGTTTTATATTTTAAAAGAGATTTTCTTGAATAGATTCAAAGAGGGTAACTCTTTAATATCAATATTTAAATAATATTGTATAACAAGAAAATATAATATGCATGCTCTATATTTTAAAAGAGGTTTTATTGAATTTATTAAAGAGGGTAGCTCTTTAATATAAATATTTACATGTTATGTTATAAGCAAGAAAATAGAAGATGCATGATATGTATTTTAAAAGGGATTTTGTACTCATTTAGTTTAGGAAATGAGAACAAATCCAAGGTATTTTCTTGAATAGATTAAAGAGGGTAACTCTTGAAATATCTTCATGTGCGATGAAGAAGAAAAGAGAAGTTTTCTCAGATTTATATTCCTTAACCATGCTGTAAATAGTAATGAATTAATAAATCCATGGATAGTTTCATAAATCCATGAATAGTTTACCATGATAGTGGTAGAGATTAATGAATTAATAAATCCATGGGTAGTTCACCATGGTGTTGATAGAGATTAATTATTTCATAAAACCATGGGTAGATTACCATGGTGTTTGTGAATATTAGTTAATTCATAATTCCATGAATAGATTACCATGTTGTTAGTAAAGAATGGTTATTTAATAAATCCACGGATACACGAACTACTCATTTATATTTCTTTAGATGAACAAAATGAGTTATTACTTTTTATCATGATTATGATGTTAATTCCTTTTGGAAGAAGATCATGCATAGGCATGCAACATAAGTAATAACTTTCATTGGAAAGAATATAAATATTTGTAGGTGGGAAAGATAGCATGTGGTGCTAAACTATATTGGAAATGATTTTTTAGTATAATCTTTGAAAGAGAAGACATGTATATATATTCTTAATTGCATAGTTTTACAAAAAGAGAACATATGTTCACATGCTCTCTAGCATTGACATTTCCTTTGGGAAGACTCGTGAAGGCAGCTATGTGCTTCGTTGTGTAAGCACTCCTTTGGGGAGACTATTTTGAATCTATATGCATTTGCATGCATGGAAGAAGCATTTATTATGTTAGCTTGAATTTCATGCACTAAAAGTAATAGCTCATGGGTTAGCTATTTTGATTAAATTATGTAAACTGCATGCACGAGTATCATAACTAAGTATCAGTTTATTTTAAATGTATGCTGGGGAGATTTAGATATTCTCTTGCAGTGCTTATGCAACGGAAACATTAGTTAATGTGATGACTTATAACCAGCACATAAGAGGTATGTGTTGATAAAGGGAGAATTTCAAGGTACTTTACTTGCATGTCATGAATATACATGATTAGATGGAGAAACTACGATAGTATAGATATGTGAGATGATTTATTATAATTTATGAATCTTGACATCATTTTATGTTGAAGGCATCATAGTAGGGAATGATGGTGACATGTACAAAGGAATATTATGCTTGTCCTAGTGGCAAGTAAATGATTAATGTTCATGCTGATGAGTGCAAGTTGCAGGATGGTCCAATGTACAATGGTCCATTGTAGGTACATCCATGACACCAAGATGTGCATATATGAAGCTATGAAGACCAGAGGGTAGATGGTATCATATTTATTGTAATGGCTTTAAGCTAGATATTTGTATATTTCCTTTTAATATTTATAAACGATGGTTAACGGATGGTCTCCCTTATAAGCCATTGAGTGAGGGCTGATCACCCTCATGAGCATTTAATAATAAAATTAAACGTTTGCTGGTTTTCACCCTACGGGGTTTCCAGGGTATATTGGTGTTCAATGATGTGATTGATTATTGTGTCAAGTTGATGATGTTGATTCCTTTCTTGTTATGATGTTCATAATGGCAAGTATGTGATTACTATATGAGTAATGAAATGAATGGAAGGTTACATCATACAGTATTATGTTAATATATTGTAATGTAGGTTGTTAATGGTTAAGGAGCTTACTATTCTTAATCTAAAGTTACACTATGAAATGGTAAACATTCTATGTAATGATGAGTAAGGAATATTTAATAGTGAATGGATAATTACCCATGAGTAACTTGTGTACAAAATTTTTAACTCCTTACATTTCCATGTGAAGTTATCGGTGTATTTTACATTTAGTATTTACCTCTTCGTATTACATTCCTTATCTTTATTTCAGCTATGATGATGTAGAGACACTATGACAAAATATGAACGGGTTTTCAGCTCAAATTCCCATGGAAGTTCAACATAAGCTCTATGCAGCTGAACTAGAAGTGGTTAATAGAGAGAATATCTGCTTGATTTTCAAATTGTCTCATATGTTGTTGTATGGGTTTTGAACAGGCTGTATATCATAGGAAGACAAGACTAGTGATTGTGTATTATAGATTTCTCTACAAATGAAGATACTTTCTGAAAAGGTGCTGCTCAATCATAATGATGTCAAGGATGAAATTTTGAGGAAATACACGTGTACATCCATGTTATAGTCTTTTAAATAAAATTCATTCAGTCATAATTTTCTTCACCAGCATAATATTAAAATCTATGTTGAAGAAGATCTTAATGAAATGAATATATTTATTTTTTTATAAATTTTACAATATATATATATATATTTTCATGTTATACAAAATCTTAACTTAAATATATTAGTGTAGAAGACTATTTCTATGAAATTGTTAAGGTGAATCACGTAAATTTGATCCAGTGAAGTTATTCATGGCTTTGGGCTCAACACTCATGGTTTTTCCTATGGTATTATCACTAAATGTAGCATTTTACATTGTTACTAGTTTGGGTTCTCTAGTGACAAACCAAAGATTTGTAGTAACTCTCTTGATATACAATTTTATAAATTACCCATTGAACAAATTACCTTATAGAGTTAGATCTAAGACTTTTGTGAACCATAATGTAGATAAAAGAACTTTCAGAGTAATCACATCATTAGGATTAGGTCTACATTTTGAACCAACTAATATGGTTTGTTCTCAAGACAAGGTGAATCAAACACACACATAGTAAGGATAATATTAATGTAATACTATGTATACAGTTTAAGTGGGTCTAATGGTTGAGAGCATGTGTTTCTGAGATGGATAATAATAATAATAATAATTCATTTCAAGTTAAACTCTTTAAATATTGTTTATTAACTATCATATAGAATTAAGAGATTATAATAACAATAATGCAATGAGATTCCTAAAAATATTAATGTATTTTAATAATTTATTCCCCTTAATTAAAAAAAAAATGAAAATTCATGCTTCATCACAATAATTCTAAAAAAAAAAAAAATGCATTCCCCTTTAATTCTAAAAAGGGAAAAAAAAAAAACAAACATTCTTCATCTCTTATTTCTAAAAGGAAAATTAAACATAAAAATAAAATACATTATAATGTGTGATTAAGGAGAAGAAATATTAAAGAAAAATCAATTTAGAAACTTTAAATAATTGTATATGAAAATAATTTAAAAATATGATAACTAATTTTATTAAAATAAATATCTAAAAAATAGTATTTAAGATATAGATTTTAAGAAAAAGCATGTTATATAAATTGTTATGTTAAATATTAGGAGGTTCTTGGTTTAATTACTTGATTAACCCATGTACACATGAAACACAACATGTTGCATCATGTGCATATGAAACACAACATGTTAAGTGAACGGCCTCAATTGCCGATTCTATGGTTTCAAAAATAAAAAATAAAATGTCTAAAAATTTGTATGTTTTATACAATAATATATAATAGAAATAATAAAAAATAATAATATCTAATGTAAAATTGTATTTTAATTAGAGATTAAATTAATTTATAAAAAAATTGTTAGCCCTATGGATTAGTGCAACTAGAAAATGAAATGTTATGTACCAAGAGATTTTAGGTTCAAATCCCTTTACTTACCCTTGTATATGGAAGGGGCATACATAAGCACCTAGATTTTATGGTGTTAGCATTAGGAATTCAGACATCATGTGACTCAAATAAGAAACTGACCCAATTGATTATTCTTCAAATTAAAAAAAACAAAAGTATAATATGTTTTTTTACCTTATTTTGATTTGCATCGGCCAAACTGATAAACTAATTGAGATGGTTAAGGAATTTATTTATAGGGTTAAGGATTTTTTTAGCTAGGTTTATGAATTGATTTATATTGTTAAGGGTTTTTTTAGCTAGGTTTATGAATTGACTTAAAGGATTAAGGGCTTTTTTAGCTGGGTTATATGAGTTTTCAAATGACTAGCAGGCCTAACCTATGGCTTGAGTAGCCACGTCCCAAGCTCTTAAAATCACACGGCTTGAACCACACTAGCTTTTAACATAACTAAATTTATGCCTATAAAATTTTGAACTGACGACCTTTACACAAATAAACACCTTAACAAAATATTCTGTCACTATCTATTCACTATCTATTCTACAACTAATGATCTCATTAAGAGTATTATTTGTATTATTTATCAAAGCAAAAAAATACAATATAAAATTACGATAATTTATAATAACCTACTAATTACTATTCCATTTGTTATAATAAAAATATTATACTCAATTTTGCTATAATAAAAATAAATGAAGCCTACCTCTTTCACAACTGCGTTGAAATATTTGAGATCTAAAAGAAATGAAGCCTACCCCTTTTCACAAGTGCGTTGAAATATTTTAGATATTTACCATCGCTTGAGCATGAAGCGTTGCTAACCATTTCCTCCTTCAGTTTGCAACAATTTTCATCTTGGAGTTGCTCTGTTGAGATTCGGAACCTCGACTTGATGTCTTCCATGGTTTTCAACATCTCCAGCGGGAACACTTGATCCTAACTTCTAGGAAATCCCTTGTAATGAATACTGAGGGAGTTCTCTTCTACGATGTGTATGAACACATTGTACCAGGCATCATCCTCTGATTTAAACTCCACCATTGGAGTAGTCTTCCACTTCATCCTTATCACTTTTGTTGAACCTGCGATGAGTATTATGTTCTCTGCAAACTTTGATAACCTTCCCACTTGCAGTTACAACTTTCTCAACACATGAAATCACACCCTTTTAAACTTTGTTAATAACCTGTGCTATTTTTTTCACACCCTCTGATGGTTTAGGGTTCATTGAATGAACAAATTAGACCCAATCTTGCAAGACACATGTGATACTGTGTAAAATATTAATAATTTAATGTTTATTTACATTTCTCACCCTATATATATATATATATATTAAGTAGTTGGAATTAATGTGATTCATTTATATTTAAATTTCATTATTACCTATTGTATAATTGTGGGGAAAAAAATAAAATTATAATAACAATTTCGTGGTTTTTACATTTAAATGTGTTTTTTTATAGTTTCGGGTGAATTTTTGGTAGAAATCTGTAGGAAATATTTGTCGTGAAATCTTGATTTGTGTTTTTTAAACTAGTTTTTTTAATATAGATTCAACACTTTGAAGAACCCACGGAAAACTTTTATTGTGGAGAGTTCACCCATCAAACTTGTGATTTCAATGAATCTCTCAGATTCTAAACAAATTAGATCGGAAAATAAATGGGATTTTTTTTTTTAAATAGTGGCCCTTAAAATAAACTTGTTAATATGGTAAATAAAGGGTCAAAACTTACATGAAATCAAACTCTTTTAATCTTTTTTAATAACCTGTGCTATTTTTATCACACCCTTGGATGGTTCAGGGTTCATTGAATGAACAAATTGGACCAAATCTTGCAAGACACATGTGATATTGTGTAAAATATTAATAATTTAATGTTTATTTACATTTATCACCCAATATATAAATTAATGTGATTCATTTAGATTTAAATTTCATGATTAGGTTGTGACAGCTGGCTTAAGTGCCAACTAGTGGTTACCTTATTTTATGCTAAGGAAAACTAAGACATTTACAAGAATTATTATTTGATAAATAGAAAGTAATTTTTTTTTTGATTAAATAAAATTAAGTATTGGAAAGTGGTTCTATAAAAAGGTAAAATACCGATTAAAAATATTCCAAGAATATGAGAAGTAGTTGAACAGAAAAACAGTTTAGATAGTTACCTTTCACTTTGAGGATAAAGGTAAATCCCAGTGAGGAAGAGGGGTTATGTCCAGTAAGTGAGGAGAGAGAATTGAGTGGAAATTGTTTAGAAAGTTACCTTTCCCTTCGAGGATAAAGGCAAATCCCTGTGAGGAAGAGGGGTTATGTCTAGTAAGTGAGGAGAGGGAATTGAGTGGAAATTCCTGAGCTGGTAGAGACCAGTGAAATCACTCTAAATTCTAAATTGGTCCTCAAATAGAGGACTAGACTGATAGTCCTGAGGTCTCTTCCAAAACTTCTATCAATTCACTGTACTGAGGTGTGGAGGATGGGGGAGAGACGATGACGTAATTGCCTCTCCCGAGGAAGGGAGGTTAACATTACCAGTATCTGAGAGTCGGATAAGTAAATGAATTTTTTTGTTTATAAATGAGTAACTAGTTCTCTGTATAGGGCTATGATTATTACGGTAATGCAATTATGAAAAGAGGAAATTCACTACTTACTATCTTTTTCTTTAAATTAAAAGAACTTCTAGACTATTTTTTGGTTTTAAAAGCTATGAGAGTATATATATATATATATATATATATATATATATATATATATATATATATATAAGATGATGAAGTAGATGAAAACTATAAGTCACGGTCTATTATCTAGCAATAGGTAACTGTTAACTCAGAGCAATCGTAGCGGAAGCTCTGAGTAAGTTGTTCCCTACAACTATGATAAGCATAGATAGGACGGTTTGGACATTATTTTAAAAAAAAACAAAATTATTACAAGTAAATTTGGAAAACCTTAAATATACAGAAGGAGAAAGCTATAGGGAATAGTTGAAAATAGGAGAATATAACCATAAATCTAGGATATTAGGATATCAGGAAATGATACTAGTAATCCCTGAAGATAAGTGTTAACATTGTATACAAAACCCAAAACAGGTCATACATAAAAATAACATTTAAAGAAATAAATAACCATAAAGAAAAGAAACGAAAAAATAAGCACAATAATATTCAAGTTAAGGAATCCCTGTCACTATAACCTTTCTAGTTCATACTGGAAATAAAGAAAGTTCATGGGCAACAGAATCTGGTAATTCTAATATGGAAAATTAAACTTTCTATATTATCTTATTTGAAAATGATAAAACCAGAAAAACTAGAAATGACACATTTCTTTTCTTGAATTCATAAACCCAGAAAAGACGAGAAGTTATTCACTTAAGCAGAAGTGTAATATTACAATATTAATGCTAAAAGTATGAGCATATAATTAGAAAGTATAAGTAAAAAACCGGAACACTGGAATTAAAGGCCTCGGAGGCCAAATGTCATATATTTAGTAAGAACAGTACATGTAATTTTATAGTATTTAAACCCCATGCCAAGGGTAATGAAATATTCCTCAAAAGCTGTAGAAATCTACTATAACTTTATTCAAACTTGGGACACGGTGGTTCAAAACCCCAATTCTAAGAAATGTAACAAAACCCCAATGAAAATTCAAAAACTATTAGTTAATGTGAAGCCAGTCGGTAGCTTCAAGACCCAACAATGAGGATGAGTACCTCGAAATGGGAAGTATGAGTCAGGCGAGACTCAAAGATAAGCAACTAACGAAGCCTCCAACCATAAAAATTGGGCGCTTGAGCATACCTATACAAAGAAAGAAAATGAGTAAGGGAAACCACATGAAAACTAAAAGAAAATTAAGAGGAAGTGATAAATCATGTCATAGGAGAACGGTAACGCTTAAAGTCTTACCTACAAACTTAAATCCTCTGTGGAAGTGGCAATGAGGGTATTCTGCACTGAATGAAACACAGAAAATATATCAATGATACTTAGTCAAGTGTAGAAGGGAAGAGTAGCATAACTTGCTGGTATTCAAACTATTGGGTGTGGAGCCTGATTCTCTTATTTATTTTGTATCACAACGTTGGACCCATGTACCTTAATGGAGAGGCAACGCCACCCATAATTGTACGCTACCTAGGGGGTCCAGTGGGGGTGACTACAGTTTATGGAGCCCCCCCTAGCAGGGGGGTTTCAGGGGCAGTGCCCCCAAAGCTAAAAAAGGATATAAAATTGCCTTGTAAAAGTATAGTAATTTCTTGTCAATCTGGGATGTTCATTAGGCAGAAGCTCTGACAGTAGAAGTTATGTTTGGTTTATGGTTTTTTGCGCTAGAAGGAAACCCCTCACATGTATGAGGGTATTGTATTGGGGCTGTGTATTGTATGTGTATTCTCAGAGCGAGAAAGAGATAGGGAGACTGTGAGAGAGAACAAAGGATATTACAGTGGATCTGTTGTAGGCTGTGTCTCTTCATTTTTTTGGATAGTAGAAATGAAGGACTTGTTGTTCGAGGTGGATGTAGCCCAAACTAGGTGAACCACGTATATCTGTGTCTCTCTTCTTTTATGTGTTTTTTCTGCTTTTTTTTTCCACATATTTTATGTGTTGCATTTCTCTATAATATATAATTTTCTAACAAAGAACTATGCATACATTACGTGAGAAAATTCTCCGAGGAGGTAGTGATAAAATGGTAACACATCCTCCTAAGTGTGAGAAGGATTTCTAGTTTCAACCCAGTAAACAAGAACTAAATCAAGAATTAGATATTGTCGTCAAGCTAACAAATAAAAGACTAACTTGAAAACAATAGAAACATACTAGAAAAAACCCTCAAGAACAGAGGTTATATGAATGCAATCATGTTGAAGCGAAAGGCGTTAAGAAACTAAGTGAGTCTTACCATCTTTGAAGGGTTCCAAAGTGGAGCAGGAAGGAATCCATAAAGAAATGCATAAAACAACAGCCATGGATTCGAGCTTGCGGAGATTACAATGGCAACCTGAGGAAATGAGTAGAATGGTTAGATTTGGGGGTAGTCATTAACCAAACTAACCCAAAACCATAAAACATAATTCGACCATATATCTTGTACTAAGAAGATCGACGATGGGAAAAGCTACAGCCGTTGATATGTAAGGTATGCAGGAAAGAGTTAATACATTCCAAATTGTATCCAAGATTACCATATTAAATATCCACCGCCGAAAAATTAAATGATTCCAAAATCTCATATATGTGACTTTATTGTAATACAAAAATGTCTAATAATGTGTTCAAGACCTTGTATTGGTTAATATTCCAAGACTGGTAATCGTATAGAATAGTACAATCATTTATCCAAAATGTAAATACGCTACCAGGCATACATCTTGGAACCTGGGAAGGGTAACTAAACTCGGACAAGATTTTTATTGTAAATTTATTATTGGATTAAACATAAGAGTTGTATATGAATATGAATTCTTGTGTAATTTTAAAACAGTTTAATGTTGGAAATCACGTTGTCGAACCATGGCAGGATTTGTTTAGTGAAATAGAAAAAGGTTAAAAGTATTTTATTTTTATTTTTATGTGTAGTTGAATGTTACAAGTGGTATCAGAGTAGCGTTCGCATGCTAGGACCCTATGGGTCACCTAATATGATAAATTGTGTGTCAATGATGCACAGTTAAGGAAGCATAACAAGAGACGTTATGAGAAGGGGGTCAACAAAACAACCACACCAGAACACTAGGGAACCCCAATCATGACCAGAAATGAATCCTAAGATGTGGATTCAGCTGAGTGCAGATCATCGCTAGCAAACAAGTAGACTGCTAGAGGAACAACAACACCAAACTAGCATTTTGTTAAATACGGTGCAGAAGCTATAGGAAGATATGGTGTGGTTTCAAAGCGATAATGAGCGATTGATGCAAGAACAAGAAAGGATACTTAAGAGCCTCTTGGATAAGTAGAATCAGGGAATAGAGCAACCCAGTCCTGATAGAGACATGTAGGAAGGTAATGAGAAACAAGAAAGGGACCACACCACTTACAAAATGGAAGAAAGTCATTCGCAGTGGAGTAATAAAAATAAAAACTACAATGAGGCCGAGTTAGGGAATTTGTCGGATCAACAAGAAGTTAAGAAGCAGAAAGTGGAGCTGCAAGGTGAATTTCGAAAGGTAAAACCACCTACCTTTGATGGAGTAGAGGAAGAGGTGGATGAAGTGTGGTTGATAAATATGAACAAGTATTTTCAAGTTTACGAATATAGCAGCAATATTAAAGCCAAATTGGCCATCTATCAGTTGAGGGAGAAGGCCACACTACGGTGGGAGAAAGTTAAGAATGTCCATAGTATATATGATCAGGACATGACTTGGGATTCATTCCAGCAATATTTTAAAGATAAGTAATTAACTGAGCTATTCTATGATGAGAAATCTAGAGAGCTTCATGATTTAAAACTGGGACAATTTACAATGGTTGAATACATCACCAAGTTTACTTTACTTCATTATTTTCCTTGTGTAAGGGACGAAAAGGATAAATTTCAGTGGTTCCTTAGTATTTTCCTGACTCATATGAAGGATCGAATTGATTTTGTGAATCCCAAAACCATGGATGAGGCAATCCATAAGGCAAGAATGTGCTATCAGCAATCTAAGGAAAAAGGAAAGCTGGGTAAAAGCTGGCAGTCAAAGAAAGAACAAAAAGGCAGTTCAAGCTTCAAGAAAAATAAAACTGGTAATTTCAAGAGTGCTACCGGAAGTTCAACAAGCAAGGATTTTGGCAGATATCATCAAAGAATATGATGTCCTGCAGAAGATAAACCCATTGAAGCTTCCAGCAAGCCAGATCAAGCACAAAATCAGAAACCACCGCTACAATGTTGGGGGTGTGGTGAGGCTCACTAATACATGAATTTTCCACAGCAAGGAAGGACTGAGGAGGTTACCAACTTATAAGAAGCCTCAACAGTAGGATACGTAGCCATAAATATACCCAGAATTAACGCAGCCTTGGAAGATCATCAGGCAGATTACCAACTAACAATGATAAAGTTGGAGGGTAAGCTACTCTCTCAACCTGTTTCTATTTTGGTAGACCCAGGTGCAAGATTAAGCTACGTAAGTCCCAAATTAGTAGATATTTGTAAATTGGAAATTTAGAAATTTAGAAATCCATGGCTGGTACAGTTAGCCACGGCAGGAAATACAAACGTTTGTGCCAAAATTCCGAGTATACACTGGAATTTAGTGAAAAATAACTAACTGTAGACCTGAATATATTACCCCTAGGATCCTACGATGTGCTACTTGGAATGGATTTGTTCGAGAAGCATTGGACATTAGTGGATTGTAAAGAAAAAGTTATATATTACAGAATGCACGATGGAACTCGTAAGGAGATTCAAGTTATAAAGAAACCTCTGCAGTTGCGTCCAATTACAACCTCTCAAATAAGTAAGTGCATGAGGAAAGGATGCCAATTATATGCCATTCAAGTGGGTTTCACTAATTCCAAAGAAAAGACTCCAATGATGGAAAAAATTCCAATAGTGCAAGATTTTATGGATGTATTTCCACAGGAAATACCAGGTTTGCCACCTAGAAGGGAGATTGATTTTACTATAGAGTTGATACTTGGAGCATCACTGATTTCAAGGACACCATACTGAATGAGCATATCATAATTGACCGAATTGAAGATGCAGTTACAAGAACTATTCGATAAATGGTATATTTGGCCAAGTATATCCCCTTGGGGAGCACCACTGTTATTTGTAAAGAAGAAAGACAATGCCATGTGAATGTGCATGGACTATCGACAGCTTAATAAATTTACTATCAAAAATAGATACCCTCTACTATGGATTGATGATATGTTTGATCAGGTGAAGGGAGAAACCATATTCACAAAGACATATATAAGGTTGGGATATCATCAGATCGAGATAAAAGATAAATACATATAAAAATATGCCTTCCATACCAGGTACAGGCACTACGAGTTTGGAGTGTTACCATTCGGATTGAATAATGCACCAACAACCTTTATGAGGTCAATGCATGGTATATTTCACCCTTTCCTGGATAATTTTGTTTTGATATTTATTGATGACATCCTAATTTATTCCAAGAATGTAGAAGAGCATAAAGAGCACTTACGGATAGTGCTGGAGATGTTGTGAAAGCATCAGTTGTATGCTAAGTTCAACAAGTGTGATTTCTTCAAGGAATAAATACAGTACCTTGGTCACGTTATTCCTACTGAAGGAATCGCAGTTGACCCAGAGAAAATTTGTACGATTTTGGAGTGGAAGGTACCCTAAAATGTGGTATAAATTTGATCCGTTATGGGTTTGGCTGGTTATTACTGGCAGTTTATTGAAGGATTCTCACAAATTTCCTTTGCAATTACTTCATTACAAAGGAAGGGAAAAATATTTAATTGGACGACCGAATGTCAAAACAGTTTTGAAATATTAAAAATTTTATTGACTACAGCTCCAGTGTTGAGAGTATCTAACCCCAATAAATATTTCGATGTCTTAACGGGTGCATGTCAATAAGGATTTGGGGCAATTCTATCACAAGAAGGTAAAGTAGTCACCTATGAGTCACGGAAGCTAAAAGAGCATGAACAACGATACTCATCTTATGATTTGGAGTTGAGAGCAGTAGTGCATGCACTCCGAGTATGGAGACACTACTTGCTTGGCAAGCGATTTGTACTCAAAATCGATCATAGTACCTTAACCAGTTATTTTAAGAAATCTAATATTAATTCTCCCCAGGAGAGATGGAATGATTTCCTAAGAAAATTTGACATTGATATGCAACATGTAAATCAAATTGAATGGAAATTTCTGGAACAAATAAAAATATAAGATGAGAAGGATCGTGAATACCAATTTATATGTCAGCAAGTATAGGAGGCTAGAAAATAAGGAAAATCTATTGATTATAGAATTAGTAAGGATCAGTTGCTAAATTTCAAGGCGAGGATTTATGTTCCAAATCGAATTGAATTGAAGGAACTAATCCTAAATGTGTATAACCGAAGTCACTACTCTGGACATCCTGGGTATCAGAAAATGCTAACAGCAATTACGAATAACTACTTCACACCAGGAATGTGAAGAGACATTACAGAATATTTAAAAAAATGTTTGGAGTGCCTGCAAGTGAAGGTGGAGCATCGACATCCAGCAAGACTGATGCAACCCATACCAGTACCTGAATGGAAGTGGGAGGTTATATCTTTATAATTCATCACTGGTTTACTAAAGACAAAGAAGTATAATGACTCCATAATGGTAGTGGTAGATCAATTAAGAAAAGCACCGCATTTTATACCAGTGCAGTCCAATTATAAGATGGTGCAAATAATAGACATATTTACGCAAGAGATCTTTAGACTGCATGGTATCCCAAAGACTATCATATCTGACAGGGATGTGAAGTTCACTTCAACATTCTGGAAAACGTTATTTACAGGAATGGGAACTCAATTTAATTTCAGCAATGCTTACCATCCACAGAAGGACGGAAAAATAGAGCGAGTGAATCAGATCCTGGAGGATATGTTATGCATGTATGTAATGCAACAACCAACTAGGTGGGAAGAATATTTGCACCATTAGAGTAGTTTTTTGCTTCATCCTTCTCACTTATTCTGAACCTACAATGAGTATTATGTTCTCTGCAAACTTTGATGACCTTCCCACTTGTGCTTAGAACTTTCTCCACACATGAAATCACCCCCTTTTAAACTTTGTTAATAACTTGTGCTATTTTTATCACACCCTCGAATGGTTCAGGGTTCATTGAATGAACAAATTAGACCAAATCATGTAAGACACATGTGATACTGTGTAAAAGATTAATAATTTAATGTTTATTTACATTTCTCAACCAATATATATATTCAGTAGTTGGAATTAAGTAATTCATTTAGATTTAAATTTCATGATTATGTGTTGTATAATTGTGGGAAAAAAATACAATTATAATAATAATTTTGTGGTTTTGACTTTTAAATGTGTCGTTTTAAAGTGTTTGTGGTGAAATCTTGATTTGTGTTGTTTAAACTAGTTTTCTTAATATAGATTCAACACTTTGAAAAAACCCATGGATAACTTCTATTGTGGAGAGTTCACCCATCAAAATTTGATTTCAATGAATCTCTCTCATATTCTAAACAAATTAGATCGGAAAATAAATAGGAATTTTTTTTAAAGAGTAGCACTTAAAAGAAACTCGTTAATATACTAAATAAATGGTCCGATCTTCGCACATGAAACCAAACTCTTTTAAACTTTGTTAATAACCCGTGCTATTTTATCACACCCTTGGATGGTTCAGGGTTGATTGAATGAACAAATTAGGCCAAATCTTGCAAGAAACATGTGATTTTGTGTAAAATATTAATAATTTAATTTTCATTTACATTTCTCACCCTAGATATGTAATTCATTTAGATTTAAATTTCATTATTACATGTTGTATAATTGTGGGAAAAAAATGAAATTATAATAATAATTTGGTGGTTTTGACTTTTAAATGTGCTTTTTTATAGTAATATTTGTAGGAAATATTTATCGTAAAATCTTGATTTGTGTTGTTTAAACTAGTTTTCTTAATATAGATTCAACATTTTGAAAAACCCATGGAGAAATTTTATTATTGAGATTTCACCCATCAAACTTGTGATTTCAATGAATCTCTCTTAGATTCTAAACAAATTAAATTGCAAAATAAATAGGAATTTTTTTTTAAATAGTGGCACTTAAAAGAAACTCGTTAATATAGTAAATAAATGGTTGAAACTTACATGAAATCAAACTCTTTTACTCTTTGTTAATAATATGTGCTATTTTTATCACCCTTGGATGGTTCAAGGTTCATTGAATGAAAAAATTGGACCAAATCTTGCAAGACACATGTGATATTGTGTAAAATATTAATAATTTAATGTTTATTTACATTTATCACCCAATACATAAATTAATGTGATTAATTTAGATTTAAATCTCATGATTAGCTTGTGAGAGCTGGCTTAAGTGCCAACTAGTGGTTACGTTATTTTATGTTAAGGAAAACTAAGGCATTTACAAGAATTATTATTTGATAAACAGAAAGTAAATTTTTTTTTAATTAAATAAAATGAAGTATTGGAAATTGGTTCCATAAAAAGGTAAAAGACTGATTAAAAATATTCCAAGAATCTGAGAAGTAGTTGAACAAAAAAACAATTTAGAGAATTACCTTTCCCTCTGAGGATAAAGGTACATCCTAGTGAGGAAGAGGGGTTCTGTCTGGTAAGTGAGGAGAGGGAATTGAGTGGAAATTCCTGAACTGGTAGAGACGAGTGGAATCACTTTGAATTCTAAATTGGTCCTGGAATAGAGGACTAGACTGGTTGTCCCGAGGTCTCTTTTAGAACTTATATCAACTCACTATACTCAGGTGTGGATCATGGGAAAGAGACAATGATGTAATTGCCTTTCTCGAGGAAGGGAGGTTAACATCAGCAGCTTCTGAGAGACAGATAAGAAAATGATTTTTTTTATATATAAATGAGTAACTAGTTCTCTTTATAGGGCTATGATTATTACAGTAATGCAATTATGAAAAGAGGAAATTCACTTCTTACTCTCTTTTTTTAATTAAAATATTTCCTAGACTTTTTTTTTATTTTAAAAACTATGAGAGTATATATATATTAGATGATGAAGCAGATGAAAACTATAACTCATGGTCTATTATCTAGCAATAGGAAACTGTTAACTCAGAGAGATCATAGCGGAAGCTCTCCGTAAGTTGTTCCTGCAGCGATGATAACCATAGACAGGATGGTCCGGACATTCTTTTTAAAGAAAACAAAATTATTACAAGTGAATTTGCAAAACCTTAAATATACAAAAGGAGAAAATTATAGGGAACAATTGAAAAATAGGAGAATATAACCATAAATCTGGTATAGCAGGATAGCTAGAAATGATACTAGTAATCCTTGGAGATAAATGTTAACATTGTATACAAAACCCAAAACAGGTCATACATAAAAATAACGTTTAACGAAATAAATAACCGTAAAGAAAAGGAATGGAAAAATAAGCTTAATAATATTCAAGTTAAGGAATCCCTGTAAGTGTAACCTTTCTAGTTCGTACTGGAAATAACGGAATTTCATGGGAAACAGAATCTCGTAATTCTAATATGGAAAATTAAACTTTTTGTATTATCTTATTTGAAATTAATAAAACTAGAAAAACTAGAAATGACACATTCCTCTTCTTGAATTCATAAACCCAGAAAATACAATAAGTTATTCACTTAATCAGAAGTGTAATATTACAATATTAATGCTGAAAGTGTGAGCATAGAATTAGCAAGTATAAGTAAAAAATTGGAACACTAGAATTAAAGGCCTCAGAGGCCAAATGTCATATATTTAGTAAGAACAGTACATGTAATTTTACAGTATTGAAACCCAATGCCAAAGCCAATGCAATATTCTGCAAAATCTGTAGAAATATGCTATAACTATATTGAAACTCGACAAACGGTAGTGTGAAACCCCAATGGTAAAAAACGTAACAAAACCCCAATAAAAATTTAGAAACCATTAGTTAATGTAAAACCAATGGGAGGCATCAAGACCCAACAATGAGGATCTGTACCTGGAAATGGGAAGTATGAGTCAGCAAAGACTCAAAGATAAGAAACTAATGAAGCCTCCAACCACAAAATTGGGTGCTTGAGCATACCTATAGAAAGAAAGAAAATGAGTGAGGGAAACCACATGAAAACTAAAAGAAAATTAAGAGGAAGTGACAAATCATGTCATAGGAGAACGGTAATGCTTAAAGTCTTACCTGCAAACTTAAACCCTACGTGGAAGTGGCGATGACGGTATTCTGCAGTGAATGAAACACAAATAATATATCAAGGAAACATGGTCGAGTTAAGAAGGGAAGATTAGCATAACTTGCTGGTATTGAAACTTTTGGGTGTGGAGCCTGATTATCTTGTTTATTTTGTATCACAACATTGGACCCATGTACCTTAATGGGGAGGAAATGCCGCCCATAATTGTATGCTGCCTGGGGGGTCTTGGGGGGGGGTGGCTATGATTTATGGTGCCCTTCCCTGGCGGGGGGGTTTACGGGGCAACGCCCCCGAAGCTAAAAATAGATGTAAAATTGCCTTGTAAAAGTATAGTAATTTGTAGTCAATCTGGGCCGTTCATTAGGTGAATGATCTGACGCTAGAAGTTATGTTTGGTTTAGGGTTTTTTTCCCTAGAAGGAAACCCCTCACATGTATGAGGGTATTGTATTGCGACTGTGTATTGTATGTGTATTCTCAGAGCGAGAAAGAGATAGGGATATTGTGAGAGAGAACAGAGGATATTACAGTGGATATGTTGTAGGTTGTGTCTCTTCATTTTTCTAGATAATAGAAATGCAAGACTGGTTGTTCGAGGTGGACATAGCCCAAACTGCGTGAACCATGTATATCTGTGTCTCTCTAGTTTTATGTGTTTTGTCTGCTTGTATTTTCTGCATATATTATGTGTTGCATTGCTCTGTAATATATAATTTTCTAACACAAACCTATGGATACATTACGTGATAAAATTCTCTGAGGAGATAGTGAGAAACTGGTAACACATCCTCCTAAGTGTGAGAAGGATTTCTAACTTTGACCCAGTAAACAAGAACTGAATCAAGAATTATAAATTGTCGTCAAGCTAACAAATAAAACACTAACTTGAAAACAACAGAAACATATTGGAAAAAACCCTCAAGAACAGAGGTTATATGAATGCAATCACACTGAAGCAAAAGGCGTTAAGAAACTAAGTGACTCTTACCATCGTCAACTGGTTCCAGAGTGGAGCAGGAAGGAATCTGTAGAGAAATGCAGAAAAGGACAATCATGGATTCAGTCTTGCAGAGCTTGTTGTGGCAACCCGAGGAAATGAGTAGAATGGTTAGGTTTAGGGGTAGTCATTACCCAAACTAACCCCAAAACCCTAAAATATAATTCAACCATAGATCATGTACTAAGAAGATCGACGATGGGAAAATCTACAACTGTAGATGCGTAAGATATGCGGGACAGAGTTAATACATTCCAACATATCCAAGCTTACCATATTAAATATCCACCGCCGAAAAATTAAATGATTCCAAAATCTCATATACGTGACTTTATTTTAAGACGAAAATGTCAAATAATATGTTCAAGACCTTGTATTGGTTAATATTCCAAGACTGGTAATAGTATAGAATAATACAATCATTTATCCAAAGTGCAAATACACTGCCAAGCGTACATCTTTGAACCTAGGAAGCGTAATTAAACCCGAACAAGATTTTTATTATAAATTTATTATCATATTAAACATAAGGGTTGTATTTGAATATGAATTCTTCTATAATGTTAAAATAGTTTAATGTTGGAAATCACATTGTCGAACCATGGTAGGATTTGTTTAGTGAAATAGAAAAAGGTTAAAATTAATTTATTTTTTTATTGTTATGTGTAGTTGAATGTTACAAGAGGTATCAAAGCAGATTTCACACGCTGGGACCCTATGGGTCACCTAATATGATAAATTGTGTGTAAATGATGTAGATTTAAGGAAGCATAACAGTAGAAGTTATGAGAAGCGGGTCAACATAACAACCACATAAAGACATCGGGGAACCCCAAACATGACTATAAATGAATCCTGAGATGTGGATTCAGCTGAGTGTGGATCATCGCCAGAAAATAAGTAGACTGTTAGAGGAACAACAACACAAAATTAGCATTCTATTAAATACAGTGTAGAAGCTACAGGAAGAAATGGTGTGCGTTCAAATTGATAATGAGAACTTTATGCAAGAACAAGAAAGGATACTTAAGAGCCTCTTGGATAATCAGAAGCAGGGAATGGAGCAACCCAGTCCTGATAGAGACATGCAGGAAGGTAATGAGAAACAAGAAAGGGACCACACCACTGACAGAATGGAAGAAATTCATTTGTAGTGGAGTAATAAAAATAAAAACTACAATGAGGCTGAGTCAGGGAATGTGTCTGATCAACAAGAAGTTAAGAAGTAGAAAGTGGAATTGCGAGGTGAATTTCGAAAGATAAAACCACCTACGTTTGATGGAGTAGAGGAAGAGGTGGTTGAAGCGTGGTCGATAAATACGAACAATTATTTTCAAGTTTACAAATATAGCAGCAATCTTAAAGCTAGATTGGCCATCTATCAGTTTAGGGAGAAGGCCACACTACAGTGGGAGGAAGTTAAGAATGTACACAATATACATGATCAAGGCGTGACTTCGGATTCATTCCAGTAATATTTTAAAGATAAATACTTAACTAAGTGCTTCTATGAAGAGAAATCTAGAGAGTTTCATGACTTAAAACAGGGACAATTGACGATGGTTGAATACATCACCAAGTTTACTTCTTTACTTCATTATGTTCATTATCTAAGGGATGAAAAGGATAAATTTAGGTGGCTCCTGAGCAGTGTGCTGACTCATATGAAGGAGCGAATTGAGTTTGTGAATCCCAAATCATGGAAAAGGCAATCCATAAGGAAAGCATGTGCTATTAGCAATCTAAGGCAAAAGAAGAGCTGGGTAAAATTTGACAGTCAAAGAAAGAACAAAAAGGCAATTCAACCTTCAAGAAAAATAGAACCGATAATTTCAAGAGTGCTGCCAGAAGTTCAACAAGCAAAGAGTTTGGCAGAAATCATCAAAGAATACAATGGCATGCGGAAGATAAACCCATGGAAGCTTCCAGCAAGCCAGATCAAGCACAAAATGAGAAACCACCCCTACAATGTTGGGGGTGTGGTGAGGCTCACGAATGCATGAATTTTCCACACCAAGGAAGGAGCGAGGAGGTTACCAACTTATAAGAAGCCTCAAATGTAAGATACGTAGCCATAAATATACTCAGAATTAATGCAACCTTGGAAGATCGTCAGGCATATTACCAATCGACAATGATAGAGTTGGAAGGTAAGCTACTCTCTCAACCTGTTTCTATTTTGGCAGACCCAGGTGCAAGCTTAAGCTGTGTAAGTCCCAAATTAGTATAGATTTGTAAATTTCAAAGTCAAAAATTCAGAAATCCATGGCTGGTATTGTTAGCCACAGCAGCAAAGAGAAAAGTTTGTGCCAAAATTCCAAACTATACACTAGAATTTAGTGAATAGCAGCTAACTATAGACCTGAATATATTACCCCTAGGATCCTAAGATGTGCTACTTGGCATGGATTGGTTGGAGAAGCATTGGAAATTAGTGGATTGTAAAGTAAAATTTATATATTACAGAATGCAGGATGGAACTTGTAAGGAGATTCAAGGTATAAAGAAACCTCTGCAGCTGCATCCTATTACAGCCTCTCAAATGAGTAAGTGCTTGAGGAAAGAATGCCAATTATATGCCATTCAAGTGGGTTTCACTAATTCCAAATAAAAGACTCCAACGATGGAAAACATTTCGATAGTGCAATATTTTATGGACGTATTTCCAGAGGAAATACCAGTTTTTCCACCTAGAAGGGACATTGATTTTACTATAGATTTGATACCTGGAGCATCACCGAATTCAAGGACACCATACCAAATGAGTGTACCAGAATTGACCGAATTGAAGATGCAATTACAAGAACTGTTGGATAAAAGGTATATCCAACCAAGTGTATCCTATTGGGGATCACCAGTGCTATTGGTAAAGAAGAAAGATGAAACCATGCGAATGTGCATGGATTATCGGCAGCTTAATAAATTGACTATCAAAAATAGATACCCTCTACTGTAGATTGATGATCTGTTTGATCAGGTGAAGGGAGCGACCGTATTCACAAAGATAGATCTAAGGTCGGGATATCATCAGATTAGGATAAAATAAAAATACATATACAAAACTACTTTCCGTACCAGATATAGGCACTACGAGTTTTGAATGTTACCATTTAGATTGACTAATGCACCAACAACCTTTATGAGGCTGATGCATGGTATATTTCACCCTTTCCTGGATAATTTTGTGTTGATATTTATTGATGACATCCTAATTTATTCCAAGAATGTATAAGAGCATAAAGAGCACTTATAGATAGTGTTGGACATGTTGCGGAAGCATCAGCTGTAAGCTAAGTTTAGCAAGTGTGATTTTTTCAAGGAAGAAATACAGTGCCTTGGTTACGTCATTTCTACTAAAGAAATCGCAGTTGACCCAAAGCAAATTAGGATGATTTTGGAATGGAAGGTACCCCAAAATGTGGTAGACATCTGACCATTTATGGGTTTGGTCGGTTATTATCGGCGGTTTATTGAAGGATTATCACAAATTTCCTTTCCAATTACTTCCTTACAAAGGAAGGGAAAATTTTTTTATTGGACAATCGAACGTCAAAACAGTTTTGAAATATTAAAACTTTTCTTGACTACAGCTCCAGTGTTGAGAGTAGCTGACCCCAAGAAATATTTCGAACTCTGCATTGATGCATGTAAAGAAGGAGTTGGGGAAATTATGTCACAAGAAGGTAAAGTAGTCACCTATGAGTCACGGAAACTAAAAGAGCATGAACAACGATACTTGGCTTATGATTTGGAGTTGACAACAGTAGTGCATGCACGCCGAGTATGGAGACACTACTTGCTTGGGAAGAGATTTGTAGTCAAAACTGATCATACTAGCTTAACCAGTTATTTTAAGAAAGCTTATCTTATTTCTCACTAGGCAAGATGGAATGCTTTGCTAAGTGAATTTGACATTAATACGCACCATGTGATGGGTAAGGCAAATAGAGTAATAGATGAATTAAGTAGGAAGTTGCATGGTGTTTATGAACTGTAATATAATAAGATTGAATGAAAATTTATGAAACAAATAAAAATAGAAGCCGAGAAGGATACTGAATACCAAATTAGATGGAAGCAAGCAGAGGAGGCAAAAAAACAAGGAAAATCTGTTGATTATAGAATTAGTAAAGATCAATTGTTAGCTTTCAAGGCGAGGATTTATGTTCCAAATTGCATTGAATTCAAGGAACTAATCCTAAATGAGTATAACTGAAGTAACTACTTTGGACATCCTAGGTATCAGAAAATTATAATAGAAATTAGGAAGAACTAATTTAGGCCAGGAATGTGAAGAGACATTGCAGAATATTTAAAAAAATGGTTGGAGTGCCAGCAAGTGAAGGTGGAGCATCAACATCCAGTAAGATTGATGCAGCCCATACTAGTATCTGAATGGAAGTGGGAGGTTATATCTTTAGACTTCATCACTGGTTTACCAAAGACAAAAAGTATAATGACTCTGTAATGGTAGTGGTAGATCGATTAAGAAAAGCACCACATTTTATACCACTGAAGTCCAATTATAATACGGTGCAAATAATAGACATATTTACGTGAGAGATATTTAGACTGCATGGTATCCCAAAGACTGCCATATCTGACAAGGATGTGAAGTTCACTTTAACATTCTATAAAACGTTATTTACAGGACTGGGAACTCAATTTAATTTCAGTACTTCTTACCATCCACAGAAGGATGGACAAATAGAGAAAGTGAATCAGATCCTGGAGGATATGTTACACATGTATGTAATGCAACAACCAACTAGGTGGGAAGAATATCTACACCTAGTAGAGTTTGCATACAATAACAGTTATTAGGAATCCCTTAAGATGAGTCCGTTCGAAGCATTATATGGACGACAACATCGAACTCCTATTAATTGGAGTATCCTAGAAACCAAATTGATGCTAGGACCAGAAATGCTAGGTGACATGGAGTTAGAAGTAAGGAAGATCAGGAAAATTTTTAGAGCAGCGCAGGGTAGAAAAAATGTGTATGCAGATAAGAAAAGGACTTATCATGAATTTAAGGTGTCAGATCATGTGTACGTCAGAATAAAACCAAAGAAAAACACTTTAAGGTGGGATCTTGTGCCAAGTTGGCTCCCATGTTTTTTGGGCCTTTCCAAATATTGGAGAGGGTAGGACCTGTGGCTTATCGATTGGCACTGCCCAGTCACATCTTTTTCCATAACTTATTTCATGTATCTTTACTAAAGGGATACATACATGACCCAAAGAATATAATTCGTTGGAAAAGTGTTCAGGTAGGATATGAATACAAGACTTGATTAGAAATGTTAAAGTTTATGAGAAATTTATTCAAATTTTGTTGATTGCAGGTTGAACCAGATGACGAGTTTTTGATCGAGCCTCAACATATAATCGACTGGAGAGTAATCATGCTCTGAAAACGAGTCATGACCCATTTTAAGGTGCAAAGGAAGTACTTTGGCCCAGATGAAGCTACCTAGGAGGATGAAGGTTTTGTTCGGGATGCTTACCCACAAATATTTGCTGAAGCAGAATGAAAACATTGAGGACAGTGTTCACTTCCAGAGGTGGAAATTCCTGAGCTGGTAGAGACCAGTGGAATCACCCCAAATTTTGAATTGTTCCTGAAATAGAGGATTGGACTGGTAATCCTGAGGTCTCTTCCAGAACTTCCGTCAACTCAATATACTCAGGTGTGGAGCACGGGGGAGAGACAAGGACGTAATTGCCTCTCTCGAGGAAGGGAGGTTAACATCAGTAGTATCTTAGATTCAAATAAGTAAATTAATTTTTTTGTTTATAAATGAGTAACTATTTCTTTGTATAGGGTTGTGATTATTACAATAATGCAATTATGAAAAGATGAAATTCATTGTTTACTCTTTTTTTCTAAATTAAAAGAACTGCTAGACTATTTTTATGTTTTAAAAACTATCAGTATATATATATATATATATATTAGATGATGAAGTGGATGAAAACTATAAGTCACTGTCTGGTATCTAACAACAGGAAACTGTTAACTCAGAGCGATCATAGCGGAAGCTCTCAGTAAGTTATTCCCTATGACTATGATAAGCACGGACATGATGGTCCGAACATTCTTTTTAAAGAAAACAAACTTATTACAAGTAAATGCAAAACCTTAAATATATAGAAGAAGAAAAATGTAGGGAACACTTGAAAAATAGGAGAATATAACCATAAATCTAGGATAGCAAGATATCATGAAATGATACTAGTAATCCCTGATAAGCGTTAACATTGTATACAAAACCCAAAACAATTCATACGTAAAAATATCGTTTAACGAAATAAATAACCGTAAAGAAAAGAAACGGAAAAATAAGCATAGTAATATTCAAGTTAAGGAATCGTTGTCATTGTAACCTTTCTAGTTCGTAATGGAAATAATGAAAATTCATGGGCAACAGAATCTGGTAATTCTAACATGGAAAATTAAACATTTTGTATTATATTATTTCAAAATGATAAAACCAGAAAAAATTAGAAATAACGCATTTCTCTTCTTGAATTCATAAATCCAAAAAAGGCGAGAAGTTATTCACTTAAGCAGAAGTGTAATATTACAATATTAACGCCGAAAGTATGAGCATAGCCGAAAGTATGAGCATAGAATCAACAAGTATAAGTCAAAAACCAGAACACTAGAATTAAAGGCCTTGGAGGTCGAATGTCATATATTTAGTAGGAACAGTACATGTAATTTTACAGTATTGAAATCCCATGCCAAAGGCAATGCAATATTCCACAAAAGATGTAGAAATCTGCTATAACTGTATTGAAACTTGTGAAATGGTGGTGCAAAACCCTAATGCTAAAAAATGTAACAAAACCCCAATAAAAATTTAGAAACCATTAGTCAAAGTGAAGCCGGTCGGCGGCATCAAGACCCAACCACAGGGATGAGTACATTGAAATGGGAAGTATGAGTCAGCACAGATTGAAAGAAAAGCAACTAGCGAAGCCTCCAACCACAGATTTGGGCGCTTGAGCATACGTGTACAAAGAAAGAAAACAAGTGAGGGAAACCGCATGAAAAATAAAAGAAAATCAAGAGGAAGTGACAAATCATGTCATAGGAGAACGGTAACACCTAAAGTCTTACCTACAAACTTAAATCCTTCTTGGAAGTGGCGACGAGGGTATTCTGTAGTGAATGAAAGATAGAAAATATATCAATTAGATGGTTCAGCGCAGAAGGGAAGAGTAGCATAATTTTTCAGTATTCAAACTTACACACATTACCTGAGAAAATTCTCCAAGGAGGCAGTGAAAAACTACTAACACATCCTCCTGAGTGCGAGAAGGATTACTAGCTTCGACCCAGTAAATAAGAACCAAATCAAGAACTAGAAATTATCGTCAAGCGAACAAATAAAAGACTAACTTGAAAACGGAAGAAACATACTGGAAAAAACCCTTAAGAATAGAGGTTATATGAATTCAATCATGCGAAAGCGAAAGGCATTAAGAAACTGAGTGATTGTTACCATCGTCAAAAGGTTTCAGAGCGGAGGAGGAAGGAATCCATCGAGAAATGCATAAAACGAAAGCCATGGAGTCGGACTTGTAGAGCTTGCAGCGGAAACCCAAGGAAATGAGTAGAATGGTTAGGTTTGGGGGTATTCATTACCCAAACTAACCCCAAAACCCTAGAACATAATTCGACCATAGATCTTGAAGTAAGCAGATCAACTATGGGAAAAGCTACAACTGTAGATATGTAGGGTATGCAGGACAAAGTTAATAAATTCCAAACTCTATGCAAGCTTACCATATTAAATATCCACCATCGGACAATTAAATGATTCCAAAATCTCGTATATGTGACTTTATTGTAAAACGAAAATGCCGAATAATATGTTCAAGACCTTGTATTGGTTAATATTCCAAGACTGGTAATGGTATAGAATAGTACAATCATTTATCCAAAGTGCAGATAAGCTGTCAGGGGTACATCTTGGACCCTGGGAAGGGTAATTAAACTCGGACAATATTTCTATCATAAATTTATTATCAGATTAAACATAAGGGTTGTATATGAATATGCATTCTTGTGTAATGTTAAAACAATTTAATGTTTGGAAATCACGTTGTCGAACAATGGCAAGATTTGTTTAGTGAAATAGACAAAGGTTAAAAGTAATTTTATTTTATTGTTATGTGTAGTTTAATGTTACATATATGTTGTATAATTGTGGGGAAAGAATCAAGTTATAATAACAATTTCGTGGTTTTGAATTTTAAGTTTGATTTCTTATAAATTTTGGTGGATTTCTAGTCGAAATCAGTATGAAATATTTTTGCTGAAATCTTGATTTCTATTGTTTAAATTGATTATGTTACTGCATATATGGATTCAACACGCTAAAAAAATCCATGGGGAACTTCTATTTCGACTAGTACTTCTATTTCGACTAGTACTTCTTGGGAAAAATACAACTTGCTGCGCTCAAACACCACAACCGTTTCAGCAAAAATATTTCATACTGATTTCATACTGATTTCAGCAAGCTGCTTTCACCCATCAACTTATATTTTGCATGAAGTTTCTGAAACCAGCGCAAATTTCTGGAACTGATCGGTGATGTTGGCGCCCCTGTTGATTGTTTTCAATCTTCTCCTCATCGTAACATAAATGTTTAAGATTTAAACAGATTATTCATGCAATATCTGTTTCCACATTGTTGAAAAATTTTCTTATTTTTATTCTAGTTGGGTTCTGTTTACACACCTGCTCATATCGCATGGAATTCATCTAAAGATTCCTTTGAATCAGCTCGGCCTTGGAAAATACAAATGCCATCAGATGTTTATGTACTTCGCAATATTTTTACTTGTTTGAAAGATTTCAGTTTTCCAATATATTATGTACTTCGCAATATTTTTACTTGTTTGAAAGATTTCAGTTTTCCAATATATTAATAACTATTAAAGAACCTGGCCAAAAAAAACAAGCCTTCCAGTTGTCGTATTTATAGTGCAATTTTGGCAAATGGCTTGGAAAACCCTACTAAGTCCTCCGAGAAAATTGATCTTCAGTTCTAAATAATATGCACTTCAATCTAAACTTATAAACCAATGGAAGCTTTCCATCATTATCACCATCCGCAATCTATCAAACAAAATACAATTATTGGCAGCTATACAATAGTCACCGGATACGATTTACCCACAATAATCCAATTGGTATTTTGATAACTTTTTATCGTACTTATTTTAGTTCATTTCACCGTACCCACGACAAGATTCTTTAATTTCTCAAGAATCGAATTGCAAACTTCTTAATCACTGCATAGAATTTTTAATTTATTTAGTGTTCTCCCACAGCCTCCTCCTATTTTCCTTTCCTAAAACATTTTCTCTCGGTTTATTTTCCTAATTAATGGTAGGATTTATTTGTTAACAACAAGTGAGCTATCCCTTCTAGCTTTCAAAGGACCACCTGCTACAAGTTTTATTAGATTTCCAGGTTCTAATGTTCCAGCCCTTATTGTTTTCCAAGCCGCATTTTAAAATTCGGTTAGGGTTTCAAATTTAATTCTTCTTCGGCTTGAGTTTACGTGTTCAATTTTGACTTTTAATGGAGTTATGATTCAAATGCAGTCTGTATCAGGTAAACTTTGTTATTTAATTAAGAAGGCTCACGACCATATATTATTAATGCGTCATCGAGTTACTATAATATCTGTAACTTTTCGTAATTGCCATCAACATGAGACTTGGAAGAAACCCTTATTTGTTAATATAATTCTTATTTAGAGTTTGTTAAGTTGGTTTATGGCCAATGGCCAAGAACACTTAACTATGGACACTGCGTTTATTCTGTTAATATAAATATATATAAATAAATAAACTAGTTTATTTTCAAATTAAAAAATAATTATTATTATTATTATTTTTTAAAATGTTAAGAATATTTTTTAAAAATAATTAAATCTAATAATAATAATAATTTTATTTTCTAAAAAATAAACTATGTATGATTAATTTATGTGATTATAAATTAAGATGTTTTTCGAATTGAAAAATTAATAAACTATTGCAAACCGTTTTAAGAAATTGCAAATGAGAAGGGTTTTAATAAAATTAAAAGAACTGATATGTAAGCATTCCATTATTTTCTGATACCCAATGCTCCACAACTTTTATTGGATAAGAAATTATCCATTAAGGAAATCAAATAGCATAACATCCTACATAGATGTCTGTATATATCCGTCAATGCTAGAAATAATTGCCTCTTTAAACCTTGTTTCGCGTTGAAACAGACAATTTATCAAAAAGTAGGCATTTCCACTCGTATATATATTCCGAAAACGAAGTGGGTGAATACAAAAAAGATATCTGGACATTGATGGGAGAAAAGCTTCACCGCAGTCCTACCTTGTTGCAGTTTCTCATTTGAATTAAACCCATTCCGTTCTGCATGTCAAAAAAACATAATACTCTATTCACAAAAACTTTAAATTCAAAATGGTTGGTACATCTAAGTGCGCTATGTTTTTCAAGAGGGTTGCAAATAACTTTTCCTGCTAAAGATATTTGATATTTATAATCACGCGGGATCATTTCACAGAGCATGTTATTTCGAAATATAAGTCTATTTGTAAAATTGAAACCTGCAGGGCAGTGTCTAGAGTTCGTGAGGACAGACTGAAAAGGTGAATGATTATGAAAAATCATTTTTTTTCTCATAGCTGGAATTTAACCATGATAAAAAAAATTTTATGAGAGATTATCTCTATTCCAAGGGTAAGATTTAATTATGATAATTTTTTGAGAGGTTATCTATATTGCAAAAGTAAGATCTTTGTCATTGATAAACAGAGCTTTACTTTTATAAAATGTTATAATCTGTTCATTGTGATGGTTGAGTAAAATAGTTGTTATTTCTTATCTAATTTTAATTTATTTTCAATAATATGAGAACCATGACTAAAAATATTGTAATATGACTAAAAATATTGTTATAATAATGACATATCTATCTAAAACAAAGAAAAATAAAATAATTTGGATTAAAAAACTAATGCGCATCATCTCTACATTATTAAAAAGACTATTTGAATTGAAAAAAATACTGCACATCATCTTTTTCTGGAATAAACTAATTTCAACTCTACACAAATCTACAGTTATGTCCAATTTCAACTCTACACAAATCTACACGTGTGCAAGATCTTTCATATCTACAGTTGTGCAAGATCTTTCATGGGAAGGATTTTTTCTTCCCTCTAAATGTTAATCCCAGCCAAACGCAAGTGTTTATTGAGTGACGGCTAAATTCCAAACTATTTTTGTTGCTCAAGTTGAGGTGACGGCCGTCAGTCAACATTGATGGTCCCTGCACTGTCAAGCTTTGGGCCAGGACATTTGGTAGAAGTATTAATATTTCTAGATAATTTTTTGGATTTGGTCACAATTTGATTATTATTTGGAAATTTTGTAATTTTAAATAGTTATATGTGTGAAAAAAAAAATTGGTGATTAGGTTGAGTTTGGCTGTATTAATAAATGATTATTATTAAGATTATATGAAATTTAGTTAAATTTAAAAGCACTTTGGAATAAGGGTATAGTTTTGAAGGTCACAATTTGATTATTATTCGGAAAATTTGTAATTTTAAATAGATAAATATGTATAAAAAATATTGGTGATTAGATTGAGTTTGGCTGTACTAATAAATGATTATCATTAAGATTATATGAAGTTTAGTCAAATTTAAAAGCACTTTGGTGTAACATTCACGATAAAGAAAATAAAACTAATTTACCACACAATAAAAAAAAAAATTATGTTCGATGGTTACCAACTATTAACCAAGTCTTGACCCTGCAGAGTTCATAACATTTTTATTTGTTTTCAATGGAAAATAAACACAACTTGACATCTAACAATTATGACCTGTGACTTTCCGGATTTCTTTATTTATGGCAACTCTGTACCGCATACGGTTTGGGTTAATTGTCTCGGTGTGAAGTTCTTTAATCCGCTCCATGATATGGCTAGTCCCATTGATTCTGGTTTACATCATGTACCCGGCACTTATGTGCTCTGTTTCCACGGCATCACTTATTAAATGAGTTTTGGTTATCCCGCTTATTGGAATGTGGATCTTTGTGTGATGGTTAATATGCCGTGATTGATTTCCTGCGAAAGTTCTGGTTGGAATCTCTTGGTCCCTACATCCTCCATCTGGCAGACTCCACGCCCTTGATCCACCCATGATCCGACGGTGCGCAGACTTCAAGGTGGAGTAATGACCTCCGAGCCATACTGGCTTCCCGGTTCATTTGTTGTTTTCCCTTTTTTGACGGAGGTTCTGGAGCAACTCCGGCCTAACTGGGACTTGGCCGAGCATGTCGCCTGGTTCAATTCTGAAGTTGGAATGTATTCCCTCGCTTCCGCTTATCGGTAAAATACCCTGCTTTTCTTCCTATCCTTCTGTGCTTAAGCGGCTTGTGGATTTTTCAATTGATTATTCTTGTGGTGTTGATGTTTACCGACATTCGTCTCAGGGGTTCCGTTTGTCTATCAATGGCTCACCTCGAAAGGATTGTAGCTATCCAGTTTGCTTCACCCACTCTCATGAGGTCTGTTGGCTACCTCTGGATTTTCCTCGCACAATTTACCCACAAAAATCCTCCTCAGGTATTGTCTGGAATGTTTACAGTAGCTCATTTCTTCTTTTCGTTTGTTTTGTTTTCTTAACAGGAACGTATTTACTCACTCTCCTCTTATCTAATGACTACTCTGTTTTGAATGGCAGGTATAATATTTCTTTGTTCCCGAAACTTGAAGCTTGAATTTCCATCTTTGCTTTTGGCTTGCAAAAAGGGTTTTAACTCGGCACCCATTCACAGGTACACTTCGAGTCGACGGTTCATTCCCTCAGGAAATACTTCAAGGGCTTTGTCTTTTCTTCATTAAAAGGAGGGTTTCTACTGGTTAGCCAAACGCTCAAGAGTCTGTAGTCACAGTGGTTATGTCAATCGTTCAAGAGTGATAGGCTATCTCAGGATTTACAGCTTAGGGTTTTGAGCATAAACTTGTATTCCAGGGTTTGAGTCTGGTTTAGTTTATTCATACTATGGATAAATTCCTACCGTGGGAACTATTGAGTCCGCACCCCCGCTGTCAGTTTTTCGCCTTTATTTGTTATTCTAACCCTCGACAGAGGGAATTTCTTTCTCAGGAATAGACATCGCTGGTTATTTGCTCATACAATTTTTGGTACCATGACAATGGCAAATGAGAGTGTAGGAAATATATGTATGATCTTCTTGTGGTTGGAACAGCTCGATGTAATTTTCCTTTCAAGACTGTTAAATGAAAATGTTTATGAACATTCATGAATTTCTCTGTCGCGTCGTATATAAATAAATATACTTGTTGAAGTATCTGCTTATCGATCTATGCGTTGTCATTACTCATTGAATGTAGTCTACTCGGTAGCGTGTTTGTTGTTTTGCCATGAATCTTTTGGTACTGCGTTTGTTTATCATGTCTTGTATTTATTTTTATTTTAGATCTACTACTATACTATGCCTGCAAGTTTCCGCTCCTCGTTTCTTATTATCACCAGGCAGCGGGGTGGCCGGACCACCTTCTCTGTCCGAGCGTTATCATAGTTATTGGGCGATATACCCAGGGGCGGAAGGTCTGAATTTCCAGCCTTACGGGTTAACGGCCCTCTCAATAGTAGTATGGCTCTAAAAAAAAGTTTAAATCTGTATGCTTTTCTTTCTTAGACTAGAACAAAAACATGACTTTATTAAATACTACACTTTCACTGTGCTCTGGGTTTGGTTCTACATTACTTCTGCAAGTATTTAGTTTGTCCTTCTTAGTAAATATGTGCTCGGTTCTTCTTCTTTTCTGTTTATTCAAAAGACAAGTTATACTATTTATTCTACAGTAGTACTGTATAGAAAAGAAATTAAATAACATCCGTCATATTATCACAGATCCTAATTTCTTTCACAGAAAGACTGATTTACTTACTGTAAATTGATAATATCACTTAATAATAGAAATGCAGAAATAACAATTGCAGTCAAACAAATTACTGTGGTAGTAAACTCATCTGTGTTCAAGACAACTGTAGTGCCCGTTTCCTCCCAACCACGAACTGGGCAAATACATACCACAGTTCTCCCCCAAGCTTCACGTCTGGAGTATTATCCACCGAGATATTCTGGAGAAGATATTCGAACAATCCGGTCCAACCCTCCAACTCCAGTGGAACAGAACTCTGGGGAGAACTCGGGACAGTCCGGTCCAATCTCCAACCCAGCAGACACTCTGTTCTGGAAATTTCTCTCCAGAAAAACGCAGAGTCCTTTTTCCTTTCCTCCCACAAAACCCCAAAACTCTCCTGGAATTTCCTCTTTATTCCTGAGTTTCTTTTGGGAAAACTGTGGAACTATTTTTTTTCTGTTCCAACTAACTCCAGGTCCTGTTTTACTTTTACCATAAATTTTTACTCAAGAAAACTAATTTCTCAGTAAACTTTTTATTCCTTACCAAAATTAACTTTGTTCAGAAATTCCAAATAACAGCAGTCATAATTAACCCATAATTAAAAAAAAAACTTAACCATTTGTTAGTGGCTAAGAGGGTGGTTACATTTGGAATAAGGGTATAGTTTCTCATCTCTTCAAAAAATTCTTAAACATTTACTATTTCTGATTTTGGTAGATTGTAGTTTAGAGAAATTCATCAAATACAGCCTTATTGTCCTATTTTCATATAGAGAGTTTTAATGGTAAGAAGTTTAAAAAATATAGTTTCTATTTCAAGGATATAGTTTCTTGCCTCTTCAAAGAAATATGAAACATTTATTATTTTTGTTTTTGGTAGGTTATAGTTTAGACAAATCCCTTAGAGTGGTTATTCACATGGTTCAATCCATGTTTTCTTACACATTTTTCATTTCTTAGTGAGTACGATCTTGTCCAACTCATTTTTCTAAATGTTTGCTATGTTATTTTGGTAGGTTTTAGTTTAAAATTATATGATATTCAAATTATATAGATTTAATAATTTATAATTACAATATTTTCCATTAAAATAAATTTGATTGATTTTTTTTTAATTGTCTATTTATTATTTTATTTTTTTATATTAATGTATTTGAAGGTTTATAGATAGGATATAATATAGTTTTGGTAGATAACAAATGAATATCATTATAGTACACCATGATCTACTCTCAACATGATGATGATTGCATGAACTCTATGGTCATATACTTAAAATAAAATAACATAATTGATATTTATAATTTAAATATTCAATTAAATTGCATTACATATCACATCCTCTTTATTGTGGGCTATTCTTTTTTATGCTACTACTTTACAACGTTTCTTTTGCAACATGTGGTGCAATTGCTAGTTTTAAATTAACAATTTAAAATTTATTTAATTAATAAAATAAATTAATGATCAAAATTGACCCAATCTTATAAAATTCACCCACTCAAAATTGACTCGTTCTGTCATTTTAACAAATCTTAAATTAGTAATTTAAGGTCTTTTATTTTATTTTAATCATGATGAAGAAATCACTATATTTTACCATATTCAATAAAATTTATTTTATTAACAATAATTAAAATAAATAATTTAGAATCTATTTAACTAAATAAATTCTAATAGTTAATTTTATTATTATTATTATTAATTAAACTTTAAATTAATATTTTTTTGATAGCAAGTAATTTTTTAGGATGGATGAAATGAGTGAGTATTTAAGTTACATAATATTGATCACTTATATTACTCATGATTTAAGGACACATGGATAAGTTATCAACCATTTGTGTTAGTGAGCCACCCAGAATGAAGAAGGTGTGTCATTTCAACTATGTCTCCCATAAGTCATCAATAATTTGTTGATGACATTTTGTTATTATGCCAACTCAATCGTAGGGAATCCACAATTATACTCAACATACTCTCAGATTTTGTGGATGTGTGTGGCATAGTGATCAATGAAGAGAAAACGAGTATATATTTCTTGAACTATAATGCTTCTATTGAACACCATCTTTCGAGAGTGTTTGATCTCCAAGTTGCTAGCCTTCTAACTAGATATCTTGGAGTCCCTTTGTCTTGGAGTCCCTTTGGTTTACAATTCCATAAGAGTACCCTATTAGGAAGTGATCCTTCAGAATATATCGACCAAGTTAAATAACTAGGCCTTCTGGGCCTTGAATTTTTCCAACAAGCTTGTCTTGCTCAAAGAAATCCTGCAAGCATTGTTAGTGTACTAAATGATAGTTTTATTTGCCCCTAAAGTTATTTTCAAATAAATTACATGAAAATTCAGATATTTCTTACATAAAGGGGAAAATAAGGCCAAGAAATGGTCATTGGTAGCATGGGACATTTTTTGCATACAAAATATGGTTGGGTTACTGGCGTTGCGAGACCCTGAGACTTTGAAGAGAGATGTAGGGGAAAAAATATGGTGGATATGGATTCATGGGGGAGAGGAACCGTGGAAGAATATTTGGGATAGAAAATACAATACAACCACCTCCGAAGCCAATAAATTGAGATAGATAATAGTCATCCATGGATCATCTTCCTAGAACTTGGCTCAAGCTGTTATAGGTCTTGTGCAAGGACATGGTTTTTGGGAGATGAGAGGGGACATTGATTTCTGTTAAAATTGGACAACTAGGTCCAAACTCTGAGTTGTGCTACTTAGATGACGATCCCAATATTTTTATTGGATTCCTCTTTCGGAGAGGTGTAATATTGATCTAAAGATCATCTCGATCGGATGAGCAGAACATGTACTTTAAATTTATTCCACTTATATGTTAGGTCGGCCTGGAATAAAATATAGACATAAATGTCTTAAAGGATGTGTCACACACCCCCAAAGATTCCCATATATTGGAGAGACTTAGAGTTCATTTGACACACATTGGTGTAGAAGAATTCTCTCTCTTTGGATAGCATTGGAGCTGTGATATATATGGACTGTTCTTTGTTTAGGTTGTTCTGGGTTATATGTGTGACACGCTTGGCTAAATGACCTAATGGAGACTTTGTTGGTTGAAGCATCCTGCTGATCGATGTAACGCCACCATTTCCTATCTTTGTTTTGGCTTGTCTTCTATTGATCTATTAGCATGTTCTATCTTCTTCAGTATTGTGCCCTAATCTAAAATGGCATAGAACATCTGCAGAAATTAACATGGTTTCAGAGCAAGGGGAAGACAATGTCCAAATTTTTGTGCCCTAGATACAGCTACCACGGCAAGAAGAAGGAGCTCCGTGGGTTTATTATGTGCTGTAATAAAGGCCGAACTCTATTAGTACTGAAGACTCTAGGCTGCTATAGCAAGGCCTCCGTGAAGCAAATGGGCAGCTTGATTTTTATTTTATTTTATTATTTTATTTTTTTTTGGTTGATGATGCGTACGCCTACCTTCGACTGTAAATACCACCAAAGTAGTTGCGGATGGCAGCGTCGACAATGGCTACATTGCATATTTTCAAATGGGGATGAAAGCTTTTAGTTTTGGTACAAGGCTTATGGAAAGATCGAAAGCAGGTAGTAACAGCTAGTTAGTTTTGAGAGGAACAGGCAGCAAGGGGTTCTGAGCATTCACATCCCGGCATTTTGCGTTCGTTTAATTTTTTTTTGCAGATCTATGTTTGTAAAATGGCTGCGCTCAATTATCTGGAAACTCAAAGGGTAGCCCAACCCGAACTGGCCGAATGGTACAATGCATTGGTAGATCTCTACGAGCGCAAGCTGTGGCACCAACTCACTCTCAAGCAGGAACAGTTCGTAGCCCTTGCAGTTTTTTAGGAACATCTTGAAAGAGCTAGCGAGTTGGTGTTGCATGAATCTTTGACAGCGAAATTATTTAGAACATCCCCCGTTCTGCCCCCCCCCCCCCCCCCCCACCCCCTACCCGAGGTAGCGAGGCAACTGTACAAGGGTTTATTGTGACAGCGAGTTCATTGGAACTTTTTTTATGGTAGTGGATTTACACATTCCACCATCCTGAGGCATGCGACGTCAGTTTTTCTTTCAGAAGGCCGAACTTCCTTTTGAATTGGCTCTTGTTCTCATAGTACAAGCTCGGGTCCACTTTCGGGAACCTTCTCTGTCGATCACGTTGGCACCTAGGTATAACACCATCGTGCTCCCTGGGAAATGAGTCAAATTAGTGGTGATATTCAGGGACGAATTCGTGGCAGATGCTGCGTCACATTTAAACTACCAAGTCACCTGTCCAAGTGGCGACATTCAGCAACTGTGTGGTCCATGAAAAATTTTCTGTCAACATCTTTGGGTGGAATTATATTGTGGCTCGAATTACACAAGCGATGATTCCGTTGTGGAGGATGGTCACAGTTGAATCCGAGAAGCTGTGTTCTGAGTCTGTGCATAAGGCTGATGCTAAGGAGGTGGAAGCAACATGTTGATCAGACGTAATGATACAAAGCATCAAGGCTATTCAATTTCTCTGAGGTGAAGAAAGCTAATGAAAAGGTTATTCTGAAGCAGCCCTACTCAACCAATACCTTTACTCACAAGTTCCTTGAAAGATCACTGATCTGGAACAGTTCACCATATTATATATAAACCCACGCAGATCTGAAGTAACCCAATGAGAGATCGAAGCTCTAATTCTGAAGAAATTTAGGGCAAAGACCTGATGATGTCTCCTGCAGCCTTGCTTCTCATGTAATGATCGAAAAGACTCTCATTGCCTTGAGTTTGTTTGCAGCCTGTGGAAGAACAAAAACTACAACAATACTTGACAACATAGCGTGAAGAACTTTCGCTCAAGATCCAGTGATTATTCATTGAAGATTTTTGCTACATTTACAAGAAAATTTTTGTATTCATGAACCATTTGTTATAGCTACTACATCGTTGGATTCTTCATGCATCATTACACGATATAAAAGAGATTGAAGTCTGAACTACTCACTGAAGTTTTTGAAGGCAGTTCCTGGACACGCTGAAGCTCCTTTTGCACATGATTGAAGAGTTCTTGGGTTGTGATTTTTAATTCATTGTGGTCTAATTATGGCGTTGAAGGGCTAAATCTCAGTTGACCCAAAGAAGTGACATTGTTGGTCTACTATAAACACTTCATGTCTCCTATGGACGTCTGTTGAACACAATTCTTCTGTTCGCTGAAAGGATCTGGAGCAGCCTTTTATCTTAACACACCCAAGCCTTTAACACAAACATCTCCTATGGACATAGTGATGTTGGTGATACAGGTTATGCACTCACTGCAGGGGACAATGTTCAGAGTGCAGGAGGCCCGAGACAGTTTGAGTATTCGTTGCAACATATATTGTAACTATGAGCAGATGGTCATACCTTCTTCTAATGGGATCACTTTGATGAACAAAGGAACACATGTAACATATATTGATGACTTGAGGGGCAGTGCAGTGCCTCATTGAACAATATTATGATACTTTTGTCTAGTGACGGTGGTTGTGAACCAGCATATACCTGAACTCAATCTATTAGCAGTAACCTTAAAAAGTGCCTTGTCCAATTTTATCCTATTGGATGATTGAGGCTGGAACATTGATGAGCAGGAGTACCATTATGACTGTGCTGGATCTGCATGGACTGACATGGACAAGGGTATAAAATTTGTATGATTGGTTCCTAGATCTGTGAAATTTAGGAGAAAAATTGTAGAACTGAGATCTGCAGTCTTGGCCAGATCAGTGAATAAGAAGCAGTGTTGGATGAGAGGTCAGATAAGTAGATGAAGCTCTCAAGTGCAGAGAAGGAATCATGTTTGGATTCCTAGTTCCATGGGTCGCAGTTAAGAGCGCTAGTTGAGGAAGCTACAACAAACTTCCTTAGAATAACACAACTTCTAACAAGCTGAGGCTTGTTGAGATATTCTCCTTGTTGGATAGTGACATAGATAGACACCTATGTAGCAGTCAGCATGTGACAATAGAAGTCTCACACTGAATCGTAATGGTAAAAAGTGTTTCGGCAGCTTTCAGATCTTGAACCATAATCAGCAAACGTTGTTGGATGGCTTTGACTATGGAAGATTAAGTCTCCTTACCAAGCTGGTGTCTTGGATGCCCCCATTTAAGTTAGAAGTCTTCTCTTGAAAGAGAAGCTGGCATTAAGAGGGAGAATATATCTGTATATTCTCCTGAGCAGATACCTTTGTTGAACGAAAGAAGATCCTCATGGCTCAGGGACATATGGCTTCAAAGGGGGAAAATTCTGAAGGAAATCCAAGAAGCCATATAAATACCAGGAGTATCTAGCAGCTATGAGTACAATATGAGCCTAGATCATGTAAAGTATCTAAATCTGCAAGGATGCAAGGGTGATGGTTCCAAGACCACAGATCAAAGCTGTTGTCACCTCGATACAAAAATCAAGCATGGATCTAATGAAAGTGCTGAAAATTTCAAGGCAAGATTCGTTGCCTGTGAGGAAGGTATAGACTATGATGACATATTTTCACCTGTGGCCCGATATGCCACCATTCGATCTGTCATAGCCCTTGCTGCTACGCAAGGATGGAGTCTTCATCAAATGATGTGAAGACCGCATTTTCTGTGGAGCAACCTCTGGGGTTGGAAGTCCAGGATCAGGACACCCATGTCTGCAGGTTGAAGAAAGCCCTCTATGGGCTGAAACAAGCACCCGGAGATTGATACAAGAGGATATATAGCTACTTGATGAAGCTGGGCTTCACTTGAAGTAATGCTAATCTGAACCCTTACTTCAAGGTTTTCAAGGGAAAACCTCTCATTCTGGTGCTGTATGTGGATGAACTCTTCCTGACAGGTGTTGACCCTCTCATTCATCAGTGCAAGAGGGAGCTCGATGCTGAGCTCGAGATGAAGGACCTAGGACTGATGTTTAGGCCTGCAGGTCTAGCAGAGACTTGGTGAGATTCTCCTTTCTCAAGGAAAATAAATTATGAATGTTCTGGTATGACGGACTGTAAGTCCATGGAGCTCAACTTTAAGAAGTTGAGTAGCAGCGTTGTTGGGCCCGTCCTACTGAGTATCGTCAACTCATAGGGACCCTGATGTTATTAATGAACACCTGATCGGACGTATGTTGTGCAGTGAATACTTTGAGTCAACACATGGTTGATCATAACATTCACTGGGTTGGTGCCAAGAAACTCTTGAGATATCTCTGAGGCATGATAGATCATGGGCTAAGATACACTGCTGGGAGTACGACACTCCATGGATATACTAATGCCAATTGGGATGATAGTATGGTGGATCGCAAGAGCACATCTGGATGCTACTTGACACGTAGATCTGCTTTGGGTAGGAATCTAAAGTCGGTAACCTTGAGCACCACTGAGGCCAAATACATTGTAACATGTATGGCCTGTTGTGAAGTCACTTGGTTGTGAAAGCTCTTCTATGAGCTGTTAGAGCATGTGCCAGATGCCACCGTTATCCTTTGTGATAACCAGAGGGGGATTCATTTGTCATAGAATCCCAGGTTCCACGATTGATCCAAGCATGTTCATGGCTGGTACCACTTTATCTGGGATATGGTACAGCGAGGCGTCGTAAGGCTCGATCATATAGGAACTGATGAGCAGGTCGTGGATATTATCATAAAGCCCTTGGGGAAGGTCATGGTCATAACCTTCCGTGAGAATCTTGGTATCGTGGAACGATCCTATTCTAAGGGTCCTGTTGGACGATGAGCTCTGGGAGCTCTGGGGGGCTTTGGGGACAGCTTCTCGGAGCTATGAGCAACCAAAAGGCTAGGCTTGTCGAACCTTGTTGGTGTGCTTGGACCCCATCGTTATGATTATTGAGTTGGTTTACGTCTCATTATCTATGCCCCGTATGCATCCTACCCATTGAGTTCAGGGCTCATGGGAAGTACCTCTCATTTGGCCAATGAGATGGGAAAGGCTAGAGACTAGTAGCAAAGACTGATGGACACATCAGAAATTGTCATACTCTCTATCTAGGATGGCACAGTCCAACCACTTGATCTGGGATCAATTATAGTGAGGTTTCAGGCCTCCTGCTAACTTTGGGTCAGATGAACCAACTTCGGGTTGGTTGGAGACTCTTTGTGAGTCCTATAGAGGTTTCAGACCTCTGGGTTGAATCTGTTAGCCAGGTATGATGTCTTTGTGACTGACCCACTTTTATTCTGAAATAAAGAGGCCAGCAAAGCAAGTTATGGCGGGATGACACACGATGTTTGGATTGCACTAGTGGACGGAGTTTTCCCTAGTTGAGAGGGAGTGTTAAAATTGGACAACTAGGTCCAAACTCTGAGTTGTGCTACTCAGATGATGATCCCAATATTTTTATTGGATTCCTCTTTCGGAGAGGTGTAAGATTGATCTAAAGATCATCTCGATCGGATGAGAAGAACATGTAATTTGAATTTATTCCACTGTTGTGCTAGGTCAGCCTGGAATAAAATATAGACTTAAATGTATTAAAGGATGTGTCACAAACCCCCAAATATTCCTATATATTGGAGAGACTTAGAGTTCATTTGACACACATTGGTGTAGAAGAATTCTCTCTCTTTGGATATCATTGGAGTTGTGATATATATGGACTGTTCTTTTTTTGGGTTGTTCTGGGTTATATGTGTGACACGCTTGGCTGAATGACCTATTGGAGACTTTGTTGGTTGAAGCATCCTGCTGATCGCCGTAACGCCACCATTTCCTATATCTATTTTGGCTTGTCTTCTATTGATCTATTAGCATGTTCTATCTTCTTCAGTATTGTGCCCTAATCTGAAATGGCATAGAACATCTGCAGAAATTAACACTTTCTTTTGGAATGATACCTAGAAACAACTCCGCGGGCTAAAGAAAAGGGAAGAATTCAGGGAGTTAGAACTTTTACTTCTGATCATGGTGGAAGCAAGGTGGTTTCTTAATAAAAGGAGAACCAAAACACTTCACAGTGGAGAGAATGGAAGAAAAAATAGGACTAGCCAAAACATCAAGCAAAATATCCATAGGATAGCCTAAGAGAAGAACTTCGGGAAAGAAAAATCAAGTTAGCCTAGGAGCCTAGCAAGTTATGGTGGGGCTATCAAAGAAAAGGCATGCTCTCCCTAAATGAAGCCTACTCTCTGATGGTAGGGCATAACAACTTAGAAAGAGTGCCATGGTGGAAAATATGGACCATTAGCCTTTGGCCCAAAGTAGCTCACTTCCTCTGGCTAGTTGGAAGGAAATAAATGTTGACTCGGGATCAAACTAGGAAAAAAGGGTACCAATTTCTATCCTACCGTCACCTATGTGGAAACTGGAAGGAGGATATGGAACATAATTTAAACACATGTGCATATGTAGAGGTAGTATGGGCACACATCTCACCAGTATTTATTTATAGCAATCAAAATCTAGACGATCTAGTGGCTACTTTTAAGCAATGGAGAAATAACATTTTTCAAGAATATTGTAGTTAATAGAGCATGGATTCTAGTTGAAGTTTTTACCACATGGGCCAAGTGGAAACACCATAATGGGATATTTTTCAAGAACAAGAGGAAAAAATAGAGAACACATGGGAGGTAATGAGACATAATGTCAAAGAAACATTCATAGTAGAAGCCTGGTCTATGGAATATTGGAAGGTAGATTAACAAGAGGTGGTAATATTGAGGAAATTGGAGCTAGGCCCAATATGAGTTCTCCTACAAAAATTAGAAGTCCAAAGATTAGTAGTAATTCTCTCATCCACTTTACCCCCTCCCCCCCCCATGATCCCCCCACCATCGAGCTTTATCAAATTAAATTTTGATGGGGCCTCAAAGGGGAACCTTGCTATTACTTGATTCCGCAGTTTTTTATAGAGGTGAACAAGGAATACATAACAATAAATTTTTAGATTTGTGGGACTACAATAAATAACATGGCAGAGTTTCAGCCAGTGGAAAGCAGTCCCTAAATAATGATTACAAAATATTATTGAAAGCTACAAATTCATGGTGATTTGACGATGGTAAACATGACTTCTTAGAAACTCATTTATGGATCAATGCCTTCCAAATTTGAAAAAAGTGGGCACTTGGAACTATTAATAGACCACATTAGTTAACTGATCCTTCAACCAAATTACATTATAGTCTTGATCCAGGTGGCCGATATTGGTGGCCACCCTCCTATTCCATCTAGACCCCCACCATCATTTCTTTCATATTTTCAGTTTCAGCACAACTTACTATTTTTAACAGTTTTTTGGGTCCTGAACTTTTGGAACTATTTTGAGGCTGTAATTGACGTTTTCTGGGAAAACCGGGGGAAACATGGAAGTTAGTTTGATGTTGCTGACATTAAAATTTTTAGTCCTTAGACATCTATTTCTAACAAGGTATTGAGCGTCTCAAACATAGATCATATGCCAAAGTTACATCCTTGGGAATTTGATGTACCAATTTACCTAAACGAGGCCCACAGTTTTGGTGCTTCATCTCTTAGGATTAGGTTTTTAGATGTTTAGGGTTTTTTGTTGTTTCTAAAATATAAATAGGCCTTAGAGCCTCATTTTAATGTAGTTCGTAGGCCTATATATGCCACATCTCTTCTCAGAGATAAGCTACCAACGCCCTAGCTAGTTTATTTCCATTCTGTCTGTAAGCATATTTTTGTTATTTGATATTAATGAAATGAAGTGTTATATCCACCACATATTTGTATTTAGGGTTATATTTGTATTATGTTGTGTTCCTACATAAATTTGGATCAGTGGCATCAGAGTCATTTTCTCTTTCTCTGTTTTTCTTTTCATATCCCCAACGAGGTCATGGTATTAGGAGTTAAGGCTTGACGTGGTTGAACCCTTGCAAGATCAGCCCCGCAAACCCTGACGACCTCCCATGGCAGAGGAAAATAAAGATGAGGGAGGAGGAGAGCCTATAAAAATATTGCTCGAGGAGGCCCTTGAGAAATAGAGGAACGTGATGATGGATGACTTTTCCTAGATCCTTCAATGGCTGCCCACCGGCAGTGCATCTACATCCAGCAGCCACTTTGGAGGTGCTACTCCTTTCAAGGTATAAGTCAGCTTTCACATTCCTGTATGTGAAGGCCAAATAGATGTATACAATGTATATATATGGTTGAATTTGTTCGAAGGTTATTTCTCATTCCATGTTTTCTCTGAGCAAGAAAAGATTATTTTGCACTCCTTAAAGCAGCCCCCCATGTCAAAGACTGATTGGAAACCTACTGTGAGAAAAAGGATGTGAGGGAACCCTCTCTCTTCTCAAACACACAAACTTGAAATTCATTCTGAGACAGCATCAGGGAACAATATTACCTAATGGGAAACTATGAATAAAAGTACACCTAATGGACCACGGTGCGACAGCAAAGGGATCAAGATGTGCACGAACTGACGAATTTGTTCCATACCATACGCAAAAAGTTGGGTATTAAATATTCAGAGATATATTTGGTGCTCAAGTACCATAGCTATTTTCGCAGATACATTTAGGAGGAAATTTAGTTCCTCGACATTACCTCGCTTGACATGGCATATCACTATGCTGCCAAGTTCGAGCAGAAATTTAAGTAGGAGAAGTGAGACTTTGGATTTGCGAATCTGAAGCTAGAGAAAGGCACCCCTAAACCACATAACAAGGGGAAAATCCAAAGCGGGGTGACTCAGAAAAACACCACAAATCCAAAGAAGGACATAGGGAAGTGGTGTCAATTTCATAACAACCCCACTCATACCACAAATGAGTTTCGGGCCAAAAATTCGTTGGTGGTCAAACTGAGGGCACCCAAATCAGATGCATGTTACGATCCTCAGTCGAAACTAGACAAGAGTGATGAAAAAGGGAAGAATATCAATGATGTGGATCCTAGTGCCATTGTTTCCACCACTAAGCTCTAGAGGGAGGATCCCAAGGATCTAGAGGAGCGGTAGTGCCTCTTATATTCACATATGTGGGTGAAGGGTTCTCCACTGTAATTCCTTATCGATAGCAGAAGACAAAAAAACCTCATTTCAACAAAGGTCGTGAAACGGATCGGCATACCGGCCATAGCATACCCACAGTGTATACCATTGGGTGGCTTCACTAAGGAAGATATTGCTACATCCGCTAGTAGCATCACCTTCCGTACAACATCAAGCCATTCACGGATGAGGTATTGTACGATGTTTCTCCTCTTTATGTGTTTGATGTATTATTGAGCCAACCATACTTGTGGAACCAACATGTTGTATATGAGTCTAGGCTTCATTACATTTCTATTACTTTGGGAAATAAATTGTACAGGATATCGGAGGTAGTACTGCCTCCTGCCATCTCTTTAACTACTGTAAAACAACATAGTAAGATTGTTTCCCAAACCATTACTTTTATTTTCATTACTATTTGCCCATAAGGCAAGAATAATATTGTGTCCACAACCTTGAAATAGGGCTCCCCTGCATGGCAGTAGTAGATGGAAAAAGTCATGGAGGAATACGAGGAGATTTTCTCCTCACCGATAGAGGTTCCTCTACACTATCAAGTTAAGAAATCCATTGATCTAGCCCCAAGCATACTGCTGCTTGATGTTTCCATACCTCATGTGACCACATAGTTAGAATCCACACATGTACTATTTGAGTTTGATAAAGGAACCAAATTTATTAAACACATCCAGCACATCTGCTAGCAAGTCCATAGCATCTTTGACAAATCTAGTGCGATGATTAGCGTCGAGTGCCACACAACTTCCACGTGGGTGACAAAGTGGGGTTACATTTTAAAAATGAGAACCTCTCAGACCCCACTGCAAGCTTCTCCTGCTCCAATATGAGCCATACACCATCACCAAGGAATGTGGCTCACAGGGGACCAAGTTAAGTAGAATTTTCATCATCTCATGGAGGAAATCAACACAATGGGGACCATTGCTTCCTAACAGGGGAGGAATGATCCAAGTGGATATTAGTGGCCACCCACCTATTCCATTTGGACCCCCACCATTTGGACCGGAATGCACAGATCAAAGACTTGGAATTTGAGTTAGAAAGGTCTAAGGATATCATTCACTTTTTGCAGATGCACAAAAAACAAATGAGTAAACAATTGGCCATCTATGAAGAAAGGGCACTCAACTATCATAAAGAGGCTCAAAGATCACAGTGCAGTTGGAGGAATACATGGGTACTTATGAGGAGTATAGTGGTGAATAAGGCCAGACTAGAAAGAGACCTAAGACTATGGGTCCTAGGAAAGCATTGGCAAAGCAGAGAGAGGAAGAATCAACACAAGCAGAAGAATTTACCCTCACCAAACTCCTTGCCATGGAAATTGAGAATAATAGGGATTCATGGCTTGAGAGAGCAAACATACATCTAGAGGCCAAACTGGAGAAGGCCAACAAAGAGTTGAGCTTGCAAAGGAGAATGATTGAGCACTATAAACGGAGAGATCACTTTGCAAGGAAAAAGCTCAAAACTGCCCAAAATGGGAACTCGACACCAAATGATGAAAAACACCAATCTAGGCTAGGAATTTTGGACAAAGTTTCACTACATTTCTCTAAGGACACATGAGGCACCTACCTACCAATTTTGAGAGCAATTGAACAATTTTTTTTTTTTTGCAAATTTTGACGTTACGAGCGCAGCACACCATGTGTTGTGATTTTTCCCAGGGAATCCTCAGGAGGATCATCTTAAATTTTTGGATTCCCCATCATTAGAGGAGTATTATCACCAAATTTCAGCTTATTTCGAGTTGTTTCGATCCCTCAAAAGGGTCAAAAATGCTCATTTTTCACCTTTCTGCACATTTTTCTGAACATGTTCTACACTCCTTTTAGTCTTTGGTTTTTCCAATTTTTGGGCAACGTGCAGAGGCCATATTGAAAACCTAAAGATATATCTAGAAATTATACTTCAATGGCTTTCCAACGAGCCATCTCGGAGCCTTTTTTGACATCAGGAAGGCCTCCAAAACACTACTGCAAAAAGGCCTATTTCTGCGCTGCGCTCTTGGCAAGTTTTCAAATTTTTGACACAGTGTGTTGCGCTCCTATGTGTGACTGGGTAGAATGTGCATTTGGAAAGTTTTCTTAGGCATGACAGGCCTAAAAGTCAATTTTATTTCCATTTATAGTTGGAAAATATATTTATTAGATATTTTTGTGCCTTGGGCTTTACAAAGCCTCAAGGATAACTTAGGATATTTCTTTTCGGCCAATAGGCTTCTAGATACTCTCTCTGGCTCTCCTTTTCCTTGTTTGTTATATAAGGCATGAGGATTCATTGTAAACAGTTGGGACTTGATGTGTTTAAGAGAAATACATGGTTTTATGAGCTTGGAGAAGAAATTGGTTTTATGAAGTGAATGAATGGCTTGTTTGGCTTGATGATGGAGAATCTTGTTTGTAGGATTCCATAGCTTGGTGAATGGCGATGTTTTATTAACTTGTTAATGTTTTCTTGTCCTCATTTCTATTTCATTCTTCTTGGTTGCTATAGATCAGCAAAGTATAGGTTGAGACATGCTCATGGATGCACCTCAAACCTCCTGTTTGTTATAGCCTTGATGTTTTCCTCTTTTAGTCATCTTAAGGAATTCTTGAATGCTCCTTAGGTCCACTAAAACTTTTTTTTTGTTTCATGAATTTTTAGTATGCTAGCTTATAAATATGATTCATGGTATGCCCTGCTTATTTAAAGTTTTCAAAACCCTATTTTAAATCTTCTCTATGGAATATTGATTGATTAGGTTAAGACAAAGAGGTCTCGTTTCGAACTTTCCCTTTTCCCATGCTTCCCAACCTATTACACAGTTCCCAATAACTTGATATATGTTGTTTAGGAGTTCATTATCCATAAATTGAGTTGTTTTCTTTTATCTTATGTGTTTTCCCAAAAACTTGAAGGTGAATTTCTAAAGTTAGGAGTTCTAATGCTTCTATGTTTTGGTGGAATGTTCATCTTGCATGTTTATCAGTTTGAGTATTGTTCATAGAGATTAATGGTTTTACCTACCTCATAAGTTATTTCTTCAGACTGTATGTGTTTAAGACCTCTTAGTTTTTTCCTAAACTTGATGTCCATTACACCTCATACAACACCCAAAGGATCCATTAACCTTGCTAAATCGGCCCTACAATACACTCTTTTTCACCATTTAGACACCCGTGACTTCATCTGACCCCATAGCCCTATTGATTTGATAACCTCTCATTTCCATCTTTCCTACTTGATCATCTTACCCGAACCCAAAACAAACAAACAAATTACACTTAACAACTAGCCTAAAATCAATCATCCAAAGTGAACTATGTTCACATCCTTCGCATAATAGAGAGAGCCCTCTCTGAGTCTAGGAAGGCTAGGTCCTAGGACTCCAAAGACTGGGTTTATGTTTCCATGTCATTTTTTCTACCAATGTGCCAAATCACGGGACCACAACATAATGGCAATCACGATGTGACATTCTGAGTTCATAACAATCTAAATATCCCTTTAGGAATCCAGAATCCCTTCATCAAATAGTATCCTATGATTTATAGCTACCTAATCACTATCATTAACACAATGGTCATTATGATGTAATCTCTAATGTCAGTTGAAAACTAAGTATCCCTTAGGACTTCAGAAACCTTCATCAAATCATAGAGAAATTAACTTATAGCCTAAGAGTAGAATCTAACTTTTTCACCATCTTATAAAAATGATGACTCAACTATAGGACACTCTTACATACCTTAAGGGCTGCATATAGAAACTAATAAAAAACCCCAAAACATTTTTAGATTGGATTTTGTCAGTTATTTTGGTGGACCATAGACAACATATCCTCAAAAAAACTAAAAATATCCACCTGGCGACTCCACTAGACTCTAGTAGGCCTTCTAATTTTTCCAAGTATCTATAGACTCCTGTAGGACTGCATCAAACCAGCCCTGAGAAGTCTAGAAACCTAGTCACAAACTGTGCGAGTTTGATAGCACCTGGAGAGGTCAACCTTCTGAAAGAAGTCATAAAATTTTAGCCTCTTTAAATTTTGAATTTGAAATCTAGCCCCACGAATAATCAATACCAGATCTCATCTGGATCTAAACCCTCCTATTATAGTTGATGACCTAGAAAATATTTTGTGGAAAACTTCTGAAACTAGAAACTTAGCTAGTAATAGGACCATTCATAAAGCAATCTCTATACCTGAACATCTTACAGCATTGCAAGATCCCTAGTTTGACTTGTGCCATATAAAAAACCTTTTCAAGACCAAGTCAAAAAGTAGGATCGACCATATCGACCTTGAGCCCATAGACTTGCAGTAGAGTCTTAGTAGAGAAGTTTCCCCTTCCACACCACCTGATTTCCAACTTCTCCACAGCTTTAGCTCTTTTCACCCCAAGTATACTCAGAATCTATTTTTTGGTCAGAGTACATCCACCACACCCATTCACACCTCCATTTTGCAAACCAATCCATCTCATATTACAAATCCTCCACTTGTAAATCCACCATTAGCTTCCACCATGGCAGCATGGTATGCACCACTTGTGTTACCACAACCATTAGTACCTTTCCAAAATGATTACCAATCCAAAATCCCACACTTCATCGGGGTTGAATCCACTACTGTCCAACAACATGTAGATAGAATGAATGATTCTTTTGACTACATGGAATTAGAAGAGGAAACCATGAATATGAGGATATTTTCCCAAAGTTTAGGTGGAGAAGCTAAGAAATGGTTTGAAATCCTAACTCCCAATAGCATACATGACCTTCCTTCCCTTTACTAAACTTTCATAAAAAAATGGGAAATCAAGAAAAACCCTCTTCAAATCCTCTCGAAATATAGCAATCTTAAAAGAAACACTGGGGAAAGTGTCCAAGAATATTACACTAGGTTCAATAGTGTTTACAACGCACTACTGCCAAACATGAAACCCCTATTAGGCCTAGCCTTAGCTAAATTCCCAGAGGTTTTTGACCTCGACATGGCCTATCAACTAAGAGAAAGAGAGCCCCTAACTCTAGAAGACATGAAAAAAGGAGCTATAAGTGTAGAGGCAAACTTAATTGAAAAAAGAGCTAGGCTAAGATCATAAAAGAGAGTAACATACAAAGATGACACCATGCCCTCCACCTCCTCATCTAATTCCAAGATGGACAACTTTATTAGGACCATGGAAATAATGATGGAGAGAATAAGCATAAATGAAAGAGCACCCCCTAGGGAAAACCAAACAAATCCAAAAAACAGAAACCGGAATCAAAATTTTAGAAGAGACCTGCCCCAAAATAGACCAAGGGAAAATGATCAACAAATCAGGCCATCCTTCCAAGATAACTATGTTGACGAAGGGGAAAGAGATATTGAACAACTAGATGAGAATCATCTAAACTTAATAGGCTATGACAGTAAGGGTGAGGTTTTTCTCACAAAAGAAGAACAAGGTTTTTTCTCCTCAAACCAAGATGAAACAATCTATGAAGATTCCAAAGACCATGAATTGGGATTATAAAATGCCATAATGGAATTCCATAGACAATATGATCTTAGGAGTAATAAAAACCAAGACAACTCTAGGAAAAACAACTTAGACACTGTTGTTAATAAAACTCCCAAAAACATTCTTAAAAGAACAATAGACAATAAAATTACCATGGCTAAGAAAATTGATCCCAACAAGGATAAAACTAGCCAACCAGGAGTTGACACAAGCTGTCCCAGCACATATGCTAGTGGCTCTGACAAAACTCTAATGACAAAAGCCCTGAATCAAAATCAACAAATTAAAAATGTGGAAAAATTGATGGCTGATAAAACTGATGTAAATATGTTTAAAACTCAAGTACCTTTTAGTTTTGAAGGAGAGATTTCTAAAATCAAAATAATCATCCCTCTCACTGAACTAGTAGCTCACGATATGTACCACTCCAAAGTTTTGAAAGTTTTGAACATAGGAAATGATACCAATACTCTAAATTTAATAGATGATAAACTAGAGCTGTTGTTTGGACCTGAAGTAGATGGAAAATACCAAGAAGGAGTCATTCCCCCATTCTATGTTAGCCTAAACATACATGACAAAATCCTACATAATTCCATGCTAAACTCTGGTGCCTCTCACAAGCTCATGCCGAAGGTAGTGATGGAAAGATTGGGCCTAGAAATAACCAGGCCCTATAAATATATGTATTCCTTCGATTAAAGAAGAGTTAAATTCTTGGGACTGATCAAGGACTTATGTGTCAATATTACACAAATCCATGCTAAGAGGCTAGTCATGGACTAGTCATGGCTAACATTCCCCCCAAATATGGCATGCTTTTGTCCCGATCTTGGGGAGCCAAACTTCTGGGGAACCTCCAACTTGACATGTCTTATGCTACTATCCATATTTTCAATCAAAATAGAAGATTGTACTGAGAATCCCACATGAAATATATGGCGAGTAGCCTAGATAGGCCTAACAACACCTCAGTTTATTCTATTTACTCAGATTTGGATTATTTTATCTTGTATAATGAGAATGAGATTAGTGGACAAGTAAAAGGAAGTGAGAAAGAGCTAGGCCCACCAGAACACTCATACTCACCCTCAAATGAGGAAAATGATAACCAAAACTCTATCATCCTTGAACACCAACTCAATGATAAACATGAAATAGAAACACTTTGGAACATGAGCTTTGACTGTTCATGTGGCAAGGCTAGTTCAGGGGCTATTTTTTGGATACATAACACAAATGAGGGCCATTCGTACAGATTAGAATTTCAATGTACTAATAACATTGCATAATATGAGGCTCTCCTCCTCAGTTTACACTTGATTGAAGACTTAGGAGCTAAGAAAATATCAGCCCAGAGAGATTCAGAGTTGGTCATTAAATAGATCAAAGGTGAATACTCATCCAAGAATCCAAGATTAAGAGAATACAGAAATGCAGCCCTAGACCTCCTCAAAAATTTCAAGAAATATGAGCTCACCTACATTCCTAGAGCCCAAAATAGCCTTGCCAATGAGCCCACCTTTGCTGCTAGAAATTTCCAAATACCACTTGTAAATGAACAAAACCCTATCAAATTAAAACCTCCTCCTATGATACCTAACAACATTAATCATTGGCAAGTATTTGAGGGTGATGAAAAAATTTATTATTTCCTACAATCTAGGAATGAATTTACATTGACTAAACCTAGCTTAGAACATGAGGAAGATGGTCCTATTGAAGGTAGAGATCATGAATCAGAGTTGTCCTCTTTTGTTGATATAAATCTGGTCACACATCCTTATAAAGCTGAGATGTCTGAGGACCTAGACCAAAGAGACCTTGAAGTATTACACTGGAAAAATGACACATTACCAAGAGGCCTTGCACCTTTGGAAGATTTGTTTGATTTTAATGATGTACCTAAAAAACCAAAGATAGAATATACTGAGGCCGATGTAGAGGAATACAACATAGGAAGCACAAGGCAACCTAAAATGATCAAACTTTCTAAGACCCTTCCTCCTCACGTAAAACAGAAATATATTCAGCTCTTCAAGGAGTTTAAAGATGTGTTTGCATGGGGGTATCAAGATTTAAAATCTTATGACACAATCATTATTCAACACAAAATCCCTCTCAAGGAGAACCGGAAACCTTTCAAACAAAAGTTAAGAAGAATAAACCTGTCCTATTAACTCTATTTGAACAAGAGATAAAAAAGATGTATGACGTCGGAATAACAGTTCCCCTCAGATACTCTGAATTGGTTTCCAACCTTGTGTCAGTTAGGAAGAAAATTAGAGAGATCAGAATTTGCATTGACTTTAGAAATCTGAATAATTCCTCCTTGAAAGACAACTATCCCTTGCCTAAAATGGACCAAATACTTCGAAAGGTAGTTGGTTCTAAAATAATCTCACTACTCGATGGTTTTTCCAGTTACAACCAAGTGCTAGTATTCTCGAGTGATCAACACAAACTTGCCTTCACCACTCCTTGGGGCACATTCATGTATGTTAAAATTTTGTTTGGGTTGATGAATGCAGGGGCCAATTTTCAAAGAGCCATGGACATAGCCTTTTTAGAAGACATAGGCTACTTCATAGTCATTTACCTTAATGACATCATTGTTTACTCTAAGATCGATGAGGAGAACTTAGTCCACCTAAGAAAAGTTTTCAAAAAATGTAGGAAATATGGCCTGTCTTTGAATCCCAAGAAAACATTGTTTGGTATCGAGGAAGGAAAACTCCTCGGCCACATCATCTCTGAAGAAGGAATCAAAATAGACCCCAAAATAATTGAAGGCATATTGCAAATCAGACATCCCAGAAACATTAAGGAATTGCAATCCTATATTGGGAAAATTAACTTCTTAAGAAGATTCGTCCCCAAACATGCGGAACTCTTGAAAAATATTACAGACATGCTAAAAAAGAGGTAGGATTTAAGTGGAATTTGGAGGCCAAAAAATCTTTCGAACTAGTTAAAGAAGCACTCACCCAAACACCAATTCTAATAAGTCCTGATTTCACAAAATACTTCTATATTTTCTCATTTGCATTTGAACATACTATGGCTACAGTGTTGTTACAAAAAAACACAATGGGACAAGAACAACCCATAGCTTTCTTTAGAAAATATCTTAGGGATGCTCTCTTAAAATATAGCATCATGGAAAAATATGCCATCGCATTAATAAAAGCATTGAAACACTTCAGAGCATATATCTTGCATTCTCATATTATTGCTTTTGTTTCGTACACAATTGTCAAATATATCTTAAATCAGGATCCTGATGGTAAAAGGGGAAAGTGGATTGTTATTATTTTAGAATATGATTTAGAAATGAGACCCACTAAACCAGTTAAAGGAAAATCACTTGCAAAACTCATTGCTGAAACAAATCTCCACGCATTAGATATGAATTTTGTTGACTCTTTAGAAGAACAAGAAGAATGCACAGCTCCTCATGTTGAAGAAGTATTTTTAAATTCACCTTGGTATGTTGATATTCTTTATGTGTTATTTTATCTTAATTCTCCTCCTACCTTATCAAAGACAAAAGCAAGAATCCTGAAACAAAAATATTTAAAATTCTACATTGTTAGATGGAGTTCCATAGTGGAATAATCCTACTAGTATATTGCTTAAATGTTTGCTTGAGGATGATGCAGGAAAGATCATGCATGAAATGCATGAGGGAGAATGTGGGGGCCATCTTTACTAGAAAACCACAGCTGACAAGATCCTTAGAGCTAGTTACTATTGGCCCACCCTGTTCTCTGACACCCACAAACTAGTCATGACGTTCCATAAATGCCAAATTTTCGATGGCAAGAGAAAGCTTTTACTTTTTCCTTTACATCTGATCATTTTTGAAGCTCAGTTTCAACAATGGGGTTTAGACTTCATTGCAGAGATCCACCCTTCTTCATCTTCCCAACACAAATGGATTCTCACTGCTACTGATTACTTTACCAAATGGATAGAAGCCATCCCCTCTAGGAATGCCACTGATTCTGTCATTATCAAATTTATTGAGACCAACATTCTATCTAGATTCGGTTGCCCCAGGAAAATCATTAAAAACAATGCAGCTGCCTTTACATCCAATAGAATGGTTGACTTCTGTTATAAATATCACATCACATTAGGGCATTCCACATCTTATTACCCTCAAGGTAATGGATTAGCCAAGTCCTCTAATAAAATCCTGTTCAATATCATTAAGAAGCTTCTGGAACAAAATCAAAAGGCATGGCATGGAGAGCTGGTACATGCACTATGGGCTATTAGACTAACCACCAAGAAATCAATCGGTATGTCTCCCTATCAATTAGTGTATGGCATGGACGCCATTTTCCCGACATCTTTGGGAGTCCCGGTGATGAAACTGTTACAAGAATTACAATAAAAAAAAATTACATGCAAAGGAGGTTGAACCAAACTATCCATTTATAGAAGACAAGAGAGAAGGTGTACAAAAAGACACAGTTAGTACAGGAAAATATGAAGAAAATATTTGACAGAATAACGAAGGAAAACGATTTCCAGATTGGATTTAAGGTGCTGAAGTGGGACTCAAGGAGAGAAGATAAAGGTAAACATGGTAAGTTTGAAAACTTGTGGAAAGGGCCATTCATTATCAGTTCAACTATAGGAAACAATGCCTTCTTTTTACAAGAACCTGATGGAACTGAAAAATTTGGAGGTCGTTTTAATGGGAGGACACTAAAACACTACTTTTGTCAATATTCCTAGCTTTAATTTTTCACTCATTGTACATATCATTGTTTGAAGAAAAGGCCAAAAAGAGAGAAAACACAAAAAACATTAAAAAAATAGAAAAGAGGGTTGATTTTAAAGAAAAGGTATAGCCCCATACCTAAAAAATAGTAATACCGAAAGTGTGCAAGTCTAAATGCCACTACTGGTGCAAAAAGAATGTCTTGTTTAGCTATATAGCCTAATCATGGCTGAACATGTTTTAAATTTATTATTGATATGTTAGTGAAAAGAATGTTGGTCAAAACACTGAAGCTTGACTTGTCAAAGAAAATATATTAGGAAGAAATTTATTGGTTCCATATGCCCAAAACAGAACCAAAGAGAAAAACAAGGATGAATAGAAAACTATGTATCTTAGCCCTTATTTTTATACTCTTATTTTGTAAAAAAAAACATTTGTGTGCAGCTTGTTTTTATGCCACAAACCCATGATAAATCAGATTGTCTAATCCTAATTTAGTCATGTTTTCAATTTCATGTTTTTAGCTTAGTGAATGAATCCTGTCAAACAGTTTAACCTTGACAGTTGAATAGAATCGGTAGAGAATCAAAGCATTTCAATAGCCTAATCTAAACTCCCAGAAGAGATAAGTGTAGAAGTAGATAGTTTGTTTTCACTTTCAAAATAAAAATGTCAATGGTTTTCTAGTTCAAGTGCACCCAAGGAAGAAAAATGTTAGTCGAGTAGGTTGTGTAGGTAAAATTTAATTTGAGCTAATAATGCTTTCATATTTTCAAAATCACTACTTCAGGGAAAGCAACGGCAAAAGAAAAAAAAAATCCACCCAACGGACGAGGCAGTAGTCTTCATAAACCAGAGATTTGAAATTCTGGACACCTCCTAAAAAGGAGCTGCCCTCCACAAGTGGAGCCACTATTAGTCATCAGTAATTTTTTCTTGTTTAGATGACTAAATGCTTTCTCCTAGATTTCTAGAAACAGAATTCAAGAATCATATGAGTCCTAGAAAACTCCTCAAAGAGAAATTTTTCACTTTCCCACTTCCTTGCTGAAGCATGGCCAATATATCACCCAGACAAGACCAAATCTTGGACTGATGTCCCACACTCTCACTATATTTTCCACCTCTGCCTACAACGCTATGTCTCTATTTTCCTAAGCCCTCTATTTTCATACCTTATTTCGCCAAGTAAACCAAATTTTTTCCCCTACCCATCAAGTGCCTCAAGCGATGGTGGTTCCAAAACTCCCTTTCTAAAATCCATTTGAAGTAAAACAAGGTTTTCTAGTTGTCTAGGATGGTTGTGCATGATAGAGTGTCAAAATCTTGTCTCCTCATCTAAACCCTGATTCAAGTTTTCAGTCAAAAACCTATTCCAAGGATATTACAATAAGTCAAATAGGGTCACCTAGGTTATGCACTATCATGTTTCTAAAATCAATATTTCCATAGGTATTCAAAGGTGAAGTCAAGAGAACATAAGGATGAGGCCTATCGTTGTCCAAATAACATCAAAGACCTCCAAAGGTATCCTTTTGATCAAGCAGTAAGCCTGCAAAGGAGAAATTTACCATGTCCAAGCATTTCTGCAGTAATGTTTTGTAAATGGTCAACAACAAAAATAGAGGCAAAGAAGGAGAGCAAAAAATCTCACAAAGGCATCCGCAACTGGTATCAAGATACAAACAGGCTTAAGTTTACATGGAATATCATGTTCTCATGAGAGAGTGTTATGAAGTGTTGGCCATCAAAAGGTCCATGCAGGTCCTAAAAGACATTGACACATAAGCAACATTATACATCAATAAAAAAGATCATTAAAACATTGTTTGGCCTCAAGCATGAATCTTTTATAGGGACAACTACCCTTTTATTACATTCTTGCAAAGAATACCAAAAAGCCATTAGATTAGCCATGAGGTAAGGTAAAAGAGGAGGATCATCATAAGAAAACCACTCACAACAAAAAAGAAAGCAGCAAGTATCCCTAAACACTCAGAAGCTTGGGAAGATAGACAAAGAGGGTCAAAATAGTGACAAAGAAACCTCCTTCATCACAACAGATGGTTTCAAGGGTTTTCCAACTACCTTATACACTTTGGTAGACAAGCACTATACTCCACAAGGTCAAAGGAAAGAATGTTTCAAATACAGAATATCAATCATAAGGAGAAATGACAAAATGATCAGTTTTCTTGTATAAGTGTTAAAATAAAAAACATGTTCTTTTTCCAAAAAGGGATGAGAGGCATAGGTTTGGTGTCTTTAGGAAGGTTTTCAAAATTAAAAAGAGCCTTAAGAGGCCCCCAGCAGTAAGAAAAAGTGAAAATGTTTTAATCAAATTGCCCACCTACAGGTTCAAAAGAAGACAAAGGCACAATGAGAAAAAGTGAAAAGAAATGAACATTATTAAAGTGAGTTGTATTTCTAGTTTTCCAAAAAAGCATAAAACCCCTAAAAAGCAACATCTCCTCGCTCTGTTGCTCATTTACACACACAGTGAGGGTTTTCAAAAAAATTTGCCAAAGTCATCGGGCAAAATTTTCTGGGCGTTGCGCTCCTGTAGAGTCGCGCTGCGTGCCTATAGCGTCTCCCTGTGTTAATTTACACTACGCGTTGCGTGCCTGAATATTGGTGTTGTGCTCCTGCGTTTGTGCTCGACATTCAAACACTATATGACACGACATTCAGGGGTGGCCTTAGCCATCCAACCACCTTGTTGTGCTCCTACCATTGCTCCGAACGCTAAAGGACATCACGTTCAAGGTGACCCGAGCTTCCCGACTACTATGTTGCGCTCTTGCAACTACTCCAAACGCTTAACGACAACAGGTTCAGGGTGACCCAAGCCACCCGACCACTGTGTTGTGCTCCTACCACTACTCTAGACTCTGCACGACACCACATTTAGGGTGACCCAAGCCGCCTAACAACCGTGTTGCACTCCTACCACTGTTCTAGACTCTGCATGACACCACGTTTAGGGGTGACCCGAGGGCACTGTTTTTTGGCCTACTTTTTGAGCCATTTTCTCTGCTGTGGAGGCGCTTCAAGAGGTATTTTGAACCTTTTCCTACATATGCATGGTTTCCTAAAGATAAGGCCACTCATAAATTTGAAAATTGGTGTTATAGAAAGCAAGGAAATACTTAAAAAACACTTGGCCTACACTCTTCTAATGCCTTGACCTAGTTAGAAAACTCATAATATCCTTTAACCCCTTTCCACATCATTTCACTAGTAGTACCTTTTCTCTTTAAGGATCTCGAGGCAGGGGTAAAGAAAGACAAAATGTCTAAAGAAGAGAATGTTGACATAGATGAGGCGACTCAAAGACCTAAAAAGAAACAAAGGAAGGGAGGGATGCCAAATAGGTTTGAACCAATAAACACTGAAGAGTTGATAACCTCCCCTACTATTTTGGCGTGTTTTCAAGAGTTGGGCTACTATGAATTCTGTAAAAGGGTACAAAAGCTTCAGAGTCACTCGCAGTTGACCAAGCTCTTTGCCCTAAACCTTCATAACAACAAGTACACCTAGCTGGGGTAAAATTTGAGTTGAATGCCTATGCCATATCTATGGCCACTGGAATTCTGTGCATAGGAGAAAGGTGGTTCAAACAAAAGTATCTAGACCTAAGCCACTATCGCCTATTCTTGAAACCAAGTTGTCAAGCTGACTGTAAAACTATGTTCCCCTTGTCACATCTATTGGACAGATATTCTCTCCTGATGAAGATCATTATGAAATACTTCACCTATGAGGGTAGATTCTCTAGATTCTATTCATACCACATAAGGCTTCTCATGCACTTCAGCAAAACCAAGCTACTACACATGCCCTACTATCTTTACAAAACTATTGAGAAAATGTCTTCCATCATGCAGAAAAGGCATCCATCCCAAAAAATGTCAAGCCTTTTTCATCATTCCCTGGTCAAAGTGATTGTCTCACACCAACTAGAACAACAAGGCATCCCCTAGGAGGTTTTCATCGCCCACGATGATTTCATAACTCCATAGCCCACTCCTCTGCAAAGTCTGACATAATCATCTCAAAATCCTCCTCACACCTCCATCACCTTCCACTGACCTTGGTTCATCTTCTTCACGTGAATCATCTCCTAAAATAGACCTTCCTCATTCACCTTCCCCTAAGAAATCAGAAAATGAAGAAAGCAGTGATGGCCAAGAAGAAACACGTGATGAAAAAGAAGAAAACAGTGAGGGAAAGAATGATAAAAATGAAGAAAAAAGTGAAGAAAAGGAAGGTGTCAGAGAGGGAGATAGCCAAGAAGAAATTAACAAAGGTAATGAAAAAGATTTGTGTGTTCATAAAGAAGAAAATAGAGTTGAAATTTGTGTTCCCCATAATGAGAAAAAGAGCCAAAACAGTGAGTCTTATGATGAAGAGAATGACACTGAGAATACCTATGAAGACATTGGGGAGGAAGCATATGAAAGAAATGAAGAAAAAAAAATGACAGTGACAAGAATGGCAAAGACATCCAATAAACAAAGTTTGAAGTTGTTTTATGTAGGAAAGAAAATGATTACAAGGGACCAACTAATGAAGATAATGAGCAGGGAAATGAAGGAGAGATCAACCAAAAGAACTCACCTAGTGAAAAAAGAAATGACCCTAATAGTGATGGGAAGACTAATGAAGGTACCCAAGACAGTGACCTTACAAAGAATGCAAATAGTGATACAAAGGATCAATTTGACAATGAATACAGTGGTTCAAAAGATGAGGAAGAGAACAATCATCGAAATGAAGATGTGCCCAACAAAGGTCAAGGCACCTCCAACATTGCAAAAATAGAGGAGGATAGTCCTAAGGATCTTGATAGTGATGATGGCATAAAGGATAGTGAAGATGCTGATCAAAAGGGCAACCAAGAGCAAGATAAGGAAGATGCACACATAGAGATCATCCATGAAGAGCAAAACAACCCTAAGGTCATTAGTGATGAAGCTTTGCAAGTAAAAATTGTTGCACATTTCACCTTTACCTATCAAAGAGGAGAGAGGCATGTGTTTGCTACCTCCAAAGAGCAAGGGGCCATGCACTCCTCCTCAAATCCAATGAAAGACAAAGGCAAAGAACAAGTGAAAGAGGAAGAGGACAATCATAAGGAAGAAAGATAATTTGAGCTCACTCACATAGATAGAGATGAGGAAAATGAGACAAGAATAGTAAACTCTCTTCTACAAGACCGGAATGCACATATCAAAGACTTGGAATTTGAGTTAGAAAGGTCCAAGGATCTTATGCACTTTTTTCAGATGCAAAACAAACGAATGAGTGGCCAGCTGGCCATCTATTATGCAAGGGTGCTCAAATATTGGAAAGAGGCTCAAAGGTCACAAGTGTAGTTGGAGGAATACATGGGTGCTTTTGAGGAGGATAATGGTGAATAAGGCTAGACTATAAAGAGACCTAAGACTATGGGTCTTAGGAAAGCATTGGCAAAGTAGAGAGAGGAAGAATCAGCCCAAGCATAGCAATTTCCCCTCACCAAACTCCTTGCCATGGAAATTGAGCATAATAGGGAGTCATGGCTTGAGAGAGCCAACATACATCTAGAGGCCAAACTAGAGAAGGCCAACAAATATTTGAGCTTGCAAAGGAGAATGACTGAACATTATAAACGGAGAGATCACTTTGCAAGGAAAAAGCTCAAAACTGCCAAAAATGAGAGCCTGATACCAAATGATGAAAAATACAAAGCTAGGCTTGGAATTTTCGCCCATGTTTCTCTATAGGTCTCCAAGGACCCATGCGGCACCTACCTAACAATTTTGAGAGCAATTGAACAATTTTTTGTTTTCTACAAATTTTGAGGCTAGGAGCACAACGCACCCTATGCTCTGCTTTTTCCTAGGGCATCCTTAGGAGTAAAGGCTTACATTTTTTGATTCCCCATCACTAGAGGATTATTCTCACCAAATTTCAGCTCAATTGGAGTTTTTTTGACCCCTCAAAAGGGTCAAAAACACTCATTTTTTCACCTTTCTGTCCACTTTTCTGAGCATGTGCTGCGCTCCTGGCAGTCTTGGATTTTTCAATTTTTTGGGAAAATTTTAAGGTCAGATTGGAAAAATAAAGGTAGATCTGGAAATTATACTTCAAGGGCTTTCCAACGAGCCATCTCGAAGCCTTTTTTGACAACGGGAAGGCCTCCAAAACATTACTGTAAAAGGCCTATTTCTGCGCTGTGCTCTTGGCAAGTTTTCAATTTTTTGACACATTGTGTTGCTCTCCTATGTGTGACTGGGTAGAATGTGTGTTTGACAAGTTATCTCAGGTATGTCAGGCCTAAAATTCAATTTTATTTCCATTTATAGTTGGAAAATATATTTATTAGATATTTTTGTGCCTTGGGCTTTGCAAAGCCTCAATGACAACTTAGGATATTTCTTTTGGGCCAATAGGCTTCTAGATACTCTCTTTGGCTCTCCTCTTCCTTGTTTGTTATATAATGCATGAGGATTGATTGTAAACAGTTGTGACTTGATGTGTTTAAGAGAAATACATGGTTTTATGAGCTTGGAGAAGAAATTGGTTTCATGAAGTGAATGAATGGCTTGTTTGGCTTGATGATGGAGAAGCATGTTTGTAGGATTCCATAGCTTGGTGAATGCTGATGTTTTCTTAACTTGCTAATGTTTTCTTGTCCTAATTTATGTTTCATTCTTATTGGTTTCTATAGATCAAAAAATTATAGGTTGAGACATGCTTATGGAAGCACTTCAAACCTCCTGTTTGTTATAGCCTTGATGTTTTCCTCCTTTAGTCATCTTAAGGAATTCTTGCCTTCTCCTTAGGCCCACTAAAACTTGTTTTTTGTTTCATGAATGGTTTTTATGCTAGCTTATAAATATGATTCATGGTATGCCCTGCTTATTTAAATTTTTCAAAACCCTGTTTTGAAGATTTTCTATGGAATATGGATTGATTAGGTCAAGACAAAGAGGTCTCGTTTCAATCTTTCCTTTTTCCCATGCTTAAAAACTTATTTAATAGTTCCCAATAAATCTATATATGCTATTTAGGCATTCCCTCTCGATAAATTGAGTTGTTTTTTTTATCTTATGTGTTTTCCCAAAAAGGCGAAGGTGAATTTCTAAAGCTAGGATTTCTAATGCTTCTATGTTTCACTGGAATTTTCATCTTACATGTTTATTAGTTTGAGTATTGTTCATTGAGATTAATGGTTTTCCCTACCTCATGAGTTATTGCTTCGGACTATATATGTTTAAGACCTCTTAGTTTTTTCCCAAACTTGATGTTCATTACACTTCATACATCACCCAAAGGATCCATTAACCTTGCTAAATTGGCCCTGCAATACACTATGTTTCATAATTTAGACACCCTTGATTTCATCTGACCCCATAGCCCTATTGATTTGATAACCTCTCATTTCCACCTATCCTACTTGACCATCTTACCCCTACCCAAAACAAACAAAAAAATTTCACTTAACAGCTAGCCTAAAATCAATCATCCAAAGAGAACAAGTTCACATCCTTAACATAATAGAGAGAGCCCTCTCTGAGTCTAGGAAGGCTAGGTCCTAGGAATCCAAAGACTGGTCTAATTTGGTTCTGTCGTTTGGTCTACCAATCTACAAAATCACAGGACCACAACACTAAATTTATTATAACATTTCGTGTAACCTATATTGTATTTTTCCAAAAAAATTAAAAAGGAATTTCTTTCTACTTTTCCAGGACGTAAGCTAATGCAAGATTTTGTGAGACCAATGCATTTTTTTTAACTTCATCATATATCTTTATTATCCAAGTTATTTATATTCAAGTATAGGAAATTTGCATATACACGTTACTACCATAGCTTGGTATTCATTCCCACCTTACTTCCGTATAATTAAAACATCAAAGTATTATGTTATCATGAGGCATTGTTTGATTAAGGCATGTGGTTTATTGTTATTTGGGACACATTATAAGTCGTAAGACTTCACATATGTTGTTGAAATCTAGAATTGTCTTCTTTTTTATATTCTTTTACCTTCATTTCAATCTTTTTGATGATAATTTTTCTACATTTTCAAGTTGAAATATCACTTTAGATATGCTCAGATATAATAAAAAAATTCATTAATTCCTGCTTTACAATCTATTTTTTCTTTGTGAAATCTAATCAAAACATTTCTATAGCTACCAAAATGAACTCATTATACAGCTAACCAAAATTTCTACAACTACATCCATGGTTAGAAAGGTTTTAGCGCATTTGATCAAGAATAAAGGATATAGGTAGATCTAAAATTTTTTACATATGCACATACACCTATTACAGAGATCTAAAAACTCATTGGGTTCTATAAATATGATGGTCAAACTAGAAGTCAACTCTGGTTATAATACTTCAACCTTACGAAAATTTTCAAGGAAAATCATGGCATCATTAATCGAGCGTGGAATTGAATGAGAAAAGTTTGGAATAAAAGACTATGATATGTAAAATTGATATCTTGTCGTGATTTTCTCTTCTCATAGAAAATCATGAGAAGAATGATTCCTATTTTGATTTAATTACAAGGTTTTCAAGTATAAACTAGCTTCTATGCTTATAACTCATGAAATTGTTATTCAATAGAGGATTATGAAAATCCTTGGTGCGAGGAAATGGACATATTTAACTTTTGTAATCATTTTTATATCAAATACTTCTGCTTTTAATACAATTATTATTTTCCTTTGGTGATTAAATGCATGAGTGAATAATTCATTAATTGAATTCCTTTCATGCTTATGCTCAAGAGGAGGTCCCCCTATAGAGTTTTTGGTTAATTTAGTTTTTTATTCATTTCATGAGTAGTCTATTTTCCTTTACAAATAGCTAGATTATATCTATTAGTAGACTGTTTGTCGTAATTTTACATTAATTTATTTGCACACGACGAGTGCTCGCATATGCTAAAAAGATAAAAATTATTTTAATAATATTTCAAGTTCTCTTCAATAGATTAATATTTTCAATTTTGTTCAATACAGTAAATTTTAATTATTTTCAAGTAGAATAAGTTTCAATTCAACTCAATACTATATAACTTTCAATTGATTTTTCTTTTAAGACTAGTTTGTTTTTTAAAAGAATAATTTTGATGGAAATAACATGTGAGCGGGAATGGTATGAGTTAATCTAGTTACACTTTTCTTTAATAGAAATTACATTTTATTCTCACCTTTCAATTAAAAATAGAATTCCTAGCATATATTGTGCACATGCACTTCACAAATACATGAACCTTGGTTGATAATTAATGAAGTAACTTAACCAACAATTAAATTACCCAAAATTTTGGTGTTGTTGCTGAGGAATTGTATATAGGAATTTATTTTTGACTTGCATATGATTTTAGATGAATTTATCATATAGATGCATAGTTAAAATCACATTAGAATCATTTAGAATGCATGTGTAGAGAACACAATTCTAGGGGTATATTTATAAGTAGGGGTAGAGGATGTAATTCAATACCAACATCACCAACCACCTCCACTAGAACTTGTACTGCCACACCATCCACTGACACTCGTAGCCCATCCATAGTAGGTAGATATAGGCTTCCTGAGGTACACAAATATGAAATTCAATCTACGGACACACCAAATTCTTCCAAAGAAGTTGTAGTTAAAGAAACTACATCCCCTACTAAAGGAGTTATATTTATCTTTTCAACAGGAGATCAACACTTACTACAGGAATTAGAGGTGCCCAGTGAGGAAGAGGAAGAAATTTTTTCTAAGATACCATTAGTAGAAGAACAAGAGGAAGAAGTAAACAATCCTACTTTTTAATCTTATATTAGCTTCGAGGAATCTACAATGGAAGGAGAAGGGAAGGAGAAGTACACAATGTAGATGGTGAACTTAGGATTGGCGGGGGATGAAGCAGAGTTGGTGGTGGATCAGGTGGAAGAGGAGGAATGGGAGAAAAAGACCCTTATAGATTCACTTTCTTTAATGAAGATACCACAACCACAATGAAAAATAGCTTACCTTTTATTATTCCCAATTTTCATGGCTTAAGAAATGATAATCCCAAGGCATTTCTTTTCATGTTTGAAGTATTATGTAGATCTGTGATGAGTATTTTGTTCTCTTGAAACTTTGATGACCTTCTCACTTGTGCTTACAGTTTCTCTCCGCACATGAAATCAAACCATTTTAAACTTTGTTAATAACCTGTGTTATTTTTATCACACCCTCAAACAGTTTAGGGTTTATTGAATGAACAAATTGGACCAAATCTTGCAAGACACATGTGATAATATGTAAAATATTAATAATTTAATGTTTATTTACATTTAATGTTATTCATTTATACTTAAATTTCATGATTACGTTTTGTATAACTGTGGGAAAAAAATAAAGTTATAATAACAACTTCGTGGTTTTGACCTTTTTATGTGTGATTTTTTATAATTTTTGGTGGAATTCTGGCCAAAATTAGTATCAAATATTCGTGTTGAAATGAGTATGAAATATTCTGGCCGAAATCAGTATGAAATATTCGTGTCATTCAAATTGGTTTTTCCATTCCATATATTGATTCAACACCCTCAAAAACCCATGGAAAATTCTATTGTGCATATTTCACCCATCAAATTTGTGATTTGGATAAATCTCTCTCCGATTCTAAAAAAAATAGATGTAAAAAGATTTTTTTTTCAAAGAATCGCACTTAAAGGAAACTCGTCAATAAAATAAATATATAATCAAAATTTACAAGATCTTCTAAATTATATTTGATGGAGTCTAAATATTAAATTAATAATTTAAAGTTTTGATTACTTATAATGAATAATAATTAAGTTTTCTAGGCATAAAATAGTTGATAGATAAATCAGTGTTTTGTTAACCCATTCTACCAAATAGTTATCAACTTGGAATTGGATAGGTATAGTCACTAGCTTAAAACTTGACAGGTTTCCACTTACTAAGGTAGACACTATTTTTATAAAATATATTTAAATACGTAATTTTATTATTATTATGATATATATAATTAATAATAATAAATGGATTATCAAAATTTCCAAGGTTTTATAAGATATATTCTAAAATTTTAATGAATGATAATGAATAAATTTTATTTAATCTTAGAATTTAGTTATATGTATTGTGATGTAAATTTCATTTTAAAATAATTATTTGATGTATTTTAATAAATAAATTCATTTCAAGTTAATAATTTATAGTTGATTTATTTATCTATATAATTTTAAATTAACAATTTTAAATTTATTTAATTAAAAAAATAAATCATGATCAAAATTGACCCAATCTTATAAAATTCACCCAATCCAAATTGACCCATTATGTCATCTTAACAAATCTTAAATTAGTAATTTAGGGTTTTTTATTTTATTTTAATCATGATGAACTATATTTAACCATATTCAATCAATTTTATTTTATTAACAAAATTTAAAATAAATAATTTAGAATTTATTTAACTAAATGAACTCTATTTTTTTTTTTAATTTTTTTTTTTCCTAAATATGAATAGTTCTATTATAAAATAAAAATCACAGATAGACATTCATCATCCTCTGGAATTGTTGCGTTAGACAATTCCAGCGGGAAATAGCAAGTTCAAAAAATCAAAAGAGGGGATGCCCCAAAAGGGAAAACCAACCCAAGAAACTTGTCCATGTATTAGAGAAAATGCTACCCTTATAGGGGAAGTAGCTCTAAAAATCATTATGCAATGCGTAAAAAAATTTAAGAGAACTAAACCATAACTAGACCAAAGCATAGAAAAGACACAAGTGGGAACCAAGAGGTTAATCTAGCTGCTTTTTATCATCTTTCAACGGTGGTTGAGGCGGCTCTTCATCAATGTGGCACCTGTAATTGGATATTTATTCCTCAAGCTTAGATAGTTGAGCATCCAAAGACGGAGAGGAGGTTGAGTGGGAACTTGTCTCAGAATCCTTGTTGTCTTCGTTAGAGCTGCCGCTACCATTAATGTTTGAGGTGTCCTCAGCTAACTTAATTGGCAAAGCCTCTATTTTGTGCAAAAGATTCAGGGAGTTAGGAGACATCGTGGATTTGTGCATCGGTTTCCTGTAGTGAGTTCCAGAAGGCCTGAAAAAGGCTTCATGAAGGTTCATGGACAAGTGAGTAGAGAGACTATGAAGATATAGGTCCTTAGGCGTAACTAGATTTAGAGACAACTCCATAATTTTACCAGCCATGGTGTGAATGGGAGGACGAGAGGGGAGGCCATGATCTCCACCTCTGTGGCACTGCATGCAGTTTCAACGAGGCATGGCTGAAGTAGATCTGTAAGAATGTGAAGGAGGCAGAGGAGGAGGACAGGCTGCGTGAAAGAGAGTAATTCAGGCTGAGGGATGATGTAGGGCCTCGGCAGGAGCAGAATTGGCATAGGAGGAGATAGAATCGAGATTGATAATAAAAAAATGGCCAAAGGATAATGTTGGAGATACAATGCCATTGTCCATATATGGCTGCAGGAGGATTAAACTCGTAGATGGAGGAATGAATGCAAAGAGGATGAAGTTAAATCTCACTAGGTGCAGAGAGGACGCGACAAACAGTTCAAGGTTGGTGGAGTTAATATCATCCACACCCCGTATTTTAATAACCACGTTGGGGCCATGTGCCTACTCGTGATGAGGACGAATACTAGGGGACAGCACGGCCAGGTGGCTATTGCCTAGATCACTAGTGAGCACCTGCATCCAGGGAATAAATTCTAATTATTAATTATTATTATGATTATTATTAATTAAAATTTAATCCATATTTTTTTGGTAGAAAGTAATTGTTTAGGATGCTTGGAGCCTGTATTCTAAGTTATATAATATTTATCACTTCTATTACTCATGATTCAAGGACACATGGATGAGTTATCAATCATTTGTGTTGGTCAGCCACCAAGAATGAAGAAGGTGCTTCATTTTAACTATCATTGTGTCTCCCATAACTCATCAATAATTTGTTGATTACATTTTGATATTTTGTCAACACCCTCTTAGGTAATCTAGAGCTATAGGCAATATACTCTTGGATTTTACGGATGTGTATGGCATAGTGATCAATGATGAGAAAAGGAGTATATATATCTTCAACTAAAATTCTTCTATTGAACACCATCTTTCCAGAATGTTTGATTTTTAAGTTGCTAGCCTATGGTACTCTCATATTTCCATGAGAGTACCCTATTTGGAATAGATCCTTAAGAATATATCAACCAAGTTAAATAACTAGGCCTTCTAGGCCTTGAATTTTTTGAGTAAGCTTGTCCCACTAAAAGTAGTCCTCCAAGCATTGTTAGTGTATTAAATGCCAGTTTTATTCGCCCCCAAAATTATTTTCAAATAAATTACATGAAAACTCTATTTCTTATGGAAAGTGGAAAATAAGGCCAAGAAATGGTCATTGGTAGCATGGGACAATTTTTTCATTGAAAATATGGTTGGGTTACTGGGGTTGTGAGTCTCGGAGACTCTGAACAAAGATCTAGGGGAAAAAATATGGTGGAGATGGATTCATGGGGGAGAAAAATTGTGGAAGAACATTTGGGATAGAAAATACAATACAACCACCTCTAAAGCCGATAAATTCAGATAGATAATGGTCATCCATGGATCATCTTCCTAGAACTTGGCTCAACCTATTATAGGTCTTGTGAAAGGACAAGTTTTTGGGAGATAAGGAGAGGGGAAACTACTTTCTTTTGGAATGATGCCTGGAAACAACTCCCCGAGCTAAAGGAAAGGGAAGAACTTAGGGAGTTGGAACCTTTAATACTGAGCATGGTGGAAGAAAGGTGGTTGCTTAATAGAAGGAGAACCAAAATACTTCACAGTGGAGAGAATGGAAGAGAAAATAGGACTAGACAAAACATCAAGCAAAGTATCCATAGGATAGCCTAGGCGAAGAACTTTAGGAAAGAAAAATCGAGTTAGCCTAGGAGCCTGGAAAATTATGGTGGGGCTATCAAAGGAAAGGCATGCTTACGCTAAACAAAGCCTACTCTATGATGGTAGGGCATAAAAAATTACCAAGAATTCTATGGTGGAAAATATGGACCATTAGCCTTTGGCCCAAAGTATCTCACTTCCTATGGCTAGTTGGAAGGAAAAACATGTTGACTTGGGATCAAACTAGGAAAAATGGGTACTAAGTTCTATCTTACAGTCACCTATGTGGAAACCGGGAGGATGATATGGAACATAATTTAAGCACGTGCATATGTAGAGGTATTATGGGCACACATCTTACCAGTATTTAGTTATAGAAATAAAAATCTAGACGGTCTAGTGGCTACTTATGAACAATGGAGAACTAACATTTTTCAAGAAACTTTAGTTAGTAGAGCATGGATTCTAGTTGGAGGTTTTACCACATGGGCCCTGTGGAAAGACCATAATGGGAGATTTTTCAAGAACAAGAGGAAACCAACAGAGAATACATGGGAGGTAATGAGACATAATGTCAAAGAAACATTCGTAGTAGAAGCCTAGTCTATGGAATATTGGAAGGTAGATTAACAGGAGGTGGTAACCTTGAGGTAATTGGAGCTAGGCCACAATATGAGTTCTCCTACAAAAGTTATAATTCCAAATATCAGTAGTAATTCTCTCATCCACTTAACCCACCCCCCTACCCCCCCCCCATGATACCCCCACCATCGAGCTTTATCAAATTAAATGTTGATGGGGCCTCAAAGGGGAACCTTGCTATTGCTTGATTCAGTAGTTTTTTACAGAGAAGAATAAGGAATACCTTAAGAGTATACTTGTAGATTTGTGGGACTACTAGAAATAACATGGAAAAGTTTCAGCCAGTGGAGAGAAGTGTCCAAATAATGATTAAAAAATATTATCGAAGGCTACAAATTGATGGTGTTTTGATGATGGTACACATGAATGCTTAGAAACTTATTTATGAATCAATTCCTTTCAAATTTGAAAAAATTGGGCACTTGGAACAATTAATATACCACATCAGGGAACTAATACTTCAACTAGATTACGTTAAAGTCCTAATCCAAGTGGATATTGGTGGCCACCCACATATTCCATTTGGACTCCTGCCATCATTTCTTTCAATTTTTCAGTTTCAGCACAACTTACTATTTTTAGCATTTTTTCGAGTCTTGAACTTCCAGAGCCGTTTTGAGGCCCTAAACGACGTTTTCTGGAAAAATGGGAGCAACATGGACGTTCCTTAGATGTTGCTCACATCAAAATTTGTAGTCCTCCGATAGATATTTCTAATGAGGTATTGAGCTCATAAAACAGAGATCGCATGCCAAAGTTTTGTCACTGGGAAGTTGATGCACCAATTCACCTAAACGGGGCCCACAGTTTTGGCACTTCATCTCCTAGGGGTAGGTTTTTGGATGTTTAGGGTTTTTCATTGTTTCTAAAAAATAAATAGGCCTTAGAGCCTCATTTTAACATAGTTCATAGGCATGTAGATGCTACATCTCTTCTTATAAATAAGCTACCAATGCCCTAGCTAATTTATTTCCATTGTGTTTGTAAGCATATTTTTGTTATTTTATATTAATGAAATGAAGAGTTATTTACGCTGCATATTTTTATTTATGGTTATATGTATATTTTGTTATGTTCCTACATAAATTTGGATCAGTGGTATCAAAGCGGTCTTCTATTTCTCTGTTTTTCTTTACATGTCCCCAACGAGGTCAGGGTATAACGAGTTAGGGCTCGATGTGGTTGAACCCTTGAAAGATCAGCCTCTCAAACCCCGAAAACCTCCCATCGTGAAAGAAAATAAAGATGAGGGAGAAGGAGATCCTATCAACATATTTCTCAAGGATTCCCTCAAGAATCATAGGAACACGATGATGGATGACTTTTCCTAGATCCTTGAATGGCTACCCACCAGCGACGCATCTACATCCAGTAGCCACTCTGGAGGCGTCACCCATTTCAAGGTACAAGTGAACTTTGACATTCCTGTATTTTAAGGATACATCGATGCAGATGACATAGATAGATGGTTGAATTTGATGGAAGGGTATCTCTTGGTCCATGATTTCTCCAACCAAGAAAAGATTATTTTTGCGCTTCTCAAAGCTACTCCCCATGTCAAAGACTGGTGGGAAACCTATTGTTATAAAAATTATGAGAGGGAACCCTCTATGTTCTTGGACGCACCCACTTGGAATTCATTCCGAGACGGTGTTGGCTTGAGGGGTCCTGACCCAGGTTCAGAGGTTAAGGTTTTCCAACAAACCCCTATATTACTGGCCCTTTCAGTAATGAACTTCTTGTGCAAGCCAAGGTCTCACCCGAAGAAGTATGGGAGGGTGTTGGAACCAGGTTTCCACACCCTAAGAGAGAGTAGGTAATTCGAGGCAGATCTTCTTTATAACTTACTAGGTTCACATAGAGTGAGTCTATTTGTAGCCCTTTTAACAGTGTAGTTAGAAAATAACCATAACACAACTAGTAAATCTAATCAATACAGGTGCATCCACGTGCGCATTACCAAATACCATTAAATATTACTATAATCATAGCCAATATTAGATCACAGTTATACTTATGCTAATTTTAGAACATAGATACATTCATAGCTTAAATAAGCATCACAAATGTGCTTTAAATAGTAAACATAACCAATCCAGATACACATAGGTACTTTAACGATACTTCATATTCATTAACATTTAGATCCAGTTACATCCAAGACACAGGCTGTGCAAACAGCCTAGTAGGGTTTGCACACAACAGGACTGAGGATCTCTGCGCACACAGCTAGCAGGAGTCCTTACACAAAACAACCCAAAACAGATCTAACATTTCACACATAGCATCAATCTATCGACTTTCTTTCTTACTAGACCCAACTATCTATCTATTTATAACATCTTAGATTTTGCTATCCGATGGTCCGAAAACCATGGTTTGTGGACCCTAGAGCTACCCTTTAACCCATTACAAAACATTAAGGGCCTTGACCCACCCCAAAACCCCTACGTAGGATTGACTTTAACAAAATTAAACCAAAAACACAGGTTAGGGAACCTCGTTCCAACAGGCCCCCAACACAATATTGTGACTCGTCCCAAGTCACTGTGGTCGTGGGTTCTCCATCTTTGCATGCAGTTGCTTGATCACCTCAACCAGCGGGGGTAGCACTCATTCGCTCTACATATTCATGCCAGGCATTGAGCAGGGATCAAAGTAGGCATAGTGGCTTCCAACTGCTCAAACTCTTCTTCCTTCTGGTGTAGGTCTTGAGTAAGTTCACACAGGAGAGGGTTGCACTGCACCTTAGTCAACAGCTTCATAGCTATCTCCAATAGTATTGCACCCTAAGAAATCTATTCTATGATGACATTGATGGCCTCTATGACCAGCGCGACTCGTTGGGCCTTTACCTCAGGTGGTGTTTCCGGCTGTAATTTGGCCTGGAAGGCTGCAATCTATTATTCCATCTCTGACTTGACCGCCTGGATCTCGGTCCTCGAATCATTGAGTGCTACAAAAAGCCCTCCAATCTTGGCCTAGGTGGTGACAGAAGCCGAGATATCTTCAGTGACATCTATGCAGAGCCTACTGATTAGGCATTCCAACTCTGTCTTATGTGCACTGGCAATGGTACATGCAGCCTGTGCCTGGAATACTTTAGTGGTTTTTTCTTCTATCATCTACTCAATTGTGCTAAGCTGTTGGTGTACTCGGCGGCCCCTGTGTTGAATTTTGTCAAACAGGGATTCACAGAGGACTTGTAATGGTTCATACGGTAGGAAGGCTACGTCCAAATATACCTCTGCGCAGGCCTAGACTTGCACTCCTAATTTAGGTGGACTCAACATGATGGATGCGCCTGGTAGAGGGCAGACGCAGCTTTCTATTGTACTGATCAATGCACTGCTTATTGGTGGGGCCGACCTTGCCTAGATCATACTTGTTTGAAATGTGTCAGTCTTCAGTTGCAGATCTCAGAGCTCAGCCTGGAGTGTATCGACCGTAGCTTTCTTCTACTCTTCTAGAGCCAACCATTTCTCCTCTGCATTGAGGGTGACTACGTTCACAATCTACTCCAGGTCCTCCTATGTCAGGGTGACTCATGTGTCTCTTTCTATCTGTTGAGCCCGTTGCTTCTTCTGTGGTCCTTTAACAGGGTCACCATTCTGCTTTGTACCTTAAGGGGAGTCAGCACCCCTCACATCCAGTCCCTTTGCACCCAGATCCTTCTATGAATCCTTCTGTGCTTCCGAGTCCACTCCCTTTCCAGTACTCTTACCCTATCCTTCCTTTTGTGGTTCCAGGTCCACCCCCTTCCTAGTACTCTTACCCTATCCTCCAGTCTCTTTGGTGGTGGTGGGCGGGGTGACCTTTGTGGTACTCGTTCTTGCAGTGTCCTTCATTCCTGACTTTAAGCTGAGCTTCCAATGCGAAGGCCAACCAACAATAAGGCAGTCAATATCCTCATTCGCGACCATGTATGGGAGTGATACCCATGTTGGATCCTTGCGACCCCTTATCTGGACATTGTGCATCATTTCCTTGAATGCGGTGATGCTTTTTTATTTATCATAAATTTCTAGTGATAAGTGAGGCCGAGAGTGAATGGCATCTTTGAGCCCGCTCTGGAATAGAACCTAGAAGACCTTATTATCTTCAATTCTATTTTTTTCCTTTGAATCCCATAGATTCACATACTGAGCTCCTTCGCACATACCCAACTCTAGGTCAGGGAGGACCGAATCCTCCGGGGCTACCCATGCAACCGACACAATGAGGAGCAGAAACCAAGAATAGCATAATGCCCTTCCCTAATCTTCGGTTTTGCGCATGTTTTCTAGAAACTCAGTGCAGAGGAACTGGGACAAGTTGAAGCAAACCCCATTTTCACAGCATCTAGCCAACTGAATTACATATGCGGGGACTATGGCAACCTGGCACTTGCGCATAATTTTTCAGGCCAATATCAGGGTGACCATACATGCACCAGGGTCACTAATAGTGTTGATCATGAACCCCCTTGTGTTCCGCTCCACATGATAATCATCACGCACCTTATCAATGATTTGTTGTTCGTATTTATTCCTGACGCGCTCGACGAGATTTATCCCTTTCATGGGCAGACCTGTGATACAATGGATGAGCGCTGCATCTATGCAGATGTGGTCCTGAATCCATAAGCAACCATCATGGACCAAAGTATGCAGCTATCGCACAAATCTATCAATAATATTATAATGGCCAAAATGAGGCATCCACAGAAAATTTAAGAGCTTGGACCCTACCAATCCACTTTCCCATGGCATAGGGTTGACCTTTAGTACATCATCCTCCAACACCCTCTCAAGATACAGTTCCAGTGCCAGCTTAGGGAAGGCCTCCAGCTTTCCATGGTCATGATCATTTAATTTGACCATGTGGAGATTGCCAAATGAATCTCCGGTGATGGGGACGTCGCCCGGGATCAAAGGCATTTGCAGATAGGTGCACATCCCATCCAGATTCTTGGGCATGTGCACTAAGGGCCTACGTGGCCATACATAGGGTGGTAGCCAGCTTATGCGTTTAGCGATCCAGGCCTCTTCCTAAGTAAACATAGGTCTCTTTAATGGGTTGGGCGATCACACCTATGGCACCGTTTGAGGGGATTTAACATTCCGAGGGGAAGTACGCGGCCTCACTCTAGCCCACTTCACAGGTTTCCCTGACCCTTGTGCCTAGCCTTTTACTTTCCCCTTATGCTTTCCCTTGCTGGGCATGGACATAAACTCCTTGACCTGAGGGGTCAGTTCTAGTACTTCCTAATATTATTCTCCATTGAGGTCAAAGTCTGGGACGATTTGACGGGATTGGACGTAGTCATTTTGGTGCAAAAAATGAACTCAGGGTCGTTACTATCATAGGGGGAAGCACACTCAGAGATGAGCAAGGCACAATAGTCATAGACTCTTGCAAAACAAAAACTGCTCAAGATACATGGAACCCTCTTTTGAGCTATCCTTCTGCTTTTATAGCCTTGGATATCAACCAATAGTTGGGTGAAGCTTATCAGGAACTTACCATCAAGTAGACGGTAAAAAATGTTTGGAAATTGATCTGTTAAGGTTTGATCTGGTTGCCATTGACATAGCCTAGTACCATATCACTATGCAGGGTGGCTAATCGGACCGCTCCCCTATCAGTCATTTATTTTACCATATAGGGACCTAACCAGTGCTGACAGAATTTCCCTAGGTGTTTTGCAAACTGACTATCGTATAGAAAGATCAGTTCTCCCTCCACAAATGTCTTTTTCTGAATGTGTCAATCATGCCATGCCTTATCCCGGGCCTTCTAGACTTGCTGATGGAAGTTACCAATAAAATGATCTTCCTCCAAGGCTACAAGTTGTGCTAACCATTCCTCCATGATATCAGGCTCCGCCATATTGGTAAATGTTGCAATGTGCAGGCTAGGAACAATATAATCCATGGGCATAATGGCCTCCTTTCCATAGACCATTCTAAACGGTGTCTTTCCAGTCAAGTTCTTGTAGGTGGTTCGATAGGCCCAAAGAACTGACAGGATGTGCACATCCCAGTCGTTGCGATTGGAATTACATACCTTGGTCAGTGCCTACTCCAAGATCCTATTAAAAGCTTATACAACTCCATTTTCCTGTGGATGATACAGGGTGATTTTCGCATGATGGATCCAAAATTCTTCAGTCAAGGCCTGTATTGTTTCATTACGAAAGTGTGTACCTCTATCGCTCATTAAGATCTTGGGACAACCAAACCTGGTCAGAATATGCTCAAAAATGAAGTGCGCAATGGTATCTATAGTGCAATCCTTCACATCTTGTGCTTTGCCCCATCTGGTAACATAATCCATTGCAATGATGATGTAGCATGCACCTATCTTCTTTCCTGGTGGGTTGATGGGCCCAACGAAGTCGATGGCCCATTTGTGAAATGCTTGCAGGGCCATTTGTGGTTGCAATTTTTCCATAGGTGTTGTAATCAATGCGTATCCTTGAATGAACTTCCTGTAGTATCCAGTGTGTCCGAGGATAGAGTGCAGTTGTTTCTCAGTTGTAAGTACTTCCAGGTTTATGATAACTGCTACTTTGGTGGGATCAACCATAAATCCTTGTTGACAAACTATGTGACGGACCAAGATTTTGAAGGGCATGAAAAATATGCACTTCTTGATATTTAAGGAAATCTGGTGCTTTCTACAGACGTCAAACATCATACACAGGTTTGAGATGTGCTTCTTTACCAACCCGAAGATGGTCCAGTCATCAAAATATACCTCCAAGAACTTGTGGATAAATTCCTTGAATACTGCAACCACCACCTGCGAAAATATAGCAGGGGCATTCTTGAGCCCAAACAACATCATAGTATACTGAAAAGATCCCCATTTAGTGGTGAAGTTATATTTTCTCCAATCTTCAGGTGCGATCTTGATCTGATGGTAGCCTAAGAACCTGTCCGTGAACGAGTATGCTTCCCGTCCCCCCACGCTATCAAGGATTTCATCTGAGAATGGCGTAGGAAAGGGATCATGTATGCAGGCACCATTAAATTTACGTAGGTCAACATACATCTGTATCTCTTCCTTAGTATTTTTCTCCTGAACCACCATAGGACTTACCCAATCTGACTGTTCGATTGGTTTGATGATATCTGTGACGAGCATTTTGTCGATTTCTTCCTTAACCTTTTGTTTGTACTTAGGGTTGAACCGATAAGGGTGCTACTTCATGGGTCACACATATAGTTTTAAAGTGATGTGCATGACCCCTAGGTCCCATACAATTCCTTTGAGTTCTGAAAATTTTTTCAAGAATAAGTCCTAGTATTCCGTGAGGAGTTCTACAACTTTTCCCACAATATCATCATTCCAGTAATCCCCAATTTTAGCTAACTTAGGCTGCTCCTGCATTCCAATGTTTACTTCTCACAGCTTCAGAGGCTTAGTGACATTGATGGTCTATAGTGGAGGTCCAGTAATTGCACACCCTCCATTCGGCTTCGGGATAGAGACGTTTCGCGAGTCTTCATCACACTCCTCCATTGATAAATTGCGGCATTTGACAATATCCTGTGTCTACATTTCCCATGTTGGTGCCCCATGTGCTGTGTAAGGGCGTGATTCATTGAATACTAAGGCATCTATATCATGTAGACCTTCGTCGAGTGCCTTTGTTCCTCCTATCAAATCGAATGTCACTACAAACCCGTCCTTTAGGGTTTCACAGTGGCGGGTGCGCTGGTGTAATTCTCCGTCTAAATACCATGCAGTCGGGATTGGACCTAAGGCATGAATGAACAAATGGACCCATTCCTCCATAGTTCTTTTGCACCATTTCTCCATCCATACAGACAAGTGCTCGCACGGGTCCCCTGGGCCAAGGAAATTTTTTATGCGCAGGTGAGCCGGTGGTTCAAACCATAAGACCATCATTCCACGACACTTCTCCCAATCCTGGAATGTACCCTTATGCATGTCCCACCACCTCGAAATGGTTGTGCACATGGCTATATTAAGGGCCCATAGTGTTCATTCCCTTGGTACTTCAGCTTCAAATGATTGCAAAAATTCTCTAATACTACCATAACCATCAAATTAGGGTAGTTCTCCTACCTCTAAGGATATACACTGGAAGTTATTTGTGATTCTAAGGCATTGCAGTGCAGATAAATCATGTAACCGATTTTGTCAATTTTCTATCTCGCCATTGGAGTTAGAGAAGAATTTTTTGTCCTTCTCCCAGCAAAGCACACCATCAGTGTTAGGATTTATCTGATCCTCGTCCCGAGTGGTTAATTTGTAGATGTGATCCACATCCTCTTCTTCTTGCACTGGTTCTGCATATCCCTCTCCTTCTGCAGGGTCCAGTGGGACTATCACCCTCATGCCTTCATTCTCAAACACCATAGTTCTTTTCTTTATGTTGATAATTCCTCCCATGTCTATTGCCTAATCTAATCCTAGGAGCGCAGGATAGGGGTCCGCATCTTCCACAATCTGAATTACCTTAAAGTTGGTGCGGACCTTAACTCCGGTGATATCTACCATAATCTTTGAAAACCTTCCCAATGGTATAATCTTCTGTTGAATGGCCATGCGCAGCTAGATAGTAGACAATTCCAACTTAGGCTCTCCCATCCATTGCCAAGTTTTCTTGGGCAGTACGTTCACATCTGATCTCAGGTCCAAAATAACCTGATCCATTTCATAGTCGCCAATCTGCGCTATTAATCGCATTTCCCAACTAGTGTGTTTCTTATGCTTGTAAAGTTTGTGCACATCATTAACTTCTAGGGAAGGGATAGTTTTCTTTGCGCAACTATCTATTAGGGCTTGCATATTTTCTACTGCCTTCTGGTTTCATAGTAGCTTCATACATGCATGTAGAAATGGTTTAACTCCATCTTATGTTCTTAGGTTTGTTCGAGATTTTGAAATAGATGCCTCATCCTTAGTAAAGTATTTTCAAGCTATGACGAAGGTTTCCTTTTCATTCTGTAGGTCCAAGATTTCCTATTTGACAGTTGCTTTCTGGATAAGAGGTTCAACTTCGACTTTCTCCTTAGCTCCTCTAGTAGCCATGCCACTACATGTTATGACATTAATACTTGGTCCTTCATCACGTGGTTCCTCTTTAACCCTTTGCACATTGTGCATATGTGTTTGTTGTTTCTCCTGCATTTTTGTTATCAGAATTGGAAATTCTTCAATCAGATGGTCCAGTTGTCAACAATATTGGAAAGATTGTCTCACAGGGTTTAGGAAGTCACTTGCAAAGTTCCCTATTTCTACATAGTTGTAACAAATCAACTTTCCTCTTCCCCGACCTATGCCTCCACCTCTTCCCCCTCCCCTGCCCCTCGCTAGGGAGCCTCCTCTGCTTGAGGGAGACAATGGTGAGAAGGATCAGCCTGTACCCTGTATAGGTTTCCTCGATTTATCATCAAGTCATAGTTTTGGAAATTATGCTCTTCATGCCCCACAAAGGAGCATAATCGACACCATTGTTTCTTCGACTATGGGATATAAGCACCGCGATGGGGATAGTGGTTAGTATCATGTAGCCTAGTAACATGACAATCAGCACACCATAACATCAGGCCACTTGGCCCGGCAGCTTCCTTAGGGTGCAATGGGTTGGCTCCCCAGGCTTGCATGTAACCTGTCAGTAGAGGACACTGATCCTCGGTATGGCTAGAAACCCTACATCTTATGCACCATATGTCAGGGATAACCTATTTCCCTCACTCTTTTCACAGATTCTATATTTCTATGTGCATTGCCTCCAGCTGTCCCTGGATCTGTTGCACCTAAAACTAGGCATCATCTCTCAGTGCAACCTCTAGTTTCATAGCAATCTCCAAGGCCTTCTCTTTCATTGCAATCGACTACTGACCCATAGGTCCACGTAGGTGAGGAAAAAACATAGTGATAAACCATTCCTTGTGCTACATATCATCATACTGCAATTCCCCATCTCTGATAACCTTTTTTAACCCCTAATCAACTTCCCATACCCATTCAGTGGGTCCCTATTTAAAGACTTTGAAGTTGACCACTATTTGAGAGTACGACTTAGGCTTCCGAAAGTATTGTTTTAACATTGTCTTAATCTCTTAGATAGATGGATCCGCATGATGTCCTACGTGTTAGGGCCCCGTGATTTGGTTGATTGGCAAACCAAATGACAATGTAACATCAAACCAAGCTTTAGAGTCCGAGGACCTAGCCTTCCTGGACTCAAAGAGGGCTCTCTCTATATGTGTAATGGATATCTGTGTGTTTGCTTATTGTGTTTTGATTTTAGGCTAGTTATGAAGTATGTTTCTGGTTTTGGTTTTTAGGTTGTGAGGGATGAAACTGATCAAAGATATAATACAGGTAAATAGATGTCAGATCAACTAGGCTATGGGGTTGAAAAGGTCAAGAAAGCTATCAGACAGTGATACAAGGCTATTGAAGGGCCGATTTGATTAGAGGTAGAAATGATCTTTGGGAAAAATGGAGTAAATGGACATCAAGATTGTGAACAACAAAGAGTTTCAAGCATAACTAGTTTAATAGATAACATAAACATGGTAGGGAAAACCATTAATCATGCGAAATGTAACTATAAGCTAATCAATACATAGAAATAAGCATTCAAGTCATGCATAGAAGTATATGACCCTCTAACTTTGGGAGATGGCTTTCAGACTTTGGGGAAAACACTTAAGGAAGACAAACAACTTAACTTGCTATGCCGGAATGCCTAAACATAGTACTTCAAGTTATTGGGCACTTTGAACAACAAGATTTGCATAGTTTTAGGTAAATGGCTAGATCAGAACTAGGCCTCCTTGGTTCAACAAAATGATAATCTAATCAGTCAAAGAGAAATTTCATGGATGGAACTATAACTAGCCATAGGTAAGGAGGGCATACCGTAAATCATACTTAGCATGCATATAAATATTAGTGAAACAAGCAACAATATCCTCAAGTTATTAAAGATCAGTTAAGAATTCTTCAATGTAACTAAGGAAGAGGAAAACATGAAAGCTATGAATAAACAGGAAATTTGAGGTGCCTCCAAGGGCATATCTCAAATTTGTTCTCTACTGATCTATAGCAAGCAAGAAACATGTATTCATGAATGAAAACTAGAAGACAACAACAAAGCAAGAGACACTCTACCATTCTACCAAGTCATGGAATCCAACAACAATCCTTCTTCATTCATCCAAGAGCATCCAAGAGGCAATCCAAAAGCATAAGACAAGTATTTCTTCCAAAGCTTATATGACCATATATTGCTTCTCTTCTCAAGTTTAGCCTTGTTTACAATGAAATCCTTTGGAATAAATAGGCCAAAGTGAGGAAAACCTCATGGTTCAACTTGCCATCCTATTGGCCTAATCAAAATATCTAATCTTGTCCTTGAGGCTTTGCAAATCCCAAGGCACAAAATATCTCATAAAATATCTAAAAAATGCTAAAAAAGGAAAAATAATTGACTTTGAATCATCTTTCATGTGCAAAAATAGCTAAACGCACATTTGGAAAAAGAAATTTTTTGAGGTTCAAAAATTACAAAAATATTCAAAATTTACATCACCAAAAGGTCCCCTAACTTGCCGACAACATTTGGCAGCCTTCGCGATGTCAAAACGAGACTCATGATAGCTTGTTGGAAAGATATGAGTGTCTACTTTCCGAAACAACTTAAATTTTCCCAATCTGATGCCCTAATGTCCTCCAAAACTGAACCTATGTGTAAAAAACCAAAAATTACAGTCTGCTGATAGACCGGGCAGAGTGTGCAAAAAGCGAGCATTTTTCTCCATTTCGGGGAAGCAGATGATCTCCAAATGTCCTGAAAATCACTGAGGGTATACTCCTAAAATTATGGCATCCAATGATACCATTCTCCCCCTTTGATGAATAACCAAAATGAAATGGTGAATTTCATGAGTTTTGACCAAAAACTCAAAAATGCCAAAAAACCAAAGTATGTCAAAATTTTCCCAAAATCGGTGTGTATGACCCTCAAGGGTTTTTGGCAATATATTCTGAAGCAGAAGCCAAAATATGAAGTCCTGATGTGTCTTTCTTCACTTTCCATTCCGGGTGCTTCCCTTTAGCCTCCTTTAGCTTTCCTTGGGCAGCGTTTAACTTGCGACGGGCAAACTGATTTAACTTCTTGTAATGCCTCGTCATTCTCCTTTGCAGCTCTATATCCCTGTTCTTTCAAAGCAATGCCTTTCCACTTGGTATGCAACTCAACAAGTAAACTTCAAGAAAAAAATCACAGTCAATAAAGATACACAGTCAAAGTGATGTTTTCTATGTTTTGTGGTAAGGTCACCTTGCCTTTCGGTGTTTTGAGGACAAAAGTATAACCTTGTATTTTAGACAAAGGAAAAACCAAAATATTCTTAGTTCAAGACACCACTTTCTTCTTTGTAGGTCACTTCACCAGTAGATTCAACAATATGAAGACATTCAATCAAAAAGGCAATACACAGTCCAAGGTTACTGTGTAATAGGTGACAGAGTTTATTTTGTTTCTGATGTGGTCATAAAGAATCCTGTAGCATTTAAACAGAAATAAACCCCTCCTCAAATAGAACACTGCCCTCTTTAAACTCTACTGTCCCTTACACAAAATTTGACAAAAACACCCCCAACTGATTACACTGCTTTCTCACTAAGGTCTGTTTATGGTCAAAGGGCAACCATGACCTTATTCTTCATCACACCGAGGCAGACTTTGAATAATGGCTAAGTAATACATGTATGATCACAGTGGTTGAAATTAGGATCAATGTTTCTTTTTTCAAATGCTAAGCTTCCACCTTGAAAACAGGGCCTTCATCTCTCATCATTCTTTCAGGGAAATTTAATGGGCTTTTCTATATCAATAAAACTCACAATCTTTACTGCTCCACCTCTACCCAAAATGACCATTGCAAACCTCGTTCTTTAAATAAAAACACTAAACACAAGACTGTGATTTCCCACATTAATTTTTTATCCCCTTTCACTCTACTTAACAGTTTTGCAAAGGTCATGGGTGCACATAAATACCTTTGAAATCGATGATCACCTCGTAGACAAGTTTGAGCAACCTCTGGAGCTGTTCTGAGGGCGTTTGGACCACTTCAGTGTGTGCGGCATGTTTGTAATGAAGAGCGTTGTGCAGAGTTTGGCTGCCGGGTCACTATCAAGTTGACAGGACCAAGAGCTACAAGCGCGCTGCGCTGTAGTTCAAGCCTGTGTAATTTGTGTGCCTGAGAGCGCCACGCAATCCTACAGGCATGCTGCACGGTGAAAAAGCTTGAAAAACTTGTGAATTTTCCCGTGAACTTGTCTTATAACTTTGGAATAGAAAGAATGGAGTTTTGCTTGTGGTTTTGAGAGTGTTGAAGGAGCTTGCAATGGTCCTCTAGCTCATGTATTTGAAAAAGTGCAAAACAATTTGGTGTACTTAATAAGGGTGTTTTGAAAATGTTCAAAAAGGCCTTTGTTTCCTAAAATCAAAACATGGGTTTGCTATCTTTTGTGAAATCATAGCCAAGAATCCCTTTTTCTCAAACAAAAGCATAATGACAATGCTTATTTTTATAAGCCAGACCTCTCTTTTGAAAAGGGAATAACCTTTTGAGAAATCTTAAAACTTTGACTGCTTTTCCGACAGAGAGAAAACTGTCTTCCTTTTATATTCAGTACTTTAGGAGAAAAATGTGCTCCAAGCTATATGAGGATTATAGATGTGCCTTCAACTGATGTTTTTCTTTGATTTGGGAGTGAAAAATCAGTCAAAATTACCTGGGCTTTGTTATCACCTTTGACACAGTTTTCATAGGGAAAAAGGCCTTCCTTTTGATAGTGGCATGCTCACATTTCCTTTACCGGGTTCCAGGACTTGAAACACATATCATGATCTCTCTTGCACTCTTATAACCCTGTATACCAATTTGCAATGTCTTTATGCTGAAGAAGAAACTTAACTGCCACTTCAAAATCCCTTTTATACCTCTAGTCTTTGTATGGTATACCTGTCTTTGTCATTTGAAAAGAGGACACATGTAGAGGATATTTTGTGTTGCATGGCATTTTCTTTGACATTTTGAAGGAGGTCACTTATCCCTTTTGCAACATAAACTAACATCTTTGCTCTGGATGCTTTAAAAGTGATAAGGCCCTACTGTGAAAATGATTTGACTATCAGGTGCCTTTTAAACTCATTTTCTGACTGTGGGTGCAAAATGTAGTTGAATTTACTCAGGCTCTTCCACCTCTGTCTATTTAAAAGGGAAATTATTTAACACTTTCTCTCTTTACTCAAAATGCATATATGAGGTACCTTTGACCTTTTTATAAGAAACATGCCTATATTTGCTTTGAAGTTTTCTCCAGAATCAGAAAAACATGTCAAAGTCCTTCTTGCATTTTATGAACAACTTTGTCTAGTTGCAATACCTTTTGGGGAACTGAGCTCAGATTTCCTTCTGTCCACTATGATAAATAATTTGAAAGATATTCCTTTGTGAGTAGGAAGATCAGTACTCTTTGAAAAATAACTATCATTTCTTTTGCCTGTGCAATGACCCATCTCATCAAGCACTCTTCAATTTTGTTTTGTTTGAGCTGCAGACTGTCTTTTGAAAGAAACCTTATTAAGAGACAAGATTATCCCTTTGGATTACAGTGGTACCCCTGCTGTCCTTCTTGGTATTTTACATTGTTACTCTGTTTCAACTATCTCTTACTGTTCTTACCACTTATCTTCTGATCACTCAACCTTGAAATCAGTCAATGCCCTGGCCCTCTGCTTATGAGTGAAGGAGGCCCTTTACTTGGCGAAATGTATGATGTTCTTTCAACCTTTGTCTTTATTTGCTGAAGAATGTTTGATGAGCATGCTGGAAAAGGGTTTCTCTCATACATGATGGTAGGCAAAAAAACTTTGAAAAACACTACTGCTTTTACCTCTACCTTCAATCATCACTTTTCTTCAAAAAACCCTATTCACTGTCTCACTATTTATTAACAACAAATCTGTCTTACAATCAGTTGCAACTCTTCAAGTCAAACTTTGACCATCTCCCTCTACTTATAGATGAAATAGGCGCTTTCAAAAACCCTCTGCTTATAGATGAGGGAGGTTCTTATTCATGTCACATCATCAGCCTCTTGACAGTGTTGTTTTTCCTTTTACTATCCTTTCAGGCTTTGAATGAGGTCGCAAGAGCTTGATGAAAAACTCTTTTCTTTGTAACTGCATCTTAGGCTCAAGATCACATTGAGAAGCAGCTGTCTTCTCATGTGGAGCCAAAAATTGTCTTCTGAGATGCTGGTATGTTTCTGTCTTTGAAAGATCCATCAAACACTGTAAAAAACACCTAAAATCAGCTTGACTTATGGTCTATGGATTGCTGAGACTTAAGGGTGTATTAGTGGCGTGACCTAGGGCTGTAACCAACTTCATTAGTAGGGTAGGAAGGTTTGTTATGACTGGTCTATAGCAGATGGAGGTTTTTGGCTCTTTAATAGTTTTCCAAGGGAGAAATGCCTTAAAGCGCCACTTCCTAACTTAGGGGAGACTGTTTGAATAGATTTGGATTGTCTCTTTAGAGCTGATGGGCAGACTAATATGGCTGAGGCTAGGTAAGACTTGATAATGAGGTTTCATCTGGTCATGGGCGGACTGAAAGGTAGGAGGGCAAAAAAAAATTATGGGTGTTTTCCCAGTTGGAAAATTTGACAAATTTTTAGATCGGCTGTTGGAAAATTTGGTTGTTTCAACTAGTCATCACCTACAAGTAAAACAATACTTATGACTAATAGTGGCTCCATTTGGGGAGGGCAGCTCCTTTTCAGGAGGTGTCCAGAATCTCAAATCTTTGGCTTATGAAGACCAGTGCATTACCCATTGGTGCATATTTCACTCTTCTTTGATGTTACTTCTGAAATGAGACAGCATGATTAGCATCAATGATATTTCTACCTACCCCGCTATATTTCCTAACATTTTTTCTTCTCTTTGGCGCATTTGAACTAGCAGCCTTTTGACAATGCATATTTTTATTTTTTGCAAAATGAACCTATCTAACTCTACATTTATATCTGCTGGGAGTTCAGATTAAACTGATGAACTCCTTCATTACTCTACCTAAACTAGATCAACTGTCAAGATTAAGCTGTTTGACAGGATTTTTCTCTCTAATCTAAAACATGAAATTTAAAATGATCAAATCAGGGTTGAACAGTCTGATTTGTCATGTATTTGTAGTATGAAAGGACAAACTACACACAAATATTATTTTGCAAAAAGGAAATCTAGAAAAATGGGGCTAAGATGTACAATGTGTTTTTCATCCTGCTTTTCTCTTTGGTTTTGTTTTGGGCATGTGGAACCAGTATCTTTTCCTTATCTACTTTCTGTGATAAGTCAATCTTACACAATTTTGACCATATTTTTCACTCACTAACTTATCAACAAATAAATTTAAACATGTTCAGCTATGATTAGGCTAGATAGATGAATAAGACATTTGAGTACTAGTAGCGGCATTTAGACTTGCGCGCTTTCCGAAAGACTATTTTTTGGAACATGGGGCTTTGTCCTATTTTTCAACCACCCTCTTTTCTATTTTTTATTGTTTTTGACTTTTCTGTTTATCTATTTTTCAAACAGTGGTATATACAATGAATGAAAGTGTTTTAAACTCAGAAATATTGGAAATGACAAAATTTAAGCATCTTATCCTTGTAAGTATCTCTTATCACTCTTGGCCCACTCAACTCCTGAAAAGAGAAATTTGGAAAATTTTCTCTTTCTAACATGACATAGGGATTCATGCAAGAATCTCTGAACAAACCAGTATCTTCCCGGTGTACCTCTTTGTATCTCTGATTCCCACTCCTTTCTCTACTGTACATCTTCCTCAAGTAATGCATATACTCTTGGTCATTCTTGAAATAAATAATGACATCATCAAGGTCTGCAAAGGTGCAGAAATTCAGGACTGGAAACATCGCCTTTATGAGAATATTTTTGATATTCGGTGGTTTTGTGATCTTGAGCCTGAAAATAGGACTACTTCCAGCATACTAAAAAGAATATTTGGGTTGTCTACTTTACAAGGGGATTCTTTGACTATAACCTGAAACATCATCTTGCAAAAACATATGGTTAAAAGCACCTTTTATCAGGATATCATGGTCTTGAGTAGGAAGAATAAAATTTATGTTATAGGGATGTGAATTAGTTTTTCTAAAATCAAAAAAGACCCTATGACTAGCTATTTTATCTCTGATTATTACTGATTGGTTCAGATTGTTATATTTCCTTTTTTCAAAGTTGTTTCTTGAAGGAATGGTAGTGGCATAGTGTTTTCCCCTATTTTCCCTGTATGAAATGGTATTCTGCATGAGATTGCTAATTCTAGCATTTCTAAGTTTTTGGTGAAAAGACAGAATATGAGCCAATTTAAGTAACTCAGGTATGTTTGGACTGCAGCTATCATCTCTGCTCATAAGAAGTTTATCAGGCCTTTTTTCTAGATTTTGAGCTGTTATGGCTACGGTCAAAGCTTCATTTGCGGTGGGAGAGTTATGTGATGGTAAGTCTTTGAGGTATGGTAGAAACATTAAACTTCCTTGCTCCTGAGTTCCAAACAAGTTTGTGATATGTAGGTCTTCTAATTCCTTTACCCTAAAAAAGTTTCTGAAGGTCACTGTTGATGTTTGACTGAGGTTTGAGCAATTCGCTTGATAGTACATGATGGTTTGTGCTTCTTGCTCTATTCCTATTTCAGAAGGAACATACTTACTTTCCTCAAGACATAGTTGTTTATGATCCTGGTAGTTTTGAGTATCTAGTTCATCATAGAGAACTAGGGGCAGTTGATGTGGTGGGTCTAAGTTTGCCTCAGTTTCTTCTGATTGTTCTTCAATGTCCTCATCAGTACATAGAATAAAAGAGTTTAAGTCAGAATGCACAAAATACATTGGAATGTTATCTGGCCTCTCTTGGCTACTGATCATGTATTTCATGTGCGACTCTCGATAGAGTATTCTTGTTTGGTCAAACACAGGAATGGTGGCGAAAGACATATCTAGTTGAATATTCCCTTGGAGCTTGGCTCCCCAAGATCTAGATAGAAGCATTCCGTACTTGGGAGGAATGTCTACCACTACTATGTCCATGATTAGATGCTTCGTAGGTATTTGGGCCAGACTGAAACACAGGTCTTTGATCAAACCTAGGCACTTGACTCTACTTGAATCAAATGAATACAAGTCTTTGTATGGTCTTGTGATCTCCAGGCCTAGTCTTTCCATTACAACCTTTGGCATAAGATTATACGAGGCGCCGGAGTCTAGCATGGAATTGTGAAGGATTTGGTCGTGGATATTTAAACTGATGTAAAAGGGAAGAGTGGTTCCCTCTTGGAATTTCCCTTCTACTTTCGGACCAAACAACACTTCAGAAGTGTCATCAGCTAGATTAAGGGTGTTGGCATCACTTCCCATATTCAAGACTTTCAACACTTGGGACTTGTAAGAGTTTTGGGTGATAAGCTCGGTAAGAGGCATGGTGATATTTATCTTGGCAATCTCGCCCTCAAAACTAAAAGGTAGCTGTAGTTTAGATATGTTTGTTTCAGCTTTTTCAACCATGACCTTCTCTATTTGCTGGGTCTGTTTCGGGATTTTGTTTACCACAGCCACCTCGGGAATTTTTGTGGAAGTACTAGGAATATCCGAATCAGGATTAGTTTGGGTAACTCTATCTTTGTTTTGTTCATTTTTCCCGACTATGATTTTGTTGCTGTTGACTGCTTTCTTAAGGATGATATCAGGGATTTTAGCAGTATCTGAGCTACTTTTCTTGGATTTGTCTTGATTTTTCCTGCTTCTAAGGTCATACTGCCTGTGAGCTTCTATTATGGAATTTTGGAAATCTATGGCCAGATCCTCGGGATCTTCATAGTTGGTTTCATCCTAATTCGGAGAGAAGAATGATTGTTCTTCTTCTGTGAGATACACCTCACTCTCATTATCAAACCTTATGAGGTTCAAATGACTTTCATCAATGGGTTCTGTATCCCTATCATCTTCTTCCACATAATTTTCATTAAATGGTGGCCTAATTTTTTGGTCATTTTCCCTTGGTCTGTTTTGAGGTTGCTCCCTCCTAAAATTTTAGTTCCAGTTTTTGTTTGGAGGGTTAGGCTGATTGTCCCTGACAGGGGCCTTCTCATTTATCTTTTCCCAAATTTTGGCCATGTTATTGACTAATTCATCTATTCTAGGATCTAGGGAAGGAGATGAAGTGGAGACTTCATCTCTATATGTGACTTTTCTTTCTGATCTAGTCCTAGCCCTTTTTTCTGCTAAGTTGGCTTCTGCTTTTATGGCTACTTGTTGCATTTCCTCTAGGGTAGGGGGATCCTTGTCTCTTAGCTGATAAGTCATGTCCGGGTCAAAAACCTCGGGTAATTTTGCCAAGGCTAAACCAAGTGGTGATTTTAAGTGGCAGGGCGTTATACACACTATTAAACCTAGTGCAGTATCCCTGGACACTTTCCCCATTTTCCCGTTTTAGATTGTTATATTCTGACAGGATTTGAATAGGGTTATTTCGGACTTCCCACTTGTTTTTGAAGACTTGATATAGTTATGGGATGTTGTGGATGCTGTTTGGAGGTAAGCTCTTAAACCATGTTTTTGGTTCTCCGCCCAGGCTTTGGGCGAACATCCTCATTTTGATGGTCTCGTCTTGTATTTCCATGTATTCAAAAGCATTGCTAATCCTACTTACATGCTGTTGAGTTGTGGCAGTATCTTCTCCAGTAAAGTGTGGGATTTTAGCTTGATAGTTATCTGGTAGGGGAGCCAAAGGTGCGTACCAGGCTGCCATGACGGGAGCTAATGGATGTTGTACATGATGAGGGCTTGTACGATGGGTTGAGGTGGTTTGAACAGTAGTGGTTTGGATGGGTGTGGCGAATGTTCTTGGACTAGTGACCTAGTTTTGAGCAGATCTGGGATGGTATGAGCCAAAGTGATGGAGAAGCTAAATTTCGGGAGGTGTGGTAGGTGAGGCTTCTCTACTAGGACTCTGTGGAAAATCTAAGGGCTCAAAATTGTCAAAGTCTATCTTACTTTGTGACTTGCTTCTAAAAATGGTTTTTTCTACTTCCAAGTCAAAAGGGGAATTTGGTAAGATAGTGAGTTGTTCAGGTACTGATCTTGTTTTATGGATGGACCTATTGGTAGCTAGATTGTCAGTTTCGAAAACTTGGCACAAAATCTTCTCTGGGTCATCTACTATGTTAGGGGGATTTGGGTCTGGGTGAGATCTGGTGTTGATTCTTCGTGAAGCCAGACTTCATGTATAGAGTTTAGAGAGGATGATATTGGTGAATGTTTTGGATGGGTGGCCTCTCTAAAGTTTTCCTAATGTGAAGGGTGGTCAAAACTAAAGGGATGGACTAGTGGAGTCGCCAGGTGGATTTCTATGAGGACTATGGTCCACCACCAACACTATCAAAGATGCTTTGGGAAAAAATTTTATAGCCAACTTTGAAATGGAAACTTGCAAAGAAGAGTGATTCACTTGGTTTCTACAGTTTTCTAAGCTGTATGGACAAGCTAATGGTTCTCTTGGCAAGAAGGTTTCTGCTTATCTCCTATGTTTAGGTGAGGCTTTTCTGAATCACTAAGTTATACTTAGATTGTCACTGATTACAGAATTTCCACCCTAAGTTTAAGTTTCGGAAGAATGAGTTAGTAGAGAGGTATGGTTTGTGAAATTTTTGGTCTTTATGGAGTTTTTAGGCCTACTGGAGACTAGTGGAGTCGCCAGGTGGAACTTGATTGTTTTGAAAAGATGTACCTATGGTCCACCACCAATCACTAAGGAAAAAGCCAAACTGGGAATTTTTTTGGGGTTTTTCTAAGTTTTTATTTGCATTCTATGGTTTATTAAAAGTATTCTAAAACCTGTTTCATCACTTTGCTAAGGTGGTGAGAACAAAAAGAGTTTACTCTAAATGATCTATGGACTGTTGTTTTGAGTTTAGTGTTTGAAGGACCCAAGAGTCTATAAGAGTTTGCTATATTGTCATGTACTCAATATGTCCCACCACAATCGCCATTATGTTAGTGAGCGGTGGGATAGGTCGATCAGATAGTAATCTAGAGTTTGGTAAAATAGTAAGGCCTACTGGAGGCTATTGGAGTCGCCGGGTGGAACTTGGTTGTTTTTGTAAAGATGTAGCTATGGTCCACCACCAGTAACTAGGGAAAAGCCAATCTGGGAATATTTTGGGGTTTTTCTGAGTTTTATGTAGTCCTGAGGTTTGGAAGAGTTTCCTATAACTAACTCATCATTTTGCTAGGATGGTGAAAAATCTAAATTCTACTCTTCTAAGTTTGACTGAGATTTTAAGAGTTCCTAAGGGATACCTAGGATGTTTTGAATCAAAGTCCCACCGTGATCGCCATTATTTTAGTGAGCGGTGGGATAGGTCGATCAGATAGTAATCTAGAGTTCGGTAAAATAGTAAGGCCTACTGGAGGCTAGTGGAGTCGTCAGGTGGCACTTGGTTGTTTTTGTAAAGATGTAGCTATGGTCCACCACCAGTAACTAGGGAAAAGCCAATCTGGGAATATTTTGGGGTTTTTCTGAGTTTTATGTAGTCCTGAGGTTTGCAAGAGTTTCCTATAACTGACTCATCATTTTCCTAGGATGGTGAAAAAGCTAAATTCTACTCTTCTAAGTTTGATTGAGATTTTCAGAGTTCCTAAGGGATACCTAGGATGTTTTGACTCAAAGTCCCACCATGATCGCCATTATGTTAGGGTCTCGTGATTTGGCTGATTGGCAAACCAAATGACAATGTAACATCAAACCAAGCTTTGGAGTCCGAAGACCTAGCCTTCCTGGACTCATAGAGGGCTCTCTCTATATGTGTAAGGGATATCTGTGTGTTTGCTTATTGTGTTCAGATTTTAAGCTAGTTATGAAGTATGTTTTTGGTTTTGGTTTTTAGGTTGTGAGGGATGAAACTGATCAAAGATATAAGACAGGTAAAAACATGTCAGATCAATTGGGCTATGGAGTCGAAAAGGTCAAGAAAGCTATCAGACGGTGATACAAGGCTTTTGAAGGGCCGATTTGATTCGAGGTAGAAAGGATCTTTGGGGAAAATGGAGTAAATGGACATCTGATTGTGAACAACAAAGAGTTTCAAGCATAACTAGTTTAATCGATAACATAAACATGGTAGGGCAAACCATTAATCATGCGAAATGTAACTATAAGCTAATCAATACATAGAACTAAACATTAAAGCCATGCATAGAAGTATATGACCCTCTAACTTTGGGAAATGGCTTTCAGACTTTGGGGAAAACACTTAAGGAAGACAAACAACTTAACTTACTATGTCGGAATGCCTAAACACAGTACTTCAAGTTATTGGGCACTTTGAACAACAAGATTTGCATTGTTTTAGGCAAAGGGCTAGATCGGAACTAGGCCTCCTTGGTTCAACAAAATGATAATCTAATTAGTCAAAGAGAAATTTCATGGATGGAAATATAACTAGCCATAAGTAAGCAGGGCGTACCGTAAATCATACTTAGCATGCATAGAACTATGAATGAAACAAGCATCAATATCCTCAAGTTATTAAAGAGCAGTTAAGAATTCTTTAATGTAACTAAGGAAGAGGAAAACATGAAAGCTATGAAGAAACAGGAAATTTGAGGTGCCTCCAAGGGCATATCTCAAATTTTCTCTCTACTAATCTATAGCAAGCAAGAAACATGTATTCATGAATGAAAACTAGAAGACAACAAAAAAGCAAGAGACACTATACCATTCTACCAAGTCATGGAATCCAACAACAATCCTTCTTCATTCATCCAAGAGCATCCAAGAGGCAATCCAAAAGCATAAGACAAGTATTTCTTCCAAAGCTTATATGAACATATATTTCTTCTCTTCTCAAGTTCATCCTTGTTTACAATGAAAGCCTTTGGAATAAATAGGCCAAAGTGAGGAAAACCTCATGGTTCAAATTGCCATCCTATTAGCCTAATCAAAATATCTAATCTTGTCCTTGAGGCTTTGCAAAGTCCAAGGCACAAAATATCTCATAAAATATCTAAAAAATGCTAAAAAAGGAAAAATAATTGAATTTGCATCATCTTTCATGTGCAAAAATAGCTAAACGCACATTTGGAAAAAGCAATTTTTTGAGGTTCAAAAATTACAAAAATATTCAAAATTTACATCAGCAAAAGGTCCCCTGACTTGCCGGCAACATTTGGCAGCCCTCCCAATGTCGAAACGAGGCTAATGATATCTCCTTGGAAAGTTATAAGTGTCTACTTTCTATAACAACTGAAATTTTCCCAATATAATTCTCTGAAGTCCTCCAAAACTAAACCTGTGTGTAAAAAACCAAAAATTACAGTCTACTGATAGACCTAGCAGAGTGTGCAAAAAGTGAGCATTTTTTGCCATTTCGGGGAAGCAGATGATCTCCAAATGTCCTGAAAATCGCTGAGGGTATGCTCTTAAAATTATGGCATCCAATGATACCATTCTCCTCCTTTGATGAATTCCCAAAATGAAATGGCGAATTTCATGAGTTTTGACCAAAAACTCAAAAATGCCAAAAAACCAAAGCATGTCAAAATTTGCCCAAAATTGGTGTGTATGACCCTCAAGGGTTTTTAGCAATATTTTTTGAAGCAGAAACCAAAATATGAAGTCCTGATGTGTCTTTCTTCACTTTCTGTGCCGAGTGCTTCCCTTTAGCCTCCTTTAGCTTTTCTTGGGCAGCCTTTAACTTGCGACGGGCAAACTGATTTAACTTCTTGTAATGCCTCGTCATTCTCCTTTGCAGCTCTAGATCCCTATTCTTTCAAAGAAATTCCTTTCCACTTGGTATGCAACTCAACAAGTAAACTTCAAGAACAAAATCACAGTCAATAAAGATACACAGTCAAAGTGATGTTTTCTATGTTTTGTGGTAAGGTCACCTTGCCTTTTGGTGTTTTGAGGACAAAAGTATAACCTTGTATTTTAGACAAAATCAAAACCGCAATCTTCTTAGTTCAAGACACTGCTTTCTTCTTTGTAGGCCACTTCACTAGTAGATTCAACAATATGAAGACAGTTAATCAAAAAGGAAATATACAGTCCAAGGTTACTGTGTAATAGGTGACAGAGTTTATTTTTTTTCTGATGTGGTCATAAAGAATCATGTAGCATTTAAACAGCAATAAACCCCTCCTCAAATAGAACACTGCCCTCTTTAAAATCTATTGTCGCTTACACAAAATTCGACAAAAACACCCCCAACTGATTACACTGCATTCTCACTAAGGTCTTTTTATGGTCAAAGGGAAACCATGACCTTATTCTTCATCACACCGAGGCAGACTTTTAATAATGGCTAAGTAATATATGTATGATCACATTGGTTGAAATTAGGATCAATGTTTCTTTTTTCAAATGCTAAGCTTCCACCTTGAAAACAGGGCCTTCATCTCTCATCACTCTTTGAGGGAAATTTAATGGGCTTTTCTATATCAATAAAACTCACAATATTTATTGCTTCACCTCTAGCCAAAATTACCATTGCAAACCTCGTTCTCTAAATAAAAACACTAAACACAAGACTGTGATTTCCCACCGTAATTTTTTATCCCCTTTCACTCTACTTAACAGTTTTGCAAAGTTCATGGGTGCACATAAATACCTTTGAAATCGATGATGACCTCATAGATAAATTTGAGCAACCTCTGGAGCTATTCTGAGGGCGTTTGGACCACTTCAGTGTGCGCGACACGTTTGTAATGAAGAGCGTCGCGCAGAGTTTGGCTGCTGGGTCACTGTCGGGCCGACAGGACCAAGACCTATAGGCACACCGCACGCACCTACAGGCACGCCACACGATAGTTCAAGCCCATGTAATTTGTGCGCCTGAGCGCGCCGCGCAATCCTACAGGCATGCTGCGGGGTGAAAAAGCTTGAAAAACTTGTGAATTTTCCCGTGAAGTCCTCTTCTAACTTTGGAATAGAAAGAATGGAGTTTTTCTCGTGGTGAGAGTGTTGAAGGATCTTGCAACGGTCCTCTAGCTCATGTATTTGAAAAAGTGAAAAAACCCTTGGTGTACTTAATAAGGGTATTTTGAAAACGTTCAAAAAGGCCTTTGTTTCTTAAAATTAAAGCATGGGTTTGCTATCTTTTGTGAAATCATAGCCAAGACTCCCTTTTCTTCAAACAAAAGCATAATGACAATGCTTATTTTTATAAGCCAGACCTCTCTTTTCAAAAGGGAATAACCTTTTGAGAAATCTTAAAACTTTGACTGCTTTTCCGACAGAGAGAAAACTGTCTTCCTTTGATATTCGGTACTGTAGGAGAAAAATGTGCTTCGAGATATATGAGGATTATAGATGTGCCTTCAACTGATGTTTTTCTCTGATTTGGGAGTGAAAACTCAGTCATAATTACCCGGGATTTGTTATCACCTTTGATACATTTTTCATAGGGAAAAAAGGCCTTCCTTTTGACAGTGGCATGCTCACATTGCCTTTACCGGGTTCCAAGACTTGAAACACATATCATGATCTCTCTTTCACTATTATAACCCTGTATACCTATTTGCAATGTCTTTCTGCTGAAGAAGAAACTTAACTGCCACTTCAAAATCCCTTTTATATCTCTGGTCTTTGTATGGTATACCTCTCTTTGTCATTTGAAAAGAGGACACATGTAGAGGATATTTTGTGTTGCATGGCATTTTCTTTGACATTTTGAAGGAGGTCACTTATCCATTTCGCAACATAAACTAACATTTTTTCTTTGGATGCTTTACAAGTGATAAGGCCCTACTGTGAAAATGATTTGACTATCAGGTGCCTTTTAAACTCATTTTCTGACTGTGGGTGCAAAATGCAGTTGCATTTACTCAGGCTCTTCCACCTCTATCTATTTAAAAGGGAAATTATTTAACACTTTCTCTCTTTACTCAAAATGCATTTATGAGGTACCTTTGACCTTTTTATAAGGAACATCCCTATATTTGTTTTGAAGTTTTCTCCAGAATCAGAAAAACATGCCAAAGTCCTTCTTGCATTTTATGAACAACTTTGTCTAGCTGCAATACCTTTTGGGGAACTGAGCTCAGATTTCCTTCTGTCCACTATGATAAATAATTTGAAAGATATTCCTTTGTGAGTAGGAAGATCAGTACTCTTTGAAAAACAACTATCATTTCTTTTTCCCGTGCAATGACCCATCTCATCAACCACTCTTCAATTTTGTTTTGTTTGAGCTGTAGACTGTCTTTTGAAAGAAACACTGTTAAGAGACAAGCTTAACCCTTTGGATTATAGTGGTACCCCTACTTTCCTTCTTGGTATTTTACATTTTTCCTTTGTTTCAACTATCTCTTACCGTTCTTACCACTTATCTTTTGATCAGTCAACCTTGAAATCAGTCAATGACCTAGCCCTCTGCTAATGAGTGAAGGAGGCCCTTTACCTGGCGAAATGTATGATGTTCTTTCAACCTTTGTCTTAATCTACTGAAGAATGTTTGATGAGCATGCTGGACAAGGGTTTCTCTCATACATGATGGTCGGCAAACAAACTTTGAAAAACACTACTGGTTTTACCTCTACCTTCAATCATCACTTTTCTTCAGAAAACCCTCTTCACTGTCTCATTCTTTATTAACAACAAATCTATCTTACAGCCAGTTGCAACTCTTCAAGTCAAACTTTGACCATCACCCTCTGCTTATAGATGAAGGAGGAACTTTCAAAAACCCTCTACTTATAGATGAAGGAGGTTCTTATTCATGTCACATCATCAGCCTCTTGACAGTGTTGTTTTTCCTTTGACTGTCCATTCAGGCTTTGAATGAGGTTGCAAGAGCTTGATGAAAAACTCTTTTCTTTGTAACTGCATCTTACGCTCAAGATCACATTGAGAAGTAGATGTCTTCTCATGTGGAGCCAAAAATTGTCTTCTGAGATGCTGGTATGTTACTGTCTTTGAAAGATCCATCAAACACTGTAAAAAACACCTAAAATCAGCTTGACTTATGGTCTATAGATTGCTAAGACTTAAGGGTGTATTAGTGGCATGACCTAGGGCTATAACCAACTTCATTAGCAGGGTAGGAATTTTTGTTATGACTGGTCTATAGCAGATGGAGGTTTTTGGCTCTTTGATAGTTTGCCAAGGGAGAAATGGCTTAAAGCGCCACTTCCTAACTTAGGGGAGACTGTTTGAATAGATTTGGATTGTCTCTTTAGAGCTAATGGGAAGACTAATATGGCTGAGGCTAGGTAAGACTTGATAATGAGGTTTCATCTCGTAATGGGTGGACTGAAAGGTAGGAGGGCGAAAATGTTTTATGGGTTTTTTCCTAGTTGGAAAATTTGACAAATTTTTAGATCGGCTGTTGGAAAATTTGGCTATTTCAACTAGTCATCACCTACAAGTAAAAAAAATACTAATGACTAACACTACGTACCCAATATACCAATGCAAGGCCCTTCCTTCAAAGGCGAGTGATGGATGTGCTCTCTTTACAGTGTCGATAGACACATTCTGCGTAGTCCATATTGATTTTGCTACAAACCAAAATTAGTCCATATCTTCGTCTCCTGCACCCTTGAAGGTAGGTAGCTTCATGTGCATGGACATATCATATTTTGGTGGTGGTAGAGGTGTGAATGAGTTCTTACCCTTATGCTGACTTAAAGGCGGTGTAGCTGGAGGACTATGCACAGACGATTCTCTTAGTGGACTGAAGACAGATCTATCTCCTTCTTGATTAGTTTGATATTATTTACAACTTCATGTTGTACTCTTTCTCAGATCAGAGGTCATTCACTCAGTGTGGCTGCACATAATACCCTTTTTGCACAATAATATTTTGATTAACAAAGGCAATGTTTGCAAGAACTTACCCCGGAAACCCTTGAAGAACCTCTGCTCTACCTCAGAGTAGGACATGAACTGATCAACTACAAATTCTGTCATGAATCCTCCCAACACATCATCTACCTAGTGATCTAATGTACGGGTGATCGTATTGTCAGTTCTTTCCATCTGCTGAATTAATTCTGGTGTCCACTGCGTAACTTGATCATCCTTCCAGCACGTCTAGAATTTTATGAGCCTTGCCAACCACTCTTGAAGCTAGTGCACAAAGGTTACAAAGAAAATTTCATAGACTTCAGTGAAGATGTACTTGTTCTTCCACTTCTCAGTCGTCAACTTCATGCTGCAATTCTCTTTTACAACAAAGTCATGAATCTATTTTTGAAACTAGTCTTCAATTTCCACCCACTCAATTCTCGAAGGACCTTATGGCATCACCAAATATATCTCTCATAATTCTCTCAGTTCCAGAAATAGAACCATTTTTTGTCTTGAGGGGTCCTGACCTAGGTTTAGAGGTTAAGGTTTGCCAAAAAACCCCTATACTACTAGCCCTTTCGGTAGTGACCTGCTTGTGCAGACCAAGGTCTCACCTGAAGCACTATGGGAGGGTGTTGGAACCAGGTTTCTACATCTTAAGAGAGTAGGTAATTCACGGCAGATCTGTGTTATAACTTACTAGGTTCACACAGATTGAGTCTATTTGCAGCCCTTTTAATAGTGTAATTAGCATATAACCATAACACAACTATTAGATCTAATCAGTACACTTGCATCCACGTGCGCATTACCAAATACCATTATTGATTAGTATAATCGCAGCAATATCAGATCACAATTATACTTATGTTAATTTCAGAACATAGATACATTCTCAGCTTAAATAGGCATCACAAATGGGCTTTCAACAACAAACATAACCAATCCAGATACACACATGTACTTTAACGATACTTTGCATTCATTAACATTCAGATCCATTTACAACCATGACACAGCCTGCGCACACAGCCAGAAGGATTCCTTACCCAGAAAAACCCAAAGCAGATCTAACAGTTCGCATGTAGCATCAATCTATCGAATTTCTTTCATACTAGACCCAACTATCTATATATTTATAACACCTTAGCCTTTTCTATCCGATGGTCCACAAACTGTGGTTTGCGGACCCTAGAGCTACCCTTTAACCCATTAAAAAACATTAGGGGCTTTCACCCGCCCCAAAACCCCTACATAGGACCGAATTTAAATTTTTTTTACCTAAAACGCAATGGAAAAGTACATACAATGGACCACACTGCAGAAAAAAAGGGATGAAGATGTGCACAAACTGACGAATTAGTTCCATACCCTGCACACAAGTTGGGTATTAAAGATTAAAAGATATATTTGGTGCTCAAGTACCACAACTATTTGCACAGATACATTTAGGAGGAAATGGAGCTCCTCAACATTACCACCCTTGGTACGACATATTTCTATGCCGCCAAGATAGAGAAGAAATTTAAGTAGAAGAAGCGAGACTTTGGATCTGTGAATCTGAAGCCAGGGAAAGGCGCTCTTGTACCACATAAAAAGGGGAAAATGAAAATAGGAGCGACTCAGAAAAGCACCACAAATACAAATAAGGACATGGTTAGGTGGTGTGCATTTCATAACAACCCCACTCACATCACAAATGAGTGTCGAGCCAAAAAGTCACTGGTGGCCGAACTGAAGGCACCTAAATCAGATGCATGATCTAATCCTCAGTAAAAACTAGACAAGGGTGATGAAAAAGGGAAGTATATCATTGATGTGGATCCTAGTGCCATTGTTTCCACCACTAATCCCCAGAGGGAGGATCTCGAGGATCCAGAGGAGGGGGAGTGCCTCTTCCATTTACAACATGGTAAGATTGTTTCCCAAACCAAAAAATTTATTTTCATTCTATTCGCCCACATGAGAAGAATAATTTTGTGGCCACAACCTTGAAACAAGGCTCCCATGCATGGTAGAAATAGATGGAAAAAGCCATGGAGGAATATGAGGACATTTTCTCCTCACCCATAGAAGTTCCTCTACATTATCAGGTCAAGCACTCCATTGATCTGACCCGAGGCATGCCGGTGTCTGATATTGCCATACCTCATGCGACCAAACAAATATAGTCCACACATTTACACTCTGAGGCTAATAAAGGAAACAAATTTATTGAACACATCTAGCACGTTTGCCAGCAAGTCCACGACATCTTCGACAAATCCAATACCAAGTACAAGAAACACCATGATCATCATCAGGTGGCACACAAATTCCACGTGGCCAACAAAGTGGGGCTACATTTTCATAAGGAGAGCCTCACTAGACCTCACCTCAAGCTTCGCTCACTCTGATATGGGCCATACACCATCACCAAGGAAGGTGGCTCACCGGTGACCAAGTTTAGCAAAATTTTCCTCATCTCATGGAGGAACTCAATGCAATGTGGACCATTGCTTCCTAAGGGGGAGGAATGATCTAGGTGGATATTGGTGGACACCCACCTATTCAATTTGGACCACCACCGTTATTTATTTAATTTTTTCAGTTTCAACACAACTTACTATTTTTACCATTTTTTTGGGTCCTGAACTTCCGGAGTCATTTTGAGGCCCTAAATGATGTTTTCTGGGAATACCGAGAGAAGTATGGAAGTACCTTTGATTTTTATCACATGAAAAATTTTATTCCTCAGATATATATTTCTAACGAGGTATTGAGCATGTCAAACGGAGATCGTATGCCAAAGTTACATCCCCGGGAAGTTGATGTACCAATTTACCTAAACGGGGCCCACAGTTTTGGCGCTTCATCTCCTAGGGATAGGTTTTTTGATGTTTAGGGTTTTCCATTGTTTCTAAAAAATAAATAGGCCTTTGGTCCTCATTTTAACATATTTCATAGTTCTGTAGATGCCACATCTCTTCTCAGAGATAAGCTATGAGCGCCCTAGATAGTTTAATTCTATTATTTCTATAAGTATATTTTTGTTATTTGATATTAATGAAATGAACTGTTATTTCCACTGCATCTTTGTATTTATGGTTATATGTGAATTCTATTATGGTCCTGCATGAATTCGGATCAAGTCTAACATTGAAGGAGAAAAAGGAATAAGGCCACATACGCCATGGATAACCTGGGTTGACAAAGTCAAGGTTTCAGTCTTAATGTGAGGTGGTCCTTATTGGAACAAGTATGCTAGGTTGATTCAATCCAATCCATATTTGATAGTGATAGTGATTCCCTACTGGGGGTGAGTACATAGTTTGAAATAATGCTTCGGGGGTCGATCTCACCACCTCGTCAATGTGATGTCCATTTTTGAGGAGGAGGGTATGACTTCCCCTCAATATGCATTTGCATGTAAACTCACAAATGACTATTAATAACCTTGGAGGATAGATGGGGGTGGATTTTTTCTTGGTGTCTTGAGCAAGTGTTCGATGTTGTTGTGAGGTAAAGGACCCAACCTCCCTCCCGTTGTTTCTATCACTTGTCTATTTTCTTGGAAGGGAATTTTAATTTGTAGGATTTGCTTTAATATTGCAAGGGGTGGGCCTTGAAATAAACTAGTGAAGTGGATCTTGGAGGGGAAAATTTGCTAGTGTGATGAGAATTTTCAGTTGGCTTTGTGGTTAGATTGTGGTCATCAATGCAAGCTATCCATTTCCATATGAGGCTCGATCACTTGGGTTATTTTTCTCCCAACCTTGCTTCTCTTAGCTATATTTCTTTTCAGTCTTGTAAGCCCTCTTCCTATAATTTTTCACAATAATTCTATTGGGATAGGATTTTTGGTAGTTCTAGTCAAAATTTTATCATGGGTCTGGTCTATATTTGTATGAAAATTTAGTAGGGAGTCTTGACCAATGCGTGGGATTTTGCATGTTGAGTTTTTAAAATTGGGACAATGATGTATCACCTTCTTGGTTTAATGCAATATGGTGTAAATGTATAAATACTACTATCTAGACTTGGTTGTTTCTCTATTTCCATTTAAACCTTCAAGTTTGAGTGGGTTCCAAAGTGATGGTATTCCTTTTCCTTCGAGCCTCTAACTGCAATTTTCTTTCCAATGGTTCTATATGGTTCATATTTTATGGTGGTGGATTTTTTTTATTAACCTACATTATGTTAGTATTTTTCCTAATATTTTTTCTTGTTAGGTGTTTTAAAATATGTCCTTGAGTGTTCTTTAGTGGTGGGAACCCCATAAAATCACAATTTCTCCTATGCAATGCATGTGATGCACGAGTGGTGGAGGTGCCAACAACCTGCAATGTCTAAGGAGGGCTCAACTCTTTGCAATGTACTTAGAGACTACATATTTTAATGTAGTACCACCTTAGACCCAACAAGAAATTAGGAAGTTAGAAGCTTAGGTTGTTGTAGATATGAAATCCTACTATGAATATGAGATTATGGAAGAGGTATCTTACTGGGTTGCATACCTTTGCAACACTAGGGGATGAAAAAAGAAATACCTAAATCATGTTGCTCTTCACTAGAAGATGAAGAATCCTCTTGGTTTGGTGTCAAACGATAAACAAGTGGAAAGGTAAAATGCATTTGCCTCCCTTGAGTAATTCAAAAGAATGTTGAGGAACCAACATTTCACCTTGGACAGGTTTGATGCAAGGCTAGCCCATGTGGAATGGCACCTTCATTATGACTCAAATACCACTACTCAAGGATCGAGTGTTAGGTACCCTACTCCCATTTCTTCTTCTAACTCTAAATGGCCATTATGATTACTAGTAAATTTGGTTTTCTATTATATTTTGTAAGTATTATAATTTATCTAATATGTTTGGGTTTTTTTTTTGTATTCTCCGAATAGTTTAAAATCTTTCTCAATGTATCCTCTTGAATTCCTTGGAGATCGTAAACGTCATCACAGTGAACCAGATGTAATAGTTCTATATTTTGAGTATTTTTTTTTAATATAAAGGCCTTTAATTTACAAAAAAATACTATTCGCTACATGATTTTTTGATCCATCCAACATCCAAGCGTTATTGTGGTTTTAGTAAGCTTGAATTCATATAAAAACTTTATGGCTAGGAAAACATTTAAAATTTTAAATCAACACTTGTCTCTTCCATAGCCTCTTTTTAGTGATTTTCTGTTAATTCACTCACCTTATTTTCCATTTGGACTTTCACTTAAAAGCACCTTCCCAACTATTATTGTCCCATGTTCTCCCATTTATCCTTCCCCACGCTCTCTTCATATCCTGGACCCTAACCCCTCCCTGCAAGAATTATTAAAGCATGTGAATGTTATCTTAGGAGAAATTATAATTCCTCTCCACTATTGCACACTCAATTATATTTCTACCTACTCCAATCCTTTCTTTAGTCATTCCATGATGTGGATACTCTCAATATAGGTGAGGAAATAGTAAAAAAAGGGAACCCCCTAACACAAACGCCCAAACACATGTTGAAGATTTAACAAGCCACTATTATGAGAACACATAGGCTATCTAAGAGGAAGATGATAATGTATATGAGGAGGCTCATGTTGAACATTAATTCATGTCATGGGAAAATTCATAGGAAAATTTTGGCTAATGGATTCCTAACACAAGGAATACCTGATCTAGACATACTCAATACCTGCAAATTGTATACTTATATTGGCAACTAAAAATTATACTGGGAAAGGTTCTAGGTTATTATTATGAAACCTAAAAAAATATATTTCTCTATATAGATTACCTTAAAATATAGCTTAACAAACTAGAAAAATAGTTACCAATGTTGGCCAAGAAAATCACCAATCTATACTTCCAAAAAAAGTGAAAATGTTGAACATGTCCTAGCACCTTCCTTAGTGGACTTCCCTACTAGTTAATAGATTTTTTTTCAAATAGATTTTTTTTTACTTCTAGGATAACATGTAGTTGGATAGCTTTGTTTTTAGTTATAATTATTCTTTATCTTCCAACTTCTTGGATAATCTCAAACTTATTTATGTAGAAAAATATTTTAAGACATTTGGAGTGATAATTTCAGCAAGAAACAACCCATAAGTATTTGGATTGACAATGAATGGGCATATTATTTGGGGATTCCATGTCACAGATCATCGACAAAAATCACTCATCGGTGTTAGATTACCAAAAACGAGATAATATTGACAAGAAAATTATGTCTCTACTGTTGTTTTGGTTCTTGAAGTGTAAAACTAGTAGCCAGGAAGCTCTAATGACTTTTTTTTAATAGTAACACAATGTTTCCGTAACTTTACAGAAGAAAAAAATGGGAAAAAAACCTTAAATTAATAATTTAAAATTATTTTATTAATGATAATAAATGATAAAATTTAACCATATCATATACATGATACATTTTAATTGATGAAAAAAAATCCTCAATTATAGCTAGAATTTATTTGGTTAAATAAATTTTAATTAAATTATTTAGAGATTATTTAATTAGATAAAATTCAAATTAATAATTTAAGGTTTTTTCTGTGAATTGGTAATATTTATTATATTAAATCATATCAAAAATATTATAAGAGATAGGCCTATTGTGCTAGTTGGACTATAGGAAAACTAGACCAGTCAAAAAGCATTATTGTTTTGTCCCATATAAAATGTCTAAATCAAATAAAAACTCTTATCAAATACAAAAAACTGAAAAGAAAAAAAAAAACCTATCTTAGTGGCCTCAGAGCATCCTCATTCAACATATTCAGAAAAAATATGACTACATATTAAAATAACAAACATGATGGATAACATTTAGGAAATGGGTGAATCCTCCTAGATTATATCTAGTGATCTAGTTTCCTCCTCTAAATATGTGAATTCAAAATTGGCTATAATTTTTTTCTTTGTTTATACCTTGTGATCAATTTCCCTAGGTTTTCTCATCAACAATCAGTAGAATTTCATGTTTCTCATCTAACCTTTCTATCGGGTATTTTATTATGTTTTTTTTTAGGTGTCATTAGATGTTGATGGCTTTCATATATAATGTTTGTTGTTTCCTTTAGATTCATGTATTTGATACCTAAATACTAACCTAATCCTCCACTTCCACATATTATATGAATCTACAATTAGTTTTGAACACCTTCTAAACATCCTCAATTTCTGTTCTAATTGTTGTAGTGGTATTCCTAAAGTATGTCACTGCAAAATTTTCCATTTCTAAATAAGATCATGAGGTACAAGAGATTCTATTGGTGCATAAATGACATATACCTCTAGAGCCACCACCTTGAGGCATGATTTACAAACCAGCAAGAGAGAAAATTTACAGTGTTGAATGAAGAGGATGGCCAAGCTATCCAATCCAAAACACATACCAGCTATGAGAGAGACCAAATCCACTCCTAGAAACCTAGTACATAAAGACTACATATCAAGCACTACAAAATTGTTTCCCACTCTACTAAAACTCAACCCGAAATTGTGTAAAGAAGAAACTAGACAAATAAGGCAAATACCCAACCAATGAGACCACAATTTGTAAGATGATGAGACCCATACTCTATGATAAAGACTCCAAATAGAAAACCATGATATGGATTGGATAATTATATTATTTTTCATCCATCTCGATGCTTTAAAAGTGGAAAAAGTGGAAGAACCCGCTCTTAGAACATTTTTTACCGATGGGACTCACTTTGGAAAATTCAAATATGATACCTTCCAGGAGAATTTTGAGTCACCAAATAATGTTTTTAGGGGTAAAATTTTTCTTATTTAGTGTGGAACCTTTTTTCTATTATACACAGAGAAATTTCCAATGGCACAAGAGTCATGCCAATTTGATTCCATATGAAAAATTTATGCCACTTAGAAGTCGACATTCCTATTTTCACCACAATAATTTGAGAGGATGCCATGTTAGTCCCCATTATTCATGAAAAATGGGCTATCCACATGATTATAATGAATAAGACTCTAGAATAGTCTGTATTGTAACCCAATTTAAGACTCTAGGTATTAAAACCTAACCAATAATAGGCTATTGAGCTATGTTATAACCAAACCACTAGGAGGAAAAGGGGTTCCATTATTTTGAGTGCATTTGTTTCATAGATAAAACAAAAATAGCTAATATGGATAGGAGAGAGATAAAGAGAAAAGAGCGGTCTCACTTTCTAGTTGAGGTTTTCTCTCGAAAGGGTTTCCTAAGTCATATCTTCTGTCAACTGTGTGTGTGATGTTTTATTTCACTGTTATCTATTTTGTACATGATTTTAATTCAAATGCATATATTATTAATAGTAATCTACAAATATCTATAGCTAAAGAGAAATAAAACTATAATAGTTTACAATTTGGATTTCTAAGTATAATTTTACTAGATTTGTTGTGATGAACCTTCAAGTGGAATATCCACAATATTTTCTAGATCATATTGGTATCAAAAACATGTTTATTTGGTTATATTGTGGATATTTGTAGGGGATCTATCTAAACTAGGCCAAAATTCATAAAACCCTAATCGTGGTCGACAAATATGTGAATAACCCTCATGATCCTACAGAGGAGAGGTTTTCATAGGTAGAATAACAAGTTATGAATATAAATAGTAATTGTAATGTCACCTCATCGTTGACAGTTTTTTTCTTTTTCTTGTAAAGGAAAATTATGTTCATTTACCTCTATATACATTCTATCTATTTATTAGAAATTAAGTTATAAAACTCAGCATCTATATGATACATAATAGTATATATTCCCTAGCCAAAACTTAAAGTCTTATTCAATAAGATAAAATTATAATTTTACTCCTAAATTTCTTATAACATTCCCTGTAACCCATATTGTAATTTTCCAAAAAAAAAAAAAAGAGTCTACTTTTCCACCATGTAAGTTAATTAGCTTTCCAAATTCTATTTGAAAAGGTTTATTAGACCAATGTATTTTTTTTTAACTTCATCCTATATGTTTATTCTCCAAGTTCTTTATATTCAACTATAAGACATCTACATATGTATGTTACTACCATATCTTGGTATTCATTCCCACCTTACGTGCATATAATTAAAACATCAAGCTATTATGTTATCATGAGGGATTGCTTGATTGAGGGATGTGGTTTATTTTTATTTTGGACACATTATAAGTCGTAAGACTTCACATATATTATGTTGTTGAAGTACAAAATTGTCTTATTTTGTATATCCTCTTACCTTCATTTTGATCCTTTTAATGACAGTTTTGCTACATTCTCAAGTTGAAAGATCACTTTAGATATCCTCAGACATAATAATAAAAATCATTAATTCATGATTTATAGCCTATTTTTTCTTTCTGAAATTTAATCAAAACATTTCAATAGCTACCAAAATGAACTCACTATGTAACTAACCAAAGGTTCTACAAATACATCCATGGTTAGAAAGGTTCTAGAGAATTTGATCAAGAATAAAGGATATAGGTAGATCTAAAATTTTTTACATATGGACATACACCTATTAGAGTGATCTGGAAATCACAACGTTCTATAAATATGATGGTCAAACTAGAAGTCAACTCTGGTTGTAATACTCCAACCTCATGCAAAATTTGAAGGAAGATCATGGCGTCGTTACGCAAGTGTGGGATTGAATGAGAAAAGTTTGGAATAAAAAAATATGATATGTAAAATTGAAATCTTCTCATGATTTTCTCTTCTCGTAGCAAATCATGTGAATAATGATTCCTATTTTCATTTAATTACTTAGTTTTCAAGTATAAACTAGCTTCTCTACTTATAACTCATGAAATGGTTATTCAATAGAGGATTATGAAAATCCTTGGTGTGAGGAAATGGAAATATTTAAGTTCTGTAGTCATTGTTATATCAAATACTTATTCTTTTCATACAATTACTGTTTTCCTTTGGTGATTAAATGCATGGGTGAATAATTCATTAATTGAAGTCCTTTCATGCTTACGCTCAATAGGATGCCCCCCTAGAGAGTTTTATGTTACTTTTTGGTTAATTCAACTTTTGATTCATTTCATGAGTAGTCTCTTTTCCATTACAAATAGTTAGATTCTCTCTATTAGCACTCTAGTTTTCGTGATTTAACATTGATTGATTTTCAAAGGTCGAGTGCTCACATATGCTAAAAAGATAAAAAATATTTTAATAATATTTCAAGTTCTCTTCAATAGATTAATATTTTCAATCTTGTTCAATAGAGAAAATTTTAATTCTTTTCAAATAGAATAAGTTTAAATGAAACTCAATAGTATCTGACTTTCAATTGATTTTTCCTTTAAGAATAGTTTCTTTTTTAAAAGAATAATTTTGATGGAAATAACATGTACGTAGGAATGGTATGAGTTAATCTAGTTACACTTTGCTTCAATAGAGATTACATTTCAGTTTCACCTTTAAATTAAAAGTAGAACTCCTAGCATATATTGTGAAAATGCAATTCACAAGTACATGAACCTTGGTTGATAATTAATGAAGTAACTTAACCAACAATTAAATTACCCAACATTTTGGCGTTGTTGCCGAGGAACTGTATATAGGAATTTTTTTTGGTTTGCATATCATTTTAGATGAACTTATCCTATAGATGCATAGTTAAAATCACATTAGAATAATTTATAATGCATGTATAGAGAACACGATTCTAGGGGTATATTTATAAGTAGGGGTAGAGGACACAATTCAATACCAACATCACCAACCATCTCCACTAGAACACGTAGTGACACACCATCCACCGACACTTGCATCACACCCATAGCAGGTAGATATAAAATTCCTGAGGTACACAAATATGAAATTCAGTCTAGGGACTCACCAACTTCTTCCACAAAATTTGTAGTTGAAGAACCTACATCCCCTACTAGAGGAGTTATATTTCTCTCTTTAGCAGGAGAATAACTCTTACTGTAGGAATTAGAGGTACTCAGTGAGGAAGAGGAAGAATTTTCTACTAAGATACCATTATTAGAAGAACAAGAGGAAGAAATAAACAATCCTATTTTTTAACCTTATATTAGCTTTGAGGAATCTACAATGGAAGGATAAGGGGAAGGAGAAGTACACAATTTAGATGGTGAACTTAGGATTGGTGGGGAAAGAAGTAGGGGAGGAAATAGAGGAGGTCGCGGATGAGGTGGAAACGGAGGAATGGGAGAACACAAACCTTATACATTCACTTTCTTTGATGAAGATACCACACCCACAATGAAAAATATCTCACCTTCTATTATTTCCAATTTTCATGGCTTAATAAATGAGGATCCCAAGACATTTTTTTTTGAGTTTGAAGTATTATGTAGATCCTATGGCTATTTATTTTTCACTAAAAAATTGAAGTTATTTCTATCTTCTCTAAATTATGGAGACCTTAAATGGTTTATGGGTCTAAGAAAACACTCTATTAGAACATAGGATGAAATGAAGAGAGTATTCCTAGAAAAATACAAAGATTATTCAATGCCAGGGAAAATTTTAAGGATGGAAAATTATTTTGAAGTTTAAAAAATTGGCGAATCTCACTAGTCCCTAATGTGAAAAATATAAAATATTTATTGATGTATTTGTAAAATTATTCAAATTTATAATGATAATATATATATTGTCTATATAATGTTGGAGATTTTTAATGTAAAATAATTTTATATTGTAAAATTTGGGCGAATCACTTTTATAAAAAAATAGAAATTGGCGAATCTTTTTTTTGGAAAAACCATGGAAAATTAGCCCACCTACGAATATTAGCCCCTAAAATTTTCCATGTTCTATGAACCATAACCTTAAGGATGAAGTATTTAAGATGATGAAAAAGGAGGATGAAACCCTTTAATACCTAGTGGAAATATTTACCTATAATATCAAAAGGGCTAAGATGCAAAATTTAGACAAGTATACATTAAAAGCTATTTTTCTAAAATATATAAAAGATGAGTGGATTGATATTATAAATTGGGAAAGGATATGTTTCCCAATTATCATTTGATGAAATATGTGAATTCTGCAAGCATATTTCAAGAGATAAGGCTAGATATGGTAAGTTGCTAAGAGATTCGGCCATGCAAGAGTCAGTAAATATGTGTCAGGAACAAAAATTAGAGAAGAATTAGAAAATTTTCTTGATAATTTCAAAATATATATCCTTTGAAATTTTAGGGAACAACTAGATAATATAAATATACAAAACAAGAAAAATGTTGAGAATGTTGAATTATATTTTTATTATCCTACATGTAGTGAAAATAATGGCTTAAGAGAATTTCCTATTGATAGTGTATATATCTATGACATATTTTTGAAAATCATGATACAAAAGAATGTACTTTAATACTAGGGCTTAAGGTTGTCTTTCAGGATGTTGTGTTAACCCAAGTTGAATCACTTTGTAGTATTTCTAAAATACCATGGAAGTCTCAACAAATAGGTATCGCATAAGGTCCTAATTCTCAATATAAATCATATGCACAACCATAGATTAATTGGAATGCACATATTCCTTGGAAACCTTGGCCACCTCAAACTAAAAACCCATATTGGGCACAAGGGTGGAAAAATTATTACGGCATGAATTCCCAGTATCATCAATTCCAACAACCATATTCCCCATACCAACCTAAGCACTGCTGTCCTCTACTGACTCAACCGACTCAACCACAATTTCAACCAGAACCATCAAATCAACCACTTCCACTAACACCCACTCCATTTCCTTATAAATATAATCAACTACCTACTCAACCACTTATAAATCCAAATAATAAAAATCAACAACCTATCTACAATTTCCAACATAGATCAGGTAGGGTTTTTTAAAATATATCAACACGATTTGTCATCCAATAATTTAAAGAGGAAAAGGTTCTTAGAAAAGAAACACTTCTTGACCAAGAAAATAATCCTCCAAAGGAATATATTCCTATAGAATTATATGACAACCAAATAAAGCCAACTTATAAAGTTCCTTTAGTAGAACAACCTTTTGTTTCCCTAAAAAATCCCCCTTTCCCTAAAAGACACAAAATCGATAAGGGAATAGAAGGAAAAATTGTTTTACCAAAATATGATATGTTAAGTGAATTGAAAAATATTTGCATAAAATTTCCTTTACTCCAAAAGAAAAAGAAAATTCAATTGGTAGGATTGGAGATATTATGATGGGGAATACAATAGTACAAATTATCTAGATCCTGGTAGCCCTATTGTAAAAATCCACATTAATGGAATTGAAATAAAAAACAGCTTGAATTATTTTGGAGCAACCATTAATATTATGAGAACACAAGTTATGGCTCAATTAAAGCTTCCCAATATCCAATATAATCCATTGTTACTACAATTAGCAGATAAATATATTATCTAACCATATGTTATATTGGAATATGTGTTTGTGTCTTTAGATTCATGGGAGTATCTTGTTGATTTTATGATTTTAACTCCCAAGAATAATTTAGGAGGTCATCCATTGATCCTTGGTAGAGCTTGGCTAGCTAAAATTGATGCATTCATAAGTTTTAAATCTGTTGATATGTATATTTTTTATGGTATCTCTACTAATAAACTCACATTATACCCTCTTGCAAATACAATAAATGAAATATAAATTGAATTTTGGATAGATGATGATAATGAAGACTTTGATGGCATTTAACCAGTATTTATTATTTAACAAATAGACGAGGAAGATCAATTCATAAATTTGATGAATACTAATGATTCTTCTTCATATTTTTAACAATATAAAATTTTTAAAGAGCAATGTAATATTGAATATTTATCATCTCATCAAATGGATTTACACTTTATGGAAAATTTTGGAAACTCCTTAGCAGAAAATTTTCCAAGGAAAACATTAAACATTAACAATAACATACAAGAATTTCAAAAAATAAAATTGATAAATATGCTACGAAAACATTCTTCTGTATATGCATGGAATATACTGAATCTATGAAGGGAACTGATACTAACACATGTAAGCATGAAATTTACAATCAATAAAATTTCAAGCCATTTAGACAACCACAGAGTAGGATGAATCCCAATATGAGACAAATTGTTAAGGAGGGATTACAAAAGTTGTTTAATGTGAATTTCATTTATGTGATATCATTATAGCCAATGGGTTTCACCTTTTGTTATTGTTCCAAAGAAGAATGGAAAATGGAGAGTGTGCATTGATGATAGGGAATGGAATAAGTCTACTTTAAAAGATTATTTGCCATTAACCTTCATAGATCAAGTAATATATACCTTAGCAAGGAAGAAATATTTTTCATTTCTTAATGGTTCCAGTGGATATAACCAAATCCATTAGCACTAGAAAATCGAGACAAAATAATATTTACATGTCCATGGGGTGAATATGCTTATAGGATACTTCCTTTTGAGTTACGTAATTCACCCGCAACATTTCACAAAGCAGTATTAGGTATCTTTTCCACTCTAATTCATGATTGTGTAGAATTTTACATGGATGATTTCACTCTCTATGGAAATACTTTTGAAGAAGTCCTTGAAAAAATAGAAAAAGTTTTCATTAGGTGTAAGGAAACAAATATTTCATAAATCATAAGAAATGTTTTATGATTTTTAATGAGGGAATTGTTTTAGGCCACCATATTTCAGGTGATGGAATTAGGACGCATACATGTAAGGTAGAAGTAATTTCTAAAATTTAAGTTCCTACTTGTCAAAGAGATATTATATAAGATTCACAAAAAAATTCACAAAAAAGACCCCTCCAATTTTTAAAATTATTACAAAATATTGTGATTTTGTTTGGTATTCTGACTGTGAGAAAAAATTTGAATCATTGGAGCATAAAATCACTGAAGCACCAATCTAAGGAGGACCTAATTGGTCTCTCCTCTTTTGTAATATTCCTGTTTCAGCACATGGCTAAATGGAATATGAAAATTTTTCTTTTATCATCTTGCATCCAAATAAATGGGTAAGGAGGCCCATGTTTATTGAAAACATGAATAAATTCCCTCACATGTGGAAAGGGATAGACATAAGAACTTGATTTTTCACCCTCAAGTGTGAAAAGGGGAAAATACATGAAGACAAGGTTAGGTTTGACCAAGTCAACAACACTGCCATAGGAGGAGTGGCTTACTTTAGAAGATAGCGCAATGTGAATGAGGAAGAGGATATCTGGTGGAGGAAACCCTAATGGATGGATCCCATGGGGAGAAAGCTTTCACTTGTTTAAAAGGAGGGTGAGGCAACCATTTTTTCCCATGCTTATGTTTATTCATCTCATTGTCTAGTTAGACAATTGGAGCATTCTTTGTTGCTTAGCAAGAATTGCCAAAGGAACTCCTGTTTAGGATTCCTTGTCATTCTTGAGAGGTCTCTTGATGGATTTTTCTTCATTTTCCTCACATTCAGGCTTGAGGAAAAGCATCCTCCATCAAGAGAATGTTATTTCTGCAATAGAATAACACTGTGTTGTTGGGTGTTGCAGTGAGGGTTCACTACACCATCCCTTCATCTATTTTTTCAGAGGAGGATTCCCTCTTTCCTTTGGGATATTAGATTGGAGGCTTTCCAGAGCATATTGTAGACTTTGGCATCAAGGCCAACTCTTTCCATATCCCTACAACACAGTTCCATTCAGAGACTGTGTTATTTTGAGAGGAGAATTTGCAGTGGGGCTCTTATATAGTATTGGAGGGAGACATCTTTAGTGAAGGGATCAGCCTTTCACTTGAAAGATCCATTGGAGGAGGCATATTCAGTTTGAGCATCAGATTTGGACATCTCCATCCAGTTCTAATTCTAAGTTGTTGCAACTACCCAGCAACTCCAGCATTTTGTAGTTTTTGTATTTTATTGCCAATCCTTCTAGGATTGACATGAGGTAGTCTTTGGGAATTTATATCTTGACTCCTAATGTTGTATTGAGCCATATATTGATTTATCCATGTATTTTACATACATAGCATGCAGTTTCTCACTAAAACTTCATTTTCATAGCTTGGTATACATTGTGTAGCAGTGGTTTTGTCATGTATTTTGTACTTGTTTCTTAAGGTTGAGCATTGCCTATCTTGAGTGACCTTTTTCCTCAATATCTTGTATTCAATTTTTGCTGCTATTATTAATGAGAAGGCTATGGATTTCTCTCATGTTTTTATGAATTGAGTGTTGCTGTTGCACCATTATTGTGATTGCTTATTGCTGGAGCTCCAACTTTAGAATATCTTGAGATATTCTCATTGTTGTAGCAATTTCATAAAAAAGGAATATTACAGTGGTATCAGAGCATGATCTCTGGCTCAGCCTATGAGTCTAAGTCATAGAAGATCAATATGACAAAAAATATGAGTTAATACTCTCATTTATTTTCGGATCCAGAGAGAACCTCTCTAAGGAGTTTGAGAAGAATGAAGAAGGAGAAATGGAGGGACCATGCACTTCCTATTCTCACAGAGAAAAAGGCTAGAAAAATGAAGAACACTTGGAATTCGAAATTCCAAGTGAGTATCTTGCTGAATACCAAGAAAACCCTAGAGCTCTAGCTTTGCCACAATTTATTCAGCAGAAAGAAGAAAGAATACCCCTCATCTATGGGATGATGAGAGGCAATAGACTTCTACTGTCCACATTTGACGGATCACTCACATGTGCAGAAGAATTTTGGGTGAAGAAGCTAGAGGATTTCTTCTTGCTACATCCTGTAGTAGATAGAGAGGCTACAAAAATTATAGCACTGCACCTTGAAGGTGAAGCAAAGGATTGGTGGATCAGCCATCTAAGCCACACAAGGGTTTCTACTCTTATTGAGTTTTCTCAAAGATTGATCGGGATATTTGGCAAAAGGACGGAGGAACCCTCACCACCATTTAATGAGGCATGTACCAGTGCTGTTGAGTCCATGGAGGAGCAACCTTCATCTTCAATAGTTTGGGAGACAAACGCTCATGAGGAGGAAAATCTTGCATCCTTGTAAGAAGCTTCCACATTTCACCAAGGTATGATTGAAAATCCATCTCTTGTCATTTCAACAAACATTTTGGATGGGTCTATATCATTGCATGCAGATGATCTAGAGCAGCAGAATAACACTGCGCTGAGAAATGATGGAGAAAGGAGGAATCATTCCTCATGTGAGCATTCAAAAAGCAGCTTCATTCATGGAGCCATGAAAGAAGCAATGAGAAGGAGTAGACATATGGAGATAAGAAACTCTTTCTCCTCTCTAGATGACACTCTTTCAATGAGCATGCCACAGCTCAAAGAGAGACTTCTACTTGTAGCAGATCCAAAGCCTCTTTGGTTTTGGAAGGACATGCATGAGGAGGAGATCTTCCGGAGAGATTTCAGTAGAGGTGCACTCCCACACATCATGGCGTGCAATATTCTTCATCAGTTTCATAAGGTACTTCCCTTCACATAAGAACATATAGTAGATGGAGGACATCTTCAGATGAATAAAATCTCTCATTAATGTGTTGGACATCCCTTGAGCCATGCACATCATGATGGGAGGTTTTTTCCTACCACCTATTTGGATCCTCATAGGGTCAAATTGATCATCAGGAAGATTGCATTTCAAGATCCCATGAAGTGCAGCAATATGATTTGCAATGATGGTAGCTCTCATGGGGAGAGTACCAAGATGAAGGATGCAATGAGACATCCAAAATTGGTTGAATGGATGTGGATGGAGAGCAAGAAGCTGGTGAGCTACTTGCATATTTATGATACCGGGCAGCAGGAGGCTTGGCTGTGCTGGTTAATCTTGAAGGAGTTTGGCCATCACTTGGCATACACTCTTTCCAAGGGTATGAGGATGGAGATGTGGCAGGATGCTGGCGTCATGGATCTACAAATAGTATGGGTGCATAGTGATAATGCAACATTCATGTCATTCATTGTGTCTTCATCACATATCTTGTATGATGAGAGCATGAGGAGGCATCAAAAACAATTGTTGCTGGGGTCACTCTTTGGAGAGCAAGGGAAAATTTTCTCTCATTTATTGTATGAGTTGCAGGAGTAGGAGATGGCACTATCATGGTGCAGAGGGGATACTCCTTGACCTTTGATGATCAGGAATTACTTCCACCTTGGGAGGAATTCCATAGTTGCAGCAACATTATTGGAGGATTGCCCATCTATGTTGGAGAAGCTGAGGGAAACAACGTTGTGCCACCTAGGGATTATCTAGTGCCTCATGCAGAGTAAGGAGGAGCTCTTGTTCTAGGTATAGGGATTCTTGCATCTTTGCAAGGAAGTCCCCAGGATTTCATGAATGGAGATCAAGGCACAACTCATGTTTTTCATGTGCCATTGTTGAGGAGGTATGGAACCATGGAGACACAAGGAGAGGATAGGGAGGATAACCATCATGGTGTGATGAGGAGCTCACATCCTTGTCTATTTTATGAGGTTGATGCACCTAAGGAGATGATTGGATTGTGCAGTGGAAGCATGGACAAACTTGTTCATTCATATAGACAGTCACCTTTTGATGATGATGTCTCATTACATGGAGACATTTTTTCAGGGAGATCACTGGACTAGCAAACGAGGAGGGAGGCTTCACATGATGAGGCACCATTATTTGATCTTAGAAAAGTGGAGACCTTGGGAGATAACCATATGACATATGTCCTTCATGAGGAATCATCAGCACTGTCACTATGCAGGATAGATCCATGTTGGAGCTCTGGGTTGTTGGTGGAGTATTCCCAGGATCACCTTGCTTGCATGAAATTGACAGATCAACATATGAGGAGATGCATAGATAATGTGCAGATGGAGGAGATACATAACTCTTTGGAGGAGTTAGCAAAACCACCTCTTTTCTTTTTGAGGATGTGAGGAGACTAATTTTTGAGCCACTTCATTTTCATGAGTAGAAGTTATGGTAAGGGTATTGCTTATTTGCATGATGATTTGTATATTTATCCCTTAACCATATATGTACAAGATGTTGCTCCTAGGAGTAGCATTCTTCTTTCTGGGCCCCATGATCTACTTGAGGCCATGAGCACTGTTGGTAGCCATTCACTAGGAGGACTTGGGAGGAAAATGTATTTTTGAGAACATACTCACCTTGCACCATACATCATTCACTTTCTCCATACATTTGAGGAGAGTAGGAAAGCAAGCAAGTGGTTGAGAAGCCACACTTTTTTTCATACTCTTTTGCAGTTGAGGGTCAAACTGCATTGGTTACTATTGAGGGACCATTGTCCTTCTCCCTTGCCACACATGATAGCAAGCCTTGTTCTCATTATGGTTCATTATGTTTTTGTTGTCTTTATGATTGTTGAGAGAATGATTGGGGGAATGGCACATTGGTTGGATGTGTCCCTTGGGGGAAAGATCTCCCACATTATTTGCATTGCATGTTCTAATGGGAGCATGAGAGCACATATGGCCACTACAACAAACCCTTTGTTTCTGTTTGAGGTGAGCCATATGGTTGATTGGATGCCATATGATGATGACTTCCAAATCATCACATATGAGATGGATTGGGACAACATGTTTCATAACACTGGAGAAGAGACCCTTGGAGGTCTAGTCTTCATTTTTCCACTTAAGGGAAAGATTGTTGCAGCCCAATATCAGCATATAATCTACACTTATCCTAAGTGGAGAGGAGGATAACGTGGGGTAGACTATTTTGTCTACCAAGATCAGATTTTCAGCCCACCTATATTGCAGGAGCCAAAGGTGGAGGATGATTTGTATGAGTTACCATGCTGGGAGGTAACTCACTTTGTATGGTTGATTGCTTGGGGGGTGGAGAGTATACATGAGGAAGATATTCCTCAACATATTTCAGACTCCATGCCTTGGGTGGATATTCTTCAGTTCTATCCTTGCAGTTTCTTGAGGACAAGCAACATTTGGGAGGGAAGGACTGTAATATTCCCACTTTAGCACATGGCTAAATGGAATATTAAAATTTTTCTTTTATCACCTTATAGCCAAACAAATGGGTAAGGAGGCCCATGTTTATTGAAAACATGAATAAATTCCCTCAAATGTGGAAAGGGATAGACATAAGCACTTGATTTTGCACCGTCAAGTGTGAAAAGGGGTAAATACATGAAGACAAGGTCAAGTTTGACCAAGTCAACAGCGCTGCCATAGGAGGAGTGGCTTACTTTATAAGACAGCATAGTCTGAATGAGGAAGAGGATATTTGGTGGAGGAAACCATAATGTATGGGGCCCATGGGGAGAGAGCTTTCACTTGTTTAAAAGGAGGGCGAGGCAACAATTGTTTCTCATGCTTATGTTTATTCATCTCATTGTCTAGTCAGACAATTGGAGCATTCTTTTTTGTTTAGCAAGAATTGCCAGATGAATTCCTATTTAGGATTCCTTCTCCTTCTTGAGAGGTCTCTTGATGGATTTTTCTTCATTTTCCTCACATCCAGGCTTGAGGCCAAGCATCCTCCATCAAGACAACATTATTTCTGTAGTAGATTAACATTGTGTTGCTGGGTGTTGTAGTGAGGGTTCACTACATCATCCCCTTCAACTATTTTTCAGAGGAGGAGTCCCTATTTCATTTGGGATATCGGATTGGAGGCTTTCCGAAGCATATTGCAGAATTTGGAATTAAGGCCAACTCTTTCCATATCCCTACAACGCATTTCCATTCAGAGACTGTGTTATTTTGAGAAGAGCATTTATGATGGGGCTCCTGCAGAGTATTGGAGGGAAAGATATTTAGTGAAGGGATCAGCCTTTCACTTGAACGATCCATTGGAGGAGGCATATTCAGTTTGAGCATCAGATTTGGCCATCTCCATCCAGTTTTATTTCTGAGTTGCTGCAGCTACCCAGCAACTCCGACATTTTGCAGTTTTTGTATTTTATTCCCAATCCTTCCAGGATTGACATGAGGTAGTCTTTGGGAGTTGATATCTTCACTCCTAATGTTTTATTGAGCCATATATTTATTTATCCATGTATTTTACATATATAGCATGCATTTTCTCACTAAAATTACACTGTCATAGCTTGGTATACATTGTGTAGCAGTTGTTTTGTCATGTATTTTGTACTTGTTTCTTGAGGCTGAGTATTTCCTATCTTGAGTGACCTTTTTCCTCAAGATCTTGTATTCAATTGTTGCTGCTATTATTAATGATAATGCTATGGATTTCTCTCATTTTTTTATGAATTGAATGTTGCTTCTGCACCATTATTGTGCTTGCTTATTGTTGGAGCTCCAACTTTAGAATATCTTGAGATATTCTCATTGTGTAGCAATTTCCTGAAAAAGGAATATTACATCTTTCATATTTCAATCGATGCCTCAGATAAAAATTTAGTAGATGTGTTGGGAGAGAAAAATCTAAATCCTTATGTTATTTATTACATAAGTAAAATTTTGACTCCTACAGAGTTAAATCACACTGTAACATAAAAGGAGTTCTCAGTTGTTTTGCATGCCATTAATAAATTTCGACACTGTGTAATTGGTTATGAAAATTTCATTCATATAGATCATTCTGTTATTAGATATTTAAATAATAGACCAATTAGTAATGGCAGAATTACTAGATGGTTGTTGTTTTTATAGGAATTCAATATTACTATTCTGGACATGCCAAGAAAAGAAAAACAATTTTTTATGTCCTTTCTAGAATAAAAAATGATAAAAATAATACTCCTATAAAAGATAATTTTCCTTACGAATATATTTTTGTAGTGTCTACTAAAACTCCCTGGTTTGTAGACATTGCTAACTATTTGGCTAGAAGAAAGTTCCCCCCACAATTATCAGCCAAAGAAAATAAGCATTTATCAAATGAAATGCACCTTACCGTTGGGTAGAAGGAGAATTTTATTGAATTGGACCTAACTTAATCATCCAAAAATGTGTTAGAGGAGATGAAGTACCAGATATATTGAAATCTTGGCATGATGAAGTATGTGGAGGAAACTTTGTTCATAAAAGGAATTCTTATAAATTCCTTTTGGGATATTATTGGCCTTATGTTTTTAAAGACGCCAAGGAATATGTCAAGAGATGTTATAGTTTCCAAAGAATGGGAAAGCCCACTCCATCAGACGAGGTGCCTCTACAACCTTAGGTACTTGTAGATAATTTTGAAAAATGGGCAATGTGTTTTGTTGGCTTAATCAATCCTCCATATAAGAGAGAAAGGTATATACTTGTTTGTACATATTATGTTACAAAATGGGTATAAGCTAAACATATTTCATTTACTACTGAAAATTTTGTAATTACATTTATTTTTTAGGGTAATTTTACTTGTTTTGGTGTCCCAAGGGAAATTCTGACAGATCAAGGTACCGAATTCACATCCAAGTTAGTGCAGAAAATAATGGAGAAATACCAGATAAAACATTAGAAGTATACTCCATATCATTGTTGTCAAGATAAATCCCCTGTGTGGACATAGGTGATCTCTCTAGCCCTAGAGTGGGTCTAGCAACACGAGATTATTTATAACATGGGCTTTCTTAAATAATTCTTACAATGAGGCCTTGATGTTGGAGGCATCCTTAGGTGGAAATATGAGTCCTTCATCTAGTTCAAAAGCATTCCTTCTCTCTTGCACTTAGCCTTAGTCATGATGCTAGCATGCAAAGGGATGAGAGTTCAGACGAGTCTAAAAATGATCAACCCATCTCTAAACTTGGGGGAATGAGGTTCGGAGCCCATGAAAGGAGGAGGAAGGCCCACTTTCTAAGGGATGACCCCCCATGGATGCGTTCAAGGTTCTTAAATGACAGAGCTCGACCTTATCATCTGTGTTCAACAACCAACTTACCCTTCTTCTTCTACAGGTCTAAGCTAGAAAGGGGATAAATGTGGTTTTCAAAGAAATTATGGCATTGATAGTTTTGGGCCATAACTAGGAAAATGACATCAACGCGGCCATCGCACCAAGAAGATCGTTGACTTAGGAAACTAGGAATTTGACCAATTTTATTCAGCAATCTTTCAAGGAAGTCTTCTTTGGATCTGAAAGGGGATATGTTATCATATTTATTGATGATGGAAACATTGCACAAGATTCTTCATGGGATATTTTAGGATTAGGGACGGGAAAATGAGCATGGTCAAAAATTATTGTGTAACAATCGTCCACAAGCCAATGGGCAAGCGGAATTGACCAATCAAGTACTTGAATCAGTTCTCACCAAGACTTAACACTTGCATAGAAGGGATTGGGAAGAAAGGATTCCAGAGGCACTTTGCGCATATCATACCACATGGAGGAATACTATTGGGCATACTCCTTATGAGCTTGTGTATGGGAAGAAATTCTTGCTTCCAATTGAATTCCAAGTGAAGACTTTCAAAACAGTAGAAAAAACAAATATTACCACAGTTGAATGAGTTGGATGAAAACTGAAAATATGTTATCCAAATAAAAAATAGTGATCCAGGTGGATATTAGTACCCAAACACCTATTCCACCTATGTCTCTAATCATTTTCATCAGTTTCCTTGTTTATAGCAACATTTACAATTTTTACAAATATTTTAGGTTGTGAACTTTTGAAGTAGTTTTGACCCCTCAAAACAACATTTTTTTGAGGTCCGTAGCACACCCATTGTCATAGGTAGGGGCCTATGGAAAATATTGTAGTACTTATACAGATATTTCCAATAAGGTATCGTATGCGCGAAACAACGATAATATGACCACGTTACGACCCAAGGAAGTTTGTTTCCCAACTAACCCCAATCCAGCCCAAAATCTCTTGGTGTTCCATCTCCTGGGACTAGGGTTTTGGTTGCTTATGGTTTTCCCTTGCTTCTAAACAATCAAAAGGCCCTTGAGCCACATTGTAACATATTTTAGAGGCATGTATTTGCCACATTTATTCTTAGAGACAAGCTAACATCACCTTAGCTAGTTTATTCCCATTCTATACGTAAGCATATTTCAGTTCTTTGGTATTAATGAAATGAAGTGTTATTTTTGTTGCATCTCTATATTTATGGTTATATTTGTATTATGTTGCATTCATGTTTAATTTTGGATCAATAGTATCAGAGCGGTCTGTTATTTCTCTATTTTTCTTTGCATGTCCCCAATGAGGTTAAGGCATAAGGATTTAGGGCTCGAACAGGTTGAACCTTTTCAAAAACAGCCTTACAAACCCTGATAAACTCCTGTGGTAGAAGAAAATAAAGATGAGGGAGTAGGAGATCCTTTCAAAATATTGTTTGAACAAGCCCTTGAGCGACAAAGGAACGCGATGATGGATAAATTTTTCCATATCCTTCGGTGAATGCCCACAGGTGACACATCTTCTGCCGGCAGCCACTCTGGAGGTGCCACTCCCTTCAAGGTACAATTCAAATTTTACATTCCCACATTTAAAGGCCATATAGATTAAAACACCATAGTTATATTGTTAAATATGTTGGAAGGATATTTTTCAGTTTATGATTTTTCCAATAGGGAATTTTTTTCTTTTGGACTCCTCAAAGCCACCCCCCATGTCAAGGACTTGTGGGAAACTTACTGCGAATAGAGGGAGGAGAGAGAACCCTCACTTCTTTTAGATTCACCCACTTGGAATTCCTTCTAAGATACCATCAAGGAAAAATATTACCCTGTGGTGAGGTATGAGTAAAAGTACATGCAATGGACTACGTTGCGGCAACAAAGGGGTCATATGTGCATGAGTTGACAATTTTTTTCCATACCGTGGGTACAAATTTGGGTATGAAAGATTATGAGAAACATATGGTGCTCAAGTACCAAAATTTTTGCACAAATACATGGAGGAGGAAGTGGACTTCCTCGACATCTCCTCGCTTGGTTCAACATACCGATATACTGCTAATATTGAGCAGAAATTTAAACATAAGAAGTGAAACTTTGGATCCGCGAATCCAAATCAAGGGAAATATGGACCCAAATATATATAAAAAAAAAGGACAAATCCAAGGTGGGGTGACCCAAGAAAACCCTCTGAAGTACAAGAAAATAACAACACCACAAAGACAAGAAAGGACAAGGGAAAATGGTGTGAGTTCCATAAGAGCCCAACTCACAACAAAAGTGAGTGTAAGGCCAAGACATCACTGGCGGCTGAGATGAAGGCTTATGAATCAGATGCTTGTTCAACCTCTAAGTTAGAACCTGACAAGGGGAATGACAAATAGAAGCATATCGTTGATGCAGATCTCAGTGCCACCATTTCCACCACAAAGTTCTAGAAGAATGGGCCTTAAGATCTAGAGGAGGGGGAGTGCCTCTTCCACTCAAATATGTGGTTGAAGAGTTCTTAAATGTAGTTCCTTATGATTCGACCTCAAGGAAAGAATAATATTGTGGCCAAGGCCTCCAGATAGGGCTCCTCCACACAACAAAAATAGATGGACAAGGTCGTGGAGGAGTATAAGGATATCTTCTCCTCACCTGTATGGGTACTTATATAGTGTCAGCTCAAGCACTGCATCAACCTTACCTTGAGCATGCTACTACCCAATGGACCTACCTATCGATTCGCTATTGTTGAGAAAGTTGAAATCAAGAGCCATATTCAGGAGATGTTGTAGAAAGATAACATAATGCTAAGTTCATCACCATGTGGTATACTGATCGTGTTGGTACAAAAGAAGGATGGGACCTCAAGACTTTGTATTGAATATTGGGCATTGAACAAGATCACTGTTCATAATAGGTATCCAATCCCATGGATTGATGACCTTATGGACCAGCTCAAGGGGGCGAAATTTTTCAACAAGATTCACTTGAAGTCTAGTTATTTCCAGGTACCAATTGAACCCTCTGATGTTTGGAAGATTCCCTCGAAATCCAAGGAGAGCCTTTTCTAATGGTTGCTCATGCCTTTCGGGTTGAAGAATGCCTCTACTACCTTCACGAGGTTGATGGATGATATCTTGCATCCCTTCACGAACTCATTCGTGGTGATGTATTTAGATGAAATCTTGATCATCATCCAGAGTTAGGAAGAGCACCTCCACCATATTCGACAGGTCCTCCAAACCTCCACCTTAGATTGTTCTATGTTGTATTAATTACTTTAGCCCAATTTCAAAATTCAATTAGCAATATTTCCAATTATAATTACTCTTTCCATTCATCAACAATAGTTAAAGGTAAAACAATATATGTAATGACAAAAAGGAAAATTGGTGAGCTCAGGTATTGCACCAAGAGTGTTGCAACTCCTAGAGGATAATAAAATTTACTTATCAACATGAGATTCATATAAAATTGGATGTGATAGTGTTATATGCATGGCGGATGAGCTCTACTTATGTCATCCTCATCTTATTTCTACTATGAGGTGTTGGGAGTTACTTCCATTATAAGGGAGAAATTTTGTCACACTTCTAATTGCAACTCAACGCTGAATGTAAACCATGAACACTACTCAATTTCCAATAAAATATGATATGTGAGATTGTACTCATTCATCTACTTAATTTCTACTTTTGCAACGAAAAATAATAGCACTTAATCTATTTACAAGAAGGGAAATTGAACTAGAATGCATTCATTCTCTAGAATACTCAATCGAATTGCAAAAAGGGACCTAATCTATTTCACACAGACATTGTATCAATGATAAACTAGCTTCTATCTATTCCATGATATCTATTGTGCTATTGATGTATTCTATGATCGACTAATCACACTCAATTTACTTTTTTTTTCAGCAAAATAAGAAGGGTTTTGGGTGACCTAGGGGTGTCCTTGAAGCAAGAATTCAAATCTAGGGGTACACCAAGGTTCACGGAAAGTTCAGGTGAGGTGGAGAAGTGATTCTAGAGTAAGGGAGGTGGCTCCCAGTGCAGCTACAGGAAGTCTTGTATTGCTACAGGAAACACCCGGAAGGGGTTTTGAGGCTAAGAATAGTGGAATGAGGGTCAAGAAAGGTGAGGGAAAGGTGGATCTAGGTGGTTCAGGGATGACCAAATCACTTGGACAAGCTCAAAACCTTTGAAAGGCATGTCTTGCATCAATAATACTACTCTCAGTGGTTGTGAAGATGGTCTCCAAAATAGGGTTATGGGTATCAGAATGGAAGGCAACTAAAGCAATGTTGAAGTCTAAAATGATAGTGTTGAAAAGGGGACCCTTCTATGATGTTTTACCCAAATATGCAATAAGTACATTCACTCATGCATCGATCATTAACAAATTATCATGTAAAATAGAGGAAAAGATGCGTTGAATTTAACTTAAACTACTCATTCACCTAAATCATAAATCTGACCTCCAATCTACAGCATATACATCATAGAAAAAATGAACACTATTTTATCTTTGCCAAGTAATCCTAAATTGAATGTGTTTGGCCTGTGTTAGAAGACCTTCCTCCTCAAGCTCCAATGAAATAAGTGAGAGAGGAGGACTGTCAACACAATTTTAATGTTTTAGATGCTACTAAGATACAATGACATTAACCAAAATACTGAAGCATAAAGGAAACAAAAATCTACACAAGAGACACTGTATCTCATGGATTGGGCCCTAGCCCACCAGCTTCAATCATCTGAAATCAACTAAGTAAGAAATAATCCAACTACTCATTCTTATTTCATAACAAGTCTCCAACATCAAAAAATGATAGTCAAAATATCTATAATACAGAGCCAAGAGTTGTCTAGCTTCCTATGGAAATAAAATCCCAGCGAGCCCTTTCTCTTGTTCATTTATACTAAAGGGATGTAACCAAAAACTCCCTAAAAGTTAGGCATTTTTCTCCTTCATCTTCGAGTGGTGTGGAACGTGGCTCCCTCCTAGAATTCACTTGCTTGTATTCCTTTGACTTTGAACTGTTGGAGGATGATTTGAACAGAAGTTTGGGATGATTGTGGAAGTTAAGAAGGGGGAAATCCTTCCTATAATTTCTCCTTGTTGTCTACTCTGAGCCCTGACATGGAATTTTACTAAAAAATAGTTGTAATTCCTATAATTAAACTATGTTAGGCTTCAATTCATGATAATCCTCTTACACCTTTCTCACTAAGAAAAATATGAAAAAATGTAATCAAATGTGTGTGTGTGAGAGAGAGTAAATAAGCTAAAAGGTGATACTATAACCCCTTAAAATATACTTAATCATGGACCTCATCATCACCCCCCTTTTTAAATGGTTGCTCATCCTCTAAGAAACTTAGTGCTAGTTTTTCAATATTGCTCTATGTTGTATCAGTTACTTAAGCCCATATTAGATTTTCATTAACAATGTATTCAGACCTATGTAATATAAATAACCATTAATTGTAACTAAAGATAGAACAATGCATGTAATGAAAAAGAATACAATAACACAACCATGAGATAGAGAGATTGGTCAAAGACTAGGGAAAAACCCCTCTATGGGGAAAACCCTTTCAAATATTCGTCTTCTATAGATTGTCTTCAAAATATTTCAGCAGGGAGAAAAATGAGCCCAATACATGTATACAAGGGTAATAAATAGATCTGATCTTGGATCAACATATCTACAATATCAAAACACGAAACTAATTGATTGATGATACCATGTGATCTTAGCTGCCTAGTTCTAGTTTTGGATCGAGAATATTGTCGATGACTATTTTTATGCGTCTATGACTTCGTGATGGATGAGTGATGATGTTACGCAAATAGCTGACTAAGTACCAAAATAAAAATTTTCAATAACTCTGTGAGTCATGGTCTTAACATTCTTAGCATGTGGATTTGGGGCTCTAAGCTTCTACCACAAAACTATGAGCTCATGGATTAGGGTCTAAACACCCTGGAACAATATTTGTGCCCTGAAGCTGACCACCAATCGACTTTAGCAGCTGATCTTTGGCCTCAACAATCCCGCCCCATAGCTTTGGCATAAAAAAATCACTACCTCCACTTTTCCTTCCTGCGGTCGTGGCCTAAAATACCAAGATCTGAAATGTGCCTCTGACTGTGATCCTGATCCACTATGCGAGCCTCTTGCGGTGTACTTTTACAAGCCACAAACAGAAAATACAACCAATAACCAAAACAACATGAAGAATATCTCATGATTGTTATGGGAGAAACTACCCTAGGGTGTTAGTTGAGGACCCCAACAGAGAAGAAGGCATACAACAGCAAGAAGAAATCAAACTAAAGGTCCTAATGCTTAAACTAGAAAACTTGGGAGAGATTAAATTACCCATATGTTCTACATTTGAGGTCATTCTCGCAAGGTTCAAACCCTCTACTTCTCCACATGCTTCAAGACTTACAACTCATTCAAGAAAAATCACATAGACTAGTTGTGACATTATATATGTGCTAGATGTCACTTGTTAGATTATATCAAATAACATGAAAACAACCATTAACATATCAATAACATGTATAAAAAGTATTAAATATCATGACATCAGGAATGAGACAAAGCTTCTTTATTGATATATGTAAAAGATGTGGAGAAATACCACCTGAAATCATCCATGACTCTAAGTGAAACTGTCCTCCGGATCCGTCCAGCCCAAACCTAAATAATATTGTTCCATAAAGGTACACAAGGATGTCACATAAAAGAGGTGAAAATCTCAAAGAAGGAAACAAGGGTTTCCTAAACTTGGGAAGTGCAGGAGGCACAGGGAAAATCAGACTTGATCTAGGACTAACAGGCTATAGTATCAATGCCTATCTCTCTCCTCCCTTAGGCCTTCCCATGAGGTGTATTTATACTTCCTGAAATTAGTTTTTTTAGTTGGGAAATATTTTGGCCACAGGATCCTGTAGGTGGGCATTTGGTGTAACCCATAAACCTTGCCCAAATAATAGGTAGTTTTATAATTTTTTTAATATTTTAAATTATATATGTGGGTTACATATGAGTGGAGCCGCAACCGTATGTGTTTTTGATAGGGCAGAGTCGTGTATGGAATTAAAAATATTTTATTTTAAGTAAAGGACCAAGTATGAATGGAAATCACTGCATTTCCTTGAGAAATTTCCATTTCTGGAGGATCTCCAATAGTGAATCCTTCCTTATCATTGTCTAAGTGATCTAATTCATAAATAAATTCATGCCCACTTGTGAATGAATACGAGATCATGGTTTTATCTCTTTCTTCTCCATTTGAGAGATACATACAATATTTGGGAGATAATGGAGGATGAGGGACAATCCTAGACTTTGTGGGATGATATGGAAATGTGTGGGGCTAAGCTGAGGCCAAGAGACTAGACTTGGTTTCAAATGTTTTTTTTTCCATGTTGTATTGTTTATGAGTTGGGTAATTCTTTGATTTGTTTGGGTCATTTGGGTCCTGCCATCCTTGATTCCTTTCCTTCAAATAAGGTGGATGAGAGGCCCCTTCAGAAGGAAATAATTCTAGATATAATGTGGTTGTTGACAAGAACTATAACAAAAAGATAATTTTTTGTAATCCAATGGTTGTGAAAAGGTCATACCATTCCAATTGATCATGATCCTATAAGGAAACCATTTTCTAAGATCTATTTTGAAACAATTGTGTGCAAAGGTTATAATACATCTCCCAAGCTTGTTCATATCTATATTAATAAAATGACTTAGGGAGTTTCCCACAAAATCTAAGATGTACGAAATTAAAAAATGAATGGGCATATTAAGAATTCTTACCCAAATTGGAGTAGTCAAAATCATCATGGATAAAGGGTTGAATTCATGAAACCATGGCTAAAATGAGAGCACAAATAAGCCCCAAAACACATGGGCTTCACTCAATGAACCTTTGACATAATACTTGTGTTACTGACATACTAAAAAATACTCTTAATTGACTACATATTGGAAAATAACTCTAAAAGTAATTGTATTTAACACCTTACCAATATGAGCCTTATGCACCTTCCTAATTAAAAAGCCCCCATAATTATATGCTCAATATATTATGTCAATTTTTCCTCAATATATATCCCCCAATATGAACATAGTTGGCATGGTATTGCTCCCCCGGTGAAGCCCTCGTGCCCCAAAACAAGTGTCGTTGATTTAAAACTTTTTGAAGATCTTCTTGATTTTTGAAATAACCCATAAGGAACCCCTTCAAAAATAATATAGATTCATACTTGGGGACTAGGTTTGATGCACCCATTCCTGGAGCACAAAGGTTAATGTCTAGAGCATATTAAAATGATAAATTATGGAATTTTTCTCATAAGATAAGCAAAAAATATCGGATTAGGGGTATTCAACCTATAGATATGGAACATCTTCTTCTTTTTCTACAATGAAGGCAAACGTCGAGATATATTTTGAAGTCATTTGTAAAAGCCCTTTCTTTAGAGCATCCTTAAAGGATTATGACTGAGAGGAAGAGCACACACCCTAGGTTTTTTCTCCTTCATTCAATATTAAGACTAGGAGGATTAAGGCATCCTTGGATATACCATAGTATTTGATCAGAGGTACATCCTAAAGGTGCCTACCCCCATGTAGTAGCCACTTTGAGATGAAAGGAATTCCTATTCTATCTTGAATTCTCGTTGCGAATGTAGAGACAAGGTAGATGGCTTTAACCTATAAATAAAGGGCACTCCTTGAGAGAGACCTTACATAGACCAAAAATCTCAAGTGACCTGAACTGATGAAATCACCTTGGAGGAGGGAATAACCCTACTACAAAAAAAATTCCCCATGGTTTAACATATGTTCAGTGATGGCACTGGAATGAGGGAACTTTAAATGAAGGTAAGAATCCTAAAATTGAAAATCCACCATAGATACAGTGGTGAATGAAGGATTAAGAGGGTTTCATCACAAGATCTCTCCCAAAACCTATTTTTTGAGTAAAAACTTTAATCAACATCAAATTTGAATTAAAAAAACTAGATAAAATCAAGTGAAACCTGGAACAAGACAAAAAGAGATATTTGGTTCCCTTAGGCAAAAGAGTCAACCATTAATGAATTTAATATGATTACATAAAAGGAATCATAAGGGATGTACATGTACACCAATTATGAGGTCAGGTGTCTTTATAAAGATGATATGGGTCCACATAAATACTTTCGTCTAACAAGGATCATTTTCAACTAATGAAATCATCAATATCAAATGTTCCCAGTGCACTATCCAAAATTATTATTTTGTAAAAACATGAACAAGACAACAAGATATATTCAGTTCCCTTAGGCAAAAGAGCCAACCATGAATGAATTTAAGTTGATGATGCAAAACAATCATAAGGGATTTATTTGTACACCAATTATGAGGTGGGGTTTATTTATAAGAATGTTATGGGTCCATGAAAATAATTAGATCTAGAAATAAAGGATTGTTTTCAACTAATAGAATTGTCAATATCAAATGTTTATATTACATATAAAAAATTTCTAATTTTTGTAAAAATAGTTGGAAGATATTTCAATAATAACAACATAAAATGTTTGAAATATGTGTTTGAAATATAAAATTTCCGATTAAACTGCAACCTAATAATATAATACTTATTTATAAATCATTACAATTCATTATTATTATTATTAAATTTTACTTAACTAAATAAATTTTATAAACTTACATTTCATTAATATATTTTATTGCAAATATAATTATGATTTGGGAAGAGTTTTTTTGAAAATGTAAATAACCACTTTTCAAATAAAACACTAATAATTCCTATATTTAGGTAAAATTTAACTTTATCACACTTTAAAATATATATAACAAAATATTTACTTATGTGAAAGTTGGCCCTTGTAGAATGTTATTATTACCGGAATGTGGTTATTGAAAATTAAAAAAATGCTTAATATAAACATTTTAAAATGATGGTTTAACTTTTCCTAAACATGATTCCACATGGTATCTGGTAAATTTTATATTATTTCATTTAAATATGTTATTATAAATAACTTAACATATTTTCATAACAAAAAATATAAAGAATTTAATTGTCACAAATAACTAAGCATAAACTTACTCAATTTTACAAGGTCTCTCTTTCTAAAAAGAGAAACATTCAAGATCTCATTATCATTAGTGAGTGTACTATTCTTTTACACAACCTCATCAATGACTCTCTTCCATTTTAAATCAAACTCCAAGAAATATTAAAAAACATCTACCATATGCTAAAAAACATTCACTCCAAATTATTTATTCATCTCCATAGGCCCAACAACTAGCAGGTAGACCTACTTTCTAATTAGCTGGTCTATTTAACAAAAGGAAACATTAAATAAAATGAGGTTCTAAGCTTAAACACAATTCCTTAAGGGTTTACAAACCAAGCTTTATAAGTGTGAGGTTTTAGTTGGTCTTTTCTAGAGGATCTACAAGCTAGAATTTTTATAAAAATGTAATATAACACCAAATCCATGGTGTAGTTAGACTTGGGTGTAGTTAGGCTTGGGTGTAGTTAGAATTGTGTTTCTATTGTGTGGATCAACACAACGTACTTGTAAAAGGTGTACAATTGTGACTCAAACGTAGCTTTTATGAATTATAAATACATTTTTAATTCAGATTAGGAAAAAAAAAAAGAAACCTTAAAGTGGATGGGGTTCTAAGCTTGAGCCAAATTCCTTAAGTGTGCCTACAAACCATGTTATGTAACTCTCAGTTTTTAGTTGGTATTTTTTGAGGATCTACGAGCTAGAATTTTTAGATAGGTGTAACACCCATACACCAACTTACACCAACTCTAGGGTGTTGATTTGGATCACAATTTAGTATTGTGTTTCCTACCACTGTGTGTATCAGTATGGCATACTTGTAAAGGATGTACAAATGTGCCCCCAACCTAGATTTTATGAAATATAAATACATATTTTTAATTTGGATTAGAAATAATGAAATAAATAAACAAAATATAAATATAAAAAATTATAATATCTTATGTAAAATAGTAAATAAAGGTATACAACTCATAAATTTGAAAATAAGAGAAATTTGGTTCTCTATCTATTTCATTTCATACATAACTTAAAATGAAATGAATCCCTGCATATAAATATTTTTTCCTAAAAACTGAATATCCAAATAAATATTATGAATTGGCCTTTGACTCAAAACAAAAAAGAAAATCTAAATATAAAAAATATATTAGTGTCCTCTGTAAAATAGTAAATAATGGTATACAAATCATAAATATGAAAATAAGATAAAAATATTTCACTATATTTTTCATTCCATACCTCATTGAAAATGAAATGAATCCCTCCATATAAATGAGCTTGTCCAAAAACTGAAAATTAAATATCTAGGAGTTTGCCTTAGACATCAATGTGTTTCTTGCTTCACTAAGATTTCACTACTAGCATATATATTTTTACCGTATCTTTAGTTCTTCTTTCCCCAATGTCACTCTAAATCAGGTGGTACATTGAGATCAAAAGGAAGTGGTACATTGAGATCAAAAGGAAGATGCCTCTGTTCCTTTTCCATCAAACCTTTTTCCTTAAATGAAAAATTGACATCAAGAAGTTGTCTTTGGTCCTTCTTCACCAGGTTAAAATTTGCTGGAGACCCAACTTGCATGTCCAAATCTAGAATATTAGTTCCTTTCTCCTTCTCCACCATATGAAATTGTTCTTCAATAGGCCCATTATAAATATTTAGATCAAATGTTGCTTCCTTGGAAATTTCACAAGTAGAATTTGAATTACTATTAAATAAATCTGGGGATGTTGATGGAAGAGAGCCTTTGATGCAGATACTGAAATTCCCATGAAGTTTTGGTTTTTTATTTAATCCATTGTCTTCCTTGAAAACAATACCTTTGGGAGAATACATGAAAGCATTTCTACACATAAGCTCATTCTCACTGACATAAGAACCGATGAGAGATTGAACAGGAATACCAAGAACTCCATTAGAACTAGTAGAAGCACTTTCTATGCCTCTTATATTCTTCTCAACTTTCTTTTCTTTTCCCTTCAATTGTAGTGATGTAGAACTTGGATGAAGAGTTCCTTCAAATGCTTGTATAGATGATTCAATCTGAGAGAAAATTTTTCTTTCCACTAATTTCAAAAGAGCATTGATTTTAGGATGGGCATCAATGCTTATTGTGCTTAAAATGCAAATGTTCCCACAAGAAATATAGCTCATTTGGTTGATATTTGGACCAGCTTCCCATAAAACCTTAAATTGGCATTTACATTCTTCTTCTCCATCAACCCAAAGATGATTAGATTGACAAATCTGTAAATATATATCTTGTCAGATTAAATAATTAAATAGAAAAACAATAAAATCATTTTTACGTAATAAATTAAAAAATAAAACCAATAAAATATATGTTGTTTTTATGAAACTAAATTTAATTGATAAAATAATTTTAAAAAACATTAAACTAATGATATAATCTACACATTTTTTACAAAATGGGGAAACTTACTGTAGCTCAATTGAAATTGATAAAACAATGTTAAAAAACATAAAACTAATTATATAAGCTAAACTAGTCACTTTCAATTACCTGTTAATGGTCTTTAAGCTACTAGACCTTCACGCCTCCCAAAGGCCCACACACGAAATTTTAAGACATATTCCAAACCTTATAAAAAACAAATATTCTTCATCCCCTATTTCTAAAAAGAAAATTAAATATAAAAATAAAATACAATATAATGTGTAGTTATCCATAAGAAATATTAAAGCAAAATCAATTTAGAAAGTTTCAATAATTGCAATTAAAAATAATTTTAAATAAATATTTAAAAATAGTATTTAAGATATAGATTTTAAGAAAAAACATGTTATATAAAGTGTTATATAAAATATTTGGAGGTTCATGGTTTAATCACTTGATTAACCCATGTGCATATGAAACAAAACATGTTGCATCATGTACATATGAAATACAACATGTTGCATCATGTCCCTGAATTGCCAATTCCATGGTTTAAAAAATAAAAAATAAAAATCTAAAAAATAATATGTTTTATTCAATATATAATAGAAATAATAAAAATAATAATATCTCATATAAAATTGTATTTTAATTAGAGATTAAATTAATTTATAAAAAAATGTTAGCTTGAGGGATAGTGCAACTAGCAAATGAAATTTTATATACCAAGAAATTCCAGAGAGGCATACATAGGCACTTAGGGTTTATGGTGTTAACACTAGGAATTGAGACACCTTGTGACTCAAATAAGAAACGGACCCAATTGATTATTCTTAAAATTAAAAAAAGTAAAAGTATAATGTGTATTTTTACCTTATTTTGATTTGCACTAGTCAAACTCGTAAACTAATTGAGATGGTTTATGAATTGATTTATAAGATTAAGGGGTTTTTTTCACTTGGTTTATGAATTGATTTATAGGGTTAAGAGGTTTTTTTCACTTGGTTTATTAATTGATTTATAGGGTTAAGGGTTTTTTTCTCCGGGTTATGTGCGTTTTCAGATGACTTGCACATGCCTAACCCATGGCTTGAGTAGTGAGAACGGAAGCCTTGAAAATCACATGGGATCACACCCTCACGCCCTTCTTGAGCCAAGCTAGCCTTTAGCATTTCGAACTAACCACCTTTACACAAATAAGCACCTTAACAAAATACTCTATCACTATCTATTCACTATCTATTCTACAATTAGTGATCTGGTTAAGAGTATTATTTATCAAAGCAGAAAAATACAATATACAATGACAATAGGGTTAAGGGTTTTTTTAGCTGGGTTATGTGAGTTATTGATTTATAGGGTTAAGGGTTTTTTTTAGCTCAGTTATGTGAGTTTTAAGATGACTAACACGCCTAACTTATGGCTTGAGTAGCCACTACCCAAACCCTAAAAGTCACAGTGGATCACACTGGATCACACCCTGCTTGAGCCACACTAGCCCTTAACATGACTAGGGTTTTGCCTATAAAATTTCCTACAAGTGATCTTTACACCAATAAACACCTCAACTCTACAACTAATAATCTGGTTAAAAATATTATTTATCAAAACAAAAAAATACAATATATAATGACAATAAATCTGTACAATTTTTAATACCCTACTAATTACTATTCCATTTGTTATAATAAAAAAGATTATACTCAATTTAGCTATAATAAAAGGAAATGAAGCCTACGTCTTTCACAACTGCGTTGAAATATTTCAGATCTAAAAGGAAATGAAGCCTACCTCTTTCACAACTGCGTTGAAATATTTCAGATCTAAAAGGAAATGAAGCCTACCTCTTTCACAACTGCGTTGAAATATTTCAGATCTTTGCCATCGCTTGAGCATGAAGCGCTGATGACCATTTCCTCTTTCAGTATGCTACAATTTTCATCTTGGAGTTGCTCTGCTGAGATTCGAAACCTCGACCTGACGGCTTCCGCGGTTTTAAACATCTCCAGCGGAAACACTTGATCCTGACTTCTAGGAAATCCCTTGTAATGAATACTGAGGGACTTCCCTTCTACGATGTGTATGAACACATCGTACCAGGCATCATCCTCTGATTGAAACTCCAGCGTTGGAGTAGTCTTCCGCTTCATCCTTCTCACTCCTGTTGAACCTCCGATGAGTATTATGTTCTCTGCAAACTTTGACGACCTTCTCACTTGTGCTTACAACTCTCTCCGCACATGAAATCAGACCCTTTTAAACTTTGTTAATAACCGGTGCTATTTTTATCACACCCTCGGATGGTTCAGGGTTCATTGAATGAACAAATTAGACCAAATCTTGCCAGAAACATGTGATACTGTGTAAAATATTAATAATTTAATGTTTATTCGCATTACTCACGGAATATATATATATATATTTTGAGTAGTTGGAATTAATTTGATTCATTTAATTTAAATTTCATGATTTCGTGGTATATAATTGTGGGAAAATATTAAAGTTATAATAACAATTTTGTGGTTTTGACTTAGCGTGAATTTTTTATAGTTTTTTCTGGATTCAGTAAGAAATATTTGTGGTGAAATTTGTCTTTCTGGTGCTAAAACTGTTTTTTAATATGGATTCAAACACTATGAGGTGCTAAAACTGTTTATTTTAATATGGATTCAACACTATGAAAAACTCATGGGAACTTCTATTGCGCAAAGTTCACCCATCAAACTTGTGATTTCAATGAATCCCTCTCAAATTCTAAACAAATTAGATTAGAAAATAAACCAGAAAATTATTCAAAGAGACCACTTAAAAAAAACTCATTAATGAAATAAATAAATGATCAAAACTTACACAATCTTCTAAATCATATTTGATGGAGTCTAGATATTAAATTAATAATTTAAAGCTTTGATTAATTATAATGAATAATAGTTAAGTTTTCTAGGTATAAAATAGTCCATAAATGAGTGTTTTGTTAACCCATTCTACCAAACAGTCACCATCTTGGAATTGAATAGCTATAGTTTATTATTATCCAATTTTAAGGTCACGACCAAGCCAGACACCAAATTGGTGTATGAGGTGGTATAAGAGACCCACCTCCCCGCACCGATTTGACTGCTAAGTTTGACTTCTAAGTCTACTAAGGCATAAATACTCTACTCCCCTCTAGTTTTTAAACCTATGACCCGGAAATAGGTTGTGTAAACAAATTTTATTATGATATATATAATTAATAATAATAAATGGATTATCAAAATTTCCAAGGTTTTATAAGATATATTTTAAAATTTTAATGAATGACAGTGAATAAATTTGACTTAATCTTAGAATTCAGTTATATGTATGGTGATGTAAATAAATTTTAAATTAATTATTTGATTTATTTTAATAAATAAATTTCATTCTAAATTAATAATTAATAATTGATTTATTTTTCTATATAATTTAAAATTAAGAATTTAAAATTTATTTAATTAATTATGTCATAGGGCGTTTTTATTTGAAAACAACTTCCCTAACTGCTAATGCGTCCATGTCTGAGTCATTGGATCAAATGTTAGAAGATTGAAATGTTTTAGGCCATTAGATCCACAAGTAAATAGTTTTAACTTTTATATTGTTTTTTTATAATGTTAGTTTTTTTTATTTTTAATAAGTTAGATTGATTTTAGCTGTATAATAGAAATGTTGTAATGTCATGTTTAACATTTTGACTATGTCAAATTACACAAAAATATAAAATAAAAGTAAATTAAATAAAAAGATTGACATAATGTAATGTACATTTTAACTAGGTCAAAATACAATAAAAACAAAAATAATAAAATAAAATAATAATAAACTATAAAAACAGCCCATGGTATTGACCTTATTTGAAAACAACTTCCCTAGCTGCCAATGTGTCCATGTCTTAGCCATTGGATCAAATGTTAGACAATTGAAATTGTTTAGGCCATTAGATCCACAAAATAAATAGTTCTATATATATATTTTTTATAACATTAGTTTTTTTTTTTGTGTTTTAATAAGTTAGATTGATTTTAGGGGTATAATACAAATGTTGTAATGTCATGTTTAACATTTTGACTATGTCAAATTACACAAAAATAAAAATAAAAATAAATTAAATAAAAAGATTGACATAATGTAATGAACATTTTAACTATGTCAAAATACAATAAAAACAAAATTAATAAAATAAAATAATAATAAACTCATGTGAAATATAGTTTATTATATCAAATTTATTCTATTAAAAAAAACTATTTACATATCTTTAATTACCTTCTTGTAGCTAAAAAATATTACATGTTTTTTACTTTATAATCATAAACAAATTTCCTATTATATCATGTCAAACATACTCAACTTTTTATTCTAAAATTTTAAACAAAATTTTTCAGTACATAATTTTAGCTTTTATAATTTTTTAAATTTTCAATTCAAACAAAAATTATAAAAGAAAAAAACCACTCAGTCCTTACTAGATTATAGTTTTAGAAAATTGGCACTATGTGATTAACAATAAAGTAAGTTGACATAACCCTAAAGGGTTCTTTTACAAGTTTATCATAACCTTTCCCTTCATCCAATATATATTGTAGAGTCTTCTAAAGAGAGAGTGTATTTGTAGAAATTATATACACTAAGCATGAATATGTCCAAGATCCACCTAATCTCCCACTATTTAACTTTATGCAAGATACTAAATCTATTCCACTTGTTAATCTTTTGCGGAAAAAATTAATTGCACACACATGTGAAGCATAAACAAAAAAATTCAATCGCACATAACACAGATTTTAATCGGGAAAGCCTAAAGCTGAAAACCCCAACTATATATTATGTAACATGGAGATCATATGACAATCTCATACAAACATACAAAGCTTATCACGAGCCCTCAGTATAGTACAATTGTCATACACTAATCAGGCATAATCTTGCAAATCCATGCACCGATCTTTGCCACCTGCTAGCCTGCCTCCACTGCACAATCTTTGCTAAAGAATAGCTCTAAATGAATTCGAATTACTTCATCCTTGACTGTGCAAACCTCATTGGCATCTCTACTCAGTGTCAGATGCAATCAATGCATCACTAATAGTCACAACAGATAGGCTATCTTGCCATTTCACCTATCTCTCCACTGGTCTCCACTGAAACTGCCATGCACTGTAGTTAACTGATGTATTGTTCAGTTGATTAATGAGTTATTATTTATGAATTAATTAACTAATGAATTCAGTCAACTCTCACTAGCGTATCAATCAGTTAGACTAGATACAACTAGCTCAACTGAGTCTAACTGAGTTAAATTGAATACAACTCCATAAATACTTCTTCCAACTATGTCATAACTCTACCACTTGAGTTATAACTAAGTCCTCCATGCATTAGCTCCAGTAAACCCTTAGGAACAGCGTAATTCCTTTTGTCAGCTGATGTGCCACATCTGTGCCCTGAACTGAAGTGCTCCAAGAGAATAAGTTGATGTTTAGAGTCTGATTATTATTAAGAGCTAATAATAATCGACATGCATCTATTTTTAGATTGACTATCTATAAATAGACTTCTCCCAATATTCTAAAAATATAATTTCATCTATGTTTCCAACTTGATCAATGATCCACAAATAGCATCCTGCAACTTCTAAAATATGATCATCATGTCTAAAAATAGACATAGTCTAAAAATAAACTTGCGCCAAAAATACCTTGTGGGCCCACTTAGTGAAGGCGACTCTTTTCCCTAAGCTCATCATCTTGTTGAATCTCAACACTCCCTCTCAACAAGATAGAGATTATCCTTCACCCCGATCCTGCCTTTATGGTATTCGAATTTGCACCTAGCGAGTGCCTTCGTCAAAATATCTGCATCTTGATCCTCCATGGGAATGTACTGAAGAAACATGATCTTCCATTGCACACAATCTCTGATATGATGATAACAGATATGAATATGTTTAGATCTATCATGAAACATATGATTAACCGAGAGTTTAATGCAACTTTGGTTATCACAATGAATCACCGTTGGATCTAAATGTGAACCGAACAAACCAACCAGAATCTTCCTCATCTAGATAGCCTCACATGCAGCTAAACTTGCTGCCATGTATTTCGCTTCCGCTAAACTGAGTGCCACGGATCTTTGTTTCCTGCTGTACCAAGAAACTGACGTAGATCCGATACTGAAAATATCTCCTGATGTGCTCTCTCCATCTGTTGGGCTTCCTTCCCAATCTGCATCCGTGAAGCCATGCAACTTCACCTCATCTACCTGTCTGTACCATAAACCATACTCAGATGTGCCCCTGAGATATCTCAATACATGCTTGCCCGCCTTCCAAAAGAGCTTGGTAGGCTTAACCATCGCTTGTTAAAGCTGGTTCACCACATAGCATATGTCCAGTCTTGTATTGACTAAATACATTATCGAACCGACCAACTTTCGATAAACAGTGGCATCCACTACCTCTGTTGATGTAGCATCCTCTTTCTTCCAAATTCCTAGAAGAGGAGTGTCGATAGGCTTGCAGCCTTGCATGTAAAACTTCTCCAGTATCTCTCGAGCATACTTGCCTTGAGGCACAAATAGTTCACCTTCCCACTGCCATATTTCCAATCCAAGGAAATAATGAAGGAGGCCTAAATCCTTCATCTCAAACTCCTTTGCAAGATCAGCCTTGCATGAGTGTATCAACTGCGCATCACCTATTAGTATAAAATCATCAACATAAAGTACAATGATCAAAAGCTTACCCTCAACCAAAATCTGGTACAGGTTTGCATCCGCCTCACTCTTGGTGAAGCCAAGTCCAGTGAAATAGCTGTCAATCCGAGTGTACCAAGCACGGGGTGCTTGTTTCAGCCCATACAATGCTCTTTTGAGCCTGCACACATGCTAATCACTGCTGAAGATCTCAAATCCTTCGGGCTACTCAATGTACACTTCTTCCTCAATGATCCCATTAAGGAACACAGTCTTCACATCCATCTAATGAATGTGCCAACCCATCTGCAGTGAGAGAGCAAGGATGGTCTATATGGAAGAATATCGTGTGACAGGTGAAAAGGTTTCTTCATAGTCAATCCCCTCAATCTATGAGGAACCTCGGGCAACAAATCTTGCCATATACTTCTCGATGCTCCCATCAGCAGCTTGCTTTAATTTGTAGATCCATCTTGATCCTACAACTAATTTTCCCACTGGCCTTGGAACAATCTTCTAAGCATTGTTTCCGACAATGGAGTCATACTCCTCCACCATGGCATCTACCTATGTGGGCTCCTGCACTTCTTCTTCAAAAGAAGATGGCTCTGTCACAATACACTTGCTCATAAGAGCCATGTATCCATTATATCAGTCAAGTGACTATCTCTGTCTGCACTGTGATGTAGGAACTCCTACATTTTGTGCCGCATCCACCTTCAGTCTCTCAGATTCTGTGGTACGCTTCCTACCTTGTTTGATGTTTGGTTCTACATGAGTGGACTCCTCCAATCCATGAATCTCCTCCTGTGGCTGATCCACATCCAGAGACTCATCTTTAGAAACAATAAGTTCCTCTTCCGCATGCAAGTGTAGCTCCCTCTCAAGCGACAACTTCATGGCTTTCACCTCATTGAATTTTATATCTCGTTGCATAATAGTCATCCAACTGTTTGGAAAATACACACGATAGTTATGGGGTGTTTCTGTGTACCCCACAAATATCCCAACTTCTGCAGTCAGCTCCAACTTCTTCCTCGCATCCTTCATCACATGAATGTAAACAGGTGAGCCAAAAATCTTCAAATGCGAAATATCAAGCTTCTTACCAGTAAAAGCTTCCTCAGGTGTACTCATGCCATGTACTCTATGAGGAAAACAGTTTTGTACATAAACCCCAGTGTTGCATGCTTCCGCCCACAAGTACATCGGTAGGCCCTGGTTATGCAACATCGCTCATGCAACACCCATGATCATTCTATTCTTTCTCTCCATGACCCCATTCTACTGTGGGTTATAAGGTGGTATGAGTTCTCTTCGAATTCCTTATTTACTACAGAAGTATTTGAATTCGCCAGAGATGTATTCACCTCCAGTATCGCTCCTTAGAGCTTTCACCTGCTTCCCTGACTCCTTCTCCACCAATTCCTTGAACTCACAGAACTTTGACAACGTTTCACTCTTCTTCTACATGAAGAAGATCTAGCATCTATGAGAAAATTCATCAACAAATATCACATAATACCTATGTTTCTCTATTGAAGCAACCGAGAATGGTCCACACATGTTTGTGTGAATTCTCTCCAGGATCACCGAAGCATGGTTCTCCTTCTCATCAAAGGTGGTCTTCACAAACTTACCCATTGTACATCCTTTGCACTGATTTGACTACGTAAGAGTACCCTTGGGAAGTCCAGTAGAAATTTGCTGCAAAATTTTCAAAGCGCCATGGTGAAGATGGCCCAATCTCCTGTTCCATAACTCACCCTCATCCCAGCTCACCACTTCTTCTGCTTTGCCCACCATTAAAATGCAACCATCTACCTCTAGCTTGTGCAAATTCTTAATTCGAACACTTATCTTCTTGGTTTGACCCATTGTTTTATGTCGAAGGAAGGTTTTTCCCTCACTAAAAACCACATCATAACCCTTGTCTTCGAGCATTGCGACTGAGACCAAGTTCTTCTTTAGACCTGAAACATGCATAACATTCTTCAACAATAACGGATTACCGGACTCCCTATCAAAGGAAATGGTCCCAATGCCAGTCGCACTGTACCGACCATCGTTGCCCATCTCTATATGCATCTGGAGGTCCTTCTCCTCCAAGTCACCAAATAACTCTTTGTCTCCTCTCATATGGAAAGATGCACCACTGTCAAGATACCACACCAATACCATGAAGCTTGAAACCAAGCATGCGATCAGGAGAAAATGCAGTTCAATTTGCGAGGTTAAGGCCTCTCTAGCTGCAGATCCAACAGCTTTCTTACTCTTCTTCTTCTGTGGACAGTTAGTCGCAAAATGTCCATGCTCGTGACATTGAAAACACTTCACTTTGGACAAGTCCTGCTTCTTGCCTTTCACACTGGATTTAGAAGGATTTTTCTTCCCCTTCCCTTTCCTTTCTTTGGTAGCCAAAATTAAATTCTCTTCATCTTCATTCTTCGATGAAGATCCATCCCTGGTACCCTGCCTTATCTCCTCCTGCACAAGATCCGACCAAAGTCACTCCCATCGTGGCAGTTTCTCCCGTCCATTGAAAGAGTCTTCATAGCTATGCCAACTTTTCGGAAGCCCAAGGAGATCCAATCTCACCAATTTTTCTTCATCAACAGTAACCCCCACACTTCCCAACTCATCCTTACAGTGGACAAACTTCGTGAGGCATTTTGGAATACTGTCGCCTTTCTCCATTTTTATTTTTCTGGGCTTGTCTTTAAGCGCCAACTTCCTCTGGTCACTTATGCTTTGGAACAAGTTTGTGAAAGCCTTCCACATTAATAATGGAGTGTCTTTCCTGTGAAGGGTGGACATAATGTGGTCCTTCACACCTTCCAACAGAATCCTCCTCGTCTTTACAGTCTTCTTTTTCCATGCATCAAGTAATGTAGCATCGCTAGATCCTGGCTTAGAAACATTGTTGTCGATGAACTCCTTCAGCCCATTATCCTCTAGCACAACCTCCATCCTGTCCTTCCAGGCTATGTAATTTGAGCTCCCATAAAGGGCATACTCCAATCTCAACCCGTTGAAAGACATTTCAATGTATAATCGATTTCTGTACCAAGAATCTTCTGTAGCAAATTCGAATTGTCCACCAACACAAACTCACTTCACAATTGCAATATTCAATCAATAATGCTCCGATACCATGTCAAAATTATATGCAATAAGCATGCATATGTCCAAGATCCACCTAATCTCACACTATTTAAATTTATGCAAGATACTGAATCTATTCCACTTGTTAATCTTTTGCGGAAAAATTAATTGCACACACATGTGAAGCATAAACAAAAATTATCAATCGCACATAACACAATTTTTTTTTAACCGGGAAAGCCTGAAGCTGAAAACCCCAACTATATATTATGTAACATGGAGATCATATGACAATCTCATACAAACATACAAATCTTATCACAAGCTCTCAGTACAGTACAATCGTCATACACTATACAGGCCTAATCTTGCAAATCCATGCACTGATCTATGCCACCTGCTAGCCTGCCTCCACTGCGCAATCTTTGCCGAAAAATAGCTCAGAATGAATTCGAATTACTCCATCCTTGACTGCACAATCCTCATTGGCATCTCCACTGAGTGTGTGATGCAATCAATGCATCACTATAGTCACAACAGATAGTCTATCTTGCCCTTTCACCTATCTCTCCATTGGTCTCCACTGAAATTGCCATGCACTGTAGTTAACTGATGTATTGTTCAGTTGATTAATGAGTTATTATTTATGAATTAATTAAATAATTAATTCACTCCACTCTCACTAGTGTATCAATCAGTTAGACTAGATACAACTAGCTCAACTAAGTCTAACTGAGTTAAACTGAATACAACTCCATAACTACTTCTTCCAACTGTGTCATAACTCTGCCACTTGAGTTCTAACCGAGTCCTCCATGCATTAGCTCCAGTAAACCCTTAGGAATTGCGTAATTCCTTCTGTCAGCTGATGTGCCACATCTGTGCACTGAACTGAAGTGCTCCAAGAGAATAAGTTGTTGTTTAGAGTCTGATTATTATTAAGAGCTAATAATAATCGACATGCATATATTTTTAGATTGACGATCTATAAATAGACTTCGCCCAATATTATAAAAATTTAATTTCATCTATTTTTCCAACTTGATCAACCATCCACAAATAGCATCCTGCAACTTCTGAAATATGATCATCATGTCTAAAATAGACATAGTCTAAAAATAGACTTGCGCCAAAAATAGCCTGCGGGCCCACTTAGTGAAGGCGACTCTTTTCACTAAGCTCATCATCTTGTTGAATCTCAACACTCCCTCTCAATAAGATAGGGATTATCCTTCACCCTAATCCTGCCTCTATGGTATTCGAATTTGCTCCGAGTGAGCACCTTCGTCAGAATATCTACATCCTGATCCTCTATCGAAATGTACTGAAGCAGCATGATCCTCCGCTGCGCACAATATATGATATGATGATATCGGATATCAATATGTTTAGATCTGTCATGAAACACATGATTAACCAAGAGTTTAATTCAACTCTCATTATCACAATGAATCACCGTGGGATCTAAATGTGAACCGAACAAACCAACCAGAATCTTCCTCATCCAAATAGCCTCACATGCAACTAAATTTGCTGCCATGTATTCCACTTCCACTAAACTGAGTGCCATGGATCTTTGTTTCCTGCTGTACCAAGAAACTGTCATAGATCCGATACTAAAAATCCCTCCTGATGTGCTCTTTCTGTCTATTACGCTTCTTGCCCAATCTGCATCCGTGAAGCCATGCAACTTCACCTCATCCATCTGTCTGTACCATAAACCATACTCGGATGTGCCCCTAAGATATCTCAATACATGCTTGCCCGCCTTCCAAAAGAGCTTGGTAGGCTTAACCATCGCTTGTGAAATCTAGTTCACCGCATAGCATATTTCTGGTCTTGTATTGACTAAATACATGAGCGAACCCACCAACTATCGATAAATAGTGGCATCCACTACCTCTGCCAATGTAGCATCCTCTTTCTTCCAATTTCCTAGATGAGGAGTGTCGATAGGCTTGCAACCTTACATGTGAAACTTCTCCAGTATCTCCCGGGCATACTTTCCTTGAGACATAAACAGGTCACCTTCCCGCTGCCATATTTCTAATCCAAGGAAATAACGAACGAGGCCTAAATCCTTCATCTCAAACTCCTTTGCAAGCTCTGCCTTGCATGAGTGTATCAACTGCTCATCACCTGTTAGTATAAAATCATCAACATAAAGTAAAATGATCAAAAGCTTACCCCCAACCACAATCTATTACAGTTTTGCATCTGCCTCACTCTTGGTGAAGCCAAGTCCAATGAAATAGCTATTGATCTAAGTGTACCAAGCACAGGGTGCTTGTTTCAGCCCATACATCGCTCTTTTTATCCTGCACACTTGCGACTCGCTGCTGGAGATCTCAAATCCTTCAGGATGCTCAATGTACACCTCTTCCTCAATGATCACATTAAGGAACACACTCTTCACATCCATCTGATGAATGTGCCAACCCATCTACACTGAGAGAGCAAGGATGGTCCGTATGGAAGAATACCGTGCGACAAGTGCAAAGGTTTCTTCATAGTCAATCCCCTCAATCTATGAGAAGCCTCAAGCAACAAATCTTGCCTTATACTTCTCGATGCTCCCATCAGCAGCTTGCTTTACTTTGTAGATCCATCTTGATCTTACAACTAATTTTCCCACTGGCCTTGGAACAATCTTCCAAGCACTGTTTCTGACAATGGAGTCATACTCCTCCACCATGGCATCTACCCATGTGGGCTCCTGCACTGCTTCTTCAAAAGAAGATGGCTCTGTCACAATACACTTGCTCATAAGAGCCATGTATCCAGTATATCGGTCAGGTGACTATCTCTGTCTGTGCTGTGATGTAGAAACTCCTACATTCTATGCCGCATCCACCTTCAGTCTCTCAGATTCTGTGGTACGCTTCCTGCCTTGTTTGATGTTTGGTTCTACATGAGTGGACTCCTCCAATCCATGAATCTCCTCCTGTGGCTGATCCACATCCAAAGGCTCATCTTTAGGAACAAGAAGTTCCTCTTCTGCATGCAAGTGTAGCTCCATCTCAAGCCACAACTTCAAGGTTTTCACCTCAGTGAATTTTATATCCCATCGCATAATAGTCATCCGACTATTTGGAAAATACACACGATAGTTATGGGGTGTTTCTGTGTACCCCACAAATATCCCAACTTCTGCAGTCAACTCCAACTTCTTCCTGGCATCCTTCATCACATGAATGTAAACAGGTGAGCCAAAAATCTTCAAATGAGAAATATCATGCTTCTTACCAGTAAAATCTTCCTCAGGTGTACTCATGCCAAGTACTCTATGAGGACAACGGTTTTTCACATAAACCGCAGTCTTGCATGCTTCTGCCCACAAGTGCATCGGTAGGCCCTGGTCATGTAGCATCGCTCGTGTAGCACCCACGATGGTTCTATTCTTTCTCTCTGTGACCCCATTCTTCTATGGGTTATGAGGCGCTATGAGTTCTCTTCGAATTCCTTTTTTGCTACAAAATTCTTTAAATTCGCGAGAGATGTATTCACCACCATTATCGCTCCTTGTAGCTTTCACCTGCTTCCCCGACTCCTTCTCCACCAGTGCCTTGAACTCACAGAACTTTGAGAATGTTTCACTCTTCTTCTGCATGAAGAAGATCGAGCATCTATGAGAAAATTCATCAAAAAATATCACATAATACCTGTGTTTCGTTGTTGAATCAACTGAGTAGGGTCCACACACGTCTGTGTGAATTCTCTCCAGAATCACCAAAGCACGGTTCTCCTTCTCATGAAAGGTGGTCTTCACAAACTTACCCATTGTACATTCTTTTCACTTATCTGACTGCGCAAGAGTACCCTTGGGAAGTCCAATAGAAATTTGCTGCAAAATTTTCAAAGCACCATGATGAAGATGGCCCAATCTCTTGTGCCATAACTCGCCCTCATCCCGGCTCACCACTTCTTCTACTTTGCCCACCATTCTAGCACAGCCATCTACCTCTAGCTTGTAGAGATTCTTAATTCGAACCCCTATCTTCTTGGTTTGAACCTTTTTTTTATGTTGAAGGAAGGCTTTTCCCTCACTGAAAACAACATCATAACCCTTGTCTTCCAGCATTGCGACTGAGACCAAGTTCTTTTTTAGACCTGGAACATGCATCACATTCTTCAACAAGAATGGTTTACCAGACTCCCTCTCAAAGTTAATGGTCCCAATGCCAGTCACACTGTACCGACCATCATCGCCCATCTCTATATGCATCTGGAGGTCCTTCTCCTCCAAGTCACTAAAAAACTCTTTGTCTCCTGTCATATGGAAGGACGCACCACTGTCAAGATGCCACACCAATACCATGCAGCTTGAAACCAAACATGTGATCAGGGAAAAATCCAGCTCAAATTGCAAGGCTAAGGCCTCTCCAGCTGCAGATCCAACAGCCTGCTTATTCTTCTTCTTCTGTGGACAGTTAATGGCAAAATGTCCATGCTTATGACATTGAAAACACTTCACTTTGGACAAGTCTTGCTTCTTTCCTTTCGCACTGGATTTAGAAGGATTTTTCTTCCCCTTCCCTTTCCTTGATTTGGTAGCCAAAGTGAAATTATCTTCATCTTCATTCTTCGATGAAGATCCATCCCTGGTACCCCGCCTTATCTCCTCCTGCACAAGATCCGACCAAAGTCACTCCCATTCTAGCAGTTTCTCATGTCCATTGACAAAGTCTTCGTACCTATGCCAACACCTCGGAAGCCCAAGGAGAGCCAAGCTCACCAATTCTTCTTCATCAATAGTAACCACCACACTTCCCAGCTCATCCTTGCAGTGGACAAACTTCATGAGGTATTTTGGAATATTGTCGCCTTTCTCCATTTTTATTTTTCTGAGCTTGTCTTTAAGCGCCAACTTCCTCTGGTCAGTTCTTATTTCGAACAAGTCTGACAAAGCCTTACACATTGAGAATGGAGTGGACCCGTGAAGTCTAGACACAATGTGGTCGTTCACATCTTCCAACAGAATCCTCCTCATCTTTGTAGTCTTCTTTTTCCATGCATCAAGTAATGCAGCATCGCTAGATCCCAGCTTAGGAACATCGCTATCGATGAACTCCTTCCACCCATTATCCTTTAGCACCACCTCCATCCTATCCTTCTAGGAAATGTAATTCGAGCTCCCATCAAGGGCATACTCCAATCTCAACCCATTGAAATACATTTCAATTTCTACTTGATTTCCGCAACAAGAATCTTCTGTAGCAAATTCGAATTGTCCACCAACACAAACTCAATTCACAATTGGAATCTTCATTCAACAATTATCCGATACCATGTCAAAATTATATGCACTAAGCATGCATATGTCCAAGATCCACCTGATCTCACACTATTTAACTTTATGCAAGATACTGAAGCTATTCAAGTTGTTAATCTTTTGTGGAAAAATTAATTGCACACACATGTGAAGCATAAACAAGAATTATCAATCGCACATAACATAGTTTTGAACCAGGAAAGCCTGAAGCTGAAAACCCCAACTATATATTATATAAAATGGATATCATATGAAAATCTCATACAAACATACAAAGCTTATCACAAGCTCTTAGTACAGTACAATCGTCATACTCTAGTCAGGCCCAATCTTGCAAATCCATGCACCGATCTTTGCCACATGCTAGCCTGCCTCCACTGTGAAATATCTGCTGAATAATGGCTCTAAATGAATTCAAATTACTCCATCCTTGACTGTGTAATCCTCATTGGCATCTCCACTGAGTGTTGGATGCAATCAATGCATCACTATAGTCACAACAAATAGTCTATCTTTCCCTTTCACCTATCTCTCCACTAGTCTCCACTGAAATTGCCATGCACTGTAGTTAACTAATGTATTGTTTAGTTGATTAATGAGTTATTATTTATGAATTGATTAACTAATTAATTCACTACACTCTCACTAGTGTATCAATCAGTTAGACTAGATACAACTAGCTAGACTGAGTCTAACTAAGTTAAACTGAATACAACTCCATAACTATTTATTCCAAACGTGTCATAACTCTGCCACTTGAGTTCTAACTAATTCCTCCATGCATTAGCTCCAGTAAACCCTTAGGAATAGCGTAATTCCTTCTGTTAGCTATTGTGCCACATCTATGCACTCAACTGAAGTGTTCCAAGAGAATAAGTTGATGTTTAGAGTCTGATTATTATTAAGAGCTAATAATAATCGACATGCATCTATTTTTAGATTGACGATCTATAAATAGACTTCGCCCAATATTCTAAAAATATAATTTCATCTATTTTTCCAACTTGATCAACCATCCACAAATGGCATTCTGCAACTTCTGAAATATGATCATCATGTCTAAAAATAGACATAGTCTAAAAACAGACTTGCGCCAAAAGTAGCCTGCGGGCCCACTTAGTGAAGGTGACTCTTTTCACTAAGCTCATCATCTTGTTGAATCTCAACAGTATTCTAGTTTATACCCTGATCCACAATCAAAGAAAATGGCTAGGGATTTCATAAAGTATTAGTTTGTAACCTAATCCAGAAGCAAAGAAAATGGCCAGGGATGTCACAAGTTATCATTCACATAGTGATCTATTGATGTTATCAGTTGAAATGGATCCTATTAGATGCATGGTGGCCAGAGACACTAAAAATTCAAAACAGATATTTGTTATGACATCCATATTCTCTACAAACAATATAAATTTCCCATCTTATACGGAAATTTCTAAGAATAACGACTTAAGTTACTCTCTAATTTTTCAAACCCCCACCCATGCTAGGGAGATCAGAGTGTAAAATAAAATGTTCATGTGGTTTTTCTAAATTGTTCATAAAAAAAACAGACAACGATAAAGTCAATAGTGTGGTATAATAACTAATTTTTGAATCATTACAACAAATAAAACATCACATTAGATCACGAAATATATTGAATGCTATAAGGATGTCAAATGATAGCAATGTTTTGAATCATGATAACTAGGTGAAAACCAAAAATAATTTTTAGCCACAAGAAAAAAAATCACAAAAACTCACAGAATATATCCAAGGTTGCAATGAAGCTCATACATAGTGATGGACATCATGGGAATTTTAGTGAACATAAAAAACCACCCTAAAAATTCTATAATCTTGTTCAATTTAGAATAACCTAAGATGTCTAGATTAGATAATGAGGTGGCTGGTACATTAATTGAGGATGCTTCTTAAAGGCTAAGGAAATTTAGATACTCTATCCTTCCACCAAAGTTATAAAAAGTGAGAGTTGTATATTATAGTTTTACAAAATTGACACTATGTGATTAAGAATAACTTACAAACAATAGGTATTTTAAAATTTATTTAAAAAGTAATAAGAGGAAGGTACACGAGGGCCATAAAAGAACCCATGGTATTTTATCTGAAAGGAGTGTATTAGTTATTATGTGCTAAGTGTCCTTTCAGTAATATAAACATGTAAAAATTGTCTCCATATGTTTGCTTAAGGAATGAGAGTTTTAACCTTGAAAATTAGATGAATTTGTGAACTTTAAGCATGTAAATAAGCCTTAAAAACACTAAACAAAAGTGCATAACAGAGAAAAACATTCACACATAAGTTTTACACAGTAGGCATGATGAAGTAGTTCACCCCTCCTGGGTTACATCTACTGGTCCATCTCCCGATGGCATGTCCCTCTTTGTCCTTATGCTCAAAATTGTAAGTTATATGTCTTCTCAGGCCTCTAATAGCTAATTTATATACACCAATGGCTCCAGAATGCTCAAATTAGTCTATGTAGACTCTTGTTTCACCAAAATTGGTCAAAAATTGACCTCCCAATGCATTTTTCCTAATGACAGCTAGAAAAGCTCCACTAAATGTGGAGAATAGGAAGTTAGCTGCATTTAAATTTAATAAATCCCCTAAATATAGGGGCACACTCCAAATAAGGTCGGATGGTTTAACTTGGCATTAAGTGTGAGTGGCGGGGTGGTCACATGCCAACCCCATCATAACCTCTTCTCAAATGGTTTAAACCTTGCCAAATACGTTGGAATCGAGAGTAATGGTTCCACAAAATTTAACTGTCCCTTTAAACATCGAAATCGCATGTGAAAAATCATTACATACCCCCGTCGGAGGTTACGGTTATAGAACCGTCCAAACAAACCATTCCGCAAACACCATCATGTGACTCAAGTCATCGCACCGTTAATGTTTGATGCTGCGGTTAGAGTGGAGCCACGGTCCTGGTGCAAGGCCACGTGAGAGGGGGGGCTGGCCTCCCAAGCCCTCAACGCAATCCTTAATAAAATTTAAATATCAGTGGTGGCCTAAAGTCATATGAAACACCTCGTAGGCGGATTAGTAAAGCCTTTCTGCACCCATGCCCGAGGTTTCAGGTTCGATTCTTGTAGCTTCAAAAAAAATTTGATAAACCATCCTGAGGACACGTGGTGACATACGAGCTTGCCACCTATCGCTCAACCATTGGCCCTCCAAGAATCTCATTAACGACCGAAAATTCATATGTACCATCAACATCTAATGGCTCAGAACATGCCACATGGTGTCATCCTATTAGCGATGGATAAAAATGAAATATTCCAAGTATATTATGCTAACTGGGCATCCAATCACTAAAATTTTGCTGTTTGGGAAAAAAAACATAATTCAATATCTTCCTCATAAAACATCAGTTTTTTGAATCATTCATGGCATTGGAATCACAACAACGAGACCTTTCTGGTCGCTCAGGTTTAGACCTGTTTTGAGCAATTTCATTTTTTAGCATAAGATATGATCTCCTGATCACACCTCCCCATTGGGAAGCTTTTGGACCCCAAAATACTTTAATCACCTATTCAGAAGATGAGGGAACAACTCCCTCACCTTTTCCACTTCCATCCGTCTTGTCTTACTTGGTTTTCTACCCTTGAGTCCAATTCGAAGATAATCGACACTTCCCCTTTTAGAAGTGTGTGTCCTCCTGTCAAGGATGGAATCCTCCTTGAGCTCGTCCAGAAATTCTGGTCAGAAATATTCTATTGATGGCAGTTGAATGTTACTCCTTTAATCATCAATCAATGGAGGCTCATAAAAACGCAAATTATCCACATTGACAACGGAATAAATTTTCATTTATGAAGGCAAGTCAAGTTGAAATGCATTATTACCAACTTGTTTAATAATCTTGAATGGACCATAATGAATAGGCTTGAGATTTTTACCTTCTCCTTGCATCCTTTCTTTGCTTATGTGCAACCATACTTCGTCTCCTTCTTAAAATTTATGATCAAATCTCTGTTTGTCATGCATCTCCTTGTACTTGCTTTGACTCTTCTCAGGCCGTTCTTGAAGTTGTTGATGAATAATCTAAATTTTCTCAATGAAATTTCGAGCATTGTTAATGTCACTATGCCCATCATTTGCAACATCCTTCTCAAAATGAAGTCTAATGGCAATTTCGGAAAATACCCAAAGAAGGCTTCAAAAGGTATTTGTAAAAGAGTGTTTGGCCGGGTTGTAAGTGGGTTGAACGTAATGCAATTGTTCATTCCATAACTTGGGATGCTTGCTGCAATATCCTCTCAATAAATGCGCAACGGTTCTATTGACCACCTCTGTCTGGCCATCAATTTGAGGGACGCAAAGTAGTACTCTTTTTCAAATTTGTTTCCATCATCTTCCAAAGATTGGACCAAAAATTCCCAACGAACCTGGAATCCTTGTCACTAACAATAGAAGTTGGCAAACCAAAATGAACCCATACATGTTGAAAATAAAGTTTAGCAGTTTGTTTAGCAGTAATGGTTTTCTTACATGGCATAAGTATACACATTTTACTGAATCTATCCACAACTACATAAATATAATCATGATGTTTTCTTCACATAAGTAGACCTCCAAAAAATTTCATGGAGACACTCTCCCATGGCCATGATGGTACTGGTAGTGGTGTGTACAACCCAAGATTCCTATTGCTAGGCATGCTTTTTGGACACATAAAACATCATCTTATAAAGCGTGACACACTATCTATCATGAGAGGCCAATAACAATACCTCTGTAGATGCTCCACTGTTTTTGTTACCCCAAAGCGACCAACAATAAGAGACAAATGAGCCCCTCTCATGAAACTAAGTCTCTCTCCGTGTGGTATACACAACTTTCCCAAATGGAACAAAAAATTGTTATGCAATTGATAATCATTTTCCTCAACCTGATTCCCTTCACTCAGACTAGCATACACATCTTTAAAATCAACATCAGAGGCATACTGTTCTATGTAACTCTCATGTACAATAGAATCATTTTTAAGCAAAGTAGAAGCACTTATAATTGGTCTTGAAAGAATATCAGAAACTTTATTGAAAATACCTTTCTTGTACCTTATAACCAAGTGAAATTGTTGAAGAAATCCCATACACCTCAAATGTCGTGATTGCTGCAATTTTGTTTGCGACTGCAAGTACTGTAGCGGTTGGTGATCGTTATGAATAATCGTCTCTTTACCCATCAAGTAGTGTTTCAACTTCTTGACGCTTTGTACCAATGCATACAACTCTTTTTCATATGTTGGATAATTTATTACAGCACCATTGAATGTTTCAGAATGAAAAGTGATAGGCTTACCATGCTGCAAAAGTACTGCGCCCATGGAATAATCACTAGTATCAGTCTGTATCTTGAATGGTTGTCTCAAATCTGGTAATGCAAGGACTGGAGCTGAATTGATCTTGTCTTTTAAAGCTTCAAAATGTTTCTGATGTTTTCCTCCCCATTGGAAGCCTTTCTTTACACTTGTCACTGCATGTATAGGAGCTACTATGGCAGAAAATTTAGCAATAAACTTTATCCAATTCTAAGTTGTGCCTAAAAAACTTCTTAGCCCTGTTACTGATTTGGGAGTGGGCCAATTCACAATGGCTTCCATTTTAGAAGCATCAATTCTCAACGTACCTCCCTTTATAATGTGTCCTAAATAAACCAAAGAAGTTTTTCCAAATTCTCACTTAGACATCTTAAGAAATAATTTCTCTTTCTTCAAAACATCAAGTAGCCTTTTACATGCAAGACATGCTCTTCCCTTGTTTTGCTGAAAATGAGTATATCATCTAAATACACAATCACAAAGTCATCAAGAAATGGATGAAAAACATTATCCATCACACGCATGAAAGTCGTCGGTGCATTACACAAACCAAATGGCATAACCAACCACTCAAAGAGTCCTTGTTTGGTTTTGAATGCAGTCTTCCATATGTCACTTTTTTCAATTCTTACTTGATTATATCCACTTTTTAAATCTAACTTAGTGAAATAATTTTCTTCTTTCATCTCATCTAACAAATTTCATTTATCCTTGGGAATGGGTATCGATTCTTTACCGTTATCTTGTTCAAAGCTCTGAAGTCAACACACATGTGCCAAGTCCCATATTTCTTTGGAATTAGGACTATATGTGAACCGCATGGTGAAGTGCTTGGCCTTATCACTCCCTTGTCCAACAAGTCCTTGATTTGCCTCTTTATTTCAACATTCTCCATTATCAACATGCGATACATGCCAATGTTTCGAAGAGGACAATCTTGTTGAAACTGAATCTCACGTTGAATCTCCCTTTTAGGAGCCAAACCTGTTGGCTCCTGAAACATCTCATGATGTGCATCAACTACATCATACAATTCTTATTTCAAATTAGGATCACAATCTTCAAATGACTCATGATTAAACATCAGCTTTAGGCTTAATCATTAGAAGAACAAAATTCTTGCTTGAGTTCACCAACCTCTTTACCTATCCAACATTTACCATTGCAATATTTGTCTTCTTGCGATGTGCTCTAACAATGTACTCCTTGCCATATTTGAATAAATGGTATTTGTTCTAATGGCGATGGAAAATATTTTTTTTGTCATACAAGTAAGGACTCCCAACACAACACCTGTAATATCAAGCAGAACCACAACTAATTCAACTGTGTGAATAAAATGTGCAGTTATTGCAAAGCGCAATATGCACTTCTTTGAAACTTGAAAATTTGCATCCTTGGAAATCCACCTAAGTAGATATGGTTTTCGATGTGGAATGGTCTCAAGTTTAAGTTTCTTAACCAAGTCTTCAGAGATTAAATTTGCTTGTGAACCACTTTCAAACAATGTATCAATTTTGGTATGTTTGGATATGACCCTCACATAAAACAGTTCAATTCTCTCTTCTTCATTTGGAGCTTCTATGTGAAAGTTTGAAGTACTAGTACTGGGATTTGTTTCCATTTATTTCCCCTTCATGTTATTCAATCCCATGGTTGTAATTTTAGCTTCATCACCTGAATCTTCTCCTAAGTCATCTTGAGTTGTAGCTGCAGTTTTTTGCTTCACTTTGTTATTGTTAAATTTGGGTCTCTTTTCAAGATGTCTTTTCCAACATTTTTTCTCTTCATGGCCTTCTATTGAACAATGTTTACAAACCACTTTTATCTCCCTGTTTCTTGACAAATGCATTATTTTTTCCTTTTCCTTTTGAGGTCTTCTCTTTTCTTTTCCTCTTAAAAGGTTTGTTTCTAACCTCTTAAAAAGTAATTTTTTCTCTAGCTTCTAAATGTCTAGCTTGAACACATACCCCATATTTCTTGATCTCCTCCTTTGTCTTGGCTTCCCACCAAGCAAGTGCTGCACCTTCCATTCTCAATGAATCTATTTGGATTTGGTATGATCATCATGAAAATTCGGGATTCTCAAATATACCTCTAATTGCCTAATGCAATTATCTAACTTTTATCCATTAACTTCACCATCAAACATTGACAATTCAAACTTAACATCAAGTTTTAGAAAAAGGTATTTTACCAGTGTTCTTTGAATTATGTGACTGGTGTACTGCAGATGAGGTAGAGGATGATGAGGATGAGGGTGAGGATGGTGACTTTCCACTGCCTCCATTTCCTCCATTGCCCTTCTTTGATTTGTCTTCATCATTATGACCTCCTAATGATCCATGACCTTCCTTGTGATGTTAGGATCCTTCTCCTTCTAGTATTTCATTCCTTTGTTGATAAAGGACTCTCACCATTTCAGTCATGTCAAGGAATTCTTTTCTGAACACTCTTTCTTCCTCTTTGGGATCCATCTCTTCATGGGTTTCTTCTTCTCTTGGAGGCATGCTTGATGTTGCTTCTTCTTCTCTTGGAGGTGAACTAGGTGGTGGATAATGTGAGAATCTTTCCCTCCTTTGTTGTGGTTCACTTTGAGAACCTCTTGCTTCCACCAATTTTCATTCTCCTCTCTTAAGCTTCAACCTAGTAAGCATGAAAAATATTGCAAATAGTTAATAAATCCTTGCACATAAAAACACCAGAGATAAAACTCTAGCTTTGATACCAACTTGATATGAAAGGAGTTCATTAGTTCTGCTATGCTAAGTGTCCTTTTAGTAATATAAACATGTACAAATCGTCTCCATATGTTTTCTTAAGGAATGAGAGTTTTAACCATGAAAATTAGATGAATTAGCCAACTTTAAGCATGTAAATAAGCCTTAAAAACACTGAAAAATAATGCATAACATAGGAAAACATTCACATATAAGTTTTACATAGTAGGCATAATGAAGCAGTTCACACGTCCTTTGTTACATCTGTTGGTCCAGCTCCTAATGGCATGTCCCTCTTTGTCATTATGATCAAAATTTTAAATTACATATGTTTGTGGGCCTATAATGGTTGTTTTCTCTGCACCAACGGCTCTAGAATTCTCAAATTAGTCTAGGTAGACTCTTGTTTTACCAAAATTGGTAGAAAATTGACCTCCTAATGCATTTTCCCCAATGACAGCTAGAAAAGCTCCACTAAATGTGGAAAACAGGTAGTTAGCTGCAATTAAATTTAATAAATCCCCTAAATATAGGATCATGCTCCAAATAAGGTCGGGTGATTTAAATTGGCATTAAGTGTGAGTGGTGGGGTGGTCACATGCCAACCCCGCTGTAACCACTGTTAAAATGGCTTAAACCCCACCGAATACGTTGGAACTGGGAGTAATGGTTCTGCAACATTTAATCGTCGCTTTAAACATTGAACTCCGCATGTCAACAACCATTGCATACCCCCGCCGGAGGCTATGGTTATACAACTGTCAAAACGAACTATTCCACAATCACCGTCATGTGAGTGGAGTCGTAGCACCATTAATGTTTGATGTTGCGGTTAGAGCGAAGCCACGGTCCTGGCGCAAGGTCACGTGAGAGGGGGGGTTGGCCCTTCGGAGCTAGCCTCCCAAACCCTCAACGCAATCCTTAATAAAATTTAAATATGAGTGGCGGCCTATAGGGGTAAGAAACACCCCGTAGGCGGATTGGTCAAGCCCTTCTACGCCCATGCCCGAGGTTTCGGGTTTAATTGTTGTAGCCTCAAAAAAAATTGATAAACCATCCTGAGGACACATGGCAGCCTGCGGGCTTGCCATGTTTCGCTCAACTATTGGCCCTCCAAGAATCTCATCAACAACCCAAAATTCATCCGCACCATCAACATCTAACGGCTCAAAAACATAACATGTGGCACCATCCTATTAGCTGTGGAGAAAAATGAAATATTCCAAGTATATTCTGTTAGTTGTACCTACATGCTGACTAGGCATTATAAACTAATATAAACTAAATAATTAAGTGAAAAAATTAATATATAAATGATATAATGTCTCAATGCATTATTTTATTCAAATTTAAAATAATAAAATTAAAAATATACATAATATAATATGTATTTTTCAATTGTTTCATGGATAGGAAAATATTAAAATAAAATGAATAGTATTTTTAATATTAGTACGATGAAATGCAAAGAGGATAGATATTGTTTGTAAGTTTAGAAAAATAAAATGCATAGAATTTTTAAAAAGAATATAATGAAATGCATAACAATGTTTCAAAGTTTATAAATAATAATAATAATTTAAATATAATGTTTTTTTTTAAAAAATATAGTAAAATATATGAAATATAATATTTGTAATTTTAAATTTTAAAATTAAATAAATAATAACAAGGAAAGAAAATTAACCATAAAAGAGTGTTTTTACATATTATTTTTAAATTAAATAAATAATAATTCATTTTTAAAAAATAATATTAAAAAAATAAAATAAAATTTACACATTATTTTTTTAGAATTGGTTTAAACCGTCTTAAATTAAATATAATTTTTCATCTTTAAGATTAAATAGATTATAATATCTATATATTTTATATTATATTTTATAATTAATACTTTATCTTATTTACTATTTATAGAATAATATTCTAAAAATAATCTTATTTAAAAATGAAATATTAATCCAAAAATTTAAGTAAAAAATATTATAAAATATTGCAAAACAATTTTTTAAAAACATATAATACTTTATATTTTAAAATTAAACAAATCGTACCTTATATTAATTTATAAATATATATTGCTACTGCACACCCTTAGACATATTAAATTAAAAAAAAATATAATAGATATTATCATTTTATTTTTAAAATAAGAAAAACTTATGAGTTATATGGTAATTTTAAAAACTTATTAGTTACATTTTTATTTTAACAATTATTTATTTTTAATGGTAATAGTTTGAATTGTATTTTTTGATGTTAGTGGTATGAAAAGTTGAGAAGTGGAGCTATTTTTGTAATAGTTATCTGGAATATGTAACCTTTTCTTAATTGTGGTGAATATCGAGGAGAAAAAAAAAATATGATATTTAGAAAGAAAAAATAAATAAATAACACCTAGCAATATCTTCTCATAAGAATTTGTGTCACATAGTTTGACCAAAGTTCTCAATGTAACCCCTCAATGTAATAGTTATCTTGACTTAATTCTTGTAAATATTAATAAAAGAATTGATATCTACAATGAAAAAATAAATAAATAAGGAGTTGTTTACTAACTTAACAAAATAACTCGAATAGTAGTTTTTTGTCAAAATATTATAAAAAATAAATAAATAAATGAAGTAATTGGAGTGTTTGAATAGGTTTTTTTATAGTGTAAATAGATTCAACACCATCAAATACCTCTAAGACACCTAAATTTTTTAGACTACGTCAATAAATAAAACCTAACAATATCTCATAAAAATATATGCCACATTGTCAAAACTTAAATAATCAATTTTCACCCCGCAATTTTCGTCTGTTCGAAACTTGAATAACCAATTTTCACCCCCCGCAATTTTCGTCTGTTCGAAACTTGAATAACCAATTTAATAGTGGAGGTACTTAAATAACCAATTTTCACCCCGCAATTTTCACCAATTTAATAATGGAGGTAACGTCTCAACATAATAATGGAGGTACTTAAATAACCAATTTTCACCCCCCGCAATTTTCGCCAATGACAAAAGATGAACTGGAAGTGGTTAATAGAGAGAAGTGGTTTTCGCCAATTTTCGCCAATTTTCACCCCCGCAATTTCAGCTCAAATTCCGATGGAAGTTCAACATAAGCTCTAAGCAGCTGACCTAGAAGTGGTTAATAGAGAGAATATCTGTTTGATTTTCAAATTGTCTCATATGTTGCTGTATGGGTTTTGAACAGGCTGTATATCATAGGAAGACAAGACCAGTGATTGCGTATTATAGATTTCTGTACAAATGAAGATACTTTCTGACAAGGTGCTGCTTGATCATAATGATGTCAAGGATGAAATTTTGCAGAAATACACGTGTACCCGCATGTTATAGTCCTTCAAATAAAATGCATTCAAACATAGTTTGCTTCACCACCTTAATATTAAAAGCTATATTGAAGATCTTAATGAAATGAATATTTTTGTTTTTTTTTTATAGATTTTAATGCAATGAATATTTTTGTTTTTTTTTTATAGATTTTATGATACTATTTTTGTTTTTTCTTGTTATTCAAAATGTTAACTCAAAGATATTAATGTATAAAACTATTTCTATGAAATTGTTAGGGTGAATCACGTAAATTTGATTCGGTGAAGTTACCTATGGTTTTGGGCTCAACACCCATGGTTTTGCCCATGGTATTATCTCCAAATGTAGCCTTTTGCATTGTTACTGGTTTGGGTTCTCCAGTAACAAACCAAAAATTTGGAGTAACTCTCTTGATATACAATTTGATAAATTACCCATTGAAGAACTTACCTTATAGAATCAAACACACACATAGAAGAGATTAATACTATGTACATAGTTTAAGCTCTTTAAATGTTGTTTATTAACTATCATATAAAAGTAAGAGTTTATAATAACAATAATGCAATAAGATTCCTAAAAATATTAATATATTTTAATAATTTATTCCCTATAATTAAAAAATAAAAAATTCATGCTTCATCACCATAATTCTAAAAAAAAAAAGCTCATTCCTTTTTAATTCTAAAAAGGAAAAAGGAAAAAAAACAGACAAACATTCTTCATCTCTTATTTCTAAATGGAAAATTAAACATAAAAATAAAATACATTATAATGTGTGATTAAGGAGAGGAAATATTAAAAAGAAAAATCAATTTAGAAACTTTAAATAATTGCGCATGAAAATAATTTAAAAATATGATAACTAATTTTATTAAAATAAATATCTAAAAATAGTATTTAAGATATCAATTTTGAGAAAAAGCATGTTATATAAATAGTTATGTTAAATATTAGGAAGTTTTTGGTCTAATTACCTGATTAACCCATTTACACATGAAACACAACATGTTGCATTATGTACATATCAAACACAACATGTTAAGTGAACGACCTCAATTGCCAATTCCATGGTTTCAAAAATAAAAAATAAAAAGTCTAAAAATTTGTATGTTTTATACAATAATGTATAATAGAAATAATAATAAAATAATATCTAATATAAATTGTATTTTAATTAGAAATTAAATTAATTTATAAAAAAATTATTAGCCTCATGGATTAGTGCAACTAGCAAATGAAATGTTATGTACCAACAGATTCCAGGTTCAAATCCCTCTACTTACCCTTGTATATGGAAGGGACATACATAAGCACCTAGAATTTATGGTGTTAGCATTAGAAATTCAGACATCTTGTGACTCAAATAAGAAACGGGCCCAATTGATTATTCCTCAAATTTAAAAAAAATGAAATATAATATGTTTTTTTACCTTATTTTGATTTGCATCGGCCAAACTGATAAACTAATTGAGATGGTTTATGAATTGATTTATAGGGTTAAGGGTTTTTTTAGCTGGGATTATGAATTGATTTATAAGGTTAAGGGCTTTTTTTAGCTGGGTTATATGAGTTTTCAATTTTCAGATGACTAGCACGCCTAACCTATGACTTGAGTAGCCACAACTCACGCTGTGAAAATCACACGAGAGCACACTCTACTTAAGCCACACTAGCCTTTAACATAACTACATTTATGCATATAAAATTTCGAACTCAAAACCTTTACACAAATAAACACCTTAACAAAATAGTTTGTCACTATATATTCTACAACTAATGATCTAGTTAAGAGTATTATTTATCAAAGCAGAAAAATACAATATACAATTACAATAATTTATAATACCCTACTAATTACTATTCCATTTGTTATAATGAAAAATATCATACTCAATTTATCTATAATAAAAAGAAATGAAGCCTACCTCTTTCACAAATGCGTTGAAATATTTAGATCTAAAAAGAAATGAAGCCTACCTCTTTCACAAGTGCGTTGAAATATTTCAAATCTTTACCATCGCTTGAGCATGAAGCGCTGATGACCATTTCCTCTTTCAGTTTGCTACAATTTTCATCTTGGAGTTGCTCTGCTAAGATTCGAAACCTCGACCTGACGTCTTCCGCGGTTTTAAACATCTCCAGCGGGAACACTTAAACCTGACTTCTAGGAAATCCCTGGTAATGAATACTGAGGGACTTCCCGTCTACGATGTGTATGAACACATCATACCTGGCATCATCCTCTGATTGAAACTCCACCATTGGAGTAGTCTTCCGCTTCATCCTTCTCACTTCTGTTGAACCTGCGATGAGTATTATGTTCCATGCAAACTTTGATCACCTTCACACTTGTGCTTACAACTTTCTCCGCACATGAAATCACACCCTTTTAAACTTTGTTAATAACCTGTGCTATTTTTATCACACCCTCGGATGGTTCAGGGTTCACGGAATGAACAAATTAGACCAAATCTTGTAAGACATATGGGATACTGTGTAAAATATTAATAATTTAATGTTTATTTACATTTCTCATCCAATATATATTGGGTAGTTGGAATTAATGTAATTCATTTATATTTAAATTTCATGATTATGTGTTGTATAATTGTAGGAAAAAAATAAACTTATAATACTAATTTAGTGGTTTTGATTTCTAAATGTGTTTTTTTAAAGTGTTGTTATGGTTGAAATTTGTAGGAAATATTTTTGGTGAAATCTTGATTTGTGTTTTTTAAACTAGTTTTCTTAATATAGATTCAACACTTTGAAAAACCAATGGAGGACTTCTATTGTGGAGAGTTCACCCATCAAACTTGTGATTTCAATGAATCTCTCTCACATTCTAAACAAATTAGATTGGAAAATAAATAAGAGTTTTTTTTTAAAGAGTAACACTTAAAAGAAACTCATTAATATAATAAATAAATGGTCCGATCTTCTCACATGAAATCAAACTCTTTTAAACTTTGTTAATAACCTGTGCTATTTTTATCACACCCTCGCATGGTTCAAGGTTCATTGAATGAACAAATTAGACCAAATCTTGCAAGACACATGTGATATTGTGTAAAATATTAATAATTTAATGTTTATTTACATTTCTCACCCTATATATATATATATATATATATATATATATATATATATATATATATTGAGTAGTTGGAATTAATGTAATTCATTTCGATTTAAATTTCATTATTACCTGTTGTATAATTGTGTGGAAAAAATAAAATTATAATAATAATTTCATGGTTTTGACTTTTAAATGTGCTTTTTTATAGTTTGGAGAACTTTTATTGTGGAGATTTCACCCATCAAACTTGTGATTTCAATGAATCTCTCTCAGATTCTAAACAAATAAGATCGGAAAATAAATACGATTTTTTTTTTAAATAGTGACACTTAAAAGAAACTCATTAATATACTAAATAAATGGTCAAAAATTACATGAAATCAAACTCTTTCAAACTTTGTTAATAACCTGTGCTATTTTTATCACACCCTTAGATGGTTCAATGTTCATTGAATGAACAAATTGGACCAAATCTAGCAAGACACATGTGATACTGTGTAAAATATTAATAATTTAATGTTTATTTACATTTATCACCCAATATATAAATTAATGTAATTCATTTAGATTTAAATTTTATGATTAAGTTGTGACAGGTGGCTTAAGTGCCAACTAGTGGTTACGTCATTTTATGTTAAGGAAAACTAAGACATTTACAAGAATTATTATTTGATAGAAAGTAAATTTTTTTGTTGATTAAATAAAATTAAGTATTGGAAAGTGGTTTTATAAAAAGGTAAAAGAATGATTAAAAATATTCCAAGAATCTAAGAACTAGTTGAACAGAAAACATTTAACTTTCCCTATGAGGATAAAGGTACATCCCACTGAGGAAGAGCGGTTATGTCCGATAAGTGAGGAGAGGGAATTGAGTGGAAATTCCTGAGCTGGTAGAGACCAATGGAATCACTCTGAATTCTGAATTGTTCCTGGAATAGAGGACTTGACTGGTAGTCCCGAGGTCTCTTCTAGAACTTCTATCGACTCACTGTACTTAGGTGTGGAGTATGGGGGAGAGACGATGATGTAATTTCGCCTCTCAAGGAAGGGAGGTTAACATAAGCACTATCTAAGAGACAGATAAGTAAATAAACTTTGTTGTTTATAAATGAGTAACTAGTTCTTTGTATAGGGCTATGATTATTACAGTAATGCAATTATGAAAAGAGGAAATTCACTGCTTACTCTTTTTTTTAAATTAAAAGAACTACTAGACTGTTTTTCAGTTTTAAAAACTATGAGAGTATATATATATATATATATATATATATATATATATATATATATATATATTAGATGATGAAGCGGATGAAACTATAAGTCACGGTCTATTAACTAGCAACAGGAAACTGTTAACTCAGAGCGATCATAGTAGAAGCTCTGAGTAAGTTGTTCCCTGCGACTATGATAAGCATAGACAGGATGTTCCATACATTCTTTTTAAATAAAACAAAATTATTACAAGTAAATTTGCAAAACCTTAAATATACAGAAGGAGAAAACTGTAAGGAACACTTGAAAAATATGATAATATAACCATAAATATGTGATAGCAGGTTATCATGAAATGATACTAGTAATCCTTGAAGATAAGTGTTAACATTGTATACAAAACCCAAAACAATTCATACATAAAAATAGCGTTTAACGAAATAAGTAATCGTAAATAAAAGAAACGGAAAAATAAGCACAATAATATTCAAGTTAAGGAATCCCTATCACTGTAACCTTTCTAGTTTGTAATGGAAATAACAAAATTTCATGGGCAATAGAATCTGGTAATTCTAATAAGGAAAATTAAACTTTCTGTATTATCTTATTTGAAAATGATAAAACCATAAAAACTAGAAATGACACATTTCTCTTCTTGAATTCATAAACCCAGAAAAGACGAGAAGCTATTCACTTAAGAAAAAGTGTAATATTACAATATTAATGTTGAAAGTCTGAGCATAGAATTATCAAGTATAAGTCAAAAACCAGAACACTAGAATTAAAGGCCTCAGAAGCCGAATGTCATATATTTATTAAGAACAATACATGTAATTTTACAGTATTGAAACCCCATGCCAAAGGCAATGCAATATTCCAAAAAAGCTGTAGAAATATGGTATAACCGTACTCAAACTTGGGAAACGATGGTGCGAAACCCCAATGATAAAAAATGTAACAAAACCCCAATAAAAATTCAGAAACCATTAGTTAATGTGAAGCCAGTAGGCAGCATCAAGACCCAACAACGAGGATGATTACCTGGAAATCGGAAGTATGAGTTAGCAGAGACTCAAAGATAAGCAACTAGAAAAACCTCCACCCACAAAATTGGGCATTTGAGCATACCTATACAAAGGAAGAAAATGAGCGAGGGAAACCGCATGAAAAATAAAAGAAAATTAAGAGGAAGTGATGAATCATGTCATAGGAGAATGGTAACGCTTAAAGTCTTACCTGCAAAATTAAATCCTTCGTGGAAGTGGCGATGAGGGTATTCTACAGTGAATGAAACATATAAAGTATATCAATGATACATGGTCGAGTGCAGAAGGGAAGAGTAGCATAACTTAATAGTATTCAAACTATTGGGTGTGGAGCCTGATTATCTTGTTTATTTTGTATCACAACGTTGGACCCATGTACCTTAATGGGGAGGCAATGCCAGCTGTAATTTTACACTGCCTGGGGGGTCCAGGGGGGGCAGGCTACGATTTATGGAGCCCCACCCTGGCGGGGGGGTTTCGGGGGTAGCGCCCTCGAAGCTAAAAAGAGATGTAAAATTTCCTTGTAAAAGTATAGTAATTTCTAGTCAATATGGGCCATTAATTAGGCGGATGATCTAACGGTAGAAGTTATGTTTGGCTTAGGATCTTTTTCCCTAGAAGGAAACCCCTCACATGTATGAGGGTATTTTATTGCAGCTATGTATTATATGTGTATTCTCAGAGCGAGAAAGAGATAGGGAGACTGTGAGAGAGAACAAAGGATATTACAGTGGATTTGTTGTAGGTTTTGTCTCTTCATTTTTCTTGATAGTAGAAATGAAGGACTGGTTGTTCGAGGTGGACATAGCCCAAACTGGGTGAACCATGTATATTTGTGTCTCTTTGGTTTTATGTGTTTTGTCTGGTTGTGTTTTCCGCATATTTTATGTGTTGCATTGCTTTGTAATATATAATTTTCTAACACAAAACTACGCATACATTACGTGAGAAAATTCTCAGAGGAGGCAGTGAGAAACTGGTAACACGTCCACCTAAGTGCGAGAAGGATTTCTAGCTTCAACCCAGTAAACAAGAACTAAATCAAGAATTAGAAATTGTTGTCAAGCTAAAAATAAAAGACTAACTTGAAAACAGCAAAAACATACTGGAAAAAACCCTCAAGAACAGAGGTCATATGAATGCAATCACGTTGAAGTGAAAGGCGTTAGGAAAATAAGTGAGTCTTACCATCGTCGAAGGGTTCCAGAGTGGAGCAGGAAGGAATCTGTAGATAAATGCATAAAATAGCAGCCATGGATTCGAGCTTGCAGAGCTTGCGGTGGCAATCCGAGGAAATGAGTATAATGGTTAGGTTTGGGGGTAGTCATTACCCAAACTAACCCCAAAGCCCTAAAACATAATTCAACCATTGATCTTGTACTAAGAAGATCAATGATGGGAAAAGCTACAGTTGTAGATATGTAAGGTATGTGGGACAGAGTTAATACATTCCAAATCGTATCCAAGCTTACCATATTATCCACCGCCGGAAAATTAAATGATTCCAAAATATCATATACGTGACTTTATTGTAAAACGAAAATGTCTAATAATATGTTCAAGACCTTGTATTGGTTAATATTCCAAGACGGTTAATAGTATAGAATAGTGCAATCATTTATCCAAAGTGAAAATATGCTGCCAGGCATACATCTTGGAACCTGGGAAGGGTAATTAAACCCGGAAAATATTTTTATTATAAATTTATTATCGGATTAAACATAACAGTTGTATATGAATATGAATTCTTGTGTAATTTCAAAATAGTTTAATGTTGGAAATCACATTGTCGAACCATGGGAGGATTTTTTTAGTGAAATAGGAAAAGGTTAAAAGTAATTTATTATTGTTATTATTATTATGTGTAGTTGAATGTTACAAGTGGTATCAGAGTAGCGTTCGCATGCTGGGACCCTATGGGTCACCTATTATGATAAATTATGTGTAAATGATGCATAATTAAGTAAGAATAATAGGAGATGTTATGAGAAGGGGGTCAACGTAACAACCACCCCAGAACACTGAGGAACCCCAACCACGACTAGAAATGAATCCTGAGATGTGGATTCAGCTGAGTGTGGATCATTTCCTGCAAACAAGTAGACTGCTGGAGGAACAACAACACCAAAATAGCATTCTGTTAAATATAGTGCAGAAGTTATAGGAAGAAATGGTGCGGGTTCAAAGTGATAATGAGCGATTTATTTAAGAAAAAGAAAGGATACTTAAGAGCCTCTCATATAAGAAGAATCAAGGAATGGAACAACCAAGTCCTAATAGAGACATGCAGGAAGGTAACGAGCAAGAAGAAAGGGACCACACCACTAACAGAATGGAATAAATTCATTCGCAGTGGGGTAATAAAAATAAAAACTACAATGAGGCTGAGTCAGGGAATGTGTCGAATCAACAAGAAGTTAAGAAGAAAAAAGTGGAGCTTCAAGGTGAATTTTGAAAGATAAAACCACCTACGTTTGATGGAGTAGAGGAAGAGGTGGCTGGAGCGTGGTTAATAAATATAAACAATAATTTTCAAGTTTACGAATATAACAGCAATCTTAAAGCTAGATTGGCCATCTATCAGTTGAGGGAGAAGGCCACACTATTGTGGGAGGAAGTTAAGAATGTCCGCAGTATAGATGATCAAGATGTGACTTGGGATTTTTTCCAGCAATATTTTAAATATAAGTACTTAACTGAGCGCTTATATGATGAGAAATCTAGAGAGCTTCATGATTTAAAATTGGGACAATTGATGATGGTTGAATACACCACCAATTTTACTTCTTTACTTCATTATGTTCCTTGTCTAAGGGATGAAAAGGCTAAATTTGAGCGGTTCTTGAGTAGTTTTCCGACTCATATGAAGGAGTGAATTGAGGATTTTAATCCCAAAACCATGAATGAGGCAATCCATAAGGTAATAATGTGCTATCAACAATCTAAGGAAAAATTAGCGCTGGATAAAAGCTAGCAGTCAAAGAAAGAACAAAAAGGAAGTTCAAGCATCAAGAAAAACAGAACCAGTAATTTCAAGAGTGCTGCTAGAAGTTCAACAAGCAAACAGTTTGGCAGAAATCGTCAAAGATTATGATGGCCTACGGAAGATAATCCCATCGAAGCTTACAGCAATAAAGAACAAGCACAAAATCAGAAACCACCCCTACAATGTTGGGGGTGTGGTGAGGCTCACTAATACATGAATTTTTCGCAGCAAGGAAGGAGCGAGGCGGTTACCAACTTATAAGAAGCCTCAAGAGTAGGAGACGTAGCCATAAATATACCCAGAATTAACACAGCCTTGGAAGATCGTCAGGCATATTATCAACCGACAATGATAAAGTTGGAAGGTAAGCTACTCTCTCAACCTGTTTCTATTTTGGTAGACCGAGGTGCAAGCTTAAGCTATGTAAGTCCCAAATTACTAGAGATTTGTAAATTGAAAAGTTAGAAATTCAAAAATCCATAGCTAGTACAGTTAGCCACAGCAACAAAGAGAAAAATTTGTGCCAAAATTCCGAACTGTACACTGGAATTTAGTGAACAATAGCTAACTCTAGACCTGAAAATATTACCCGTAGGATCCTATGATGTGATACTTGGCATGGATTGGTTGGAGAAGCATTGGATGTTAGTGGATTGTAAAGACAAATTTATATATTACAGAATGCAGGATGGAACTCGTAAGGAGATTCAAGGTTTTAAAAATCCTCTACAGCTGCGTCCTATTACAACCTCTCAAATGAGGAAGTGCATGAGGAAAGGATGCCAATTATATGCCATTCAAGTGGGTTTCACCAATTCTAAAGAAAATAATCCAACGATGGAAAACATTCTGATAGTGCAATATTTTATGGACGTATTTCTAGAGGAAATACCAGGTTTGCCACCTAGAAGGGACATTGATTTTACTGTTGAGTTGATACCTGGAGCATCACCGATTTCAAGGACACCATACCAAAAGAGCGTACCAGAATTGACCAAATCGAAGATGTAGATACAAGAACTGTTGGATAAAGTGTATATCCAACCAATTGTATCCCCTTGGGGAGCACTAGTGCTATTTGTAAAGAAGAAAAATGGGACCATGCGAATGTGCATGGACTATTGACAACTTAATAAATTGACTGTCAAAAATAGATACCCTCTACCGCGGATTGATGATCTGTTTGATCATGTGAAGGGAAAGACCATATTCAGAAAGATAGATCTAAGGTCGGGATATCATCAAATCCAGATAAAAGACAAATACATATACAAAATTTCTTTCCATACCAGATACGGGCACTACGATTTTAGAATGTTACCATTCGAATTGACTAATGCACCAACAACCTTTATGATGGTGATGCATGGTATACTTCACCCTTTCCTGGATAATTTTGTGTTGATATTTACTGATGACATCCTAATTTATTCCAAGAATGTAGAAGAGCATAAAGAGCACTTACAGATAGTGCTGGAGATGTTGCGGAAGCATCAGCTATATGCTAAGCTCAACAAGTGTGATTTCTTCAAGGAAGAAATACAATTCCTTGGTCATATTATTTCTACTAAAGGAATCACAGTTGACCCAAAGAAAATTAGGACGATTTTGGAATGGAAGGTACCCAAAAATGTGGTAGACATACGATCGTTTATGGGTTTGGCCTATTATTACCGATAGTTTATTGAAGTATTCTCACAAATTTCCTTTCCAGTTACTTCCTTACAAAGGAAGGAAAAAATATTTAATTGGACAGAGGAATGTCAAAACAGTTTTGAAAGATTAAAACTTTTATTCACTACAGCTCCAGTGTTGAGAGTAGCTGACCCCAATAAATATTTCAAAGTCTGCACGGATGCATGTAAAGAAGGATTTTGGGTAATTAATTCACAAGAAGGTAAATTAGTCGCCTATGAGTCACGGAAGCTAAAAAATCATGAACAATGATACTCATCTTATGATTGTGAGCAGTAGTGCATGCACTCCGAGTATGGAGACACTACTTTCTTGGGAAGAGATTTGTACTCAAAACCGATCATAGCATCTTAACTAGTTATTTTAAGAAATCCAATCTTAATTCTCACCATGCAAGGTGGAATGCTTTCCTAAGCGAATTTGACATTGATATGCAACATGTGAAGGGTAAGGAAAATTGAGTAGTAGATGTGTTGAGTAGGAAGTTGCATGGTGCTTATGAACTGTAATATAATCAGATTGAATGCAAATTTCTGGAACAAATAAAAATAGGAGCTGAGAAGGATCTTGAATACCAATTTATATGGCAGCAAGCAGAGGAGGCTAGAAAACGAGGAAAATATGTTCATTATAGAATTAGTAAGGATCAGTTTTTAATTTCAAGGCGAGGATTTATGCTCCAAATTAAATTGAATTGAAGGAACTAATCCTAAATGAGTATAACTGAGGTAACTACTTTGGACATCCTGGGTATCAAAAAATGATAACAACAATTGGGAAGGACTACTTCATGCCAGGAATGCGAAGAGACATTGCATGATATTTTAAAAAAAAATTGGAGTGCCAACAAGTGAAGGTGGAGCATTGACATCCAGCAAGACTGATGCAGCCCATACTGGTAATTGAATGGAAGTGGGAGGTTATATCTTTAGACTTCATCACTGGTTTACCAAAGACAAAGAAGTATAATGACTCCATAATGGTAGTGGTAGATCGATTAAGAAAAGAACCACATTTCATACCAGTGCAGTCCACTTATAAGACGATGCAAATAACAGACATATTTATGCGAGAGATCTTTAGACTGCATGGTATCCCAAAGACTGTCATATCTGACAGGGATGTGAAGTTCACTTCAACATTCTGGAAAACGTTATTTATAGGACTAGGAACTCAATTTAATTTCAGCACTGCTTACCATCCATAGAAGGACGGACAAATAGATTTATTCAATCAGATCCTGGAGGATATGTTATGCATGTATGTAATGCAACAACCAACTAGGTTGGAAGAATATTTGCACCATTGGAGTAGTCTTCCGCTCCATCCTTCTAACTTCTGTTGAACCTGCGATGAGTATTATGTTCTCTGTAAACTTTGATGACCTTCCCACTTGTGCTTGGAACTTTCTATGCACATGAAATCACACCATTTTAAAATTTGTTAATAACCTGTGCTATTTTTATCACCCTCGGATGGTTCAGGGTTCATTGAATGAAAAAATTAGACCAAATCTTGTAAGACACATGTGATACTATGTAAAATATTAATAATTTAATATTTATTTACATTTCTCATCCAATATATATATTACGTAGTTGGAATTAATGTAATTCATTTAGATTTAAATTTCATGATTATGTGGTGTATAATTGTGGGAAAAAAATAAAATTTTAATAATAATTTTCTGGTTTTGACTTTTAAATGTGTCTTTTTAAAGTGTTTGTGATGAAATCTTGATTTGTGTTGTTTAAACTAGTTTTCTTAATATAGATTCAACACTTTGAAAAACCCATGGATAACTTCTATTGTGGAGATTTCACCCATGAAAATTTGATTTCAATGAATCTCTCTCATATTCTGAACAAATTAGATCAGAAAATAAATAAGAATTTTTTTTTAAAGAGTAGCACTTAAAAGAAACTTGTTAATATAATAAATAAATGGTCCGATCTTCGCACATGAAATCAAACTCTTTTAAACTTTGTTAATAACCCGTGCTATTTTATCACACCCTCGGATGGTTCAGGGTTGATTGAATGAACAAATTAGACCAAATATGGGTGATTTTGTGTAAAATATTAATAATTTAATGTTTATTTACATTTATCACCCTATATTTATATTGAGTAGTTGGAATTAATCTAATTCATTTAGATTTAAATTTCATTATTACATGTTGTATAATTGTGGGAAACACATAAAATTAAAATAATAATTTGGTGGTTTTGACTTTTAAATGTGCTTTTTTATAGTTTTGGGTGGATTTTTGGTCGAAATCCGTAGGAAATATTTGTCATGAAATCTTGATTTGCGTTGTTTAAACTAGTTTTCTTAATATAGATTCAACATTTTGAAAAACCCATGGAGAACTTTTTATTGTGGAGAGTTCACCCATCAAACTTGTGATTTCAATGAATCTCTCTCAGATTCGAAACAAATTAGATTGCAAAATAAATAGGAATATTTTTTTAAATAGTGGCACTTAAAAGAAAATCGTTAATATAGTAAATAAATGGTCGAAACTTACATGAAATCAAACTCTTTTAAAATTTGTTAATAACTTGTGCTATTTTTATCACACCCTCGAATGGTTCAGGGTTCATTGAATGAACAAAATGGACCAAATCTTGCAAGACATATGTGATACTGTATAAAATATTAATAATTTAATGTTTATTTACATTTCTCACCCAATATATAAATTAATGTGATTCATTTAGATTTAAATTTCATGATTAGCTTGTGACAGCTGACTTAAGTGCCAACTAGTGGTTACGTTATTTTATGTTAAGGAAAACAAAGGCATTTACAAGAATTATTATTTAATAAACAGAAAGTAATTTTTTTATAATTAAATAAAATTAAGTATTGAAAAGTGGTTCCATAAAAAGTTTAAAGACTTATTAAAAATATTCCAAGAATCTGCGAAGTAGTTGAACAGAAAAACAGTTCAGACAGTTACCTTTCCCTCTGAGGATAAAGGTACATCCTAGTGAGGAAGAGGGGTTCTGTCTGGTAAGTGAGTAGAGGGAATTTAGTGGAAATTCCTAAGCTGGAAGAGACCAGTGGAATCACTTTGAATTTTGAATTGGTCCTAGAATAGAGGATTGGACTGGTAGTCCCGAGGTCTCTTCCAGAACTTCTGTCAACTCACTGTACTCAGGTGTGGAGCATGGGAGAGAGACGATGACATAATTTCCTCTCTCGAGGAAGGGAGGTTAACATCAGCAGCATCTGAGAGACAGACAAGTAAATGAATTTTTTGTTTATAAATGAGTAACTATTTCTCTGTATAGGGCTATGATTATTACAGTAATGGAATTATGAAAAGAGGAAATTCACCGCTTACTCTTTTTTTTTTAATTAAAAGAATTGCTAGACTGTTTTTTGATTTTAAAAACTATGAGAGTATATATATATATATATATATATATATATATATATATATATATATATATATATATATATATATATATATTAGATGATGAAGTAGATGAAAACTATAAGTCACGGTCTATTATCTAGCAATAGGAAATTGTTAACTCAGAGTGATCATAGCAGAAGCTCTCAGTAAGTTGTTCCCTGCAACTATGATAAGCATAGAAAGGATATTCTGGACATTATTTTTAAAGAAAACAAAATTATTACAAGTAAATTTGCAAAACCTTAAATATATAGAAGGAGAAAACAATAGGGAACAGTTTAAAAATAGGAGAATATAACGATAAATCTGGGATAGCAGGATATCAGGAAATGATACTAGTAATCCCTGGAGATAAGTGTTAACATTGTATACAAAATCAAAAATAGGTCATACATAAAAATATCGTTTAACGAAATAAATAACCGTAAAGAAAAGAAACGAAAAAATGAGCTTAATAATATTCAAGTTAAGGAATCCCTGTCACTGTAAGATTTCTAGTTCATATTGGAAATAAAGAAATTTCGTGGGCAACAGAATTTGGTAATTCTAATATGGAAAATTAAACTTTTTGTATTATCTTATTTGAAATTAATAAAACTAGAAAAACTAGAAATGACACATTTCTCTTCTCGAATTCATAAACCGAGACAAGACAAGAAGTTATTCACTTAAGCAGAAGTGTAATATTACAATATTAATGCTGAAAGTAGGAGCATAAAATTAGAAAGTATAAGTCAAAAATCAAAGCACTAGAATTAAAGGCCTCGGAGGTCGAATGTCATATACTTAGTAAGAACAGTACATGTAATTTTACAGTATTGAAACCCCATGCCAAAGGAAATGCAATATTCCGTAAAAGTTGTAGAAATATTCTATAACTGTATTGAAACTTGGGAAATGGCAGTGCAAAACCCCAATGATAAAAAATGTAACAAAACCCCAATAAAAATTCAGAAACCATTAGTTAATGTGAAGCTAGTCGGCGGCATCAAGAATCCAGTTGACGGCATCAAGACCCAACAACGAGGATGAGTACCTAGAAATGGGAAGTATGAGTCAGCAGAGACTCAAATATAAGAAACTAATGAAGCCTACAACCACAAAATTGGGCGCTTGAGCATACCTATACAAAGAAATAAAATGAGTGAGGGAAACCACATGAAAACTAAAAAAAAAATAAGAGGAAGTGATAAATCATGTCATAGGAGAACGGTAACACTTAAAGTCTTACTTGCAAACTTAAATCCTACGTGGAAGTGGCGATGAGGGTATTCTGCAGTGAATGAAACACAAAAAACATATCAATGATACCTGGTCGAGTGCAGAAGGGAAGAGTAGCATAACTTGTTGGTATTCAAACTGTTGGGTGTGGAAGCTGATTATCTTGTTTATGTTCTATCACAGCGTTGGACCCATGTACCTTAATGGGGAGGAAACACTGCCCGTAATTGTCTTCTTCCTGGCGGGTCTAGGGGGGCGAGGGGGCTATGGTTTATGGAGCCCCCCTAGCGGGGGGGTTTCGAGGTAAATGCCCTCGAAGCTAAAAAAATATGTAAAATTGCCTTGTAAAAGTATAGTAATTTCTAGTCAATCTGGGCCGTTCATTAGGCAGATGATCTGACGGTAGAAGTTATGTTTGGTTTAGGGTTTTTTTTCCCTACAAGGCAAACCCTCACATGTATGAGGGTATTGTATTGCGGCTGTGTATTGTATGTGTATTATCAAAGCGAGAAACAGATAGGGAGACGGTGAGAGAGAATAGACGATATTACAGCGGATCTGTTGTAGGTTGTGTCTCTTCATTTTGCTAGATAATAGAAATGAAGGAATTTTTGTTTGAGTTGGACATAGCCCAAACTGGGTGAACCACGTATATCTGTGTCTCTCTGGTTTTATGTGTTTTGTCTTCTTGTATTTTATTCATATATTATGTGTTGCATTGCTCTGTAATATATAATTTTCTAACACAAACCTACGCATACATTACGTGAGAAAATTATTCGAGGAGGCAGTGAGAAACTGGTAACACATCCTCCTAAGTGCGAGAAGGATTTCTAGCTTCAACCCAATAAACAAGAACTGAATCAAGAATTAGAAATTGTCATCAAGCTAACAAATAAGAGACTAACTTGAAAATAGCAGAAACATACTGGAAAAAACCCTCAAGAACAGAGGTTATATGAATGCAATCACATTGAAGTGAAAGGCATTAAGAAACTAAGAGAGTATTACCATCGTCAAAGGGTTCCAGAGTGGAGCAGGAAGGAATCTGTAGAGAAATGCATAAAACGACAGCCATGGATTCGAGCTTGCAGAGCTTGTGGCAGCAACCCGAGGAAATTAGTAGAATGGTTAGGTTTAGGGGTAGTCATTACCCAAAATAACCCCAAAACCCTAAAACATAATTCAACCATAGATCTTGTTCTAACAAGATCGACGATGGGAAAAGCTACAACTGTATATGCGTAAGGTATGCAGGATAGAATTAATACATTCCAACATATCCAAGCTTACCATATTAAATATCCCCTGTCGGAAAATTAAATTATTCCAAAATCTCATATACGTGACTTTATTGTGAAAAGAAAATGTTGAATAATATGTTCAAGACCTTGTATTGGTTAATATTCCAAGACTGGTAATGGTATATAATAATACAATCATTTATCCAAAGTAAAAATATGCTGCCAGGCATACATCTTGGAACCTAGGAAGGGTAATTAAACCCGGACAAGATTTTATTATAAATTTATTATCGGATTAAACATAAGGGTTGTATATGAATATGAATTCTTGTGTAATGTTAAAATAGTTTAATGTTGGAAATCACATTGTCGAACCATGGGAGGATTTTTTTAGTGAAATAGGAAAAGGTTAAAAGTAATTTATTATTATTATTATTATTATGTGTAGTTGAATGTTACAAGTGGTATCAGAGTAGCGTTCACACGCTGGGACCCTATGGGTCACCTATTATGATAAATTATGTGTAAATGATGCATAATTAAGGAAGAATAATAGGAAACGTTATGAGAAGGGGGTCAACGTAACAACCACCCCAGAACACTGGGGAACCCCAACCATGACCAGAAATGAATCTTGAGATGTGGATTCCGCTGAGTGTGGATCATTGCCATCAAACAAGTAGACTGATGGAGGAACAACAACACCAAAATAGCATTCTGTTAAATACAGTGCAGAAGCTATAGGAATAAATAGTGCGGGTTCAAAGTGATAATGAGTGATTGATGTAAGAATAAGAAAGGATACTTACGAGCCTCTCAGATAAGCAGAATCAAGGAATGGAACAACCAAGTCCCTATAGAGACATGCACGAAGGTAACGAGCAAGAAGAAAGGGACCACACCTCTAACAGAATGGAATAAATTAATTCGCAGTGGAGTAATAAAAATAAAAACTACAATGAGGCCGAGTCAGGGAATGTGTCGAATAAACAAGAATTTAAGAAGCAAAAAGTGGAGCTGCAAGGTGAATTTTGAAAGATAAAACCACCTACGTTTTATGGAGTAGAGGAAGAGGTGGCTAGAGCGTGGTTAATAAATATGAACAATTACTTTCAAGTTTACGAATATAACAGCAATCTTAAAGCCATATTGGCCATCTATCAGTTGAGGGAGAAGGCCACACTAAGGTGGGAGGAAGTTAAGAATGTCCATAGTATAGATGATCAGGACGTGACTTGGGATTCATTCCAGCAATATTTTAAAGATAAGTACTTAACTGAGTGCTTCTATGAAGAGAAATCTAGATAGTTTCATGATTTAAAATTGGGACAATTGACAATGGTTGAATACATCACCAAGTTTTCTTCTTTACTTCATTATGTTCCTTATCTAAGGGTTGAAAAGGCTAAATTTAGGCAGTTCCTGAGCATTTTTCTAACTCATATGAAGGAGAAAAATGAGTTTGTGAATCCCAAAACATGGACAAGGCAATCCATAAGGCAAGCATGTGCTCTCAACAATCTAAGGAAAAAGGAGAGCTCGGTAAAAGTTGGTAGTAAAAGAAAGGACAAAAAGGCAGTTCAAGCTTCAAGAAAAATAGAACCGATAATTTCAAGAGTGCTGCCAGAAGCTCAACAAGAAAACATTTTGGAAGAAATCATCAAAGAATGCGATGGCCTGTGGAAGATAAACCCATGGAAGCTTCCAGCAAGCTAGATCAAGCACAAAATCAGAAATCACCCCTATAATTTTGGGGGCGTGGTGAGGCTCACTAATGCATGAATTGTCCATAGAAAGGAAGGAGCGAGGCGGTTACCAACTTATAAGAAGCCTCAACTGTAGGAGACGTAGCCATAAATATACCTAGAATTAACGTAGCCTTGGAAGATCGTCAGGAAGAATACCAACCGACAATGATAGAGTTTGAAGGTAAGCTACTCTTTCAACCTGTTTCTATTTCGGTAGACCCAGGTGCAAGATTAAGCTACGTAAGTCCCAAATTAGTAGAGATTTGTAAATTGCAAATTCAGAAATTCAGAAATCCATGGCTAGCACAGTTAGCCACAGTAGCAAAGAGAAAAATTTGTGCCAAAATTCCGAACTGTACACTGGAATTTAGTGAACAACAGCTAACTATAGACCTGAATATACTACCCCCAGGATGCCATGATGTGCTACTTGGCATGGATTGGTTGGAGAAGCATTGGACATTAGTGGATTATAAAGAAAAAGTTATATATTACAGAATGTAGGATGGAACTCGTAAGGAGATTCAAGGTATAAAGAAACATCTATAACTGCGTCCTATTACAGCCTCTCAAATGAGTAAGTGCACAAGGAAAGGATGCCAATTATATGCCATTCAAGTGGGTTTCACTAATTCCAAAGAAAAGACTCCAATGATGGAAAAAATTCCGATAGTGCAATATTTTATGGAAATATTTCCAGAGGAAATACCAGGTTTGCCACCTAGAAGGGACATTGATTTTACTATAGAGTTGATACTTGGAGCATCACTAATCTCAAGGACACCGTACCAAATGAGTGTACCATAATTGATTGAATTGAAGATGCAATTACAAGAACTATTGGATAAAAGGTATATCCAACCAAGTGTATCCCCTTGGGGAGCACCAGTGCTATTTGTAAAGAAGAAAGACAGAACCATGCGAATGTGCATGGACTATCGACAGCTTAATAAATTGACTGTCAAAAATAGATACCCTCTACTGCGGATTGATGATCTGTTTGATCAGGTGAAGGGAACGACTATATTCACAAAGATAGATCTAAGGTCAGGATATCATCAGATTTTGATAAAAGGAAAATACATATACAAAATTGCTTTCTATACCAGATACGGGCACTACGAGTTTGGAATGTTACAATTTAGATTCACTAATGCACCAACAACCTTTATGAGGATGATGCATGGTATATTTCACCCTTTCCTGGATAATTTTGTGTTGATATTTATTGATGACATCCTAATTTATTCCAAGAATGTAGAAGAGAATAAAGAGCACTTATAGATAGTGCTGGAGATGTTGCGGAAGCATCAGTTGTATGCTAAGTTCAGAAAGTGTGATTTCTTCAGGGAAGAAATACAGTACCTTGGTCACGTTATTTCTACTAAAGGAATCACAATTAACCTGGAGCAAATTAGGACGCTTTTTGAATGGAAGACACCCCAAAATGTGGTAGACATCTGATCCATTATGGGTTTGGCTGGTTATTACTGGCGGTTTATTGAAGGATTCTCACAAATTTCCTTTACAATTACTTCCTTAAAAAGGAGGGGAAATATATTTAACTGGACGAATGAATGTCAAAACAGTTTTGAAATATTAAAACTTTTATTGACTACAGCTCCAGTGTTGAGAGTAGCTGACCCCAAGAAAGATTTCGAAGTCTGCACGGATGCGTGTAAAGAAGGAGTTGGGGAAATTATGTCACAAGAAGGTAAATTAGTCACCCATGAGTCACGGAAGCTATAAGAGCATGAACAACGATACTTAGTTTATGATTTGGAGTCGACAGCAGTAGTGCATGCACTCCGAGTATGGAGACACTACTTTCTTGGGAAGAGATTTGTACTCAAAACTAATCATACCAGCTTAACCAGTTATTTTAAGAAAGCCAATCTTAATTCTCGCAAGGCAAGCTGGAATGCTTTCCTAAGTGAATTTTACATTGATATGCAGCATGTGAAGGGTAAGGAAAATAGAGTTACAGATGCATTGAGTAGGAAGTTGCATGGTGTTTATGAACTGTAATATAATAAGATGGAATGAAATTTTCTGGAACAAATAAAAATAGAAGCTAAGAAGGATCATGAATACCAATTTATATGGCAGCAAGCAGAGGAGTCAAGAAAACAAGGGAAATATGTTGATTATAGAATTAGTAAGGATCAATTGTTAACTTTCAAGGCGAGGATTTATGTTCCAAATCGAATTGAATTGAAGGAACTAATCCTAAATGAGTATAACTGAAGTAACTACTCTGGACATCCTGGGTACCATAAAATTCTAACAGCAATTATAAAGAACTACTTCAGGCCAGGAATGTGAAGATACATTGCAAAATATTTAAAAAATTGTTTGGAGTGCTAGCAAGTGAAGGTGGAGCATCGACATCCAACAAGATTGATGCAACCCATACTGGTATATGAATGGAAGTGGGAGGTTATATCTTTATACTTCATCACTGGTTTACCAAAGACAAAGAAGTATAATGACTCCATAATGGTAGTGGTAGATCAATTAATAAAAGCACCACATTTTATACCAGTGCAGTCCACTTATAAGATGGTGCAAATAACAGACATATTTACGCGAGAGATCTTTAGACTGCATGGTATCCCAAAGACTGCCATATCTGAGAGGGATGTGAATTTCACTTCAACATTTCAGAAAACGTTATTTATAGGACTGGGAACTCAATTTAATTTCATCACTGCTTACCATCCACAGAAGGACGGACAAATAGATCAAGTGACTCAGATCCCAGAGGATATGTTACACATGTATGTAATGCAACAACCAACTAGGTGGGAAGAATATCTACACCTAGTAGAGTTTTCATACAATAATGGTTATCAGGAATCCCTTAAGATGAGTCTGTTCGAGGCATTATATGGATGAAAACGTCGAACTCCTATTAATTGGAGTAGCACAGAAACCAAATTGATGCTAGGACCAGAAATGCTAGGTGACATGGAGTCAGAAGTAAGGAAGATCAAAAAGAAATTTCAGAGCATCTGAGGGTAGAAAAAAAGTGTATGCGGATAAGAAAAGGACTTATCATGAATTTAAGGTGGGAGATCATGTGTACGTCAGAATCAAACCAAAGAAAAGCACTTTAAGGTGGGCCTCTTCTGCCAAGTTGGCTCCCAGTTTTTGTGGGCCTTTCCAAATATTGGAGAGGGTAGGACCTGTCGCTTATAGATTGGCACTGCCCAATCACATCTTTGTACACAACGTCTTTCATGTATCTTTACTAAAGCGATTCGTACATGACCCAAAGAATATAATTCACTGGAAAAGTATTCAGGTAGGATATGAATACAAGACTTGATTAGAAATGTTAAAGTTTATGAGAAATTAATTCAAATTTTTATGATTGCAGGTCGAAACAGACGGCGAGTTTCTAGTTGAGCCTCAGCATATAATCGACCGGAGAGAAATAATGCTCTGGAAATGAGTCATGAACCAGGTTAAGGTGCAATGGAAGCACTTTGGCCCTGATGAAGCTACCTGGGAGGATGAAGGTTTTTTTCGGGATGCTTACCCAGAACTATTTGTTGAAGCAGAATGAAAACATTGAGGACAATGTTCACTTATAGAGGTGGAAATTCCTGAGCTGGTAGAGACTAGTTAAATCACTCTGAATTCTGAATTGTTCCTCGAATATAGGACTGGACTGGTAATCCTGAGGTCTCTTCCAGAACTTCCGTCAACTCACTATACTCAGGTGTGGAGCATGGGGGAGAGACAAGGACGTAATTTCCTCTCTCAAGGAAGGGAGGTTAACATCAGTAGTATCTTCAATTCAGATAAGTAAATTAATTTTGTTGTTTATAAATGAGTAACTATTTCTTTGTATAGGGTTGTGATTATTACAGTAATGCAATTATGAAAAGATGAACTTCATTGCTTACTCTTTTTTTCTAAATTAAAAGAACTGCTAGAATATTTTTATGTTTTAAAAAATATCAGAGTATATATATATATATATATTAGATGATGAAGTGGATGAAAACTGTAAGTCACTGTCTAGTATCTAACAACAAGAAACTGTTACCTCAGAGAAATCATAGCGGAAGCTCTTAGTAAGTTGTTCCCTATGACTATGATAAGCGCAAACATGATGGTTCAAACATTCTTTTTAAAGAAAACAAACTTATTACAATTAAATGAAAAACCTTGAATATACATAAGAAGAAAAATGTAGGGAACAGTTGAAAAATATGAGAATATAACAATAACTGTAAGACAGCAGGATATCATGAAATGATACTAGTAATCCCTGGAGATAAGTGTTAACATTGTATACAAAACCCAAAACAATTCATACATAAAAATATCATTTAACAAAATAAATAACCGTAAATAAAAGAAACGAAAAAATAAGCACAGTAATATTCAAGTTAAGGGATCGTTGTCATTCTAACCTTTCTAGTTCATACTGGAAATAATGAAATTTCATGGGCAATAGAATCTGGTAATTCTAACATGGAAAATTAAACTTTTTGTATTATACTATTTCAAAATGATAAAACCAGAAAAACTAGAAATAATGCGTTTCTCTTCTTGAATTCATAAACCTATAAAAGATGAGAAGTTATTCACTTAAGTAGAAGTGTAATACTACAATATTAACACTGAAAGTATGAGCATAGAATTAGCAGGTATAAGTAAAAAGCAAGAACACTAGAATTAAAGGCCTTGGAGGCCAAATGTCATATATTTAGTAGGAACAGCACATGTAATTTTACAGTATTGAAATCCCATGCCAAAGGCAATGAAATACTTCGCAAAAGATGTAGAAATATTCTATAACTATATTGAAACTTGGGAAATGGTGGTGCGAAACCCCAATGCTAAAAAATGTAACAAAACCCCCCAAAAAAATTAGAAACTATTAGTCAAAGTGAAGCCGGTCGGTGGCATCAAGACCCAGCAACAGGGATGAGTACATGTAAATGGGAAGTATGAGTTAGCACCAACTAAAAGAAAAGCAACTAGTGAAGTATCCAACCACAGAATTGGGTGCTTGAGCATACGTGTACAAAGAAAGAAAACAAGTGAGGGAAACTGCATGAAAAATAAAATAAAATCAAGAGGAAGTGACAAATCATGTCATAGGAGAACGGTAACACCTAAATTCTTACCTGTAAACTTAAATCCTTCCTAGAAGTGGTGACGAGGGTATTCTGTAGTGAATGAAACGTAGAAAATATATCAATTACATGGTTCAACATAGAAGGGAAGAGTAGCATAATTTGCTGGTATTCAAACCTACACATACATTACCTAAGAAAATTCTCTGAGGAGGCAGTGAGAAACTAGTAACACATCCTCCTAAGTGTGAGAAGGATTTCTAGCTTCGACCAAGTAAATAAGAACCGAATCAAGAATTAGAAATTGGCGTCAAGAAAAAAAATAAAAGAATAACTTGAAAACGGAAGAAAAATATTGGAAAAAACCCTCAAGAACAGAGGTTATATGAATACAATCACATGAAAGTGAAAGGCATTAAGAAACTGAGAGATTCTTACCATCGTCGAAGGGTTTCGGAGTGGAGGAGGAAGGAATCCATCGAGCAATGCATAAAACGGAAGCCATGGAGTCGGGCTTGCAGAGCTTGCAGTGACAACCCAAGGAAATGAGTAGAACGGTTAGGTTTGGGGGTATTCATTACCCAAACTAATCCCAAAACCCTAGAACATAATGCGACCATAGATCTTGTACTAAGAAGATCAACGATGGGAAAATCTACAGCTGTGAATACGTAGGGTATGCGGGACAAAGTTAATAAATTCCAAAACATATGCAATATTACCATATTAAATATCCACCGCCAGAAAATTAAATGATTCCAAAATCTCGTATAAGTGATTTTATTGTAAAACGAAAATGCCGAATAATATGTTCAAGACCTTGTATTGGTTAATAGTCCAAGACTGGTAATGGTATAGAATAGTACAGTCATTTATCGAAAGTGCAGATACCCTGTCAGGCGTACATATTGGAACCTGGGAAGGGTAATTAAACTCAGACAAGATTTTTATCATAACTTTATTATCGTATTAAACATAACGGTTGTATATGAATATGAATTCTTGTGTAATGTTAAAACAATTTAATGTTTGGAAATCACATTGTCGAACCATGGCAGGATCTGTTTAGTGAAATAGACAAAGATTAAAAGTATTTTTTTTATTGTTTTGTGTACTTGAATGTTACATATGTTTGTATAATTGTGGGAAAAGAATCAATTTATAATAACAATTTCGTGGTTTTGAATTTTAATTTTGATTTTTTATAAATTTTGGTGCATTTCTAGTCGAAATTAGTATGAAATATTCTTGTTGAAATCTTGATTTGTGTTGTTTAAATTGGTTGTGTTACTGCATATATGGATTCAAAACGCTAAAAAACCCATGCGGAACTTCTATTGTGTAGAGTTCACCCATAAAACTTGTAACTTGGATCAATCCTTCTTTGATTCTAAACAAATTAAATTGGAAAATAAGCAGGAAATTTTTTCAAAAAATCGCACTTACAAGAAATAAATAAATGATCAAAACTTACAAGATATTTTATATTATATTTCATGCAATCTATATATTAAATTGATGATTTAAAGTTTTGACTAATTATAATGAGTAATAATTAAGTTTTCTAGGCACAAAATAGTGGAGTTTTGTTAACCCATTCAACCAAACAATTGCCAACTTGGAATTGGATAGCTATAATCACTAGCTTAAAACTCTTCAGGTTTCCATTTACTATGGTAAACACTAATTTTATAAAATATATTTAAATACATTGAATATTGTATAAAAAAAAAAAAATTTATTATAATATATATAATTAATAATAATAAATGGATTATCAAAATTTCCAAAGTTTTATAAAATATATTTTAAAATTTTAATGAATAATAATGAATAAATTTGACTTAATCTTAGAATTTTGTTATATGTATTGTGATTTAAATCAATTTTAAAATAAATATTTGATTTATTTTAATAAATAAATTTGATTTTAAATTAATAATTTATAATTGATTTATCTATCTATATAATTTTAAATTAACAATTTAAAATTTATTTAACTAATAAAATAAATTAATGATCAAAATTGACCCAATATTATAAAATTCACCCACTCAAAATTGACTCATTCTGTCATTTTAACCAATCTTAAATTAGTAATTGAGGGTTTTTTATTTTATTTTAATCAGATGAACAAATCACTATATTTTACCATATTCAATAAAATTTATTTTATTAACAATAATTAAAATAAATAATTTAGAATTTATTTAACTAAATAAATTCTAATGGTTAATTTTATTATTATTATTATTAATTAAACTTTAAATTAATATTTTTTTGATAGCAAGTAATTTTTTAGGATGGATGCAATGAGTGAGTATTCTAAGTTACATAATATTTATCACTTATATTACTCATGATTTAAGGACACATGGATAAGTTATCAACCATTTGTGTTAGTCAGCATGAAGAAGGTGCGTCATTTCAACTATGTCTCCCATAACTCATCAACAATTTGTTGATGACATTTTGTTATTATGTCAACCCAATCTTATGGAATCCAAAGTTATACTCAACATACTCTCATATTTTATGGATGTGTGTGGCATAGTGATCAATGATGAGAAAACGAGTATATATTTCTTGAACTATAATGCTTCTATTGAACACCATCTGTCTAGAGTGTTTGATCTCCAAGTTGCTAGCCTTCTAACTAAATATCTTGGAGTCCCTTTGGTTTACAATTCCATGAGAGTACCCTATTGGGAAGTGATCCTTAAGAATATATCAACCAAATTAAATAACTAGGCCTTCTGGGCCTTGAATTTTTCCAGCAAGCTTGTCCTACTCAAAGCAATCCTACAAGCATTGTTAGTGTATTAAATGACAGTTTTATTCGCCCCCAAAGTTATTTTCAAATAAATTACATGAAAATTCAGATATTTCTTACGGAAAGGGGAAAATAAGGCAAGGAAATTGTCATTGTAGCATGGGACATTTTTGGCATACAAAATATGGTTGGGTTACTTGGGTTGCGAGACTCGGAGACTCTGAAGGGAGATCTAGGGGAAAAAATATGGTGGATATGGATTCATGGGGGAGAGGAACCGTGGAAGAATATTTGGGAGAGAAAATACAATACAACCACCTCCGAAGCCGATAAATTGAGATAGATAACGGTCATCCATGAATAATCTTCCTAGAACTTGGCTCAAGCTGTTATAGGTCTTGTGCAAGGACATGCTTTTTGGGAGATGAGAGGGGACATTGCTTTCTTTTGGAATGATACCTAGAAACAACTCCGCGGGCTAAAGAAAAGGGAAGAATTCAGGGAGTTAGAACTTTTACTACCGATCATGGTGGAAGAAAGGTGGTTTCTTAATAAAAGGAGAACCAAAACACTTCACAGTGGAGAGAATGGAAGAAAAAATAGGACTAGCCAAAACATCAAGCAAACTATCCATAGGATAGCCTAAGAGAATAACTTCAGGAAAGAAAAATTGAGTTAGCCTAGGAGCCTGGCAAGTTACGGTGGGGCTATCAAAGAAAAGGCATGCTTTCCCTAAATGAAGCCTACTCTTTGATGGTAGGGTATAACAACTTACCAAGAGTGCAATGGTGGAAAATATGGACCATTAGCCTTTGGCCCAAAGTAGCTCACTTCCTCTTGCTAGTTGGAAGAAAAAAAATGTTGACTTGGGATCAACCTAGGAAAAAAGGGTACCAAATTCTATCCTACCATCACCAATGTGGAAATTGGGAGGAGGATATGGAACATAATTTAAACACATGTGCATATGTAGAGGTAGTATGGGCACACATCTCACCAATATTTATTTAGTAGCAATCGAAATTTAGACGATCTAGTGGCCACTTTTGAACAATAGAGAAATAAAATATTTCAAGAATATTGTAGTTAATAGAGCATGGATTCTAGTTGAAGGTTTTACCACATGGGCCCTGTGGAAACACCATAATGGGAATACCTTAACAATAAATTTGTAGATTTGTGGGACTACTAGAAATAACATGGCAGAGTTTTAGCCAGTGGAAAGTAGTCCCTAAATAATGATTACAAAATATTATTGAAAGCTACAAATTGATGGTGATTTGACGATGGTAAACATGATTTCTTAGAAATTCATTTATGGATAATTGCCTTCCAAATTTGAAAAAAGTGGGCATTTGGAACTATTAATAGACCACATCAGTTAACTGATCCTTCAACCAAATTACGTTATAGTCTTGATCCAAGTGGCCGATATTGGTGGCCACCCACCTATTCCATCTGGACCCCAACCATCATTTCTTTCATATTTTCAGTTTCAGCACAACTTACTCTTTTTAACATTTTTTTGGGTCCTGAACTTCTGGAATAGTTTTGAGGCCGTAAACGATGTTTTCTAGGAAAAGTGGGAGAAACATGGAAGTTCCTTTGATGTTGCTGACATTAAAATTTGTAGTCCTCGGACATATATTTCTAACGAGGTATTGAGCGTGTCAAAAATAGATCATATGCCAAAGTTACATCCCCAGGAAGTTGATGTACCAATTTACCTAAACAGGTCCCACAGTTTTGGCGCTTCATCTCTTAGGGTTAGGTTTTTGGATGTTTAGGGTTTTCCGTTGTTTGTAAAAAATAAATAGGCCTTAGAGCCTCATTTTAACGTAGTTCATAGGCCTATATATGCCACATTCTCAGAGGTAAGCTACCAACGCCCTAGCTATTTTATTTCCATTATGTCTGTAAGCATATTTTTGTTATTTGATATTAATGAAATGAAGTGTTATTTCCACTGCATATTTGTATTTATGGTTATATGTGTATTATGTTGTGTTCCTCCATAAATTTGGATCAGTGGTATCAGAGCAGTTTTCTTTTTCTCTATTTTTCATTTTATGTCCCCAATGAGGTCATGGTATAAGAAGTTAGGGCTCATTGTGGTTGAAACCTTGCAATATCAGCCTTTGCGAACCCCGACGAACTCCCACGGTGGAAGAAAATAAAGACGATGGAGTAGGAGAGCAGATAAAAATATTGCTCGAGGAGGCCCTCGAGAAATAGAGGAACGAGATGATGGATGAATTTTCCCAGATCCTTCAATGGCTGCACACCGGCGGTGCATCTACATCTAGCAGCCACTTTGGAGGTGCTACTCCTTTCAAGGTATAATTCAGCTTTCACGTTCCTGTATGTGAAGTCCAAACAGATGTAGACAATGTATATAGATGGTTGAATTTGCTGGAAGGTTATTTCTCAGTCCATGATTTCTCCGACCAATAAAAGATTATTTTTACGCTCCTAAAAGTAGCCCCCCATGTCAAAGACTGATTGGAAACCTACTGTGAGTAAAAGGATGAGAGGGAACCCTCTATGCTCTCGGACACACAAACTTGAAATTCGTTCTGAGACGGCATCAAGGAAAAATATTACCCAGTGGGAAACTATGAATAAAAGTACACCTAATGGACCATGGTGCGACAGAAAAGGGATCAAGATGTGCACAAACTAATGAATTTGTTCCATACCGTACGCACAACGTTGGGTATTAAATATTCATAGATATATTTGGTGCTCAAGTACCGTAGCTATTTTCACAAATAAATTTAGTATGAAATGGAGTTCCTCGACATTACCTCGCTTGGCATGGCATATCGCTATGCTACCAAGATCAAGCAGAAATTTAATTAGGAGAAGTGAGACATTGGATGTGTGAATCTGAAGCAAGAGAAAGGCACCCCTCAACCACATAACAAGGGGAAAATCCAAAGACGGGTGACTCAGAAAAACACCACAAATCCAAATAAGGACATAGGGAAGTGGTGTCAATTTCATAACAACCCCACTCATACCACAAATGAGTGTCAGGCCAGAAATTCGTTGGTGGCCGAACTGAAGGCGCCCGAATTAGATGCATGTTATGATCCTCAGTCAAAACTAGAAAAGGGTGATGAAAAAGGGAAGAATATCATTGATGTGGATCCTAGTGCCATTGTTTCCAACACTAAGATCTAGAGGGAGGATCCCCAGGATCCAAAGGAGCCGGAGCACCTCTTCTATTTGCAAATTTGGCTGAAGGGTTCTCCACTGTAATTCCTTATCGATAGCAAAAGACGAAAGAACCTCATTTCAACAGAGTTCATGAAGCGGATCGGCCTACCGACCATAGCACACCCACAATCGTATACCATTGGGTGGCTTCACCAAGGAAGAGATCGCTGCATCCGCTAGTAGCATCACCTTCCATACAACATCAAGCCATTCATGGATGAGGTACCATGCGATGTTACTCCTCTTTATGTGTTTGATGTATTATTGAGCCAACCATACTTGTGGAACCGATATGTTGTGGATGAGTCTAGGCTTCATTCTATTGCTATTACTTTGGGAAATAAATTGTACAGGATATCGAAGGTAGTACTGCCTCCTGCCATCTCTTTGACTATTGTAAAAAAACTCACTAATATTGTTTCTCAGACCAGGACTTTTATTTTCATTACTATTCGCCCACGGGGCAAGAAGAATATTGTGTCCACAACCACGAAATAGGGCTCCCCTACATGGAAATAGTAGATGGAAAAAGTCATGGAGGAATATGAGGATATTTTCTCCTCACCCATAGAGGTTCCTCTACAGTATCAGGTCAAGCACTCCATTGATCTAGCCCCAAGCATGCTGCTGCTTGATGTTCCCATACCTCATGCGACCACACAATTAGAATCCACACATGTACTGTCTGAGGCTAATAAAGGAACCAAATTTATTAAACACATCCATCACATCTGCCAACAAGTCCATGGCATCTTCGACAAATCCAATGCCATGATCAGCGTCGGGTGCCACACAAATTCCACGTGGTTGACAAAGTGGGGTTACATTTGAAAAATGAGAACCTCTCTAGACCCCACTGCAAGCTTTGCCCGCTCCAATATGAGCCATACACCATCACCAAGGAATGTGGCTCATAGGAGACCAAGTTAAGTAGAATTTTCATCATCTCATGGAGGAAATCAACACAATGGGGACCATTGCTTCCTAAGGGGGCAAGAATGATCCAAGTGGATATTGGTGGCCACCCACCTATTTCGTTTGGACCCACACCATCGTTTCTTTCATTTTTTCAGTTTCAGCATAGCTTACTATTTTTAGCAATTTTTTGGATCCTGAACTCCTGGAGTTGTTTTCAGGCCCTAAACAATGTTTTCTGGGAGAACCTGGAGCTACATGGAATTTCCTTTGATGTTTCTCACATAAAATGTTGTTTTCCTTTGAAAGATATTTCTAACAAGGTATTGAGCGCATCGAACAGAGATCGTATGCCAAAGTTACGTCCACGAGAAGTTGATATATCGATTAACCTAAATGGGGCCCACGGTTTTGGCGCTTCATCTCTTAGGGTTAGGTTTCTGGATCTTCAGGGTTTTCCATTATTTCTCAAAATTAAATATGGCTGAAGCAGATCTGTAGGAATGTGAAGGAGGCAGAGGAGGAGGACAGGCTACATGATAGAGAGCAGTTCGTGCTGAGGAATGATGCAAGGCCTCGGCAGGAGTAGAGTTGGTGTAGGAGGATATAGAATCGAGACTGAGAATAAAAAAAAGGCCAAAGGAGAATGTCAGAGATACAATGCCATTGTTCATATATGGCTACGGGAGGAGTAAATTTGCAGATGGAGGAATGAATCCACAGAGGACAAAGTTAATTCTCACCAGGTGCAGAGAGGACGCGGCAAACAGTTCAAGACTAGCGGAGTTAACATCACGCACGCCCCGTATTTTAATAACCACGTCGGGGCCTTATAAAAAAAAATATTCTTCATCCCCTATTTATAAAAGGGAAATTAAACATAAAAATAAAATACAATATAATGTGAATTATCCTTAAGAAATATTAAAGAAAAATAAATTTAGAAAGTTTCAATAATTGCACTAAAAAATAATTTTAAATAAATACCTTAAAAATAGTATTTAAGATATAGATTTTAAGAAAAAATATGTTATATAAAGTATTATGTAAAATATTTGGAAGTTCATGGTTTAATCAACTGATTAACCCATGTGCATATGAAACACAACACATTTCATCATGTGCAGATGAAACACAACATGTTGCATGATGTGCATATGAAACACAACACGTTGCATCTCAATTTCCAATTTCATGGTTTAAAAAATAAAAAATAAAAATCTAAAAATTAGTATGTGTTATACAATAATATATAATAGAAATAATAAAAATAATAATATCTCATATAAAATTGTATTTTAAATAGATATTAAATTAATTTATAAAAAAATGTTAGCTTGAGGGGTAGTGCAACTAGCGAATGAAATGTCATGTACCGAGAAATTCCAGGTTCAAATCGCCCTACTTATATTAGAATTAGTTAGGATTATGCTTACTTTAGTATATCTTGGATTGGGTTTGTTGAGGAAGTTGAGAGATTCTCTCAACTTCTCTCTCTAAGATTAGAAGTGGTTCAACTATATATTTGATGTATCTGATTATTGCAATATAGAAAATAATTATTTGTGTGTGAATGTTGTGCGTTTCTGATCTCTCACAATTTCTAATTTGGTATCGGAGCCTAGCTGGGCTTAATCCCTCACGGGAGTGCCCAGGAAGATGTGAGAGCAGTGTGAAGTTTAGTTTTGTGTGTTTGTTATTTTATTGTTTGTGTGTCGATGGTGAGTACACGAGCTCTGTTGGCGTAATCATTTTATTGGGCGTTCGTTGCTCTGATTGGGTTTTAAATTGGTGCCTCCACGGCCCTACGGCACTGCTCTACACCATTGAAATCCAGCGGCAAAAGAATCCTGTCATAAACTCCGTGTAGCAAAGAGCCTAGAGACGGCATCTATTGCAAACAGATAATGCCATCCGCTTTATATTACGTCCAACGAATTTAAGAATAGAGGAGCTTCTCCAGTTTGCGGCTAAAGTGTTCTGCAGACAGCGGCAGAGATTCAATAAAAGGAGAAGATGATGATGTGGTTAATAGGATTAATAGAGGCGGCGTCAGGAACCCATTTGATTCTGTGGGAGGAGATGGCCAGATTGTGTCCCAGAAATCGGCTTCTAGGGTTGCCGCTGGCAGAAACAGAGGGTCCCATCGTATCAGGAATAATTTCTCGTTGCGTTCAAGCTCAGAAGAGTGGACGAGTAAAGGAAGCAACTACGGATGTGCGTTGTATCTCACCTTTCTCATTGTTCATTCCTTGCTTGAACAGGCATCATCACTAGCTTGCTGCAATGGCTTGCCGCCATATACTTGTTAGTGCTGGACCGGACAAACTGGCGGACAAATATGCTGACTTCACTCCTAGTACCTTATCTCTTTTTTGAACTTACCATCTATAATTTTGAACTTCTTTCGTGGTGTTATTATTAGTCTCATAATTGGTGCTTATCTTCTTCAAGAGCACATCCAAAACTGGAGGCTTCAGAAATGCGTTTGCAGAGAGCAAGGGCGTCGGTAATACGCTTGACATAATCCTACTATTCGTCTCTCCTTTATTGGAGCTGATAAAATTAATCATGTGAAGGTTTCTCATGTTGATGGAGGGGAATAGCATGGTGTTTGAAGTTTATTATATTTTTTTGTGTAGAATATGTATTGTAGTGTTGGGTTATAGCTTATATTTGTTGTTATGAGATTTTTGTATTAGAGAACCAATTATTGAACAAATTAGCATTATTTAAATTAGTCGTTCTTGACGTCCTACAGGGATGAGAGAACAATTGACTAATTTGATTGTGTGAATTTGTTATATGTTGATCTTGTTGTGCTACGGGCCAAGGAGCATCAGTTACAGGTTACAAGCAGGTCAAGTTGTTAGATTAGCTCTTGAACACATTCAGTATTCAGACCATTTGCCTAGCCACTGATGGATAGCCGAAAGCGAAATATCCGACAGATGGTGATTGGTCCATAGGATGGTTCATCACTTGTCAGCTCTTATCGCGGAAGCCCCGTCGAGCGGAATTGTCAATACTGTTGATCTTGCAAAGTTCATTATTGCTGGTCAGAAAAAAATGTATTTTAAATGGGTTGAATGGTAGCTCGAAAATGGTGGAGAAAAGAGCGTTTTCTATGAGATCTCAGAGTGGGTACAAATGTTAATGAAGACCAGATCAGACAAAGAGACGAAAGTTCAAAGTGTTGTAATTGTGATTAATTATTATATGTTTTGTAAAGTAAGCATTAAGGGAGGGTATTAGAATTAGTTAGGATTATGCTTACTTTAGTATATCTTGGATTGGGTTTTTTGAGGAAGTTGATAGATTCTCTCAACTTCTCTCTCTAATATTAGAAGTGGTTCAACTATATATTTGATGTATTTGATTATTGCAATATAGAAATTAATTATTTGTGTGTGAATGCTGTGCGTTTCTGCTCTCTCAGAATTTCTAATTACTTACCCTTGTATGTCGAAGGGGCATACATAGGCACCTAGGGTTTATGGTGTTAGTGCTAGGAATTGAGACACCTGTTGACTCAAATAAGAAACAAATCCAATTGATTATTCCTCAAATTTAAAAAAAAAAAAAACGTATAATATGTTTTTTTACCTTATTTTGATTTGCACCGGCCAAACTCATAAACTAAGTGAGATGATTTATGAATTGATTTATAGGTTAAGGGTTTTTTTCACTGGGTTTATGAATTGATTTATAGGGTTAAGGGTTTTTTTTGTGGGTTTATGTACGTTTTCAGATGACTTGCACCCCTAACCTATGGCTTAAGTAGCGAGGACCCAAGCTGTGAAAATCACATGGGATCACACCCTCCCACCCTTCTTGAGCCAAGCTAGGCCTTAGCACGATAAAATTTCGAACTAAGGACCTTTACACAAATAAACACCTTAAAAAAATACTCTATCACTATCTATTCACTATCTATTCTACAACTAGTGATCTTGTTAAGAGTATTATTTATCAAAGCAGAAAAATACAATATACAATGACAATAAGGTTAAGGGTTTTTTTTAGCTGGGTTACGTGAGTTATTGATTTATATGGTTAATGGTTTCTTTTTGGTTGGGTTATGTGAGTTTTCATATGACTAGCACGCCTAACTTATGGCTTGAGTAGCCACTACCTAAACCCTAAAAATCACAGTCTATCACACCCTGCTTAAGCCACATCATCCCTTAACATGACTAGGGTTTTGCCTATAAAATTTCCAACTAATAACCTTTACACCAATAAACATCTTAACTCTAAAACTAATGATCTGATTAAGAGTATTATTTATTAAAACAAAAAATACAATATATAATGACAATACAATAATTCTGTATAATATATAATACCCTACTAATTACTATTCCGTTTGTTATAATAAAAAATATTATACTCAATTTAGATATAATAAAAAGAAATGAAGTCTACCTCTTTCACAAGTGCGTTGAAATATTTCAAATCTTTGCCATCGCTTGAGCATGAAGCGCTGACGACTATTTCCTCTTTCAGTTTGCTACAATTTTCATCTTGGAGGTGCTCTGCTGAGATTCGAAACCTCAACCTGACGGCTTCCGCGCTGATGACTATTTCCTCTCAGTTTGCTACAATTTTCATCTTGGAGGTGCTCTGCTGAGATTCGTAACCTCGACCTGACGGCTTCCGCGGTTTTAAGCATCTCCAGCGGGAACACTTGATCCTGACTTCTAGGAAATCCCTGGTAATGAATACTGAGGGACTTCCCTTCTACGATGTGTATGAACACATCCTACCAGGCATCATCCTCTAATGAAACTCCACCATTGGAGTAGTCTTCCGCTTCATCCTTCTTACTTCTGTTGAACCTTCGATGAGTATTATGTTCTCTGCAAACTTTGATGACCTTCTCACTTGTGCTTACAACTCTTTCCACACATGAAATCAAACCCTTTTAAACATTGTTAATAATCTGTGCTATTTTTACCACACCCTGGGATGGTTCAGGGTTCATTGAATGAACAAATTGGACCAAATCTTGCAAGACAGTGTGATAATATATATTGAGTAGTTGGAATTAATGTGATGCATATAGATTTAAATTTTATGATTAAGTGGTGTATAATTGTGGGAAAAATTAAAGTTATAAAAATAATTTAGTGGTTTTGACTTTTAAATGTGATTTTTTATAATTTTTGGTGGCTGGTAGAAATTTGTAGGAAATATTTCTGCTGAAATCTTGATTTGTGTTGTTTAAACTGGTTTTTTTAATATGGATTCAACATTCTCAAAAATCCATGAAAAACTTCTATTGTGCAGAGTTCACCCATAAAAATTGTGATTTCAATGAATCCCTCCCTAATTCTAAACAAATTAAATCTGAAAATAAACAAGAAATTTTTTCAAAAAATCACACTTAAAATAAATTTGTTAATGAAATAAATAGATGATGAAAACTTACAAGATCTTCTAAATTATTTTTGATTCAATGTAATTATTAAATTAATAATTTAAAATTTTGATTAATTATAATGAATAATAGCTAAGTTTTCTAGACATAAAATAACCTATAAATCATTGTTTTGTTAACCCATTCTACCAAACAGTTACCAACTTGGAATTGGATAGATATAGTTATTAGCTTAAAATTCTGAAAGTTTCCACTCACTATGATACACACTATTTTTATAAAATATATTTAAATACACTGAATAATATTGTAAGCAAATTTTATTATTATTATATATAACTAATAATAATAAATGGATTATGAAATTTCTAAAGTTTTATAACATATATTTTAAGATTTTAATGAGTGATAATGAATAAATTTCACTTAATCTTTGAATTTAGTTATAAGTATTGTGATGTAAATGAATTTTAAATTAATTATTGGATTTATTTTAATAAATCAATTTCAATTTAAATTAATAATTTATAATTTATTTATTTATTTATATAATTTTAAATTAACAATTTAAAATTTATTTAACTAACAAAATAAATCAATGATCAAAATTGATCTAATTTTATAAAATTCACCCAATCAAAATTGACTCATTTTGTCATAGTTACTTTGTCGTGAGGATGAACCACAATAATTGGTTCGATCAAATCGTAATGATGTGATTAATCAGGAAAGACATTTATCAAATCTTAAATTAGTTATTTATGATTTTTTTATTTTATTTGAAACATGATGAATAAATCACGATATTTAACCGTAGTCAATAAAATTTATTTTATTAAGAAAATTTAAAATAAATAATTTACAGTTTATTTAACTAAATATTTCTAATTATTAATTAAAATTAAAATTAAATTTTCTTTATAGCAAGTTATTTTTTAGGATGCTTGCAATGATTATTCTAAGCTACATAATATTTATCACTACTATTACTCATGATTCAAGGACAGATGGATAAGGTATCAACATTTGTATTAGTTGGCTACCAAGAATGAAGAAGGTGCACCATTTGACATTATGTCAACTCACTCTTGGGGAATCTACAGCTATATGCAACATACTCTCGGATTTTATGGATGTGCATGCCATAGTGATGAATGAAGAGAAAACAAGTATATATTTCTTCAACTATAATGCCTATATTGAACACCATCTTTCGAGAGTGTTGGATTTCCAAGTTGCTATCTTTCTAGCTAAATATCTTGGAGTCCCGTTGGTTCACAGTTCCATGAGAGTATCCTTTTGGGAAGAAATCCTTAAGAATATATCAACCAAATTAAATAACTAGGCCTTCTAGGCCTTGAATTTGGCCAGCAAGCTTGTCCTACTGAAAGCAATCCTCCAAGATTTTTAGTGTATTAAATAATAGTTTTATTCGCCCCCAAAATTATTTCCAAATAAATTACATCAAAATTGAGATAATTCTTATGGAAAGGAGAAAGTAAGGTCACAAAATGGTCACTGGTAGCATGGGACAATTTTTTCATACCAAATATGGTTGGGTCACTAGGGTTGCGAGACCCAGCGACTTTGAACACATATCTAGAGGAAAAAATATGGTGGAGATGGATTCATGGGGGAATGGAAGAAAAAATAGGACTAGCCAAAACATCAAGCAATGTATCACTATGATAGCTTAAGTGAAGAACTTCAAGAATGAAAAACTGAGTTATCCTAGGAGCCTGACAAGTTACAACGGGGCTATCAAATGAAACACATCCTTTCGTTTGATGTTTGATGTATACCTTGCCTTTTGTCTTGAAGAAGCCCTTCAATGCTAAGAAGAACCTGCAATCACAAACATGCAAAGAATTAAAAGCACCTGCAGTATATAATAATCCAAATACTAGTTTAACTTAATGATCAAGGAGATTAAGAATTTTCATTCTTTTAATGAATCTAAAAAGAAAACAATGATAGAAAGGTATCCATATGTATTATCAAGAATATAAAGAGAAATCTTACAACCTGAGCCTTGATGTCATACAGATTTCTCCTGTATGCCTTTACAATCGTCCTCCTTGGTTTGATAAAATTTCCTCTTTAGAATGACTAGTATAAGTTTATCTTTAGTGAACCCTTATGAACCCTTATGTGTACCCGTAACCTTGAAGTTTCAGCTCAATTTATAGGAGAAATTGTGGAGGTTTCAGATCCATCAATAGGGGGATGAGATCCTCTAATGAAGGGATTAGGGTTCCTTGATCCAAGCGGATAAGTTACATGATTTGAGGGATATATCTTGAATTGGCGTGACTCAAGAGGCTTTTAGTTGGAATAATATGCGCCCAACTATGCTTCTAGAAGTTAATTTTCACTTTCATTTTATTTTAAATGGGATGCACATGTTTTATTAGAAAATGTAGCGCAGATTTCCGCAGGTAAGGTTAGGAATATCAACGCATGTGTAGGAAGTTACCGAAAAAAGCACGCAGACAACATTTAAGAGTATTTAAGAGCTTTATGCCAGTTCCCAATACTTGGTTAAGGAATATATGTTTTTTTACTTCTAAGGAAGCATGAGTATGGATGGTGATAGATCCATATTGACAGTCAAATATTATGGTGAAAAAATGATGTGTACAAATATTGGCACACATCTCACTAGTATTTAGTTATAGAAATTGTAATATAGACGATCTAGTGGCTACTTTTAAACAATGGAGAAATAACCTTTTTAAGAATCTTGTACTAAATAGAGCATGGATTCTAGTTAGAGGTTTTACCACATGGTCCCTGTGGAAATACCATAATGGGATTATTTTCAAGAACAAGAGGAAACCAACAGAGAACACATGGGAGGTAATCAGACATAAAGTAAAAGAAAAAATCTTAGTAGAAGCTTGGTCTATCGAATTTTGGAAGGTAGATTAACAAGAGGTGGTAATGTTGAGGAAATTCGAGCTATGCCACAATATTATTTCTCCTAAAAAAATTAGAAGTCTAAAGATTAGTATTAATCCTCTCATCCACTTTACCCCATCCCACACCAACCCCCCCCCCCCCCCCCCCCCCCCCCACCCCCCCACAATCACCCCACTGTCGATATTTATCAAATTAAATTTTGATGGGGCCTGAAAGGGGAACCCTGATATTGTTGGATTTATTAGTTTTTTTAAAATATGAATAAGGAATACCTTAAGAGTATATTTGTAGAGTTATGGGACTACTAGAAATAACAATGGTATATTTTTAGACATTAGGAAGAAGTCTGCAAATAGAGATTACAAAATATTATTGAAGGCTAGAAATTGATGGTGATTTGACGATGGTAAACATGACTTCTTAGAAACTCATTTATGGATCAATATCTTCCAAATTTGAAAAAAAAAGGCACTTGGAACTATTAATAGACCGCATCACGGAACTAATCCTTCAACTAGATTATGTTATAGTCTTGCATTCGAGGAGAGAAAGTAATAAGGCCACATACTCCATGGCTGACCTGGGTTTCCAAAGTCAATATTTCAGTCTTAATATGAGATGGGATTTATTGGAAAATGTAAGCTAGTTTGATTCAATCCAATCCATATTTGATAGTGATGGTGATTCCCTACTGGGGGCGAGCACATAGTCTGAAATGGGGTATTGGGGTTTGATCTCACAACCTCGTCAATGTGATGTGCATTTTTTAGCAGGGGGTTACAACTTTCCACCAACATGAATTTGCATGTAAACTCTCAAATGAATATTAATAAAATTGGATGATGGATGGGAGTGGAGTTCTTTTGGTGGCCTGAGAAACTGTTAGAGGTGGTTGTGAGGTCAAGGAACAAACCTCCCTCCCGTTGCTTCTATCACTTGGCTCTTGTCTTGGAAGGGTCTTTTTAGTTTGTAGGATTGACTTTAATATTGCAAGGGGTGGGCCTTGTAATAAACTAGTGAAGTGGAGCTCGGGGGGAAAATTTGCAAGTGTGATGAGAATTTTCCTTTGGATTTGTGGTTAGATTGTGGTCATCAACGCAAACTAGCCATTTCTAAATTAGGCTCGATCGCTTAGGTTATTTTTCCAGCAACCTTCTTTTGCCTAGCTATATCTCCTTTTAGTATTGTAGTCTTCTTCTTGTCATTTTTCACAATAATTTTTTTGGGATAGGATTTGCGATAGTTTTGGGTAAATTTGATCATGGTTCTGGTCTATATCTGCATGATAATTTAGTAGGGAGTCTTGTTCAATGCATGGTATTTCTCGTGTCGAGTTTTTCAAAGTGGGACAATGATGTACCACCTTCTTCGTTTAGTGAAATATGGTGTAAATGTGGAAAGCCTACTATCTAGACTTGGTTGTTTCTTTTTGTCCATTTAAACCTTCAGGTCTCAGTGGGTTCCAAGGTGATGTGTTTCCGTTGCCTTGAAGCCTCTAACTATAATGCTCCTTCCAATGGTTCTATATGGTTCATGTTTTGATGGTGGTGGCTCTAGTGTTTTGATTAACCTACATTATATAAGTATTTTTCCTGGTATTTCTTCTTGTTAGGTGTTTCAAAATATTTGATTGAGTGTTCTTCAGTGGTGGGAATCCCATCAACTCGCAATACCTCCCAAGAAATGCATGCAACATAGGAGGAGTGGAGGTGCCAAAAACCTACAATATCATAGGAGGGATGGAGTCTTTGCACTGGACTTAGAGACTACATATTTTAATGTAGTACCACCTCAGACCTAACAAGAAATCAAGAAATTATAAGCTTAGGTTGTTGTAGAGAGGCAATCCTACTATGAATTTGAGATTAAGGAAGAGGTCTCTTACTGGGTTCCATACCTTTGCAACACCAAGGGAGGAAAAAAGAAATACCTAAATCATGTTTCTCTCTAATTGAAAATGAATACTCTTCTTGGTTTGGTGTCAAACGATAAACAAGTGGAAAGGTACAATGTGTTCAACTCTCTTGAGGAATTCAAAAGAATGTTGAGGAACCAACATTTCACAATGGACTTATTTGATTCAAGGCTAGCCTATGTGAAATGGCCCCTTCATTTTGATTCAGATACCACTACTCCTCAAGGATCGAGTGCTAGGGACCCTAATCCCATTTATTCTTCTAACTCTAAATGGCTAGTATGATTACTAGTAAATTCAGTCTTATATTATGTTTTGTAAGGATTATCTAATATGTTTGGTTTTTTTTTGTATCCTGGGAATAGTTTAAAATCTTGCTCAATGTATCCTCTTGAATTCCTTGGAGATCGTAAACATCATCATAGTGAACTAGATGTAATAGCTTTGTATTTTGAATAATTTTGTATGATATAAGGGCCTTTAATTTACAAAAAAAAACTATCTCATGCTTCATTTGTTGATCCATCCAACATCCAAGAATTATTGTGGTTTTATTAAGCTTGAATTCATATACATAATTTATGGCTATCAAAACCTTTAAAATTTTAAATCAACACTTGTCTCTTGCATAGCCTCTTTTAATTGATTTTTGGTTCCGTCACTCCCCTTATTTTCCATTTGGATTTTTACTTCAAATCATGTGCCCACCTATTCTTTTCCCATATCCTCCCATTTATTTTTCCCTACGCTCTCTTCATAGCTTTGACCCTAACCCCTTCCTAAAATAATTATTAATGCATGTGAATGCTAGCTAAGGAAAATTGAAATTCCCCTCTATTATTGCACACTCCATTATCTTTCTATTTACTCCACTCCATTCTTTAGTCATGCCATGATGTGGAAACTCTCAGTATAGGCGAGGAAATAGTAAAAAAAGGGCACCCCCTCACATAAAGACCCAAACCCATGTTGAAGTTTTAACATGCCACTATTAGGAGAACACACATGCTATCTAAGAGGTAGAGGATAATGTACATGAGGACGCTCATGTTGAAAATTAATTCCTATCATGTTCAAATGTAGAGGAAAAATTTTTCTAATGGATTCCTAACACAAGGAATACCCAATGAAGAAATACTCAATACATGCAAATTGTAGACTTATATTGGCAACTAAAAATTATATTGGGAAAGGTTCTAGGTTATTATAATGAAGCCCAACAAAATATATTTATCTATATAGATTATCTTATACTATAACTTAAAAAACTAGACAAAAAGGTATCAAAGTTGGCCAAGAAAATAATCAATATATACTTCCAAATAAGTGAAAAAGTTGAACATGTCCTAGCACCTTCCTAGGCGGACTTCCCTACTAGTTAATAGATTTTTTTCACATTGATCTTTTTCTACTTCTAGGAGAACATGTAGTTGGATAGCTTTTTTTTTAGTTATAATTATTCTTTATCTTCCAACTTCTTAGATAAGATCAAACTTAGTTATGTAGAAAAATATTTTAAGCCATTTGGAGTGATAATTTCATCAAGAAACAACCCGTAAGGATTTGGAATGACAATGAATGGGTGAATTATTAAGGGACACCATGTGATAGATCATCGATTCAAATCACTCATCAGTGTTATCTTAGCAAAAAAATGAGATAATATTGACAATAAACTTTTGTATCTACTATTCTTTTGTTTATTGGAATGGAAAATCAATACCCAGGAAACTGTAATGACTTGTTTTTAATAGTAATACAATGTTTGCATAAATTTACAGAAAAAAAGGGAAAAAAATATTAAATTGATAATTTAAAATTATTTTATTAATGATAATAAATGATATAATTTTACCATATCATATACATGATACATTTTATGTGATGAAAACAAATCCTCAATTATAACATAATTTATTTGGTTAAATAATTTTTAATTAAATGATTTAAAGATTATTTAATTAGATAAAATTCAAATTAATAATTTAAGGTTATTTATTTAAATTCGGCATATTTATTATATTAAATCATATAAAAAATATTAGAAGAGATATTCCTATTGTGTTTGTTGGTCTATAGGAAAACTAGACCAGTAGAAAATCGTTATTGTTTTGGCCCATATAAAATGTCTAAACCAGATAAAAAATGTTATGAGATACCAAAAACTGAAACAAAAACATATCTTAGTGGTTTGAGAGCACCCTTGTTCAACGTATTAAAAAAAACATGACTAAATATTAAACTAACAAACATGATGGATAACATCTAGGTAATGGGTGAATCCTCCTCGACTATATCTAGTGGTCTAGTTCACTCCTCTAAATATGTGAATTCCAAATTGGCTATATTTTGTTGCTTGTGTTTATAGCTTGTGATGGGTTTCCCTATATGTTCTCATCAACAATCAGTAAAATTTCATGTTTCTCATCTAACCTTTCTATCAGGACATTTCTTATGTTTGTTTTTAGGTGTCCATAGATTTTGATGGCTTGCATATATAATGTTTTTTGTGTCCTTTAAATTCATGTATTTGATACCTAAATACTAACTTGGTCCTCCACTTCCACACTTGATATGAATCTACAATTAGTTTTGAACCCCTTCTAAACATCCTCAATTTCTATTCTAATTTTTGTAGTGGTATTCCTAAAGTATGTCACTGCAAAATGTTCAATTACCAACTAAGATCATGAGGTACAACAGATTCTATTGTTGCATAAACTACATATACCTCTGGAGCCACCACCTTCAGGCATGATTTATCAACCACGAAGAGAGAAAAATTAGAGTTTTGAATGAAGAAAAGTGCCAAGATATCTAATCCAAAACTAATACCAACTATGAGAGAGACCACATCCACTCCTAGAAATCTAGTACACAAAGGCTACATACCAAGCACTCCAAAGGAGGGAAAATACATCCTCCTCATTTAAACATGAACAACAAACATAAATCCAAAATCCAAAGGGAGTGGGGAATAGATTTTCCCATTCTACTAAAACTCAACGCAAAATTGTGGAAAGAAGAAACTCGATAATTAAGACAAATACCCAACCAATGTGACCATAATTTGTAATATGATGAGACTCATACTCTTTGACAAAGACTCCAAATAGAAAACCATGATATGGATTGGATAATTATATTTTTTTTCATCCATCTCGATGCTTTAATAGTGGAAAAAGTGGAAGAACCAACTCTTAGAACATTTTTTACCGATGGGACCCCGTTTGGAAAATTCAGATATGAAACCTTCCAAGAGCATTTTGAGTCCCCAAATAATTTTTTTAGGGGTAGAAATTTTATTCTTTGGTGTGGAACCATTTTTCTATTATATAGCGAGAAATTTCCGATGGCGTAAGAATCAGGCCAATTAGAGTCCATATGCAAAAGTTATGACACTTAGAAGTCAACATTCCTATTTTCATCACCATAATTTGAGAGGATGCCATGTTAGTCCCCATTATTCATGAAAAATGGGCTATCCACATGACTATAATGATTAATACTATAGAATATTCTATATTGTAACCCAATTTAAGATTCTAGGTATTCAAACCTAACCAATAATACCTATCGAACGATGTTATAACCGAGCCACTAGGAGGAAAAGGGGTTCCATTATTTTGAGTGCATTTGTTTCATAGAGAAGAAAAAATAGCTAATAGGGATATGAGACAGATAAAGAGAAAAGAGTGGCCTCACTTTGCAGCTAAGGTTTTCTCTTGAAAGGGTTTCCTAGGTCATATCTTGTGTCAATTGTGTGTGTGGTATTTTATTTCACTTTTCTCTATTATGTACATAATTTTAATTTAAATGCATATGTTATTAATAGTAATATGAAAATATCTATAGCGAAAGATAAATAAAACTATAATAGTTTATATTTTGGATTTTTAAGTATAATTTTACTATATTTGTTGTGATGAACCTTGTAGTGGAATATCCACAATAGTTTCTAGATCATACTGGTATCAAAGCAAGTTTATTTGGGTATATTGTGGATATTTGTAGGAGATCTATATCAACTAGGAAAAAATTCATAAAACCCTAATCATGGTTGACAAAAATGTGAATAACCCACATGATCCTATGGAGGATAGGTTTTCATAGCTAGAATAACAAGTCATGGATATAAATAAAAATTGTAATGTGGCCTCATTCTTGACAATTTTTTGTCTTTTTATTCTAAAAGAAATTTACTTTAATTTACCTCTATAAAAATTCTATCTATTTATTATAAATTATGTCATAAAATTCAACATCTATATGATACATAATAATATATATTCCCTACCCAAAATTGAAGTCTTATTCAATGAGAGAAAATCAAAATTTTCCTCCTAACTATTAGTCATCAATATTTTTTTCTTGTTTAGATGACTAAATGCTTTTTCCTGGATTTATAGAAACAGAATTCAAGAATCATGTGAGTTTTAGAAATCTCCTCAAAGAGAAATTTTTCACTATCCCACTTCCTTGTCGAAGCATGGCCAATCTATCACCCAGACAAGACCAAATCCTGGATTGATGTCCCACACTCTCAATATGTTTTCCACCTCTACCTATTACACTATGTGTCTGTTTGCCTAATCCCTCTATTTTCATACCTTATTTCTCCAAGTAAACCAAATGTTTTCCCCTACCCACCAAGTGCCTCAAGTAATGGTGGTTCCAAAGCTCCCTTTATAAAAGCCCTTTGAAGTAAAACAAGGGTTTCTAGTTTTCTAGGATGGTAGTGCATGATAGAGTGTCAAAATCCTGTCTCCTCATCGAAACCCTGATTCAAGTTTTTAGTCAAAAACCTATTCCAAGGACATTACAATAAGTCAAATACGGTCACCTAGGTTATGCACTATCATGTTTCTAAATTCAATATTTCCACAAGTATTCAAAGGTGAAGTTAAGAGAACATAAGGATGAGGCTTATCATAGTCTAAATAACATCAAAGACCTCCAAAGGTATCCTCTTGATCAAGAAATAAGCCTGCAAAGGATCAATTTACCATGTCCAAGCATTTTTTCAGGAATGTTTTGTAAATGGTCAATGACAGAAACAGAGGCAAAGAAGGAGACCTAAAAATCTCATAAAGGCATCCACATCTAGTAGCAAGATAAAAAGAGGATAAATTTTAAAAGGAATATCATGATATCATGAGAGAGTGTTATGAAGTGTTGTCCATCAAAAGGTCCATGCAGGTCCTAAAAGACATTGGCACATAAGAAACACTATACATCAATAAAAAAGATCATTAAAAAGTTGTTTGGTCTCAAGCATGAATCTTGTAGAGGGACGACTTCCCTTTTCTTACATTCCTACAAAGAATACCAAAAAGCCATCAGATTACCCATTAGGTAAGGTAAAAGAGGAGGATCATCACAAGAAAACCACTCACAACCAAGAAGAAAGAAGCAAGTATCCCTAAAACCTCAGAAGCTTGGGAGGATAGACAAAGAGGGTCAAAATAGTGACACAGAAACCTCCTTCATCACAAAAGATGGTTTCAAGGGTTTTCAAACTACCTTATATGGTTTGGAAGACAATCACTATACTCCACAAGGACAAAGGAAAGAATGTTTAGAATACAGAATATGAGTCATAAGGAGAAATGGCAAAACGATCAGTTTTCTGTGTATAAGTGTTAAAGTAAAAAACATGTTCTTTTTCCAAAAAGGGCTGAGAGGCATAGGCTTGGTGTCTTCGGGAGGGTTTTCAAAATTAAAAAGAGCCTTAAGAGGCCCCCAGCAGTAAAAAAAGGGAAATTTTTTTAATCAAATTTCCCACCTATACGACCAGAAGCATACAAAGACAGAGTGAGAAAAAGTGAAAAGAAATCAACATTATTAAAGTGGGTTGTATTTCTAATTTTCCAAAAAGGCACAAAACCCCTACAAAGAAACATCTCCCTACTCCATTGCTCATTTACACAAATAGTGAGGGTTTTCAAAATTTTCGCCAAAGTCCTTGGGAAAAAAATTTTGGGCACTGCTCTCCTCTAGAGTCGCGCTGCATGCCTGTAGCGTCTCCCTATGTTAATTTACACTGCGCGTTGCGCACCTGAATATTGGTGTTACGCTCCTGCGTTTGTGCTCGATGTTCAGAACTTGCACAACACCACATTCAGGGGTGGCCTGAGCCGCCTGACCACCTTGTTGCACTCCTGCCACTACTCCAAACGTTGAACAACAACACGTTCAGGTTGACCCAAGCCTCATGACTGCCGTGCTGCGCTCTTGCCACTACTCCAAACGTTGAATGACATAAATTTTAGGGTGTGTTATGAAGGTAAATCCTCTCTGCGGACAAAGACAATCGCTCTAGCCCTAGGGTGGGTCTAGTAACAAAATGACTCGCTAAAGTGTTGATTCCTAGTTAATGAATGAACAAAATACATGATATTTTAACCTACCTTAAATCCAACGCTGTCGATGTTGCTGAAAGAGTAGTGGTATCTCACTCCTGCCTTGACAAGTCATGATTTGTTCACTGTCACGCTCAGATACTTGCACATAGGAAAAAGAACAAGAACAACATATAACAGTGTAGTTTCATTCACAACTATTAGCCAGTCAAATAGGGCTAAACATATCATATCAAATAAATATCATAACACAATAGTGGAACCAAACAGTCGTCATGTATATTAATGAGTATAAGGAACAATACAACTGACGCTTTGACATTGTGATCTCCTCCAGCGGGGTTCAGACGAAACGCATCTCAACTATCGGTCAGGAAATTCTGACTCAAGCTCTCTTAGAAGTCATCGACTCAATCTCTCTCAATACTATCTTTCTTACTTTATCTCCTCTAGCATCCTAGCTATAGTATAATTCTCTTGTTCAGCTATTCAGCCATTTTTCTATAATGTGTTCAACTATCTTTTACTAAAGGAGATAGTTTCTTATATAGAGGGAAGAGAGGAGGTTGGGATCCCTACAAAGGTGGGAGGTAGTCCTATCCTTTACGAGAGTTCCAAGGGAGGTGGAAACTACTAACTAAAGGAAGGGGTCTAGGGTTGTTTCGGTTCAACCACTCCCAATGACTCATCCCCGAGGTGGTTGGAATGGAACCTCCACCTCTATTTTTAAAAAACATTCCATAAAAATCTTGGCGTGGGTGTCTAACTAGCATAGAGCACCACCTGGCACGGGCTCAGTGTTAAATTTCCTGGTTGGCGCGAGTGTGTAACGGGCTACTCGTGCCAAGGAAAATATAGGGATTTTCACAGCTCTGCTTAGGAAAATGTCAACAAGAAGAATGTTGCTTTCATCAAAATGGATGCAAGGATGGTATTTGCAAAGCATGAAACTGTGTATTGGTCACAGAAACAACCCTCCAATGTGCAAGTTGGGGATTGCAAGGACAGTGAAAATTTTTTGTGTAACAGATGCCCCCTAAAGTATGAAGTCCTAGAGAGAGGGAGGCGTGAAATGATTTATGAGAACACGTTCCAACCAAACACCACTATCGGAAGACCTGAAATTACAAATACAACTGATATTTGTGATACATGAATCATGTGGCATGGGCGTAGCCATCCATAATAGAATATATAAAAACTGAGATCCAAGGTATGGACACATGCATCGAGCAAGAAGGATCAATAAATAGACTCAGGTATCATTGTAGCCATCCAGTCAAAAGAGTCGTGCAATAAGTCATAATAATCCAAAAAAATCCACAGCCTAGAGTTTATGAGACAAAATCCAGGGTCTTTCGCTCCATCTCGACCCAAACAAGTACAATTTCGAGCATGCAAATGTATGAGTTGAAGTCGAACATGCAAGAAAATCGCCTGATTACTAGCCAATGATGAAAGCTATTAACAGACTCGAGAGAAACCACCAATGATGATGATGGCCCTTAAGGTACAAAAGGTACAATCTATAGAATGTGAAAATTTATTTGACGTTGAACATCCGCAGAATCACTCAATCGAAGGCCAATGATGTGAATTTTTCGTTGAACGCGAAAAACCTACCATTGAGACATTCAAGCTCCAAGGTACCAGAAGGGAGTCTCTAGATCAAATTCCTGGATAATGAGCTGAAGTTGACAGGAAGTGACCTGGTTGAAGGAGGGCCATAATGTTTCCCACATCATTGACATGAGAGGGAGGAACATGATGAAAGTGGATCAGGACCAACAGGAGATCAGAGGAAGGTTGACAACTACAGAGGCAAACTTCTCTTGAACATATCAACAGCACGACATTGGATTTGCCAGTATTTGATATCAAAGGATCTAAGGTCATGATGACATGGAAAAGAGCAGATGAGAGGTCAAAAGAGATTACCCCAACCCATGAAGCCAAAAATGACGAAATGAGATGTCCCCAATCCTGACACGAATGCAGACAATTGCCATGTTCAAGAGCGACATACTGCTAACACAACTAAAACTTGGTTTCATTTTCCCCCACCATTTCTGGCGAGTACCCAAATTTTTTTTTTTTAAAACAAGATTGAAGGGGATAGCATATGCTTGTACTGTAAGTTTGTCCTTCAGAAAAATCCATCCTAGTACATTTTGCGAGACCTAGGAAGGAGGAACTCGAAATAAGGTCATGGTGACAAAGTTCGATGCCATCAGGGTTTAATGAGTCTGACAAAGGGAGAACTCGACATCTCTTCATGTTTATAGAGTTTGAAAAGAAGGCAGAAAAGAAAACTCCAGTAGTCCCTTTTCGTAGTTAGTCTCACAGATCCGAAAAGGTATAAAATTGTGTCTAAGATAACCTCTTAGTCACGATAGGCTAAGGTATTCCTTTTTCATAAATAACCCATCCCAGCCCGAAAAAGGGTTAAACGTATATTGGGTAGATATCGTTTTGCAACCATATAACGAGTTAAAAATGACAAGAATCTCGGAAATATTTTCAATTTTAGAGAGTCAGAAAAGAGCTGAAAGATGACTGTAGTAGTGAATTTTTTGTGTTTTTACTGAGTCCAAAAAAGTATAAAATATAACTCATTACTTCATCATTGTCGCATGAAAAAATTGTTTCTGCATAAGAGACATGTGTAAAACCCAATTTTCAAAAATAATACAATAAAATAATCAAAAAATATGCCTTAAAACCTAATTAGGGTTGTGAAAAAGCTATAAAATGCCAAAAATGATAATAATAATTACTTTTCACTTTTTACCTCTTGTGGAGCAATAATTACCCATTTTACTATGCAATCTTGCAGCGACAATAGTGGCCAATCCAGTACAACAATCGCAAATCCGTCAACTCCAGGTAAGAGCTGAGATCCCTCTTGTCATTTTAAGCTATTTATTGCTTCCTACATTTTTCAATTGCAAATTTTGGGGGAGAAAATGTAAAAAATTAGCGATGCACGGTTGGCGCAGGTCTTGGGCATGGATTCGCGCCAACTGCCCAATTTTTAACACTAGGGTGTGCCCATTGGTGTGATTGTTTTGGAAACATTCGCACAATAGAGCAAACCATTTTCTAGCAAAAATATGCATCAAATGTCCCAATTGTTTACAAATTTAAGGGCTAAAATTGACTAATACCACTCATATGTTTGTGTTTGTAGGTAGAAATAGGCAAAATGGTCATTGAATGGAAAGAATGGGAACATAGTGAATAATATGAGCTAGCCATGGAAAATGAGGGAGTTATGGAAGCCCTCAGAAACTATGGTTTGAAAATTTTCTTCCTAACACCATGTCTCCGAGCCCAACTAGAATTGCTACAGTATCTTATCAGTATATAGGAAGAAAACCAAGAGAAGTTCATCTTACAAGCTCAAGAACTTGAGATTGGTGTCTCTGACGTGTATTTCATCACAGGATTATTGCGGAGAGGTGCAGCACCACTCCTAATCGGCACTTGGCCCTACATGTAAAACATGACCATGGTGATATACAGGGTATGTCGAGGAGCACAGAAAGGTTCAAGTAGTAGGAAGGTTGATATACAAACTATCTCAGATTTAACACTACGCATGGTATTGCATACCATCACACGAGCTACAAGATCACAAGCACCACACAAAGCAACAAAGACACATTTGCTTCTTGTTGTAGACTGAATGGCACTGACCATCTACATCTGGGTAGAGGCCGTGACCATAAATATGAAGCGCCAACTAAACAAATGCAAGAAGACCAAACTGAAACAATTTGGTTATGGATCTACTTCGGTATTGTTCTTCTAGGAATGATTACCCATTTTTCAATGACAGGAGGTTATAGTCTCGACACCACTAGCGAGAGAGCCCTAGATGGCTTGATGGGAAGCTCTGATGCTAAGGGAAGGGGGTGGCCAACAGATGTCTTGGAGGTCAGAATTCTTCGATTGGCTCCATTGACAATTAATTATCGTGGAGGATTGGCCCTACTCTGGTACAGATTTCACTGACCATCCAGACCTCCTACTCACAGAGGGAGGAGATTGGGATGAATATTTGGGTGAGACTCATTTTTTAAGTTTTATGAGTATTATGATTTTTTTATTTATGCATGTTCTAACATTAAATTCATGTAAATGCAGATGTTGGCCTAGAGAGACCTGCTGGTATGTCACCGATAGAGAGGTGAATTCCTCGAGATTTCGGTCCTCAAGGCGAGGGTGGCCAGGAAGATGAGATAGTGTGCAACCTGGAGGGGATCACACGAGGAGTCCCAGATGATGCATGTTTTGATGATGTTCCTCATGCCTACTAGAGACATATTGTAGGGGTGCCCAGCCGAATTCACTGCTTGTTGAGGCGGCTAGTATGGGCCGTGACATGTTATCACGAGCACCATGCTGAATAGACACCTAGGTTTATTTTATCTGCATATTTTGTAAGACATGATGTCTTAGGATGTAACAGAAACATACATATATTTTTTGACGTTATGATGAACACAGTTTCAAAACATGCGATATATATATATATATATATATATATTTCTCTACATGGAATTTTTACAAATGATGCAAATGTCTATCTAATACAATGTTAGCCACTGTATCAGTTAACGTGTTAATTTGTTTAGGAATATGTTGATAGGTAATAAAATCAAAATGTCTTTCCAACAAACGAATATGTAAATACAATCTCAGAATGTGTGGATTTCTAACTGAATAATGATTATTAATTTGTAGAACAACAAGCTGTGAATCTAGATTTACAAGAAATGTGTGTATGCCAAGGTTGATTGCCTCAGTCAATAGCTCAATAACAGTGCTATATTTAGCGACGTTGTTTTTAGTTCATCCGAGACAAATACCTTGCAGATCTATCAGCTCACCAGCAGGATCATAAATTACCCAAGCAGCCGAAGACAAATTCCTTGTACTACAGAAAGCACCATCCGCGAAACCGACATAAGGGGTAATAGACATCTGCATAATAAGCAAGACCCAATAAGCAGGAAAAATTTCACAAACCACACCAAACCCAAAAACATGTACAAAATGGTAACAACACCTATGTACACCTATTACGCATGAATGACTCACGCATAATACTTTTTGAGATACAACCCATTTCTGGGTTGTTCAAGAGGATGCCCTTCGTAGTCAATTAGCTCATAGGCCTCATTTTGCAACACACGTTTAACGATGTAGGGCCCATGCCACATAGGTTGAAATTTTCCTGCCCTGAACTTATCACGAGCTTGGTTATACAGGAGGATGAGATCTCCTTCAACGTAAGAATAAGGGGAAACTGATTGATCAAAATGAGCTTTGACTAGCTTTTTCGGTGCTTCGATAATGAGAGCAGAAAAGTGGCGGGTTTCATCCAGCATTTCTAAATAAAGGAGATGCTCTTCTTCTAGCGAAGTATTCAGCAGTAATTCAATAGCCAACCTGAGAGAAGGTATTTCACATTCAATCGGAAGAGTAGCTTCCAGGCCACAAACACTCTGGAAGGGAGTGAACCCGGTTGTGTTTTTCACTAAGGTTCGGTATGCCCAAAGAGCCGAAAATAACATGAGATGCCAATTTGATTTGTGGATTCCTATCGTACACTGAAGCATTGTGACAAGAAATGTTTTTAGAGCTTCAACCTGGCCATTGGCTTGAGGATAGTACGACGTTGAGCTGTCGTGACGCAGACCCAACTTAGAAGTCAACTCCGCCACCATATAATGTCAAAAATGGGAACCATGATCGGTAATGATGGCTTGAGGGACACCAAACCTAGTGAAAATGTGATTGAATATGAACTAAGCAGTTGTCTTATTGTCAGCGGCAAGTGTAGGCATTACTTTGGCTCATTTGGTGAAGTAGTCCACGGCTACGATAATATAAGCATGCCCCCTCGCCGAGTGAGGGTTACAAATCATAAAATCGATGCCCAATTTCACAAAGGGACCAACATTAATGACATGGTGAAGAGGAACAGGTGGCACACGCATCTTGCATTGATAAATTTGGCAATCATGGCATTTGCGAAGTGCGACAATACAGTCTTTGAAAATAGAAGGCCAAAAATAACCAGCACGAAGAATTTTCTGTGCAGTAGCATAACCAGACATGTGACTGCCATAGGCGCCACTATGACAATCATTGAGAGATTTCACAGCTTCCTCGAAGGTCAAACATCGTCAAAGTATGGAATCGACTCCAATACGATAGAGAGTATCTCCAACTATACGATAAGGTTGCAACTGATGGCGAATGCGTTGGCGGGCATCCTTCGTCAAATCAGATCTAAAACATGAAGTTTGGAGATAGAAGATGATATCACCATACCAAGGATCGAGGGTGCTAATTAAGAAAATTGAATCGTCTGGAATGAATTCCTCAGAACGAGAAGGAGCAGAGTCAGAAGTGAGAGAACAAAGTAAATCAGCAAAGACCAATGATTTCTTAGATTTGGCAACAGTAAATTCTAAATCAAACTCTTGGAGGATTAAAATCCACTTTGAGTATTTTCCCCCCAGAAATTGTCAGGACAATATGCAGGTCATGGGGTTGCATTCAGAAATCACAGTCACTGTATGCAAAAGAATATAATGACTAAAATGTTGAACCGCTTGAACAACGGCCAACGCTAACTTCTCGACGTGACCATAATGCATTTGGGTGTCGAGAAGGTCGAGAAGGTTACGAGACAAGTAATAGATAACATGATCATGACCGTCATTGTCGTCTTGTACCAAAACCATGGCAATCGTGTTGAAAGCGGCAGCCAAATAAAGGGAAAAATCATGATGATAATCTGGAGGGTGGAGGAGAGGAGCATTGACCAATAATGTTTTCAACGCAACAAAATATTTCTGAGCGATCTCATCCCAGTAAAAAGGAACGCCCTGCTTTAAAAATCATGTGAATCCTTTCGCTACTTAGGCATAGTTAGGTATAAAACAACAAAGAAAATTTTCTTTCCCTTGTAAACTCTGCAACTGATGTAATGAGGAAGGAGAGGGGAGATTAATAATAGCTTCAACCTTGAGAGGATCCAGGCGAATTCTGTCTTTGGAAACGATAAACCCTAATAGTATACCAGAATCAATGCGGAAGACACACTTATGCGGATTGAGACGAATGTTATAGTGTCTACAACGAAGAAAAATCTGATGAAGATGGTCAGGATGGTCTTTACTCTTAGCTGAATGAGCCAGAAGGTCATCCAGATAAGGCTAAAAAATGTGACGAATATCATGAAAGGCATAAGACGTTGCGTGCTGAAATGCGGCCTCGGCATTCTTCAAACCAAAGGGAAGCTTCTTATATGCAATGGTACCCCAAGGACATATAAAGGTTGTCTTGTGTTGATCAATCGAGAGAATATTGATCTGATTATAACCCGAAAAACCGTCCATACGGGAAAAAATCTCACTCCCGCACAGTCATCAATGCTTTGATCAATGAAAGGAGTAGGATAATTATCCTTAGGACAAGCTAGATTGATATCACGATAGTAAACACAGACATGAATATTTCCCTATTTCTTATCTACAGGAACAATATTGGAGACCTATTCTGTCAAGGGAATTGGATAAATGAAACCAGATTTGAGAATCTTTTCTACTTCAGCATTAATGGCAACAGCTTTCCTAGGATGCACCGGACGAAGACGCTGATGGGCAGGTTTTGAGCCGGGGTAAGTAGGAATCTCATGTACCACAACGCTAGGATCAATTTCGAGCATTTCTTCATGGGACCATGAAAATACATCATGAAATTCATGAAAAAGGCTAGTATAGACATGCAATTCATTTGAAGAGAAAGTAACCCCAATATGGATGTTCTCGATGATTCCAAGTTTAGTGGAAATTTCGATAGGAATCGTCTGAGTGATGTTACTCAATTTACCTTTTGAAAAAACTTCATGGACCTGAACAAGTGTTTGAAGCGGAGGAGAAGGAACCTGAGAGGCAAAACGCTCAAGACAAGTAGACATGTCTCCGAGGCTTGGTCGAAATGAGGAACGATGATGACCATCATTCCACAGCAGATCGTCGAGAGATAGGGTTTCCACGATATCCTCATTGGAAGGAAACACTTCTTTCAAAGGATATGGTGAATCAAAATCACCAAGCCAAGGGGATTGAAAATAGATGTCAAGAGTTATGTTCAAAGGAGCAGAATCAAAGGAAGAAGTTTCCAATGCAGCAATAAGTTCACAATAATCAATTTCAATCGGACTCAGAGGCATCAAATCGCTAAATGATTCAATTTTTTCAGGAGAAGGGATAACCCATGGATCATCAGTCCGAGAAATCATGTTGACCTACACAGTATTCAGTGGTGTAAGAGGGAAAACACCCATGAGGGAAGGATCCTTGAAAAGGCCTAGCCCTACACTCTCGTAAGGAGTAGGAATATTTTCCACGTATGGAATGTTTTTCTCAGAGGAAGAAGTGAAAAAAGACAATTGATCAACAGTAATAATATTTCCTTCATGTGGAAACCTCAAAACACAAAAGAGAGTGGACGGAACGCACAACATGGCGTGATTCCAACTACGGCCGAGGAGAAGATTATAATTGAGTTTTACATCAATGACTTCAACCTCGACATTGACTCTCTTCCCTTCTAACGTGATCGGCAAACTAGCGAGAACACCAAGAGGTTTAGATTCTCTTCCATAAAATGCTTCAAGGGAATTGGGTGATGAGATGAGAGAATGAGAACCAATGTATTTCCAACAAGTGGATGACATAACACAAGTAGATGCACCCTCGTCCATGACAGCCCGGTGAATATTCAAACCATTAATACCAACTTGAATGATAAGTGCAATTTGGTGTGGGAGTCACAGGACGAAATTATCTAAATCGAAAGTGAGCAAGCTAGTATCATCATGATCAATCCCACCTATCGCAGATAGCAAAGCTTTCTTTTGCGGAGGAAAAATATAAATTACTTCTAACGTAGACTTTGCAGATGGTGCCTGAGCCAAATCTTCAACAATACTGTAATTCTAAGCGGCACGAGCATTGGGATTGTACGAAGACTTATGGAGCACACCTTTGGAAGTTGGTCACACAAAAGATTCAGTGCTAAGCCGTTCAATCTCAAGAGGACCAGAAATATGAGGGGGAGGAGGACCATCAGCAATCTCTTTCCCCATTTCCTGATGCTAACCAAAATAATCTTTCAATCGAGTAGCAACAGAAACGGGTGTAGAACCATTCATCATGAACACTTGTGAACCAGATGGAGCAGAGGACTGAGGATGCTCTACCATCTGAGTCTGCTGAGGGAAAGGTTCTTTAAGAATGGCCAAAGCTCCTTGGGTTCGTCTGAGGAATCGACTCACTTCAGACCGTCGAGGATAGCCCTTGGTGAAATTCTCATCATCACAAATAAAATAAGGATACTTCGGTTTACATTGAGAACTATCAGCAGAATGAGGTTTTGGAGAATCTTGTTTCGGGGTATCGGTTTTGGCTTTACCTTTACCCTTATTCTTACCTTTGGAAGTGTTATCTGTAGGATTGGCCTGAACAACATTCACTTCTGTGGGTGTACTAGAATTTGAATTTGACTGAGAAGCTACATTATTGGAAGAAGTAGACTTATGCTTCCTAGATTTGGATGAAGGAGACTTCCAAGAAGTCTGCGATAGAGAACCAATAATACCATAAACGGATGGAGTCGCTGGAAGTTTAGAGGTTCTAGGTCGAGGAGCATCAGGCAAGATATCGTACAGTGCGCTAGACTAAGAATATATGAGATCAAGGTATTGGGCATAAGAAATGGCTTTTTCCTTGGTTACACATTCCCCCATAGCTATGTCTTTGGCAATCTCATTGACAAAGGAGGTTGTGAACCAATGAGTTAGAAGCTAATCAGGTATCTCAAATTTGATCATGCGACGACGAAGCCGCCACTCATGAATACCATCCACGATATGAGTAGCTCGGTCTTGTTTCAATGAAGTGAGGAGGTGTGTCCCTGTCTCGTAATGGATCGGTAATTGAAAATTTGTAAGGAATGCCATGGCCAAAGAATTGAAATCTTGGAAAACTCCACGAGACAGTTCAATGTACCACTTTTCACCGGCACCAGTAAGAGTTCGTTGGAAATACAAAGACGAATAGAACCATCAACGCAAGAATTAGAAGAACACCGCAAACGGTAAGTCATCACATGTGTTTGGGGATATTCACCAGGTTTACCCTCAAATTTATGACAATCACCAGGAATCATGGTCAAAACCAGAGGCCAATATGGATTACGAAGAATAGGATCATTTGTCAACTTCAACACATCAGGTAATTCCAACGTAGCAAGAAATGGTAATTGAGTGCTAAAAGTCATCAGAGGTCTTTGATAAGGACTTGTTTGTACATTCTACCCAGTCCAAACAGGATTTTTTCCCCATACATTTTGTCCTGAAGAATTCGGATCATAGGGATTAGAAACAAGATAATTCGGTTGATACTGGGATTGAGGACTAGGATATTGGGTCGAAGCAAACCACTGAGGTCCTTGCTGAGTAGCATAAGGATTTTGCTGCGGAATGTAAGCATGACTTTGAGGTTGTTTATACACAGGTTGATATTGAGGTTGCTGGTACATTGGTTAATTTTTAGGGTAAGGAATCTGGGGTGCGATGTATACCAGTTGATGTGAAGCTTGAGGGTAATAAGCGCCCTACGGTTGCACAGGTTGACCTTGTGGAGCAGGTTGAGAATGCTATTGGGCAGGGTAAACAGGTAAAACTAGTTGTGGCAACAAAGGAATATGCTAGTGGGCAGGTTGCAATGGCTGCTGAGCTGGTTGAATTGGTTGTTGAAATGGTTGTTGAGGGCCACCAAGTTGACCTTGTGGTAAAGGTTGGCCTGATGGATGATATGGTCCAGGATGTTCCTGATGACTAGGTTGACCTGGAGAATGACCATAGGATTTTCCTTGTGATGGATAAACTTTCCCCTGAGGACCAAAAGATGATCCGGTTTGAACCAGAGGTTGACCCAAGAGACTAGAGGGTTGTCCATATTGGACCAAAGTTTGTCCTTATAAAGGTTGGCCTTGTGGACCATATGGTTGTCCCTATGGACCAAAAGCAGGGCCCTGCTGAGTTGAAGGTTGTCCCTGAGAGGGTTGTCCTTGTAAGCCAGAGGTTTGCATAGGCAAAGTAGGTCCCAAATGAGTAACAGATTGATAAGGATCATAACTGGCCTGATAAGGATCATAAATAGCCTGATAAGGATCTATAGGAGGCATATAAACTGGATTCCCATGGTCATCATAATGATGTGGATATTCATATATGGGAGTACCAAAAACATCATAATAATGAAAACGAGGATTTATAACCCTCATAATTCTATTGTTGAACAACCAATAGATATTCTTCAAAAGTGAGACCACCAGGAATCACAGGAGTAGTGGAAATTGAACTATAAGCCACACAGAATATAGGTTGGACTGGAACAGATGTAACAATAACTGACAGATTTGATGCTGAGGGTAGCAGTACTAACGAAGATTGGACAGAACTCCGAGTAGGAGTTACTGTGATGGACTATGCAATGGACGCAACACCAGACATAATCTGACTCAGAGAACTATAGCCAAATGGAAGTGACACCAAAGGCGAAGGAGATTGGATAGAGGCATGAGAAAGATCTTCGGGAAAGAGTTGATATTCTCCTATGGATACAGGAATTCCGTCACTGCCAATAGGACTGGAAGAATCCATATCTGAGTCTTCCGTAAGATCTTCAAAAATACTACGGGGATTAGGAGGTACCACATCAGCAACAAAAGGTGATCGAGACATAAGAGGAGGAAATTTCCTTTCATCCCAAAAACTAGACCAAGCACTTGAAGGAGGCAAATTGAACTCAACTGGCTCCTCAAGTGGATACTGGGTAGCAAGGGGTTGGATGGACGGAAGAATAGGCTGCGAGAACTTAGCAGACCTAGTGGATTGAGGAGTTTCGAAAGAAGCATACAGAGAAGAACTACCACTAGGAGGCAGTGAAGACGACGAAACTGGGTGTTTCGCCACTTTGACTGTAGATCAGAATAGGAAGGAAAAGGGATAACCAATCAAAAGTACCAAAATAAAGAACCAAGGAAATTAATCAGACCAAGTAACAAACTTTTAATGGGCGTTTAATCGTACGTGATTAATTTTATAACACTGAAACCCAAATCTGTTGTTTCATGTTCTAAGAGTCAAGAAATATACAAAAGATGACTCTAGTCACTTTCAATTTGAAACGAGCATGAAAGGAAAAGTGCTCGATGATCTTTTACTTATTTAAAGAGTCAAGAAAATATCGAAATAGCTTCTGAGGAATTCTAAGCAAGATGGTATACCGGGTTTCTGTGAACTTCCATATACACCTTGGTGATCAAATGAAAGAGAAAATACCAAGGACTTAACGTACGTGTAGGTAGTATCCCTAAATGCTGTGTTCAGCATATCACGGTTACAAGGAAGAATATTCGGCTTCCTATGGATAAAGGATTGCAACCTAGAGGGGTCTCCCTTTATATACGCGATGGTACGAGGAGCACAAGTCCATACTAGCGCTGTCTGAAGCTGAAAGGCGAACGACAGCTGCTAGGTTTTAAGACGCCAGAACACGTCTGTAGCCTAGACCACTAGAAATTTTTCGTTAGGTTCCAATGTTTCCTTAGGTTCATTGAGTAAATTTTAAATTTAATCTTGAATTATGTTTCAATTTCAAGCCGTATCGAATATATAGCTCAAATTCCTAGATGCAAACTATCTGCAAATGAACACCATTTCAATTCGATGAATGCTAGTTATAAGAAGGACGAAAATCTTGCAAACAAGAAAACAAAGAAAACATGTGACGAAAATTTATAATGCCCTTAATGCAATCAATCTAAAATGAATTTCCTTCCTAGATTGAAAAATTCTAGTTATGTAAAGGAACATTTCATTTTCAATGCAACAAAAGAATGCAAAGTTATTTTTTTATTTTTTCAATGAAATGAAGCTCACATTGTACTAATTCAATGGAAAAAAAAATAAACACTAGTTTGAGTTTTGTGAATGCAAATTTGTGAAATTGAATGACTCAACCAAAGCAAAACAAACCCAAAAACATGCAAGCTAATGGAGAAAACTTTCAAACAAGAAAGAGAGTTCTCAAAATGATCCAAAAAATCAAAACAATTGATGCTCAAAGTGTTGAAGAAGAAAGACTAATCGAAAAAATGAAAATACCATTCAATCAGCAAAATAAAGGGATCAAGAAAACTCAGTCTAAAAACCCAAAACGAGACTGACAACAATCAAAGAGAATTTTTCTCAAATAGAAGTCTCGGTATGCAAGAACACCTAGAAACCCTAAGGTCTTAAATGACACCAATAAGACAATGGACAAACGACTGAGGGAAACAAGTCTACAGTAGTCTACAGAGTCTCCAAAGGCTTAAACACACTAAAAAATAACCCAGAGGCAAGAAAAAATGATCAAAAAACACATTAGGGGGGTCAATCCAAAACCTACAAGGATGGGTGTGACTGTAAGGGTGTGATCCATGCTATAAAGAGGTTGGCGCGAGTGCTAAAAGAGCAACATGCGCCAATAAGCACGACTATCCAGACAAAAAACACACCGAAGCTCGAAACCTATGGGAAAAAGTGGAAAAAACCCTAACCTAATGGGAAAAGGTCAACCTTGACTCTCTAGAGTTAAACATAGAATGGAAACTCAACAAACAAACTAGAAACAATATAGAAACCGACCCAACAAGATGACATGACGAACTCGCACTGATCCCGAGTGGAGTCGCCAATTTGTTATGAAGGTAAATCCTCTCTGTGGACAGAAATGATCCCTTTAGCCCTATGGTGGGTCTAGTAACAAAGGACACACTAAAGTGCTGCTTCCTAGTTAATGAATGAACAAAAGACATGATATATTAACCTACAGTAAATCCAATGCTGTCGATGTTGCCGAAAGAGTAGTGGTCTCTCGCTCCTGCCTTGACAAGTCATGATCTGTTCACTTTCACGCACAGATACCCGCACATAGGACAAAGAACAAGGAAAACATATAGCAGCATAGTTTCATTCACAACTATTATCCTGTCAAAGAGGGCTTAACATATCATATCAAATAAATTTCATAACACAATAGTGGAACCAAACAGTAGTCATGTATATTAATGAGTAGAAGGAAGAGTACAACCGATGCTTTGATGTTGTGATCTCCTCCAGTAGGGTTCAGATGAAATGCGTCTCAACTATTAGTCAGGGAATTTAGACTCAATCTCTCTTAAAATTCATATACTTGAGCTCTCTCAATACTATATTTCTTACTCTATCTCCTCTAACAACTTAGATATACTATAATTCTGTTGTTCATCTATTCAGCGATTTTTCTATAATGTGTTCAGCTAGCTTCTACTAAAGGAGATAGTTTCTTATATAGAGGGAAGAGTGGAGGTTTGGATCCCTACAAAGGTGGGGGGGAGTCCTGTCCTTTAGGAGAGTTCCAAGGGAGGTGGAAACTACAAACTAAAGGAAGGATTTTGTGGTTGTTTCAGTTCAACCACTCCCAATGACTCATCCCCGAGGTGGTTGGAATGGAACCTCCACCTTTATTTTAAAAAAAAATCCATAAATAGGTTTGTGCAGGTGTCTAACTGGCATAGAGCGCCACTTGGCAGGAGCTCAGTGTTAAATTTCCTGGTCAGCTCGAGGGTGTAACGGGCTACTCACGCCAAGGAAAAAGTAGGGATTTTCACAGCTCTGCTTAGGAAAATGTCAACAAGAAGAATGTTTCTCTCATCAAAAATGATGCAAGGATGGTATTTGCAAAGCATGACACTACGTACTGGTCACATAAACAACCCTCCAATGTGCGATTTTGGGATTGTAAGGACAGTGAAAAAATGTTGTGTAACATGGTGACCTGAGCTGCCCGACCACTGTGCTGCGCTCCTGCCTCTACTCCAGACTCTGCATGACACCATGTTTAGGGTGACCCGAGCCACCTGACCACCATGTTGCACTCCTGCCATTGCTCCAGACTCTACACGACACCATGTTCAAGGGTGACCCGAGCTGCCCGACCACTGTGCTACGCTCCTACCACTATTTTGTAACCTTCTTTTTTAGTGAGTTTCTCTATTGTGGAGGCAATTCAAGAGGTATTTTGAACCTTTTCCTACATATGCATGTTTTCCTAAAGATAAGGCCACTTAGAAATTTTAAAATTGGTGTTAGAGAAAGTAAGGAAATACTTAAAAAACATTTGGCCTACACTCTGCTAATGCCTTGACCTAGTTAGAAAACTCATCATCTCCTTTAACCCCTTTCCACATCATTTCACTAGCAGTGCCTTTTATCTTTAAGGATCTTGAGGAAGGGATAAAGAAAGACAAAATGTATGAAGAAGAGAATGTTAACATAGATGAGGTGCCTCAAAGACCTAAAAAGTAGCAAAGGAAGGGAGGGATGCCAAATAGGTTTGAACCTATAAACACTGAAGAGATGATAACCTCCCCTACTATTTTGGCCTGTTTTCAAGAGTTGGGCTGCTATGAATTATGCAGAAAGGTACAAAAGCTCCAGAGTCACCCGCAATTGACCAAGCTCTTTGCCCCAAACCTTCATAAACATCAAGTACACCTAGCTGGGGTAAAATTTGAGTTGACTGCCTATGCCATCTTATTAAATTTGGACAACTAGGTCCAAACTCCATCTTGTGATGCTCAGATGAAGATTGCAATATTTGTATTGGATTCCTCTTTTGGAGAGGTGTAAAATCGATATAAAATTGATTTTAATTTGATGAGTAGAACATTTATTTTGAATTTATTATTTATAATAAATTTAAGTGCAGGTTGGCCTTAAGGTTTTACACCCCCAACAGATGTGTCACACACCTCAATGATGGATATAAATACAGTCAACGTTGGAGAGAATTTCACTCACTCAACATCACACATCTTCTCCTTTGATTATCTACGAGCATCTGAGAACCAATTTCATCTCCCACGTGAGAAGAAGGAAGAAATCTACTGCAGCAAATGGACAAAATTTACCGCAGCAAATTTTCTGCAGTTAGGGTTTCTAGGGAAGTTTGACCAGCGTTGACTTTGGTCAATGCATGGTCTATTTGAGCTGAAATTTTGTGGAGAGTTCGATTTTTGAAGGACGCACTCATTAGCACAAAAATAAAGGTCAAAAGGTTGACCGAAGTTGGAGCTGCGTTGACTTTATTGTTGCTGCCAAGCGTTGACTTTTTCTGGACTGCGTTAACTTTTCTAGGGTTGACTTTGAGTTAACTAGATGATTTATTTGAGGACTGTTGTGACACATTTTGGGTTGGCCAACCAAGAAGACTTTGTTGGTTGAAGCATCCTGCTGACCTCCGTAACGCACCAACACATTCTCCTGTTTCTGGTTTGTCTTCTATAGATCCACCGGTATGTTCTATCAGCATTTTTACTTAACTATTTATGTGATTGTTGTTATAAAAGTTACATCAAGCATAGAACATTTACAAAAATTTACATGGTATCAGAGCTGAGGTGAAGACAAGCCCTAACTTATAGCAATCACGAAAAGAGAAAAATTAGTTCCACAAGTTATGGCTTCAAGGAGGATGACAAGCTAACTGGAAGGGATGACTTCCATTCTTGGAAGATGATATTAGATCTCAAATTAGAAGACCGTGATCTCATGGACTATGTACTGGGTAAGATACAATAACCTCCATCCACTGCTACTGTTGCTGCTAAAACCAAGTATAGGAAGGGGGAGATCAAAGCAAAGCTAATGATCAGGGAATCCATACATAAAATTCTGGTTGCCTACATATCTAAGCTAGGCACATCCAAAGAGATTTATGATAAGCTGATAAAAATGTTCAAAGTAAACAATGAAAACCAGGTGCTATTCTTCAAGAATCAATTGAAGAATCTGAAGAAAGGCAGGGATGAATCTATCCAAACATACTTTCTGAAATTGATCGAGATCAGGAACAATTTGCTGGCTATTGGGGAGACAATAGTTGATCGTGAGATGGTACTCACCGCACTTGGAGGGCTCCCATATGAATGGAAATTATTCAACACTACCATTCTCAATAATAATACAATTCCTAACTTTGATGAGCTACTGTCAATATGCATGCAAGAAGAGACAAGAATGAAGGAATACGAAAATGACAGAAATGCTTCCTACGCTGCTCATTCTAGAAAGAAGAACTTTGGTGGTCCAAAGAAGAAAGGAAGAGCAGTGACCCAAGGAAAGAAGTGCAAGTGTTTCACTTTGTCATAGGCCTGGTCACTATGCTAGAGAATGTCCTTTCAGGAAGGATTCTCTTGATAGTGATGACAACAACAACAACCGGAGGAATGAAAATCAAAGAAACAACAGGTCCAAAGGAAAGAGGAAGGCTCCCTCTGGCAGAAACAATCAACCTTTCAAAAGGTCTAGAAACTCTAGGTATGACGAGTCAAATGTTGTTGATAAAAGAAATGAATACATTCTTGTATCTACCCTCTCTGCTGTATCCCCGCCCGACACTATGGATGTATGGATGATAGATAGTGGTGCCTCAAGGCACATCACTAGGTTCAAGGAAGCACTCTCTAACATGGTTGAGAAGGATACTAATCTAGAAATTATCCTTGGAGATAATTCCACATATCCCGTGAAAGGGACAAGGACTGTGACCCTCCACTTGTCTCAAGGACAAGTTCTACATTTGCAGGATGTACTTTATGTACCAAAATTGAAGAAGAACCTTGTGTCTATAATATTAGCCATGGAAGACAAAGGTTTCAATGTGGCATTCATTGATGGAAAGGTGCGCATGTGGAAAAATAATCTCAAGGAAGCTATCGTGATTGGTTTTAGAGTTGGAACACTCTACTAGGTTGAAGGAAGTCCACTAGGAGCTATGACATGTGATACTATCCGACAAACTAAACTATGGCACTGGAGGTTTGGACACCTTCATTACAAGGCCCTTCCCGAAGCAAGGAAGGTGGTGACAGGGATGCTTGATTTTAGAAATAATCATGAAGGTGTATGTAAGGGTTGTGCCGAAGGAAAGCATACAAGAGGACCTTTCCCCTCAAGTGTCACAAAGACATCTGATATTTTGCAACTGGTCCATTCTGATCTATCTGGTATGCTACCCATGACATCCCTGGAAGGATGTTCTTACTATATGACATTCACTGATGACTTCTCCCGCAAAACCTGGATATACTTCTTGAAGAAGAAGGATGAGGCTTTCATGTGGTTCTGTACCTTCAAAGCCTTGGTGGAAAATATGACAGGGAAGAAGATCAAGATTTTGAGGACCAACAATGGCACTGAATATGAGTCAAATGAGTTCAAGGAATTTTGCAGAGAAGCTGGCATTAAGAGGGAGACTACGACTGCCTATACTCCTGAGAAGAATGGTGTTGCTGAATGAAAGAATAGGACCATTGTGGAAGCTGCACGTGCCATGCTATGTGACCAGGGTCTACTGAAGTTTCTGTGGGGAGAAGCTACGAATACTGCTGTATACATTCAAAAATGATGCTCTCATTCTGCCCTGGACTCCAAAACTCCCAAAGAGGTTTTTACTGGTAGGAAACCCGACATCTCACATTTTAGAATTTTTGGATGTCCTGTTTATTTTCATGTGCCAAAAGAAAAGAGAAGTAAGTTGGATGCTTCTGGGAAGAAAGGAATGTTTGTGGGCTACAGCGAAACCTCTAAGGCTTATAGAGTCTATGTGCCTGGTCAAAGGGAAGTAGAGATATGCCATGATGTCACTTTTGATGAAGATGCTTCCCTGAAGAAAGTAGTAGATCTTCCGAGATCTGAGGAAAATCATGAAGCAAGGCCTAGAAATCAAGAAGAACCACAGGATGAGACAATGCCTAATGTTGAAGGACCAATGGACCCAATCGATCCATCTCCTTCACTGAGAAAGAGACCATCATGGCTCAGGGACACTCTCAAAGATGCCGAGGGACATGCTACCCTGAGGGGGACATTCCGAGAAAGAAAGAAGCCGTGTAGATACCAAGGGTATCTGGCTGCCATGAGTACTATTGTACAATATGAACCTAGATCTTTTGAGGAAGCCGTAAAGAATCAAGTCTGGAAGGATTCTATGCATGAAGAATATGAATCCATAATGAATAATGATGTCTGGGATGTGGTTCCAAGACCGAAGGACAAATCAGTTGTCACTACAAAATGGCTCTACAAGATGAAGCATGGATTTGATGGAAGTGATGAAAATTTCAAGGCAATATTTGTTGCCCGTGGCTTCTATCAAAAGGAAGGAATAGACTATGATGACATATTTGCACCTGTGGCACGATATACCACCATTCGATCAATCATAGCCCTTGTTACTACGCAAGGATGGAGTCTTCATCAGATGGATGTCAAGACTGCTTTTCTGCATGGTGCAATAAAAGAAGAGGTGTATGTAGAACAACCTCTGGGGTTTGAAGTCTAGGATTGGGACACACATGTCTATAGGTTGAAGAAACCCCTCTATGGGTTGAAGCAAGCACCTAGATCTCGGTACGAGAGGATAGATAGCTACTTAATGAAGCTGGGCTTCACTCAAAGTAATGTTGATCCGAACCTTTACTTCAAGGTTGTCCAGGGGAAGCCTGTAATTCTGGCGCTGTATGTGGACGACCTCTTCCTGACAGGTGCTGACCCTCTCATTCATCAATGCAAGAGGGAGCTCGCTGCTAAGTTCAAGATGAAGGACCTAGGACTGATGCACTACTTCCTAGGCCTGGAGGTCTGGCAGAACCCTGGAGAGATTTTCCTTTCTCAAGGAAAATACATTGTGAAACTTTTGGAAATATTTGGCATGGTGGACTGCAAGTCCGTGTCAACAACAATGGGACTCAACTTCAATAAGTTCAATGGCAGTGCTGCTGGGCCCATATTGGAAAATCCTACTGACTATCGTCAAATCGTAGGGGCCCTGATGTTCTTAGTGAACACCCGTCCAGATATATGTTTTTCAGTGAACAATTTGAGTCAACAGATGGTTGAACTTCATCACTTTCACTGGGTTGGTGCTAGGAATCTTCGGAGATACCTTCGAGGCATGATAAACCATGGGTTGAGATTCACTACTGGGAGCGTGAAATTTCGTGGATATACTGATGTCGATTGGGTTGGCAGTGTGGTGGATCGTAAGAGCACATCGAGATGCTACTTCAATCTTGGTTCTGCTTTGATTTCATGGATGAGCAAGAAGCAGAAGTCGGTGGTTTTGAGCATCGCAGAGGCCGAATACATTGCAGAAAGTATGGCCTGTTGTGAAGCAGTTTGGTTGCGAAAGCTCTTTAATTAGCTATTTGGACATGTGCTAGATACCACCGTGATACTCTGTGATAACCAGAGTGGGATGCGCTTGACCGAGAATCCTATGTTCCACGATCGACCCAAGCATATTGATATCAGGTACCATTTCACCCGGGATATGGATCATATAGGAACTGATGAGTAGGTCACAAATATTCTCACTAAGCCGCTAGGGAAGGTCAAGTTCCTAACCTTCTGTGAGAGACTTGGTATCGTGGAACGACCCTATGATGTGGGTCATGTTGGACAATGAGCTCGAGGAGCTCTGGGGGGCTTTGGGGACAGCTTATCGGAGCTATGAGAAACCACAAGGCTAGGCTTGCCAAACCTTGTTGGTGTGCTTGGACCCCACTGTTATGATTATTGAGTTGGTTCATCTCTCATTATCTATGCCACGTATGCATCCTACCCATTGAGTTCAGGGCTCATGGGAAGTACCTCTCATTTGGCCAATGAGATGGTAAAAGTTAGAGACCAGTAGCAAAGACTGATGGACACATCAGAGATTTTCGTACTCTCTATCTAGGATGGCACAGTCCAACCACTTGATCTGGGATCAATTCTAGTGAGGTCTCGGACCTCCGCCTAACCTTGGGTCAGATGAACCAAATTTGGGTTGGTTGGAGACTTTTTATGATTCTGATAGAGGTTTCAGACCTCTGGGAAAAAATTTTCAGCCGGGGGATGATGTATTTGTGACTGACCCACCTTTATTCTGAAATAAAGAGGCTAGAAAATCAAGTTACGACGGGATGACGCACGATGTTTGATTACACTGGTGGATGGAGTTCTCCCTAGTTGAGAGGGAGTGTTAAATTTGGACAACTAGGTCCAAACTCCATATTGTGATGCTCAAATGAATATTCCAATATTTTTATTGGATTTCTCTTTTGGAGAGGTGTAAAATCGATATAAAATTTATTTTAATATGATGAGCAGAACATTTATTTTGAATTTATTATTTATGATAAATTTAAGTGCGGGTCGGCCTTAAGGTTTTACGCCCCCAACAGATGTGTCACACACCTCAATGATGGATATAAATACAGTCAACGTTCGAGAGCATTTCACTCACTCAAAATCACACATCTTCTCCTCTGATTATATACGAGCATCTGAGAAGCAATTTCATCTCCCACGTGAGAATAAGGACGAAATGTACTGCAGCAAAATGATGAAATTTACCGCAGCAAATTTTCTACAGTTAGGGTTTATGGTGAAGTTTGACCAGCGTTGACATTGGTCAACACATTGTTTGTTTGAGCTGAAATTTTGTGGAGAGTTCGATTTTTGAAGGATGTACTCATTGGCACAAAAATTGAGGTCAAAAGGTTGACCGAAGTTGGAGCTGCATTGACTTTATTGTTGCTGCCCTGCATTGAATTTTTCTAGACTACATTGACTTTTATGGGGTTGACTTTGAGTTGACTGGATGATTGATTTGAGGACTATTGTGACATATTTTGGGTTGGCTGACCAAGAAGACTTTGCTGGTTGAAGCATCCTGCTGGCTGCCGTAATGCACCAACACATTATCCTATTTCTGGTTTGTCTTCTATAGATCCACTGGTATGTTCTATCAGCATTTTTACTTAACTGTTTATGTGATTTCTATTATAAAAGTAAATTTTCATAAAGCATAGAACATCTACAAAAATTTACACATCTCTAGGGCCACTGGAATGCCTTGCATAGGAGAAAGGTGGTTCAAACAAGAGTATCTAGACCTAAGCCACTATCGCCCATTCTTGAAACCAAGTTGTCAAGCTAACTGTAAAACTATGTTCCCCTTTTCTCATCTATTAGATAGAGATGCTCTCCTGATGAAGATCATCACGAAATACTTCACTTGTGAGGGCAGTTTCTCCAGATTCTATTCATACCACATAAGGCTCCTCATGCACTTCACCAAAAAAAAGCTACGGCACATGCCCTACTATCTTTGCAAAATTATTGAGAAAATGACTTCCATCATGCAGAAAAGGCCTCCATCCCAACAAATGTCAAGCCTTTTTCCTCATTCCTTCATCAAAGTGATTGTCTCACACCAACTAGAACAAGGCATCCCCTGGGAGGTTTTCATCGCCCATGATGATTTCAAAACTCCACATCCCACTCCTCTGCAAAGTCTTCCATCATCATCTCAAAATCCTCCTCACACAGCTCCATCACCTTCCACTGACCTTGGTTCATCTTCTTCACATGAATCATATCCTCAAATAGACCTTCCTCATTCACCTTCCCCTAGGAAATCAGAAAATCAAGAAAGCAATGATGGCCAAGAAGAAAGCAGTGATGGCCAAGAAGAAAAAAGTGATGAAAAAGAAGAAAACAGTGAGGGAAAGGATGATAAAAATGAAGAAAAAAGTGAAGAAAAGGAAGATGGCAGAGAGGGTGATAGCCAAGAAGAAATTAACAAAGGAAATGTCAAAGATGAGTGTGTTGATAAAGAAGAAAACAGAGTTGAAATTAGTGAGCCCCGTAATGAGAAAAAGAGCCAAAATAGTGAGTCTTATGATGAAGAGAATGTCACTGAGAATACCCATGAAGACAGTGGGGAGGAAGCATATGAAAGCAAGGAAGAAAACAAAAATGGCAATTACAAGAATGGAAAAGACAACGAAGAAACAAAGTTTGAAGTTGTTTTCCGTAGGCAAGAAAATGGTGGCAAAGGGCCAAGTAGTGAAGATAATGAGCAGGGTAGTGAAGAAGAGATCAGCTAAAAGGACTCACCTAGTGAAAAAGGAGATGAACCACACAGTGATGGGAAGACTAATGAAGGTACCCAAGACAGTGACCCTACAAAGAATGCAAGCAGTGATACAAAGGATTAATTTGACAATGAATACAATGGGTCAAAAGATGAGGAAGAGGAAATTCATGGAAATGAAGATGTGCCCAACAAAGATCAAGGCACCTTTAACATTGAAAAAACAAAGGAGGATAGTCCTAATGATCTTGATAATGATGATGCCATAAAGGATAGTGAATATGCTAATCAAAAGGGCATCCAAGAGCAAGATAAGGAAGATGCATACACATAGATCATCCATGAAGAGAAAAACAGCCCTAAGGTCACTAGTGATGAAGCTTTGCAAGTAAAACTTGCTGCACCTTTCACCTTTACCTATCAAAGAGGAGAGAGGCATGTTTTTTCTACCTCCAAAGGGAAAGGGGCCATGCACTCCTCCTCAACTCCAATCAAAGATAGAGGTAAACAACAAGTGAAACAGGAAGAGGACAATGATGAGGAAGAAAGAGAATTTGAGCTCATTCACATAGACGGTGATGAGGAAAATGAGACAAGAATAGTAAACTCTCTTCTACAAGACTGGAATGCATAGATCAAAGACTTGGAATTTGAGTTAGAAAGGTATAAGGATATCATTCAATTTTTACAAATGCAGAACAAACAAATGAGTGGCCAGTTGGCCATCTATGAAGCAAGGGTGCTTATATATCAGAAAGAGGATCAAAGGTCACAAGTGCATTTGGAGGAATACATGGGTGCTTATGAGAAATATAGTGGTGAATAAGGCCAGACTAGAAAGAGACCTAAGACTATGGGTCTTAGAAAATCATTTGCAAAGTAGAGAGAGGAAGAATCAGCCCAAGCACAATAATTTCCCCTCATCAAAATCCTTGCCATGGAAATTGAGCATAATAGGGAGTCATGGCTTGAGAGAGCCAACATACATCTAGAGGCCAAACTGGAGAAGGCCAACAAAAACTTGAGCTTGCAAAGGAGAATGACTGAGCACTATAAACAGAGAGATCACTTTGCAAGGAAAAAGCTCAAAACTGCCCAAAATGAGAGCCCAACACCAAGTGATAAAAAATACCAATCTAGGCTTGGAATTTTGGCCAAATTTTCTCTACAGGTTTCCAAGGACCCATGAGGCACCTACCTACCAATTTTGAGATCAATTGAACAATTTTTTTTTTTTTGCAAATTTTGACGCTAGAAGCATAGCACACCCTATGTTTTGCTTTTTCCCAGGGCATCCTTAGGAGGATAAACTTAATTTTTTTGATTCCCCATCATTAGAGGAGTATTCTCACCAAATTTCATCTCAATTGGAGTTGTTTTTACCCCTCAAAAGGGTCAAAAACACTCATTTTTTCACCTTTCTGCTCACCTTTCTGAGCATGTGCTGCACTCCTTGCAGTCTTGGCTTTTCCCACTTTTGGGGAAACTTGCAGAGGTAATATTGAAACCCTAAAGGTATATCTGGAAAATAGACTTCAAGGTATTTCAAACGAGCCATCTCGGAGCCTTTTTCGACATCGGGAAGGCCTCCAAAACACTGCTGCAAAAAGGCCTATTTTTGCGCTGCGCTCCTGGCAAGTTTTCAAATTTTTGACACAGTGTGTTACACTCCTATGTGTGACTAGGTAGAATGTGAGTTTGGAAATTTTTCTTAGGCATGTCAGGCCTAAAATTAAATTTTGTTTCCATTTATAATCGAAAAAGATATTTATTAGATATTTTTTGTGCCTTGGGCTTTGCAAAGCCTCAAGGACAACTTAGGATATTTCTTTTGGGCCATTAGGCTTCTAGATACTCTATTTGTCTCTCCTCCTCCTTGTTTGTTATATAAGGCATGATGACTCATTGTAAATAGTTGGGACTTGATGTGTTTAAGAGCAATACATGGTTTTATGAGCTTGGAGAAGAATTTGGTTTTATGAAGTGAATGAATGGCTTGTTTGGCTTGATGATGGAGAAGCATGTTTGCAGGATTCCATAACTTGGTGAATGGTGATGTTTTCTTAACTTGTTAATGTTTTCTTGTGATCATTTCTATTTCATTATTCTTGGTTTCTATATATTAGAAAAGTATAGGTTGAGACATGCTCATGGATGCACTTCAAACCTCCTGTTAGTTATAGCCTTGATGTTTTCCTCTTTTAGTCATCTTAAGGAATTCTTGACTGCTCCTTAGGCCCACTAGAACTTGTTTTTTTTTTCATGAATTTTTAGTATGCTAGCTTAAAAATATGATTCATGGTATGCCCTGCTTATTTAAAGTTTTCAAAACCCTATTTTAAAGATTTTCTATGGAATATTGATTGATTAGGTTAAGACAAAGAGGTCTCGTTTCGATCTTGCCCTTTTCCCATGCTTACCAACTTATTTCACAGTTCCCAGTAACTTGATATATGTTGTTTAGGAGTTCCCTCTCCATAAATTGAGTTTTTTTTTTATCTTATGTGTTTTCCCAAAAAGCTGAAGGTGAATTTCTAAAGTTAGGAGTTCTAATGCTTCTATGTTTCATTGGAATGTTCATCTTACATGTTTATCAGTTTGAGTATTGTTCATAGAGATAAATGGTTTTACCTACCTAATGAGTTATTGCTTCATACTATATATGTTTAAGACCTCTTATTTTTTTCCCAAACTTGATGTCCATTACACCTCATACATCACCCAAAGGATCCATTAACCTTGCTAAATCAGCCCTGCAATACACTCTGTTTCATCATTTAGACACCCTTGACTTCATTTGACCCCATAGCCCTATTTATTTGATAACCTCTCATTTCTACCTCTCCTACTTGATCATCTTACCCCAACCCAAAAAAATCAAAAAAATTACACTTAACAACTAGCCTAAAATCAATCATCCAAAGTGAACAAGTTCACATCCTTCGCATAATAGAGAGAGCCCTCTCTGAGTTCAGGAAGGCTAGGTCCTAGGACACCAAAGACTGCTCTGATGTTTCCCTGTTATTTGGTCTACCAGTCTACCAAATCACGGGACAACAACATAATGGCCATCACAGTGGGACATTCTGAGTTCATAACAATCTAAATATCCTTTTAGGAATCCAGAATCCCTTCATCAAACAGTATCCTATGATTTATATCTACCTCGTCACTATCACTAACACAATGGTTATTATGATGCAACCTCTGATGTCAGTGAAAAACTAAGTATCCCTTAGGATTTCTTAAACCTTCGTCAAAACATAGAGAACTTAACTGATAGCCTAAGAGTAGAATCTAGCTTTTTCACCATCTTAGTAAAATGATGACTCAGCTATAGGACACTCTTACATACCTTAAGGGCTGCATATACAAACTAAGAAAAAACACCAAAAAATTTCTATATTGGCTTTGGTCAGTATTGGTGGTGGACCATAGACAACATATCCTCAAAACCACTAAAAATATCCACCTGGCAACTTCACTAGCCTCCAGTAGGCCTTCTAATTTTTCCAAGTATCTATAGACTTCTGTAGAACTGCATCAAACTAGCCTTGAGAAGTCTAGAAACCTAGTCACACAATGTGCGAGTTTGATAGCACCTAGAGAGGTCAGCCTTCCGAAAGCAGTCATAAATTTTCAGCCTCTCTAAATTTTGAGTTTGAAATCTGGCCCCATGAAGAATCAATACCAGATCTCATCCGGATCCAAACCCTCCTATTATAGTTGATGACCCGGAAAATATTTTGTGGCAAACTTCTAAAACTGGAAACTTAGCTACTAATAGGACCATTCATAAAGCAAGCTCTATACCTGAACATCTTACAGCATTACAAGATCCCTAGTTTGACTTGTGCCATACAAAAAACCTTTTCAGGACCAAGTCACAAAGTAGGATCAACCATACCAACCTTGAGCCCATAGAGTTGGATCAGAGTCTTAGAAGAGAAGTTTCCCCTTCCACACCACCTGATTTCCAACTTCTCCACCGCTTTGGCTCTTTTCACCCCAAGTCTGCTCAGAATCAATTTTCTGGTCCAATTACTTCTGCCACACCCATTCACACCTCCACTGTGCAAACCACTCCATCTCATATTACAAATCCTTTGCTTGTAAATCCACCATTATCTCCCACCATGGCAGCATGGTATCCACCCCTTGTGTTACCACAACCATTAGTACCTTTGCCAAATTATTACCAATCTAGAATCCCACACTTCACCGGGGTTGAATCCACTACTGCCCAACAGGATGTAGATAGAATGAATGATGCTTTTGACTACATGGAACTAGAAGAGAAAACCATGAAGATGAGGATGTTTTCCCAAAGTCTAGGAGGAGAAGCTAAGAAATGGTTCAAAATTCTAACTCCCAACAGCATACATGACCTTCCTTCCCTTTACCAAACTTTCATAAAAAAATGGGAAATCAAGAAAAACCCTCTTCAAATCCTCTCGAAATATAGCAATATTAAAAGAAACACTGGGGAAAGTGTCCAAGCCAATTGCAATAGGTTCAATAGTGTTTACAACACACTACTGCCAAACATGAAACCCCTATTAGGCCTAGCCTTGGCTAAATTCCCGAAGGGTTTTGACCCCGACATGGCCTATCAACTAAGAGAAAGAGAACCCCTAACTCTAGAAGACATTCGAAAGTGAGCTATACGTGTAGAAGTCAACTTAATTAAAAAAAGAGCTAGACTAAGATCAGAAAAGAGGGTAACATACAAAGATGACACCATGCCCTCCACCTCCTCATCTAATTCCAAGATGGACAACCTTCTTAGGACCATGGAAAGAATGATGGAGAGAATAATCATAAATGACAGTGCACCCCGTAGGGACAACCAAACAAATCCCCAAAACAGAAATCGAAATCAAAATTTTAGAAGAGACCCGCCCCAGAATAGACCAAGGGAAAATGATCAACAAATCAGGCCACCCTTCCAAGATAACTATGTTGACGAAGGGGAAAGAGATATTGAACAACCAGATGAGAATCATCTAAATGTAATAAGCTATGATAGTGAGGGTGAGGTTTTTCTCACAAAATAAGAACAAAGTTTTTTCTCCTCAAACCAAGATGAAACAAGCTATGAAGATTCTGAAGACCACGAATTGGGATTAGAAAATGTCATAATGTAATTCCATAGATAATATGATCTTAGGAGTAAGTAAAACCAAGACAACTACAGGAAAAAAAACTCAGACACTGTTGTTAAGAAAACTCCTGAAAACATTCTTAAAAGAACAACAGACAATAACAACACCATGGCTAAGAAAAATGATCCCAACAAGGATAAAACTAGCAAACCAGGAGTTGACACAAACTGTCCTAGCACATCTTCTAGTGGCCCTAACAAAACTCTAATGACCAAAGCCGCGAATCAAAATCAGCAAATTAAAATGTGGAGAAATGTATGGCTGATAAAACTTATGTAAATATGTCTAAAACTCAAGTACCTTTTAGTTTTGAAGGAGATATCGCTAAAATCAAAATAACCATCCCTCTCACTAAACTGGTAGCTCAGGATATGTACCGCTCCTAAGTTTTGAAATTTTTGAACATAGGAAATGATACCAATAATCTGAATTTATCAGATGATAAACCAGAGCTATTGTTTGGACCTGAAGTAGATGGAAAATACCAAGAAGGAGCCATTCCCCCATTCTATGTTAGCCTAAACATACACGACAAAATCCTACATAATGCCATGCTAGACTCTGGTGCCTCTCACAACCTCATGCCGAAGGTAGTGATGGAAAGATTGGGCCTATAAATAACCAAGCCCTATAAATATATGTATTCCTTCAATTCAAGAAGAGTTAAATGCTTGGGCCTAATCAAGGACTTATGTGTCAATCTGACACAAATCCCTGCTAAGAGTCTAGTCATGGACATAGTCGTGGTTGACATTCCCCCCAAATATGGAATTCTTTTGTCCTGATCTTGGGGAGCCAAACTTCTGGGGAACCTCCAACTTGACATGTCTTATGATACTATCCCTATTTTCAATCAAACGATAAGATTGTACCGAGATTCCCACATGAAATATATGGTGAGTAGCCTAGATTGGCCTAACAACACCCCGGTTTATTCTATTTATTCAGATTTGGATTATTTTATCTTGTATAATAAGAATGAGATTAGGGACAAGTAAAAGCAATTGAGAAAGAGATAGGTCCATCGGAACACTCATACTCACCCTCAAATTAGGAAAATGATAACCAAAACTCTAGCAACCCTGAACAACAACTCAATGATAAACATGAAATAGAAACGCTTTGGAACATGAGCTTTGACGGTTCATGTGGCAAGGCTGGTTCAGGGGCTATTTTTTGGATACATAACAAAGATGAGGGCCATTCTTATAGATTGGAATTTCAATGTACTAATAAAATTGCAGAATATGAGGCTCTCCTCCTCAGTTTACACTTGCTTGAAGACTTAGGAGCTAAGAAAATATCAGCCCAGGGAGATTCAGAGCTGGTCATTAAATAGATCAAAGGTGAATACTCAGCCAAGAACCCAAGATTAAGAGAGTATAGAAATGTAGCCCTAGACCTCCTCAAAACTTTCAAGAAATATGAGCTCACCTACATTCCTAGAGCCCAAAATAGCCTTGCCAACAAGCTCGCCTTTGCTGCCAGCGATTGCCAAATACCACTTGCAAATGAATAAAACCCTATAAAATTCAAACATTGTCCTATGGTACCTAACAACATTAATCATTGGTAGGTATTTGAGGGTGATGAACAAATTGATGATTTCCTACAATATAGGAATGAATTGACATTGACTAAACCTAGCTTAAAACATGAGGAAGATGGTCCTACTGAAGATAGAGATCATGGATCAGAGTTGTCCTCTTTTGCTGTTATAAATCTGATCGCGCATCCTTATAAAGCTGAGATGTGTAAGGACCTAGAACAAAGAGACCTTGAAGTCTCACACTGTAAGAATGACACATTACCAAGAGGCCTTGCACCTTTGGAAGAGTTGTTCGATTTTACTGATGTAGCTAAAAAACCAAAGATAGTATCTACTGAGGCCGATGTAGAGGAATACAACATAGGAAACAAAAGGGAACCTAAAATGATCAAACTTTCTAAGACCCTTCCTCCTCACATAAAACAGAAATATATTGATCTATTCAAGGAGTTTAAAGATGTGTTTGCATGGGGGTATCGAGATTTAAAATCTTATGACACAAGCATTATTCAACACAAAATCCCTCTCAAGGAGAACCAGAAACCTTTCAAACAAAATTTAAGAAGAATAAAACCTGTCTTATTAACTCTAGTTGAACAAGAGATCAAAAATATGTATGATGCTAGAATAATAGTTCCCCTCAGATACTCCAAATTGGTTTCCAACCTTGTGTCAGTTAGGAAGAAAACCGGAGAGATCAAAATTTTCATTGACTTTAGAAATCTGAATAAGTCATCCTTGAAAGACAACTATCCCTTGCCTAAAATGGACCAATTACTTCAAAAGGTAGTTGGTTCTAAAATAATTGCACTACTCGATGGTTTTTCCAGTTACAACCAAGTGCTAGTATTCCCGAGTGATCAACACAAAATTTCCTTCACCACTCCTTGGGGCACTTTCATGTATGTTAAAATCCCATTTGGGTTGATGAATGTAGGGGCCACTTTTTAACGAGCCATGGAAATAGCCTTTTTAGAAGACATAGGCTAATTCATAGTCATTTACCTTAATGACATCATTGTTTACTCTAAGACCGATGAGGAGCACTTAGTCCAGTTAAGAAAAGTTTTCAAAAAATGTAGGAAATATGGCCTGTCTTTGAATCCCAAGAAATTGGTATCGAGGAAGGAAAAATCCTCGGCCACATCATCTCTGAAGAAGGAATCAAAATAGACCCCAAAAGAATTGAAGTCATATTGCAAATCAGGAATCCCAGAAACATTAAGGAATTTCAATCCTTTATTGGGAAAATTAACTTCCTAAGAAGATTCATCCCCAAACTTGCGAAACTCTTGAGAAATATTACAGACATGCTAAAAAAATAGGTAGGAGTTAAGTGGACTTTCGAGGCCAAAAAATCTTTCAAACTGGTTAAACAAGCACTCACCCAAACACCAATTCTAATAAGTCCTGATTTCATCAAAGACTTTTGTATTCTCTCATTTCCATCTGAACATATTGTGGTTGCGGTGTTGTTACAAAAAAACAATGGGACAAGAACAACCCATATCTTTCTTCTGCAAAGACCTTAGGGATGCTCTCTTAAAATATAACATCATGGAAAAATAGGCCTTCGTATTAATAAAAGCATTGAAAGACTTTAGAGCTTATATCTTGCATTCTCATATTATTGCTTTTGTTCCGCACACAATTGTCAAAGATATCTTAAATCAGGATCCTGATGGTAAAAGGGGAAAGTGGATTACTATTATTTTAGAATATGATTTAGAAATGAGACCCACTAAACTAGTTAAATGACAAGGGCTTGCAAAACTCATTGTTGAAACAAATCTCCAAGCATTAGATATGAATTTTGTTGACTCTTTAGCAGAACAAGAAGAATGAACAGCTCCACATGTTGAAGAAGTGTTTTTAAATTCACCTTGGTATGTTGATATTATTTATGTGTTATTCTATCTTAATGCTCCTCCTACCTTATCAAAGACAAAAGCAATATTCCTGAAACAAAAATCTTTAAAATTTTGCATTTTAGATGGAGTTCTATACTGGAAGAATCGTATTGGTATATTGCTTAAATGTTTTCTTGAGGATGATGTAGGAAATATCATGCATGAAATGCATGAGGGAGAATGTGGGGGCCATATTTACTGGAAAACCACAGCTAACAAGATCCTTAGAGCCAGTTACTATTGGCCCACCCTGTTCTCCGACACCCACAAACTAGTCATGACTTGTCATAAATGCCAAATTTTCAATGGCAAGAGAAAGCTTTTACCTTTTCCTTTACATCCAATCATTATTGAAGCTCCGTTTCAACAATGGGATTTAGACTTCATTGGAGAGATCCACCCTTATTCATCTTCCCAGCACAAATGGATCCTCACTGCTACTGATTACTTTACCAAGTGGATAGAAGCCATCCCCTCTAGGAATGCCACCGATTTAGTCATTATCAAATTTCTTGAGACCAACATTCTGTCTAGATTCGGTTGCACCAAGAAAATCATTACAGAAAATGCGGTTGCCTTTACATCCAAAAGAATGGTTGACTTCTGTTATAAATATCACATCACATTAGGACATTCCACATCTTATTACCCTCAAGGTAATGGGTTAGCTGAGTCCTCTAATAAAATCCTGTTCAATATCATTAAGAATCTTCTGGAACAAAATCAGAAGGCATGGCGTGGAAAGCTAGTACATGCACTATGGGCTGATAGACTAACCACCAAGAAATCAATCATTATATCTCCCTATCAATTAGTGTATGGCATGGACACCATTTTCCTGACGTCTTTGGGAGTCCTGGTGATGAAACTATTACAAGAAGTAAAATCAGAAGAAAATGACATGAAAAGGAGGTTGAACCAAACTATCCATTTACAGCAGACAAGAGAGGAGTTGTACAAAAGGACACAATTAGTACAGGAAAATATGAAGAAAATATTTGACAGAAGAACGAAGGACAATGATTTCCAGATTGGAGATAAGGTGCTGAAGTGGGACTCAAGGAGAGAAGATAAAGGTAAACATGGTAAGTTTGAAAACTTGTGGAAAGGGCCATTCATTATCAGTTCAGCTATAGGAAACAATGCCTTCTTTTTACAAGAACCTGATGGAATTGAAACATTTGGAGGTCCTTTCAATGGCAGGACACTAAAATACTACTTTTGTCAATATTCCTAGCTTTAATTTTTCATTCATTGTACATATCATTGTTTGAAGATTTGGCCAAAAAGAGAGAAAACACAAAAAAATTAAAAAAATAGAAAAGAGGTTTGATTCTAAAGAAAATCTATAGCCCTATACCTAAAAAATAGTAATACTAAAAGTGTGCAAGTCTAAATGCCACTATTGGTGCAAAAAGAATGTCTTGTTAAGCTATATAGCCTAATCATGCCTGAACATGTTTTAAATTTATTATTGATAAGTTAGTGAAAATAATGTTGGTCAAAACACTGAAGCTTGACTTGTCGAAAAAAATAGATTAGGAAAGGAATATACTAGTTCCATATGCCCAAAACAAAACCAAGGAGAAAAACAGGAATGAATAGAAAACTATGTATCTTAGCCCTGATTTTTCTAGTCTTATTTTGTACAAAAAAAACATTTCTTTGCAGCTTGTTTTTATGCCACAAACCCATGATAAATCAGATTGTCTAATCGTGATTTAGTCATGTTTTCAAGTTCATGCTTTTAGCTTAGTGAATGAATCCTGTCAATCAGTTTAACCTTGACAGTTGAATAGAATCGGTAGAGAATCAAAGGAGTTCAATAGCCTAATATGAACTCTCGGAAGAGATAAGTGTAGAAGTAGATAGTTTGATTTCACTTTCAAAATAAAAATGTCAATTGGTTTGCCAGTTCAAGTGCACCCAAGGATGAAAAAATGTTAGTCGAGTAGGTTGGGTAGGTAAAAGTGAAGTTGAGCTAATCATGCTTTCAGATTTTCAAAATCACTACTTCAGGGAAAGAAACGACAAAAGAAAAAAATAAAATCCGCCCAACGGATGAGGCACTGGTCTTCATAAGCCAGAGATCTGAAATTCTAGACACCTCCTTAAAAGGAGCTGCCCTCCCTAAGTGGAGCCACTGTTAGTCATCAGTAATTTTTGCTTGTTTAGATGACTAAATGCTTTGTCCTCGATTTCTAGAAACAAAATTCAAGAATCATGTGAGTTATAGAAATCTCCTCAAAGATAATTTTTTCACTATCTGATGTCCCACACTCTCACTATCTTTTCCACCTCTGCCTATAACACTATGTCTCTATTTTCCTAAGCCCTCTATTTTCATACCTTATTTTTCCATGTAAACCAAACTTTTTCCCCTACCCACCAAGTGCCTCAAGCAATGGTGGTTCCAAAAATCCCTTTCTAAAAGCCCTTTGAAGTAAAACAAGGTTTTCTAGTTGTCTAGGATGGTAGTGCATGATAGAGTGTAAAAATCATGTCTCCTCATCCAAACCCCAATTCAAGTTTTTAGTCAAAAAGATATTCTAAGGACATTACAATAAGTCAAATAGGGTCACCTAGGTTATGCACTATCATGTGTCTAAATTCAATATTTCAATAAGTATTCAAAGGTGAAGTCAAGAGAACATAAATATGAGGCTTATCATTTTCCATAAAACATCAAAGACCTCCAAAGGTATCCTCTTGATAAAGCAGTAAGCTTGCAAAGGAGCAATTTACCATGTCCAAGCATTTCTGCAGGAATGTTTGTAAATGGTCAACAATAGAAATAGAGGCAAGTATGGACACCTAAAAATCTCATAAAGTCATCCACAGCTGGTAGAAAGATACAAACAGGCTTAAGTTTACAAGGAAGATCTTGATCTCATGAGAGAGTGTTATGAAGTATTGCCCATCAAAAGGTCCATGCAGATCCTAAAAGACATTGGCACATAAGAAACACTGTTCATCAATAAAAAAGATCATTAAAATGTTTTTTGGCCTCAAGCATGAATCTTGTAGAGGGACAACTACCCTTTTCTTACATTCTTGCAAAGAATACCAAAAAGCCATTAGATTAGCCATGAGGTAAGGTAAAATATGAGGATCATCACAAGAAAACCGCTCACAACCAAGAAGAAAGAAGCAAGTATCCCTTAAAACTCAGAAGCTTGGGAAGATAGACAAATAGGGTCAAAATAGTGACAAAGAAACCTCCTTCATCACAGTAGATGGTTTCAAGGGTTTTCCAGCTACCTTATATGGTTTGGCAGACAAGCGCTATACTCCACAAGGTCAAAGGAAATAATGTTTCAAATACAGAATATTGGTCATAAGGAGAAATGGCAAAATGATCATTTTTCTTGTATAAGTGTTAAAGTCAAAAACAGGTTCTTTTTCCAAAAAGGGCTGAGAGGCATAGGCTTGGTGTCTTGAAAAAGGTTGTCAAAATTAAAAAGAGCCTTAAGAGGCCCCCAACAGTAAAAAAAGGGAAAATGTTTTAATCAAATTTCCCACCTACAGGTTCAGAAGTAGACAAAGGCACAGTGAGAAAAAGTGAAAAGACATGAACATTATTAAAGTGGGTTGTATTTCTAATTTTCCAAAAAAGCATAAAACCCCTAAAAAGCAACATCTCCCCGCTCCGTTGCTCATTTACACACATAGTGAGGGTTTTCAAATTTTTCGCCAAAGTCCTTGGGCAAAATTTTCTGGGCGCTACGCTCCTGTAGAGTCGCGCCGTGCACCTGTAGCATCTCCCTGTGTTAATTTACACTGCGCGTTGCACACCTAAATATTGGTGTTGTGCTCCTGTGTTTGTGCCCGACATTCAGACACTGCATGACACCACATTCAGGGGTTGCCTTAGCCGCCCGATCACCTTGTTGCACTCCTACCACTGCTCCGAACGTTGAACGACATCACGTTCAGGGTGACCCGAGCTACTCGACTACCGTGCTGAGCTCCTGCGACTGCTCCAAACGCTGAACGACAACACATTCAGGGTGACCCAAGCCGCCCGACCACCGTGCTGCACTCTTGCCACTGCTCCAGACTTTGCACGACACCACGTTCAGGGGTGACCCGAGCCGCCCGACCACCGTGCTGCACTCCTACCACTGTTTTTCGGCCTACTTTTTGATCCATTTTATCTCTTGTGGAGGCGCTTTAAGACATATTTTGAACCTTTTCCTACATATGCATGGTTTCCTAAAGATAAGGCCACTCAGAAATTTGAAAATTGGTGTTAGAGAAAGTAGGGAAATACTTAAAAAACACTTGGCCTACACTCTGCTAATGCCTTGACCTAGTTAGAAAAATCATAATCTCCTTTAACCCCTTTCCACATCATTTCACTATAAATACCTTTTCTCTTTAAGGATCTTCAGGCAGGGGTAAAGAAAGGCAAAATTTCTGAAGAAGATAATGTTGACATATATGAGGCGACTCCAAGACGTAAAAAGCAACAAAGGAAGGGAGGGATGCCAAATACGTTTGAACCTATAAAAAGTGATGAGTCGATAACCTCCCCTACTATTTTGGCATGTTTTCAAGAGTTGGGCTACTATGAATTCTGTAAAAAGGTACAAAAGCTCCAGAGTCACCCGCAGTTGACCAAGCTCTTTTCCCTAAACCTTCATAACATCAAGAACACCTAGCTAGGGTAAAATTTGAGTTGACTGCCTATGCCATCTCTAGTGCCACTGTAATTCCTTGCATAGGAGAAAGGTGGCTGAAAAAAAAGAATCTAGACCTAAGCCATTATCGCTTATTCTTGAAACCACGTTGTCAAGTTGACTGTAAAACTATGTTCCGCTTCTCTCATGTATTGGACATATATTCTTTCCTGATGAAGATCATCATGAAATACTTCACGTATGAGGGCAGGCTCTCTAGAGTCTATTCATACCACATAAGGCTCCTCATGCACTTCACCAAAACCAAGCTGCTACACATGCCCTACTATCTTTGCAAAATTATTGAGAAAATGTCTTCCATCATGCAGAAAAGGTTTCCATCCCAACAAATGTCAAGCATTTTTCCTCATTCCCTCATCAAAGTGATTGTCTCACACCAACTATAACAACAAGGCATTCCCTGGGAGGTTTTCATCGCCCACGATGATTTCACAACTCCACAACCCACTCCTCTGCAAATTCTGCCATCATCATCTCAAAATCCTCCTCACACACCTCCATCACCTTCCACTGACCTTGGTTAATCTTCTTCACATGAATCATCTCCTCAAATAGACCTTCCTCATTCACCTTCCCCTAAGAAATCAGAAAATGAAGAAAGCAGTGATGAAAAAGAAGAAAACAGTGAGCGAAAGAATGATAAAAATGAAGAAAAAAGTGAAGAAAATGAAGGTGGAAGAGAGGGAGATAGCCAAGAATAAATTAACAAAGGCAGTGAAAAATATGAGTGTGTTGATAAAGAAGAAAACAGAGTTGAAATTAGTGTGCCCCATATTGAGCAAAAGAGCCAAAACAGTGAGTCTTATGATGAAGAGAATGACACTGAGAATACCTATGAAGATATTGGGGAGGAAGCGTATGAAATGAAGAAAAAAAAATGACAGTGACAAGAATGGCAAAGAAAACCAAGAAACAAAGTTTGAAGTTGCTTTCCATAGGCAAGAAAATTATGACAAAGGGCCAAGTAATGAAGATAATGAGTAGGGATGTGAAGGAAAGATCAGCTAAAAGAGCTCACCCAGTGAAGAAAGAGACGACCCTCACAGTGATGGGAAGACTAATGAAGGTACCCAAGATAGTGACCCTACAAAGAATGAAAACAATGATACAAAGAATCAGTTTGACAATGAATACAGTGGGACGAAAGATGAGGAAGAGAATATTAATGGAAATGAAGATGTGCCCAACAAATATCAAGGCACCTCTAACATTGCAAAAACAGAGGAGGACAGTCCTAAGGATCTTGATAGTGATGATGGAATAAATGATAATGAAGATACTGATCAAAAGGGCAACCAAGAGCAAGATAAGGAATATGCACACACAGAGATCATCCATGAAGAGAAAAACAGCCCTAAGGTCACTAGTGATGAAGCTTTGCAAGTAAAACTTGTTGCACATTTCACCTTTACCTATCAAAGAGGAGAGAGGCATGTGTTTGCTGCCTCCAAAGGGCAAGGGGCCATGCACTCCTCCTCAAATCCAATGAAAGACAAAGGCAAAGAAAGAGTGAAAGAAGAAGAGGAAAATCATGAGGAAGAAAGAGAATTTGAGCTCATTCAGATAGACAGTGATGAGGAAAATGAGACAAAAATAGTAAAATATCTTCTACAAGACCGAAATTCACAGATCAAAGACTTGAAATTTGAGTTAGAAAGGTGTAATGATCTCATTCACTTTTTGCAGATGCAGAACAAACAAATGAGTGGCCAGCTAGCCATCTATGAAGCAAGGGTGCTCAAATATTAGAAGGAAGCTCAAAGGTCACAAGTGTAGTTGGAGGAATACATGGGCACTTATGAGGAGGATAATGGTGAAGAAGGCCAGACTATAAAGAGACCTAAGACTATGGGTCTTAGGAAAGCATTAGAAAAGTAGAGAGAGGAAGAATCAGCCCAAGCACGACAATTTTCCCTCACCGAACTCCTTGCCGTGGAAATTGAGCATAATAGGGATTCATTGCTTGAGAGAGCCAACATACATCTAGAGGCCAAACTGGAGAAGGCCAACCAAGATTTGAGCTTGCAAAGGAGAATGACTGAGCATTATAAACGGAGAGATCACCTTGCAAGGAAAATGCTCAAAACTGCCCAAAATGAGAGCCCGACACCAAATGATGAAAAAGACTAAACTAGGCTTGGAATTTTGGCCCAAGTTTCTCTACAGGTCTCCAAGGACCCATGAGGCACCTACCTACAAATTTTGAGAGCAATTGAACAAATTTTTGTTTTTTGCAAACTTTGAGGCTAGGATCGCAACACACCTTGTGTTGTGCTTTATCCCAGGGCATCCTCAGGAGGAGAAGCTTAAATTTTCTGATTCCCCATCATTAGAGGAGTATGCTCACCAAATTTCAGCTCAATTGGCGTTGTTTTGACCCCTCAAAAGGGTCAAAAACACTCATTTTTTCCCCTTTCTGCCCACTTTTCTGAGCATGTGCTACACTCCTAACAGTCTTGTATTTTTCCACTCTTTGGGAAAATTTTAGAGGTTATATTGGAAAAATAAAGGTAGATCAAAAAATTAGACTTCAAGGGCTTTCCAACAAGCCATCTAGGAGCCTTTTTCAATATCGGGGAGGCCTCCAAAACACTACTGCAAAAAGGCCTATTTCTGTGCTGCGCTCCTGGCAAGTTTTCAATTTTTTGACACAGTGTGCTACACTCCTATGTGTGACTAGGAAGAATGTGCATTTGGCAAGTTCTCTTAGGTATGTTAGGCCTAAAATTCAATTTTATTTCCATTTATAATCGGAAAAGATATTTATTAGATATTTTTGTGCCTTGGGCTTTGCAAAGCCTCAATGACAACTTAGGATATTTCTTTTGGGCCAATAGGCTTCTAGATACTCTCTTTGGCTCTCCTCTTCCATTTTTTTTATATAAGGCATGAGGATTCATTGTAAATAGTTGGGACTTGATGTCTTTAAGAGCAATACATGGTTTTATGAGCTTGGAGAAGAAATTGGTTTTATGAAGTGAATGAATGGCTTGTTTTGCTTGATGATGGTGAAGCATGTTTGTAGGATTCCATAGCTTGGTGAATGGTGATGTTTTCTTTTCCTCATTTCTGTTTCATTCTTCTTGGTTGCTATAGATAAAAAAGTATAGGTTGAGACATGCTCATGGAAGCACTTCAAACCTCTTGTTTGTTATAGCCTTGATGTTTTCCTCCTTTAGTCATCTTAAGGTATTCTTCACTGCTCCATAGGCCCACTAAAACCTTTTTTTTGTTTCATGAATGGTTATTATGCTAGCTTATAAATATGATTCATGGTATGCCCTGCTTATTTAAAGTTTTCAAAATGCTATTTTGAAGCTTTTCTATGGAATATTGATTGATTAAGTTAAGACAAAGAGGTCTCATTCGATATTGCCCTTTTCCCATGCTTACCAACTTATTTCACAGTTACCAACAAATTTATATATGCTATTTAGGCATTTCCGGTCCATAAATTGAGTTGTTTTCTTATCTTATGTGTTTTCCCAAAAAGGCGAAGGTGAATTTCTAAAGTTAGGAGTTCTAATGCTTCTATGTTTCACTGGAATGTTCATCTTACATTTTTATCAGTTTGAGTATTTTTCATAGAGATTAATGGTTTTCCCTAACTCATGAGTTATTTCTTCAGACTATGTATGTTTAATACCTCTTAGTTTTTTCCCAAACTTGATGTTCATTACACTTCATACATCACCCAAAGGATCCATTAACCTTGCTAGATCCGCCCTGCAATACACTCTGTTTCATCATTTAGACACCCTTGACTTCATCTGACCCCATAGCCCTATTGATTTGATAACCTCTCATTTCCACCTATCCTACTTGACCATCTTACCCCGACCCAAAACAAACAAACAAATTACACTTAACAACTAGCCTAAAATCTATCATCCAAAGAGAACAAGTTCACATCCTTCACATAATAGAGAGAGCCCTCTATGAGTCCAGGAAGGCTAGGTCCTAGGACTCCAAAGACTGGTCTGATGTTGCCCTATATTTTGGTCTACCAATCTGCCAAATCACGAGACCACAACACCAAATTTCTTATAACATTATGTGTAACCCATATTGTATTTTTCCAAAAAAATTAAAAAGGAATTTTTTTCTACTTTTCCACAATGTAAGTTAATGCAAAGGTTTGTGATACCAATGCATTTTTTTTAACTTCATCATATATGTTTATTCTCCAAGTTATTTATATTCAACTATAGGAAATTTGCATATACACGTTACTACCATATCTTGGTATTCATTCCCACCTTACTTCCGTATAATTAAAACATCAAACTATTATGTTATCATGAGGCGTTGTTTGATTAAGGCATGTGGTTTATTGTTATTTTGGACACGTTATAAGTCGTAATACTTCACATATGTTGTGGAAATCTAGAATTGTCTTCTTTTTTATATCCTTTTACCTTCATTTCAATCTTTTTGATGATAGTTTTTCTACATTTTCAAGTTGAAATATCACTTTAGATATGCTGATATATTATAAAAAAATCATTAATTCATGGTTTATAATGTATTTTTTCCTTATGAAATTTAATCAAAACATTTCTATAGCTACCAAAATGAACTCATTATGTAGCTAACCAAAGGTTCTACAACTACATCCATGGTTACAAATGTTTTAGCGCGTTTGATCAAGAATAAAGGATATAGGTAGATCTAAAATGTTTTCCATATGGACATACACCTATTACAGAGATCTAAAAACTCATAGGGTTCTATAAATATGATGGTAAAATTAGAAGTCAAATCTAGTTATAATACTTCAACCTTATGAAAAATTTCAAGGAAAATCATGATATCATTAATCGAGCATGGAATTGAATGAGAAAAGTTTGGAATAAAAGACTATGGTATGTAAAATTAATATCTTCTCGTGATTTTCTCTTCTCATAGAAAATCATGAGAAGAATGATTCATATTTTAATTTAATTACTTAATTTTCAAGTATAAACTAGCTTCTCTGCTTATAACTCATGAAATTGTTATTCAATAGAGGATTATGAAAATCCTTGGTGCGAGGAAATGGACATAGTTAAGTTTTGTAATCATTTTTATATCAAATATTTCTGCTTTTAATACAATTATTATTTCCATTTGGTGATTAAATGCATGAGTGAATAATTCGTTAATTGAATTCCTTTCATGCTTATGCTCAAGAGGAGGTCCCCCTATAGATTTTTTGGTTAATTTAGTTCTTGATTCATTTCATGAGTAGTCTATTTTCCATTACAAATAGTTAGATTATCTCTATTAGTACACTATTTGTCCTGATTTTACATTGATTGATTTGCACACGACGAGTGCTCACATATGCTAAAAAGATAAAAATTATTTTAATAATATTTCAAGTTCTCTTCAATAGATTAATATTTTCAATTTTGTTCAATAGAGTAAATTTTAATTCTTTTCAAGTAGAATAAGTTTTGATTCAACTCAATAGTATATAACTTTCAATTGATTTTTCTTTTAAGATTAATTTGTTTTTTAAAAGATTAATTTTGATGGAAATAACATGTGAGCAGGAATGGTATGAGTTAATATAGTTACACTTTGCTTCAATAGAAATTACATTTTATTCTTACCTTTCAATTAAAAATATAATTCCTAGCATATATTGTGCACATGCACTTCACAAGTACATGAACCTTGGTTGATAATTAATGAAGTAACTTAACCAAAAATTAAATTACCCAAAATTTTGGCGTTGTTGCTGAGGAACTGTATATAGGAATTTATTTTTGACTTGCATATGATTTTAGATGAATTTATCCTATAGATGCATTGTCAAAATCACATTAGAATCATTTAGAATGCATGTGTAGAGAACACAATTCTAGGGATATATTTATAAGTAGGGGTAGAGGATGTAATTCAATACCAACATCACCAACCACCTCCACTAGAACTTGTACTGCCACACCATCCACCGACACTTGCAGCCCATCCATATTAGGTATATACACAAATATGAAATTCAATCTAGGGACACACCAAATTCCTCCAAAGAAGTTTTAGTTAAAGAACCTACATCCCCTACTAAAGGAGTTATATTTATCTTTTCAGCAGGATAACAACACTTACTACACGAATTAGAGGTGCCCAGTGAGAAAGAGGAAGAATTTTTTTCTAAGATACCATCAGTAGAAGAACAAGAGGAAGAAGTAAACAATCCTACTTTTTAATCTTATATTAGCTTTGAGGAATCTACAATGGAAGGAGAAGGGAAGGAGAAGTACACAATGTAGATGGTGAACTTAGGATTGGCAGGGGATGAAGTAGAGGAGGTGGTGGATGAGGAGGAATGGGAGAACAAGACCCTTATATATTCACTTTATTTAATGAAAATACAACAACCACAATGAAAAATATCTCACCTTTTATTATTCCCAATTTTCATGGCTTAAGAAATGAGAATCCCAAGGCATTTATTTTCAGGTTTGAAGTATTATGTAGATCTGTGATGAGTATTTTCTTCTCTTGAAACTTTGATGACCTTCTTACTTGTGCTTACCGTCTCTCTCCACACATGAAATCAAACCCTTTTAAACTTTGTTAATAATATGTGCTATTTTTATCACACCCTCTGTTTAGGGTTCATTAATGAACAAATTGGACCAAATCTTGCAAGACACATGTGATACTATTTAAAATATTAATAATTTAATGTTTATTTAAATTTAATGTGATTCTTTTATATTTAAATTTCATGATTACGTGTTGTATAATTATGGGAAAAGAATAAAGTTATAATAACAACTTGGTGGTTTTGACTTTTCTATGTGTGACTTTTTATAATTTTTGGTGGAATTTTGGCCAGTATGAAATATTCATGTTGTTTAAATTGGTTTTTCTATTGCATATATTCATTCAACACCCTAAAAACTCCATGCAAAAATTATAAATCCCTCTCTGATTCTAAACAGATTAGATATGAAAATAAACAGGAAATTTTTTCAAAGAATCGCACTTAAAGAAAACTCGTCAATAAAATAAATAGATAATCAAAATTTACAAGATCTTCTAAATTATATTTGATGCAGTCTAAATATTAAATTAATAATTTAAAGTTTTGATTAATTATAATGAATAATAATTAAGTTTTCTAGGCATACAATAGTTGATAGATAAATCAGTGTTTTGTTAACCCATTCTACCAAACAGTTATCAACTTGGAATTGGATAGGTATAGTCACTAGCTTAAAACTCGACAGGTTTCCACTTACTAAGGTAGACGCTAAGTTTATAAAAAATATTTAAATACATTGAATATTGCGTAAATTTTTTATTATTATGATATATATAATTAATAATAATAAATGGATGATCAAAATTTCCAAGGTTTTATAAGATATAATCTAAAATTTTAATGAATGATAATGAATAAATTTTACTTAATCTTAGAATTTAGTTATATGTTTTATGATGTAAATTTCATTTTAAAATAATTATTTGATGTATTTTAATAAATAAATATCATTTTAAGTTAATAATTTATAATTGATTTATTTATCTATATAATTATAAATTAACAATTTTAAATTTATTTAATTAACAAAATAAATCAATGATCAAAATTGACCCAATCTTATAAAATTCACTCAATCCAAATTGAACCATTACGTCATCTTAACAAATATTAAATTATTAATTTAGGGTTTTTTATTTTATTTTAATCATGATGAACTATATTTAACCATATTCAATCAAATTTATTTTATTAACAAAATTTAAAATAAATAATTTAGAATTTATTTAACTAAATGAATTCTAATTTTTTTTATTTTATTTTTTTCCTAAATATGACTAGTTTTATTATAAAATACAAATCACAGATATACATTTGTCATCCTCTGGAATTGTTGCATTAGACAATTCCGGCGGGAAATAGCAAGTTCAAAAATTAAAAAAAGGGGATGCCCTAGAATGGGAAACCAACCCAAGAAACATGTCCATGTATCAGAGAAAATGCTGCCCTTATAAAGGAACTAGCTCTAAACATCATTATGCAGTGCGTAAAAAAATTCAAGAGAACTAAACCATAAATAGACCAAAGCATAGAAAAGACAGAAGTGGGAACCAAAAGGTTAATATGGTTGCTTCTTATCATCTTGCAATGGTGGTTGAGGCGGCTCTTCCTCAATGCAGCACCTATACTCGAAGATTTAGTCCTCGAGCTTGGATAGTTGAGCATCCAAAGATGGAGAGGAGGTCGAGTGGGAACTTGTCTCAGAATCTTTGCTATCTTCGTTAGAGGTACTGCTGCCATCAATGTTCGAGGCATCCTCGGCTAACTTAATCGACAAAGCCTCCATTTTGCGCAGAAGATTGAGGGAGGCAGGAGACATGGTGGATTTTCGCATCCGTTTCCTTGAGTGAGATCTAGAAGGCCCGAAAGAGGCTTCATGAAGGTGCATAGACAAATGAGCAGAGAGGCTGTGAGGATCTAGGTCCTTAGGCGCAACCAGATTTAGAGACAAGTCCATAATTCGACCAGCCATGGCGTGAATGGGAGGATGAGAGGGGAAGCCATGACCTCCACCTCTATGGCACTACATGTAGTTGCAACGAGGCATGGCTGAAGCAGAGTTGTAAGAATGCGAAGGAGGCAGATGAGGAGGACAGGCTATGTGACAGAGAGTAGTTCGAGCTGAGGGATGATGCAGGGCCTCGGCAGAAGCAGATAGAACCGAGACTGAGAATAACATAAAGGCCAAAGGATAATGTCAAAGATACAACACCATTTTCTATATATGGCTGCGGGAGGAGTAAATTCGCAGATGGAGGAATGAATGCACAGAGGAAGAAGTTAGTTCTCACCAGGTGCAGAGAGGACGCGACAAAAATTTCAAGGCTGGTGGAGTTAATATCACCCATGCCCCGTATTTTAATAACCACGTCGGGGCCATGTGCCTCCTCATGACGAGGATGGCTGCAACGGGACAGCACGGCCAGGTGGTTGTTGCCTGGATCACTAGTGAGCACCCACATCCGAGCAATAAATTCTAATTATTAATTATTATTATTATTATTAATTAAACTTTAGGATGCTTGCAGCCTGTATTATAAGTTATATAATATTTATCACTTCTATTACTCATGATTCAAGGACACATGGATAAGTTATCAATCATGTGTGTTAGTCATCCACCAAGAATGAAGAAGGTGCATCATTTTAACTATCATTGTGTCTCCCATAACTCATCAATAATTTGTTGATGACATTTTGATATTTTTTCAACACACTCTTAGCGAATCTAGAGCTATATGCAATGTACTCTTGGATTTTACGGATGTGTATGGCATAGTGATCAATGATGAGAAAAGAAGTATATATTTCTTCAACTACAATTCTTCTATTGAACACCATCTTTCCAGAATGTTGGATTTTTAAGTTGCTAGCCTATGGTACTCTCATATTTCCATGAGAGTACCCTATTTGGAAGAGATCCTTAAGAATATATCAACCAAGTTAAATAACTAGGCCTTCTGGGCCTTTAATTTTTTGAGAAATCTTGTCCCACTCAAAGTAGTCTTGCAAGCATTGTTAGTGTATTAAAAGCTAGTTTTATTCGCCCCCAAAATTATTTGCAAATACATTACATGAAAATTATATTTCTTATGGAAAGTGGAAAATAAGGCCAAGAAATGGTCATTGGTAGCATGGGACAATTTTTGCATTGAAAATATGGTTGGGTTATTGGGGTTGTGAGTCTCGGAGACTCTGAACAAAGATCTAGGGGAAAAAATATGGTGGAGATGGATTCATGGGGGAGAGAAATTGTGGAAGAATATTTGGGATAGAAAATACAATAAAACCACCTCTAAAGCCGATAAATTCATATAGATAATGGTCATCCATGGATCATCTTCCTAGAACTTGGCTCAACCTATTATAGGTCTTGTGCAAGGACATGTTTTTGGGAGATAAGGAGAGGGGACACTAATTTCTTTTGGAATGATGCCTAGAAAAAACTCCCCAAGCTAAAGAAAAGGGAAGAACTTAGGGAGTTAGAACCTTTAATAATGATCATGATGGAAGCAAGGTGGTTGCTTAATAGAAGGAGAACCAAAACACTTCACAGTGGAGAGAATGGAAGAAAAAATAGGACTAGCCAAAACATCAAGCAAAGTATCCATAGGATAGCCTAAGCGAAGAACTTCAGGAAAGAAAAATTGAGTTAGCCTAGGAGCCTGGAAAATTATGGTGGGGCTATCAAATGAAAGGCATGCTTAACCTAAACAAAGCCTACTCTCTGATGGTAGGGCATAACAACTTACCAAGAGTGCTATGGTGGAAAATATGGACCATTAGCCTTTGGCCCAAAGTATCTCACTTCCTCTAGCTAGTTGGAAGGAAAAACATGTTGACTTGGGAACAAACAAGGAGAAATGGGTACTAATTTATATCTTACCTTCACCTATGTGGAAACCGAGAGGATGATATGGAACATAATTTAAACACATGTGCATATGTAGAGGTATTATGGGCACACATCTAACTAGTATTTAGTTATAGAAATAAAAATCTAGACGATCTAGTGGCTACTTATGAACAGTGGAGAAATAAAAATTTTCAAGAAACTTCTAGTTAATAGAGCATGGATTCTAGTTGGAGGTTTTACCACATGGGCCCCGTGGAAAGAACATAATGGGAGATTTTCAAGAACAAGAGGAAACCAACAGAGAATACACAGGAGGTAATGAGAGATAATGTCAAAGAAACATTCGTAGTAGAAGCCTGGTCTATGGAATATTGGAAGGTAGATTAAGAAGAGGTGGTAACCTTGAGGTAATTGGAGATAGGCCACAATATGAGTTCTCCTACAAAAATTAGAATTCCAAAGATCAGTAGTAATTCTCTCATCCACTTTACACCCCCCCCCCCCACGCCACCCCCCCATGATCCCCCCACCATCGAGCTTTATCAAATTAAATTTTGATGGGGCCTCAAAGGGGAACCTTGCTATTGCTTGATTCAGTAGTTTTTTACAGAGATGAATAAGGAATACCTTAAGAGTATACTTGTATATTTGTTGGACTACTAGAAATAACATGGAAAAGTTTTAGCCAGTGGAGAGAAGTGTCCAAATAATGATTAAAAAATATTATCGAAGGCTACAAATTGATGGTGTTTTGACTATGGTACACATGAATGCTTAGAAACTTATTTATGGATCAATTCCTTCCAAATTTGAAAAAAGTGGGCCCTTGGAACAATTAATATACCACATCAGGGAACTGATCCTTCAACTAGATTATGTTATAGTCCTAATCCAAGTGGATATTGGTGGCCACCCACCTATTCCATTTGGACTCTCGCCATCATTTCTTTCAGTTTTTCAGTTTCAGCACAACTTACTATTTTTAGCATTTTTTTGGGTCCTAAACTTCCAGAGTTGTTTTTAGGCCCTAAATGACGTATCCTGGAAAAATGGGAGCAACATGGAGGTTCCTTACATGTTGCTCACATCAAAATTTGCACTCCTCCAATAGATATCTCTAATGAGTTATTAAGCACATCAAACAAAGATCGCATGCCAAATTTTTGTCCCTGGGAAGTTGATGCACCAATTCACCTAAACGGGGCCCACAGTTTTGGCACTTCATCTCCTAGGGTTAGGTTTTTGGATGTTTAGGGTTTTCCATTGTTTCTAAAAATAAATAGGCCTTAGAGCCTCATTTTAACATAGTTCATAGGCCCGTAGATGCCACATATCTTCTTATAGATAAGCTACCAATGCCCTAGGTAATTTATTTCCATTATGTCTGTAAGCATATTTTTGTTATTTGATATTAATGAAATGAAGAGTTATTTCCACTTCATATTTGTATTTATGGTTATATGTGTATTTTTTTACATTCTTGCATAAATTTGGATCAGTGGTATCAAAAAGGTTTGCTCTTTCTCTGTTTTTCTTTACATGTCCCCAATGAGGTCAGGGTATAACGAGTTAGGGCTCGATGTGGTTGAACCCTTGCAAGATCAGCCTCATAAACCCCGACAACCTCCCATCACGAAATAAAATCAATATGAGGGAGAAGGATATTCTGTTAACATATTTCTCAAGCATTCCCTCGTGAATCATAGGAACACGATGATGGATGACTTTGCCTAGATCGTTCAATGGTTTCCCACCGACGATGCATCTACATCCAGTAGTCACTCTGGAGGCATCACCCGTTTCAAGGTACAAGTCAACTTTGACATTCCTGTATTTTAACTACAGATCGATGCAGACAATGTAGATAGATGGTTGAATTTTATGGAAGGGTATTTCTTGGTCCATGATTTCTCTGACCAAGAAAATATTATTTTTGCGCTCGTCAAAGCTGCCCCCCATGTCAAAGACTGCTCGGAAACCTATTGTGAGAAAAATGATGAGAGGGAACCCTCTATGTTATCGGACACACCCACTTCGAATTCATTCCAAGATGGTGTTGGCTTGAGGGGTCTTGACCCAGGTTTGGAGGTTAAGGTTTTCCAACAAACCCCTATACTACTAGCCCTTTTGGCAATGACTTGCTTGCGCAGGCCAAGGTCTCACCCAAAGCAGCATGGGAGGGTGTTGGAACCAGGTTTCTGCACCTTGATAGAGTAGGTAATTCAAGGCAAATATTCTTTATAACTTACTAGGTTCGCACATAGTGAGTCTATTCGCAACCCTTTTAACAGTGTAATTAGCATATAATCATAACACAACTATTAGATCTAATCAATATAATTGCATCCACATGCGCATTACCAAATACCATTAAATATTATGATAATTTCAACCAATATCAGATCATAGTTATGCTTATGCTAATTTCAGAACACAAATACATTCGCAGCTTAAATAGGCATCACAAATGTACTTTGAAGAGTAAACATAACCAATCCAGATACACACAGGTACTTTAACAATACTTTGCATTCATTAACATTCAAATCCACTTACAACGAAGACACAACCTGCGCACATAGCCTAGAAGGGTCTGCACACAGTAGGACTGAGGATCTTTGTGTACACAGCTAGTAGGAGTCCTTACCCAAAACAACCCAAAACAGATCTAATAGTTCGCATATAGCATCAATCTATCGACTTTATTTCTTACTAGACTCAACTATCTATCTATTTATAACATCCTAGATATTGCTATCCGATGGTCCGCAAACTGTGGTTTACGGACCCTAGACCTACCCTTTAACCCATTACAAAACTTTAGGGGCTTTGACCCACCCCAAAACCCCTATGCAGGACTGAATTTAACAAAATTGTACCCAAAACACAGGTTAGGGAACCCCATTCCAATAGGCCCCCAAAAAAATCTTGTGACTCATCCCAAATCACTACGGCCGTGGGTTCTCCATCTTCGCCTACAACTGCTTGATTGCCTCAACCAGCGGGGGTAGCACTCCTTCGCTCTACGCAATAACATTCTAAGCAATCTCCACCAACTTCTGCAATGTTGGACCTTTTGTAGTTGCTTTACTATGATATCAATGTCCTGAGAGAGCTTGAGGGCTTCATCGACCCAAGACATAAGGTGGTTGCTGAGGACCTTCTTTTTCTCACGGATCTATTCAATATCATCTCTGAGAGGGTGGCTCGTATGCAGTCATGCCAGGCGTTGAGCAGGGATCAAAGTAGGCATAGTGGCTTCTAGCTACTCAAACTCTTCTTCCTTCTAGCGTAGGTCTTGAGTAAGTTCACATAGGAGAGGATTGAACTACACCTTAGTCCACAACTACATTTCTTTCTCCAATAGTCTAGCGCCCTGAGCAATCTATTCTGTGATGAGATTAATGGCCTCTGTGACCAATGCAACTCGTTGGGCCCTTACCTCAAGTGGTGTTTCCAGCTGTAATTTGGCCTGCAGGGTTGCAATCCGTTGTTCCATCTCTGAATTGGCCACCTGGATCTCAGTTATCAAAGCCTTGAGTGCTCCAACAAGCCCTCCAATCTTGGCTTGGGGGGTGACAGAAGCCGGGATATCTCCAGTGACATCTATGCAGAGCCTACTGATTAGGCGTTCCAACTCTGTCTTTTGCGCAGTGGCAAGGGTACATGCAGCCTATGCCTGGGATACTTTAGTGGTTTTCTCTTCTATTGTCTGCTCAATTATGCTGAGCTACTAGTGTACTTGGCAATCCTTGTGTTTAATTTTGTTAATCAGGGATTCGTAGAGGACCTGTAATGGTTCATTCGGCAGGCAGGCTATGTCCAACTGTACCTCTGCGTAGGCCTGGACTTGCACTCCTAAGTTGGGTGGACTTAACATGATAGATGCGCCTGGTAGAGGGTAGCGGCATATTTATGTTGTACTGATGAATGCGCTGCTTGTTATTGGGGCCAACCTTGCCTGGATCATACTTGTTTGCAAGGTGTCAGTATTCAGCTGTAGAGCTCAGAGCTCAGCCTGGAATGTATCGATCGTAGCTTTATTCTACTCTTCTAGAGCCACCCATTTCTCCTCTGTAGTGAGGGTGACTGCATTCACAATCTGCTCCAAGTCCTCCTCTGTCAGGGTGACTCTTGTGTCTCTTTATATCTGCTGAGCCCGTTGCTTCTTCTATGGTCCTTTAACAGGGTCACCATTCTGCTTCGTAGATTGAGGGGAGTCAAAACCCCTCGCATCCACTCCCTCTAAACCTAGATCCTTCTGCAAATCCTTCTGTGAACCCTTCTGTGCTTCCAAGTCCACTCCCTTCCCAATACTCTTACCTTGTCCTTCCTTATGTGGTTTCGGGTCCACCCCCTTCCCAATACTCTTACCCTATCCTCCGGTCTCTTTGGTGGTGGTGGGTGGGGTGACCTTTGTGGTACTCGTTCCTGTAGTGTCCTTCATTATTCGCTTTAATATGAGCTTCTAGTGTGGAGGCTAACCAGCAATAAGGCAATAAATATCCTCATCCGCGACCATTTATGGGAGTCATACCCATGCTGGATCCTTGCAACCCCTAATCTAGACATTGTGCATCATTTCCTGGAATGCGGTGATGCTTTTGTATTTATCATAAATTTATGGTGATAAGCGCAGCCGAGAGTGAATGGCAGCTGTGAGCCCACTATGGAATAGGACCCAGAAGACCTTATTATCATCAATTCTCTTTTCGTCCTTTGAATCCCATATATTCGGATATCGAGCTCCTTCACACATACCCAGCTCTAGCTCGAGGAGGACCGAATTCTCCGGGGCTTCCCATGTTACCAATACGATGAGGAGCAGCAACCAAGAATAGAATAATGCCCTTCCCTGATCTTGGGCTTCGTGCACGTTTTCTAGAAATTCAGTGCAGAGGAACTGGGACCAGTTGAAGCAGACCCCCGTTTCGCAGCATCTGGCCAACTAAATTACATATGCGAGGACTATGGCAACCTGGCACTTGCACATCATTTTTCAGGCTAACAGCAGGGTGACCATACGCGCACTAGGGTCAGTAATAGTGCTAATCATGAACCCCCTTGTGTTACACTCCATGTGATAATCATCACGCAGGTTATCAATGATTTTCTCTTCATATTTATTCCCAATGTGCTCAATGGGATTTAGCCCCTTCATGTGCATACTTGTGATACGGTGGATGAGCACTGCATCTATGGGGATGCGGTCCTGAATCCATAAGCAACCATCATGGACCAAAGTAAGCAGCTACTGCACAAATCTTTCAGTAATATTATAATGGCCAAAACGAGGCATCCACAACAAATTTAAGAGCTCGGATCCCACCAGTACACTTTCCCACGGCATAGGGATGACCTTCAGTACATCATCCTTCAACACCCTCTCCAGATACAGTTCCAGTACCAGCTCGAGGAAGGCCTCCAGGTTTCCAAGGTCATGATCATTTAATTTGACCATGTGGAGATTGCCAAAGGAATCTCAAATGATGGGGACCTCGCCCGGGATCAGAGGCATCTGCAGATAGGTGCACATCCCATTTAGATTCTTGGGCATGCACACCGAGGGCTTGCACGGCTGTACATAGGGTGGTGGCTAGCTTATGCGTTTAGCGATCTAGGCCTCCTCCTGAGTATATATAGGTCTCTTTAATGGGTTGTGCGATCGCGCCTATGGCACCGTTCGAGGGGATTTCACATTCCGAGGGGAAGTACATGGCTTCACTCCAGCCCACTTCGTGGGTTTCCCCGACCCTTTCTCCTGGACTTTTACTTTCCCCTTCTGCTTTCCCTTGCTGGGCATGGACATAATCTCCTTGACCTCAGGGGTGAGTTATGGTACTTCCTCAGATTATTTCTCCATTGAGGCCACAGTCTGGGATGACTTGGCGGGATTAGATGTAGTCATATTGGCACAAAAAATGAACTCAGGGTCGCTACTATCAGAGGGGGAAGCACGCTCAGACATGAAAAAGGCACAATAGTCACAGACTCTTGTAAAACACAAACTGCTCAAGATACACAGAACCCTCTTCTCAGTTATCCTTATGCTTTTATAGCCTTGGAGATCAACCAATAGTTGGGTGAAGCTTATCAGGAACTTACCATCAAGTAAACGGTAAAAAATCTTCAGAAATTGCTTCATTAATTTTCGACCGCCCGCTCCTTTCAATGGTAAAATTTTCTTTCTACCCTGTTTTACAATTCCAACGGCTAGTTTTCGCAGCTACATTTTACTATTGTGCTTCTAGTGCACTTCTTATGCTCTGAGCACACTCCTGCGCTCCCCGTGCACCTCCTACACTCTGATCCCACCCCTGCGCTCCCAGCATACCTCTCTGGGCCTCCAGACCTGTGACCGACCCCTACGCATACCATGGTTCTACCTGTGTTTTCTCCTCACCTGGCGCATATCCCACCCCATACAACTACTACGGCCATATAGTCATTTGATCCGTTAAGGTTTGAGCCGGTTTCCATTGACATAGCCTAGTACCATATCACTATGGAGGATGGCTAACCAGACCGTTCCCCTTTCAGTCATTTCATATACCATATAGGGACCTAACCAGTGCTGAAAAAATTTCCCTGGGTGTTTCGAAAACTGGCTATTGTATAGCAGGACCAATTCTCCCTCCATGAATGTCTTTTTCTGGATGTGTCTATCATGCCATGCCTTATCTCGGGCCTTCTAGACTTGCTGATAGAAGTTAAAAATAAAAATATCTTCCTCCAAGGCTACAAGTTGTGCTAACCATTCCTTCATGATATCAGGCTCCGCCATATTGGTAAATGTTGTGATGCACAGGCTAGGAAAAATATACTCCATGGGCATAATGGCCTCCTTGCCATAGACCATTCTAAACAGTGTCTTCCCAGTCAACTTCTTGTAGGTGGTTCGATAGGCCCAAAGAACTGACGGGATGCACACATCCCAGTCGCTGCAATCAGAATTACATACCTTGGTCAGTGCCTGCTCCAAGATCTTATTAAATGATTATACAGGGTGATTTTTGTGTGGTGTATCCATAATTCTTCATTCAAGGCCTATATTGTTTCATTGCGAAAGTGCATACCTCTATCGCTCATTAAGATCTTTGAACAACCAAACTTGGTCAGAATATGCTCAAAAATTAAGTGCGCAATCGTATCTACAGTGAAAACCTTCATACCTTGTGCTTCAACCCATCTGGTTACATAATCCATTATAGTGATGATGTAGCAGGCACCTGTCTTCTTTCTTGGTGGGTTGATGGGCCCAACGAAGTTGATGGCCCATTTGTGAAATGCTTGCAAGGCCATTTGCAGATGAAATTTTTCCATAGGTGCTGTAATCAATGCGTATCCTTGACTAAACTTCCTGTAGTAGTCGGTGTGTCTGAGGATAGAGTGCAGTTGTTTCTCAGTTGTAATTACTTCCAGGTTTATGATAACTACTACTTTGGCGAGATCAACCATCAATCCTTGTTGATAAACTATGTGACCGGCCAAGATTTTGAAGGGCATGCAAAATATGCACTTCTTGATATTCAGGGAAATCTGGTGCTTTCTACAGATGTCCAACATCATACACAGGTTTGAGACGTGCTTCTTTACCAACCTAAAGATGGTCCAATCATCAAAATATACCTCCAAGAACTTGTGGTAGGGGCATTCTTGAGCCCAAACGACATCACAATATACTGAAAATATCCACATTCAGTGGTGAAGGTATTTTTTCTCCAATCTTCAGGTGCGATCCTCATCTGATGGTAGCCTGAGAACCCGTCTGTGAACGAGTATGCTTCTTGCACCCCCACACTATCAAGGATTTCGTCTGAGAATGGCATAGGAAAGGGATCATGTGCGCAAGCATCATTAAATTTACCCAGGTCAACATAGATCCATATCTCTCCCTTAGTATTTTTCTCCTGAACCACCATAGGACTTACCCAATCTGACTGTTTGATTGGTTCGATTATATCTGCGGCGAGCATTTTGTCGATTTATTCCTTTACTTTTTGTTTGTACTTGGGGTTGAACTGATAAGGGCGTTTCTTCACAAAGTGCACATCTAGTTTTAAAGTGATGCGCATGACCCCTAAGTCCCATATAATTCCTTTGAGTTCCAAAAATGTTGTCAGGAATAAGTCCTGGTATTTAGTGAGGAGTTCTACAACGTTTCCCACAGTATCATCATCCCAGTAGTCCACAATTTGAGCTAACTTAGGCTACTCCTCCATTCCAGTTTTTACTTCTCACAGCTTCAGAGGCTTAGTGACATCGATGGTCTATAGTGGAGGTCCCGCAATTGCACACCCTCCCTTTGACTCTGGGACAAAGATGTTTCGTGGGTCTTCATCCCACTCCTCCATTGATAAATTGCGATATTTGACAATACCCTGCATCTACATTTCCCATGTTGGTGCCCCATGTGTTGTGCAAGGGAGTGATTCATCAAATACTAATGCATCTATATCCTGTAGATCTTCGTCGAGTGCCTCTATTCCTCCTATAAAATTGAATGTCCCTACAAACTCGTCCTTTAGGGTTTCGCAGTGATGGGTGCGCTGGTGTAATTCTCCATCTAAATACCATGCAATCGGGATTGGCCCTAAGGCATGAATGAACAAATGGACCCATTCCTCCGTAGTTATTTTGCACCATTTCTCCATCCATACGGACAAGTGCTCGCACGGGTCCCCTGGGCCAAAGAAATTTTTTATGTGTAGGTGAACCGACAGTTCAAACCATAGGACCATCATTCCACGACACTCCTCCCAATCCTGAAATGTCCCCTTATGAATGTCCCACCACCTCACAAGAGTTGCACACATGTCTATATTAAGGGCCCATAGCCTTCATTCCCTTGGTACTTCAACTTCAATGATCACAAAAATTCTCTAATACTACCAGAACCATAAAATTAGGGTAGTTATCCTACCTCTAAGGATATACAACATAATTTCTTTGTGATTCTAAGGCATCATAGTGCAGATACATCATGTAACCGATTTTTTCAATTTTCTATCTCCCCATTGGATTCAGAGAAGCATTCGTTGTCCTTCTCCCAGAAAAGCACACCATCTATTAGGATTGATCTAATCCTCATCCCAAGCGGTTAATTTGTAGATGTGATCCACATCCTCTTCTTCGTGCAATGGTTTTGTATATCGCTCTCCTTCGCAGGGTCTAGTGAGAATATCACCCTCGTGCCTTCATTCTCAAACACCATAGTTCTTTTCGTTACGTTGATAATGCCTCCCATGTCTATTTCATAATCTAATCCTAGGAGCATAGGATAGGGGTCTACATCTTCTAGAATTTGAATTACCTCAAAGTCAGCGCAGACCTTAACTCCGGCGATATCTACCATAATCTTTGAAAACCTTCCCAATCATATAATCTTCTATTGGCTGGCTAGGTGCAACTAGATAGTAGACAATTCCAACTTAGGCTCTCCCATCCGTTTCCAATTTTTCTTGGGCAGTACGTTCGCATATGATCTCAGGTCCAAAATAACCTGATCCATTTCATAGTCACCAATCTGCATTGTTAGCCACATTTCCCGACCAGTGTGTTTCTTATGCTTGTAAAGTTTGTGCACATCCTTAACTTCTAGGGAAGGCTTAGTTTTCTCTGTGCAGCTATCTATTAGGGCTTGCATATTTTCTACTACCTTCTGGTTGCGTAGAAGCTTCATACATGCATGTAGAAATGGTTTAACTTCGTCGTCTGTTCTTAGGTTTTTTGGAACTTTTGAAATAGGTGCCTCATCCTTAGTAAAGTATTTTCAAGTTGTGACAAAGGTTTCCTTTTCCTTCTGTAGGTCCAAGCTTTCCTATTTGACAGTTGCTTTTTGGATAAGAGGTTCAACTTCGTCTTTCTCCTTAGCTCCTCTAGTAGCCATGCCACTACGTGTTATGACATTAATACTTTTTCCTTCATCACGTGGTTCCTCTTTAACCCTTTGCACATTCTGCATAGGTGTCTACTATTTTTCTTGCATTTTTGCTATTAGAATTGGAAATTCTTCAATCACATGGTCCAGTTGTCAACAATATTGGCAAGATTGTCTCACAGGGTTTAGGTAGTCCCTTGCAAAGTGCCCTATTTCTCCATAGTTGTAACAGATCAATTTTCCTCTTCCCCAACCTATGCCTCCAGCTCTTCCCCTTCCCCTGCCCCTCGCTAGGGAACCTCCTCTACTTGAGGGAGACAATGGTGAAGAAGGATCAACCTGTACCCTGTATATGCTTCCTCGATCTATAATCAAGTCATTGGTTTGGAAATTATACTCGTCATGCCCCACAAAGGAGAAGAATCGACAAAATTGTTGCTTCAACTCTAGGATATAAGCACCAAGATGGGGACAGTGGTTAGTATCATGTAGCCTAGTAACACGACAATCAGCGCACCATAACGTCAGACCACTTGGCCCCGCATCTTCCTTAGGGCGCAATGGGTTGGGTCCCCCAACTTGCATGTAACTTGTCAGTAGAGGACATTGATCCTAGGTATGGCTAGAAAGACTACATCTTATGCACCATATATTGGGGCTAGCATGTTCCCCCCGCTCTTTTCACAGATTATGTATTTCTATGTGCATTACCTCCAACTGTCCTTGGATCTGCTACACCCCAAACTGCGCATCGTCTCTCGGCGCAACCTCTAGCTTCATAGCAATCTCCAAGGCCTTCTCTTTCATTGCAATTGACTGATGACCCATAGGTCCATGTAGGTGAGGCAATAACATAGCGATAAACCATTCCTTGTGCTGCATATCATCATACTCAAATTCCCCATCTCTAATAACCTTTTTTAACCACTAATCAACTTCCCATACTGATTTAGTGGGTCCCTATTTAAAGACGTTCAAGTCGACCACTATTTCAGAGTAGGACTTAGGCTTCCGAAACTATTGTTTTAAGGTTGTATTAATCTCTTAGATAGATGGATCTGCATGATGTCCTATGTACCCAATATACCAATCCAAGGCCCTTCCTTCAAAGGCGAGTGATAGTTGTGTTCTCTTTACAGCGTCGATATCCACATTCTCCACAGTCCATATTGATTCTACTACAAACCAAAATCGGTCCATATCTTTTTCTCCTACACCATTGAAGGTGCGTGGCCATATTGTCTTCTGGTGGTAGTAGAGGTGTGGATGAGTTCTTACCCTTATGCTGACTTGAAGGCGGTGTAGCTGGAGGACTATGCGCAAACAATTCTCTTAGTGGACTGTAGATGGATCTATCTCCTTCTTGATTAGTTCAGTAGTATTTACCACTTCGTGTTGTAATCTTGCTCAGATCAGAGGTCATTCACTCAGTGTGGCTACACAAAACGCCCTTTTCACACAATAATATTTTGATTAACAAAGCCAATGTTTTCAAGAACTTACCCCATAAATCCTTGAAGAACCTCTGCTCTACCTCAGAGTAGGACACAAACTGATCGAATGAAAATTTTTTCATGAATCCTCCCAGCACCTTATCTACCTAGTGATCTAATGTATGGGTGATTTTATTGTCTGTCCTTTCGAGCTGTTGAATCAATTTTGGTGTCCACTGCATAACCTTATCATCCTTACGGCACGTCTGGAATTTTACGAGCCTTTCCAACCACTCCTGAAGCTTGTGCACAAAGGTTACAAAGAAAATTTCATAGAATTCAGTGAATACGTACTTGTTCTTCCACTTCTCAGCCTTCAACTTTGTGTTGTGATTCTCTTTTACAACAAACTCTTGAATCTATTTTTGAAACTAGTCTTCAATTTCCACCCACTCAAGTCTCCAAGAACCTCATGGCATCACCCGATATCTCTCTCACAATTCTCCTTATTCTGGAAATAGAACCATTTTTTGGCTTGAGGGGTCCTGACCCAGGTTCAGAGGTTAAGGTTTGTCAAAAAACCCCTATACTATTGGCCATTTCGGCAATGACCTGCTTGTGCAGACCAAGGTCTCACCCGAAGCAGTATGGGAGGTGCTAGAACCAGGTTTTCGCACCCTGAGAGAGAGTAGGTAATTCGAGGAAGATCTGTGTTATAACTTACTGGATTCACATAGAGTGAGTCCATTCACATCCCTTTTAATAGTGTAATTAGCATATAACCATAACACAACTATTATATCTAATCAGTACAGTTGCATCCATGTGCGCATTACCAAATACCATTATATATTACTATAATCGTAGCCAATATCATATCACAATTATACTTATGTTAATTTCAAAACATAGATACATTCGTAGCTTAAATATGCATCACAAATGCACTTTCAACAATAAACATAACCAATCTAGATACACACATGTACTTTAACGATACTTTTCATTCATTAAAATTTAGATCCATTTACAACCAAGACACATCTTGCGCACATAGCCAGTAGGAGTCCTTACTCAAAACAACCCAAAAAATATCTAACAATTCGCACATAGCATCAATTTATCAACTTTATATATATTTATAACATCTTAGCATTTGCTATCCGATGGTCCGCAAACTGTGGTTTCCGGACCCTAGAGATACCCTTTAACCCATTACAAAACATTAGGGGCTTTGACCCACCCCAAAACCCCTACACAGAACCGAGTTTAAAAATATTATACCTAAAATGAAATGGACAAGTACATCCAATGGACCACGCTGCAGAAACAAAGGGATGAAGATGTACACGAACTGATGAATTGGTTCCATACCCTGCGCATAAAGTTGGGTATTAAAGATTCAAAGATATATTTGGTGCTCAAGTACCACAACTATTTGCACAGATAAATTCAGGAGGAAATGGAGCTCCTCAACATTACCTCGCTTGGCATGACATATCGCTATGCCGCCAAGATAGAGAAGAAATTTAAGCAGAAGAAGCGAGACTTTGGATCTGTGAATCTGAAGCTAGGGAAAGGCGCTCTTGTACCACATAATAAGGGGAAAATTCAAATAGGGGCGACTCAGAAAAACATCACAAATCCAAATAAGGACATGGTGAAGTGGTGTGAATTTCATAACAACCCCACTCACATCACAAACGAGGGTTGGGCCAAAAAGTCGTTGGTGGCCGAACTGAAGGCACCTAAATCAGATGCATGATCTAATCCTCAGTCGGAACTAGAGAAGGGCGATGAAAAATGGAAGAAAATCATTGATGCAGATCCCAGTGCCATTGTTTCCACCATTAATCTCCAGAGGGAGGATCCAAAGGATCCAGAGGAGGGGGAGTGCCTCTTCCATTCACTGATGTGGGTGAAGGGTTTTCCACTGTAATTCCTTGTCGATAGTAGAAACAAAAATAACCACATTTCAGTAGAGGTCATGAAGCAACTCAACCTATTGACCATGAAACACCCGCCACCATATAACATTGAGTGGCATCACCAAGGAAGATATCACCACGTCCGCCAGCAGTGTCTCCTTTTGTACAACATCAAGCCATTCACAGATGAAGTATAGTGTGATGTTGCTCCTCTTTATGTGTTTGATGTATTATTGTGCCAACCATACTTGTAGAAGCGGCATGTTGTGTATGATTCTAGGCTTTGTTCTATTGCTATTACTTTGGGAGATGAATTGTATAGGATATTGGAGGTAGTACTGCCTCCTGCCATCTCTTTGACTATTGAAAAACAACGCGGTAAGATTGTTTCCCAAACCAGGAAATTTATTTTCATTCTATTCACCCATAGGAGAATAATAAGATTATGGCCACAACCTCAAAATAGGTCTCCCCTTCATGGCAGCAACAGATGGACAAAGTCGTGGAGGAATACGAGGGCATTTTCTCCTCACCCACAGAAGTTCTTCTACACTATCACGTCAAGCACTCCATTGATCTGACCCGAGGCACGCCGCTACCTGATATTTCCATACCTCATGCGACCATAAAAATAGAATCCACACATTTACAATCTGAGGCTAATAAAGGAAACAAATTTATTGAACACATCTAGCACATCAGCTAGCAAGTCCACGACATCTTCCATTGTTTCTAAAAAATAAATAGGCCTTCGAGCCTCATTTTAACATAGTTCATAGGTCTGTAGATTCCACATCTCTTCTCAGAGATAAGCTATGAGCGCCCTAGATAGTTTATTTTTATTATTTATATAAGCATATTTCTGTTATTTGATATTAATGAAATGAACTATTATTTCCACTGCATCTTTGTATTTATGGTTATATGTGAATTCTATTATGTTCCTGCATGAATTCGGATCAAGTATAACATTAAAGGAGAACAAGGAATAAGGCCATATACACCATGGATAACTTGGGTTGACAAAGCCAAGGTTTCAGTCTTAATGTGAGATGGTCTTTATTGGAACAAGTATGCTAGGTTGATTCTGTTAGTGTCAGCCTTGTCATACTACCATTAGTGATCAAATCTACTCTTTTGCATTTGCATAGTAGGAGTCCCATACTATAAATTTTTATCACTCCATTAGGTCATAGATTAACTGATGGTTGGGCTCACATCATCAGATTTCCCTCATGAAATATATTTGTTGATTCTCCACTCTATGGTCTTCAGTCATGATTCCCTTTCACTCTAAAGTTCATGTTATTAGGTCATAGGGTTGGTCTCATTAGGTTCTAGGGTTCCACCATGGTCAAATTAATGATGAAAGTGTCAATAAAATCAACAAGGACATGAGGATGCCAAATAAACTCAAAGCACAATATCTAGAATATCAAATAAGTTTTTCTTTGAGATGGATGTAATTTTCACCTCAAAACATTTTTTGAGGTGAAAACAAGGTACTTTGTTTTTATTATCATTTCTTATGTAATTTTATGTCTCCATATGTAATAAGTTGAACTTCAGAAGCTGCTATCTCCAAAGAGTCAAAGGGGCTTCCCTCTGCCTGGTTTTCAAAGGTATTCTCCACATGATATTTACTAAAAAAATATGTTGTAAATATGGTCATCAGAAGGAGCTCGGAAAGATCTTTCCAATGGTATATTACACTCCCATAACTAACTTCTGGATTGCAAAATATGCCTAATTGAATAAAGGCTTTAAAGGCACAAATCTACCCCTTTTTCATCTGGCCCTTTAAACTAAATATTTTTTTCCTTTTTCCCTTTACCGCAAAGTTTTTTTTCATTAAGGACTCCCACAAGCAGCCGATGTGATGGCCCATCGCCGATGCGATGCCATCGCACCATCGCATCGCAAACATCCAGTTCCCCAGCACTTAAACCCTGCGTATTCTGTTTCACCGATGCGATAAGTCACATCATTGCATCGCATTATTTCCATATCGCATCCCCACAGTGTTTAAACCCGATTCATTGTTCCCCGCCGATGCAATTATTACATCGCATGTCGCATTCCCCCCCCCCCCCCCCGCCATATGTTATGACCGCTCCTTCGCAGATTTTCAATTGCGGTAGTCCCGGGTCCCACCAAAGGTGTTTCCGCTTCGTTCCAAAGGAAAAGGCTCTTTCCTATGTAAAAGCGCAAAATTAAAATTTATTTGTTTTGAACGAGTTTTCTTTAGCGCTCCCCTTTCTTCGGCAACCCTCCATTCCTATCGCATTGGCTATATCCCCGCTCCCTCCATCTCTTCAGACTATTATTTGTCAGCCTATTCTCCATCGGCCCACCCACCATTGGACCATTCCTCCATTGCTCCCTTATCCTTGGTCTATACACCACCACATCGTGCATTCCCACCAGTCCTTCACTTATTTCAATTAAAAAGGTTTTTCCTCACTAAAACGGCAAATTTGATTTTTATTAGTTTCAAAGGTATTTTCTTCGGAAAAATAGATTTTTCTTTAAGTAAAACGATTAGGACATTTAAAGGCTGTGAGATAATTATAAACACAGGGATCATTTTAGCATTGACCATAGAACGACAGAAACAATAAATGAGGGGGCAAGGTCTCCAGAGTTGTTTTCTTCCCATTTGTCGAATGTAACAGCAAATATTCCAGATGGTAAAAATGTATTGTTCCCTCTTTTCAGAGGCATACTATTAGTTTCTTTCCTATCTTCAGATTTCGGTTTTAGAGCAGGTGTAACAGCTCCTTTTTCTAAGGATTCGCCCCCTGAAATAGTCTCTATTTAATGTAATTTTTGAGTCATTTTTAAGGGTGAAAAATATCAGAATCACTGTGACGCACTGAGCTTCTTTGTACATCTTTGTAACCTGTTTGGCAGAAAATTAATAAAGACTTGCAACAATTTTTTATCGGATCCCTGTGGGATGGAATTTTAGCATTGTCTTTTCTTTTGTGATCATTTGTAAAATGTTATGTATGCCATTTATTCATTCCATTCATTTCTATTGAATGTTTTCAAGTTAGATAGGTAGAATCCACTTTTTACAGTGCTCTGCCTTGGGAAAAGCATTCAAAATTTTATGTTTTAAGTTGTTTGAGAAGGATCCATCTCATATGCCATGCTCAGCTCCTCACCAGTCTTAAATGCTTCATCATCATTAAAACAAAGTTGTCAAAATCCCTGCCTACCTCGCCCCATAGAATACTTTGTATTTCTGATTTAATTCCCCAGATTTAAACTGCCCAACTCCATCTGATGCAACAAAAAAAACCCAAAAAATCTATAAAAAACATTTTTGAGCTAATATACCTAGCCTAAAATCCTTTTACAGTCATAATTCATTGAAGATTTCCTATGGAGAGAGCCCTATCCCTGCCTTGTAGGGCTTGCTACAAGGTTAAGCATGGTTTATGGTTACCCTGTTTTGCCTTTCTTTCAGTCTGAGGTTAAATTAGCTGATAACATAGTGGCGACCATACTAGGGAAAAATCTAAATGAAAGACTGATCACCCTGGTAATATATTCCATATAAATTCTTGAACTCTGGATGATGAGTTTCAAAATTTGCTAGGCTGAAATAAAACATTGCAAAGTAGAAATTCGATCACGTTGGCTTCAAGGAAATACACAAGGGCCAATCCTGATCCAAATCCTCCCCCTGTATTTGAAAATCCTAACCTTATTCCTCGAATAATCAGAAAACAAGAAGTTTTAGTAAGCCCTAGACATATTTTCAGATCCCATTCCTGGCCCAATGAGTGGTTGTTCATTGAAGACCTCCCTTTTGATGAGAGTTTTATACTTTCTCTATTCAAAAAAAAATCTGAAACTACACTCAATGACACAGTTTTAGATCCAGAATTTCCTGTAGATATCGAAGTTCAAAGGGAAAATAGATCAATTGATAATTATATTTTAAATTCTTCTCAAACATCTATCGTTGCTACCCATATCCCCGAGCCTTCAGAATTATTAGAAACAACATCCGCTGCCTTCAATTCATCAATATTTCCATCAATTTCGGAAATCAATCCTCAGCTTCCAACTCCTCCATCAACTTCTCCCTTAAACTCTGGTAGTTCAAACGTTGTTGTAAATCCACCTCGAGTCATGGTTGCCCGATATGCACCCCTGGGTTTACCTCAGAATCTGAATGATATGCTCGTTGATTACCAAAGTAAAATACCTTTCTTTGATGCCACTCAAAGCATCACAACCCAGCAACATGCTGATAATATGAATGACTTCTTTGACCTTCATGAGGTAGAAGTCGAAAATGTGACTATGAGATTGTTTGTCCAAAGATTTGGAGGTGAAGTTTGAAAGTGGTTTCGCGCCTTACCAGCAACCTCTATCCACACTTTTCCAAAACTACATAGACAATTCTTAGACCGGTGGGAGATAAAGAAAAACCCACTAAAAATTTTACCTGAGTATGAAAATATTTAAAGGAATGTGGGTGAAAGTGTACAAGATTATTGTGTAAGGTTTAATGCAGTGTATAATGCTATTCCAGCCAATATCAAACCCCCCTGGGGTTATATTTTCTCAAATTTGCAGATGGTCTTGATTTTGATATGGCATATCAATTAAGAGAACGAGATCCTACCACACTTGAAGATATGAAGAAAATTGTTGTAAGTGTATAAGAAGATATGCTTTCCAAAAGAGCACAGACGAGAGCTAAAAAGAGAGTGACTATAAAAGAGGAAGCATCTCCTTCAGACAATAATATGGATACTTTGATCCAAACAGTGGAGAATATGGTTGACCGATTGACTATTGCAAATAGACCTGAATCACAAATCAGGAATCTGAATTTCAGAGGACAGTAGCAGCCCCAATTCTGAATCAAGCAGAGGGAACATAAAGCGCAAGACCAAACAACACAACAGCAGCAAATCAGAACCACTTTACAACAAAATTATGTTTAAGGGATGGAAACTAATGATGATGATGATTTGGTAGTTCAAGCTAATAATTTTTTCACTACTTATGGTATGCCCATTTTTCTGACAGAAGATGAAGAATATGCAGTGACTCCAGACACTCGAAGAGATGAAGATTTCATATTGGCCAATGATGTATCTTTAGAGGAAGAGTCTGATGATTATCAAAGAGGATATATGAATTCTTTGTTAACACAGCAGAAGAAATATTCTTTGAGGAGAAGAGATGTGCCAATTAATCCCATTCAGAAAAGGAAAGGGAAAAAACCTGCAATCGAAGAATGACTCTTCAAATACTCAGAGGAAATGGAAAGAACCCGCTGATCCATATTCCAGCAAAGCATCCTCGACAAATAACACAACAAATGAGAAGAATAACCAGCCAAGTATGGTAAAGGAGCAAGTGGAGAAGAAAGATCCTCTCGTCAAAGAGGTAGAAAAAGTTCCATCCTTTAATTTAGAAAATAAAATTTCTAAGCTGAAGATGTCCATTCCCTTAGATGAATTGGTGAACAACAACACTTACAAACATCAGGTATCTAGAATTTTGCAAATAGACTCTATGTCAGATATGGTAAATGTTGAAGATGATTATCCTAAACTCATTTTTGGTCCTACCATAGAAGGTCAATCTGAAGATAATGAAGTCTCTCCCTTTTACCTGAGTCTTAGATTGCATGAATATATTCTACAAAATGCTATGTTGGATTTCGGGGCCTCTCAAAATTTGATGCCTAAAGCCATTATGGAGAAGTTGGGTCTTGATATTACCCGCAAATACCATGATATGTATTCCTTTGACTCTGGTAGGGTCCATTGTATTGGTCTTATCAAAGATTTGGTAGTATCTTTAGATCAAATCCCAGCCAAGAATGTTTTGATGGATGTAGTTGTAGCAGATGTTCCACCATGGTTTGGAATGCTTTTGTCTAGGTCGTGGGGTGCAAAACTTAAGGGGACCATACACCTTGATTTCTCTTATGCTACCATCCCCATGTTCGATCAATTGAGAAATCTATACAAGGAAAAGAAAATGAAATATATGATCACTAGCAAAGAGAATCCAGTCAATCATCCAATTAATGTTTTCCATATAGATTTAGAATCATTTGTATTATATTTAGATAGTGGTTTGAATGATGAACATGTTTAGTTGGTAGAAGTAGCTGAGGTACCTGAAATTTCAGAGAATTTTAGGGAAGTCCTTAAACAGGAAAAAAAAAAGTAGCCAACCTTTCTGAAATTTCCACCTACCAGCAGAAAAAGGATAGTGAACAACAGAAAAATAAAGAAATCAACCAAGGTAAGGAAGAGAAAAAAACAAAATTGCAGCATCTGGAAGAAGAGGAAGAAGGCCTTTGGAGCATGGATTTTGACGGAGTTGTTGGTAAGGATGATGCTGGTATAGGAATTTGGATTCAGAGCCTTGTTTTCCATCCTGAAAGAGTTCCTAGTAATGTTAGAGTATGTGCTTACAAGTTGGATTTTGACTTCTCTAATAATGAAGCAGAGTATGAAGCTTTGATTGCAGGTCTGAAAATTTTGAAAAAGTTTAATGCAAAAAGGATTTCCATCTATGGAGATTCAAAGTTGATAATCAAACATGTAAAGCGAGAGTATTAAGAAAAGAATCCATGATTGAAAGCCTACATAAATGCGGTCCTAGACATCATGAGAATGTTTTCTGAATACACTTTGACGGCAGTACCCTGAATGCATAATCTAATTGCAGATTTTCTTGCCACTACTGGAATTAATTTGAAGATTCCAATGAACTCCAACAACATATTTTAAATTTATGTCAAACATCGGCCTGTTGTTCCAGATAATTTGAGATATTGGAAAGTGTTTTGGGATGACAATGAAATTAATGCTTTTTTTCAAAATGAAGAGAAATTCAAGGATACTTCCATAGATGGTGATACCGATGATCAAGAGATTGAAGCAAATCAGATTGATGTGTTGCAACTGAAATATAATGTTATTCCTAGAGGTCTCATACCTTTAGAGGAGCTTTTTGATCAAGATGATGTTGCAAGGAAGCCAAGTTTGGTGCCTATTGATAAAGGAGTTGAGGATGTAAATCTTGGAACAGCTGATAATTCTCAGTTTGTGAAGTTATCAAAAGCATTGTTTCCTAAGGTAAAGGCATAGTATGTTAAATTATTTTTTGAATTTTCTGATGTGTTTGCATGGGATTATTCAGATTTGAAGGTATACGACAAAAATATAATTCAGTATACTATTCCTATCAAGCCGGATTAGAAACCATGTAGACAAAAGTTGAGAAAGGTCAACCCAAAGCTGCTTCCATCCGTTGAAAAGGAGGTAAAAAGATTGTATAAAGCTGGTACCATTGTTCCAATTAGATTTTCTGATTGGATTTCAAATTTATTCCCTGTATGAAAAAAGACAAGAGAAATAAGGTTGTGCATAGATTTCCAGAATCTCAATAAAGCATCCTTAAAGGATAACTATCCACTGCCGAATATGGATCATATTATGTAAAGAGTAGTTGGAGCATCACGAATGTCACTACTCGATGGATACTCAAGCTATAATCGGATCTTGGTGCATGAAAAAGACCAAGACAAAACTTCTTTTACGACAGCTTGGGGAACTTTCTAGAATGCCAAAATGCCATCTGGATTGAAGAATGCTGGAGCCACTTTCGAGCGAGAAATGGACATCACTTTTGCCAATGAGAAAGATGTTTTTCTAGTTTTTTATTTAGATGATCTGATAGTGTTTTCTGGTTTTTATGATGAACACTTGCACCACTTGAGGATTGTATTTTAGAGATGCAGAAAGTTTGGGATTTCTCTCAATATGAAGAAGTGTCTGTTTGGTATGGATGAGGGCAAGCTGCTGGGGTATATCATTTACAAAAATGGCATCCACATTTATCCTTCAAGAGTGGAGGCAATTCAACACATAGTCTTCCCAAGCAACAAAAAGGAGATTCAGGCATTCAATGGTAAGATGAAATTATTACGCAAATTTATACCCAATTTGGCTAAACATTTAAGAGAAATGAATAATATGTTGAAAAAGGACAGCACTATCAAATGGAGCGAGGATGCTATCAAGTCATTTAATCTGGTAAAGTTTTCTTTTTCCAATGCCCCAGTCTTGATTAGTCCTGATTACACTCAATATTTCATTATATTTTCATTTGCATCAGAGCATACCATGGCTACGATATTGATGCAAAAGAAAGATCAGATTGAACAGCCCATTGCCTTTTTCAGTAGGACCATTTGAGATGCTTCCTTGTGGTATAGTATTATTGAAAAACAAGCATTGGCTCTTATAAAAGCATTGAAGGATTTTAGAGTGTACATTCTGCATTCACATATCATAGCATATGTTCCTAATGGAGCAGTAAAATATGTCCTGATGCAAACTGATCCAGAGGGAAGAAGAGGTAAGTGGATAACAACGATGTTGGAATATGATTTGGAGATTAAAACCACAAATTTAATCAAGGGACAAGGCTTGAAAAAAATAATGGCACAATCAAACCTGCTTTCCCTGGACATAAATATCATAGAAGAAATGTTGGAGGACAAGGATGATGGTTCGCTGGTTCTAGTTTCAAAAAAAATTCTCCAATCACTATGGTATTCAGACTTAGTTTATGTCCTTCAGCATATTTTGCCTCCTCTAGGGATGTCTAGAAGTAAAGGTATATCACTAGAAATAAAGTCTGCTAGATTCTTTATTTTGAACAGTGCTCTTTATTGGAAAGATTTGAGAGGTATTCTACTTAATTATTTGGTTGAAGATGAGGCTCACTAGGTAATGCATGACTTTCATAAAGGTGATTGTGGTCGTCATTTTTTTTGGAAAACAACAGCTAACAAAGTGTTGAGAGCAGGATATTATTGGCCAACTTTATTTTCAGATTTGTATAAAATAGTGATGAGCTTCCATGAGTGTCAAAATTTTCAAGGAAAAAGGAAATTTCTTCCTCTTCCTTTGAAAATAGTTCAAGTAAATGCGCCTTTCTAGCAGTGGGGACTTTATTTCATAGGGTAAAACCATCCCACATCATTAGCGCAACATCGATGGATCCTGAAAGGTAAATATTATTTCACCAAATGGATAGAGGCCATTCCAGCAAGGCAGGCCACAGGTATGGTATTCATTCAATTTTTAGAATCAAATATCTTGTCTCGTTTTGGTTTCCCTCACAAAATTATAACAGACAATGCAACGGCATTTAAATCCAAGAGGATGGTCGATTTCTATAGTAAGTATAATATTATACTGGGCCATTCGACAACCTACTACCCACAGGGCAACGACTTAGCAGAATCATCAAATAAGACTCTAGTGAATATAATAAAGAAAATGTTGGAAGTTAACAAGAGGAATTGGCATCGAAAACTGGTCAACACATTATGGGTCGACAGAGTTAGCAGCAAGAAATCCATAGGTATGTCACCATTTGAATTAGTTTATGGAACTGATTCCGTTTTCCTACATCGCTTACAGTTCCGGTCATGAGACTATTACAAAAGGCTGGCAGTGAAGAGGATGATAATCAACGAAGTATCAATCAAATGATCCACCTTCAGCAAACAAGGGAGGAAGTTTCACAGAACACTATTCAGTTGCAGGAAAAAATAAAGAAGATCTATGATCAGAAAACCAAAGCAGAGAAATTTTAGTTAGAAGATGTGGTGTTGAGATGGGATACACGAAATGAGGACAAAGGGAATCATGGTAAGTTCGATAAGCTGTGGAATGGGCCTTATAAAATTTCAGCATACAGGGGAAAAACACCTTTCTGCTCACAGAGATGGACGGCCAAGATTTCCCAGGAGGGCCGATGAATGGTAAGCTTTTGAAGCACGACTACTTTTGAGATGATTATTTGAAATTATGTTACAATCATTGTACATACCATGTTCAGTGTTGGTGATATTTCAAGTGCACAGTCATTGAAGCTTGGGGCCCGAAGTGAAGGCTATAAAACTTGAATGATATGTGTATGGTTTGCTGGTTTGATTTTGTTCAGTCATGGTTTGATTCAGAGTCAGTCTGCATTGTGTCAGTTTTTAGTCTTTGAAGTATCTTGACCGTATTGCCCAATGGATAAGGCTACTAGGTCTATGGTGTTCTTGGCACCTCCAAGGAGCTACCATCCCCATTGGAGCCAATGTTAGTGTCAGTCTTGTCATACTTCCATTAGTGATCAAATCTGCTCCTTTTCATCTGCATAGTAGGAGTCCCATACTATAAATTTTTATCACTCCATTAGGTCATGGATTCACTCATGGTTGGGCTCACTTAATCGAATTTCCCTCATGAAATATATTTGCTAATTCTCCTCTCTATGGTATTCAGTCATGATTCCCTTTCACTCTGCAGTTCATGTTATTAGGTCATAGGGTTGGTCTCATTAGGTTCTAGGGTTCCACCATGGTCAAATTAATGATGAAAGTGTCAATAAAATCAGCAAGGACATGAGGATGCCAAATAAACTCAAAGCACAGTATCTGGAAAATCAAAGAATTTGTTCTTTTAGCTGGATATAATTTTCACCTCAAAACATGTTTTGAGGTGAAAACAGGAAACTTTGTTTTTATTATCATTTTTTATGTAATTTTATGTCTCCATATGTAATAATTTGAACTTTAGAAGCTGCTATCTCCAAAGAGTCAAAGGGGATTCCCTCTGCCTGGTTTTCAAATGTGTTCTTCACATGATCTTTACTGCAAAACACGTTGTATATATTTTCATCGAAAGGATCTCGGAAAGATATTTCCAATGGTATATTACACTCCCAAAACTAGCTTCTAGATTGCAAAATATGCCTAAGTGAATAAAGGCTTCAAAAGCATAACTCTACCCCTTTTTCATTTGGCCCTTTGAACTTAATAATTTTTTCCTTTTTCCCTTTACTGCAAGGTTTTTTTTCATTGAGGACTCCCACAAGCCGCCGATGCGTTGGCCCATCACCGATGCAATGCCATCACACCATCGCATCGTAAACATCTCGTTCCGCAGCACTTAAACCCTGCGCATTCGGTTTCGTTGATGCGATAAGTCACATCATCGCATCGCATTATCGCCATATCGTATCCCCGTAGTGTTTAAACCCTGCTTTATCATTCCCCATCGATGTGATGATCATAATCACATGTCGCATTTCCCCCCCCCCACCATATGTTATGACTGCTCCTATGCCGATTTGCGATTGCGATAGTCCCGGGTCCCACCAATGGTCTTTCTGCTCCGTTCCAAAGAAAAAGGATATTTCTTGTGTAAAAGTGAAAAATTCAAATTTATTTTTTTTGAAAGAGTTTTCTTCAGTGCTCCCCTTTCTTCAGCAACCCTCCATTCCTATCGCATTGGCTATATCCCTGCTCCCTCCATCGCTTCGGACTATTCTCCGTCGGCCTGCTCCATCGGCCCACCCACCATTAGACCATTCCTCCATCGCTCCCTTATCCTTGTTATATACACCATCGCATCATGCATTCCCACCAGTCCTTCACTTGTTTCAATTAAAAATGTTTTTCTTCATTAAAACGACAAATTCGATTTTTATTGTTTTCAAAGGAATTTTCTTCAGCAAAAGGGATTTTTCTTTAAGTAAAAGGAAAATGACATTTAAAGGCTGTGAGCTAATTATAAACACAGGGATCATTTCAGCATTGACCACAGAACGACAGCAATGATAAATGAGGGGGAAAGGTCTCCAGAGTTGTTTTCTTTCCATTTGTCAAATGTAACAACAAATCTTCAAGATTGTCAAAATGTATTGTTCCCTCTTTCCAGAGGCATACTGTTAGTTTCTTTCCTATCTTCAGAGTTCGGTTTAAGAGAAGGTGTAACAGCTAATTTTTCTAAGGATTAGCCCCCTGAAAGCTTCTTTATTTAATGTAATTTCTGAGTCGTTTGTAAGGGTGGAAAAAGATCGGAATCACTGGGATGCACTGAGCTTCATTGTACATCTTTGTAACTTGTTTGGAAGGGAATTAATAAAGACTTGCAACAATTTTTTATGGGATCCCTGAGGTATGGAATTTTAGCACTGTATTTTCTTTTGTGATCATTTGTAAAATTTTATGTATGCAATTTATTCATTCCATTCATTTTTGTTGAATGTTTTCAAGTTATATAGGTAGAATCCACTTTTTATAGTGCTTTGCCTTGGGAAAATCATTCAAAATTTTATGTTTGCTGATGTTTGAGAAGGATCCATCTCATATGCCCTCCTCATCTCCTCACTGGTATTAAATGCTTCATCATCATTAAAAAAATTTTGTGAAAATCCATTCATACCTTGCCCCATAGAATACTCTGTATTTCTGATTTAATTCCCCAGATTTAAACTGCCCGGCTCCATCTGATCCAACAACAAAAACCCATAAAATATATAAAAAACATTTTCAAGCTACTATACCTATCCTAAAATCATTTTGCAATCATACTTCATTGAATATTTCTTACGGAGAGAGCCCTCTCCCTACCTTGTAGGGCTAGCTACAAGGTTAATCGTGGTTTGTGGTTACCCTTCTTTGCCTTTATTTTAGTCTGAGATCAAATTATGTGATAATAGATTCAATCTAATCCATATTTTATAGCGATAGTGATTCCCTACTGGGGGTGAGCACATAGTTTTAAATAAGGCATCAGGGGTCGATCTCACCACCCCGTCAATGTGATGTCCATTTTTGAGGAGGAGGGTATGACTTCCCCTCAACATGCATTTGCATGTAAACTCACAAATGACTATTAATAACCTTGGAGGATGGATGGGGGTGGATTTTTTCTTGGTGACTTGAGCAAGTGTTCGAGGTCGTTGTGAGGATTGAAAGGTCCCAACCTCCTCTCGTTGTTTCTATCACTTGTCTCTTGTCTTGGAAGGGATTTTTAATTTGTGAGGATTGGCTTTAATATTGCAAGGCATGGGCCTTGAAATAAACTAGTGAAGTGGAGCTTGGAGGGGAAAATTTGCTAGTGTGATGGGAATTTGTAGTTGGCTTTGTGGTTAGATTGTGGTCATCAATGCAAGCTAGCCATTTCCATATGAGGCTCGATCGCTTGGGTTATTTTTCTCCCAAACTTGCTTTTCTTAGTTATATTTCCTTTCAGTCTTGTAATTACTCTTCCTATCATTTTTCACAATAATTATGTTGGGATAGGATTTGTGGTAGTTCTAGTCAAAATGTTATCATGGGTCTGGTCTATATTTGTATGAAAATTTAGTAGGGAGTCTTGACCAATACATGGGATTTTTCATGTTGAGTTTTTCAAATTGGGACAATGACGTACCATCTTCTTGGTTTAATGTAATATGGTGTAAATGTATAAATCCTACTATCTAGACTTGGTGGTTTCTCTATGTCCATTTAAACCTTCAAGTCTTAGTGGGTTCCAAAGTGATGGTATTCCTTTTCCTTCGAGCCTTTAACTGCAATTTTCTCTCCAATGGTTCTATATGGTTCATATTTTATGGTGGTGGATTTTTTTTTTATTAACCTACATTATGTTAGTATTTTTCCTAATATTTTTTCTTTTTAGGTGTTTTGAAATATGTCCTTGAGTGCTCTTTAGTGGTGGGAACCCCATAAACTCGCAATTTCTCCTATGCAATGCATGTGATGGACAGGGGGTGGAGGTTCCAACAGCCTGCAATGTCTGAGAGGGCTCAACTCTTTGCAATGTACTTAGAGACTACATATTTTAATGTAGTACCACCTCAGACCCAACAAATAATTAGGAAATTAGAAGCTTAGGTTGTTGTAGAGATGAAATCCTACTATGAATATGAGATTATGGAAGAGGTATCTTACTAGGTTCCATACCTTTGCAACACAAGGGGATGAAAAAAGGAATACCTAAATCATGTTTCTCTTCACTAGAAGATGAAGACTCCTCTTGGTTTGGTGTCAAACGACAAACAAGTGGAAGTGTACAATGCATTTGCCTCCCTTGAGTAATTCAAAATAATGTTGAGGAACCAAAATTTCACCTTGGACAGGTTTGATGCAACGCTAGCCCATGTGGAATGACACCTTCATTGTGACTCAAATACCACTACTCCTAAAGGATCGAGTGTTAGGTACCCTACTCCCATTTCTTCTTCTAACTCTAAATGGTCACTATGATTACTATTAAATTTGGTCTTCTATTATGTTTTGTAAGTATTATAATTTATCTAATATGTTTGGGGTTTTTTTTGTATTTTCCAAATAGTTTAAAATCTTTCTCAATGTATCCTCTTGAATTCCTTGGAGATCGTAAATGTCATCATAGTGAACCAGATGTAATAGTTCTATATTTTGAATATTTTTTTATAATATAGAGGCCTTTAATTTACAAAAAAATACTATCCCCTGCATCATTTTTTGATCCATCCAAAATCCAAGTGTTATTGTGGTTTTAGTAAGCTTGAATTCATATAAAAACTTTATGGCTAGGAAAACATTTAAAATTTTAAATCAACACTTGTCTCTTCTATAGCCTCTTTTTAGGGATTTTCGGTTAATTCACTCACCTTATTTTCCGTTTGGATTTTCACTTAAAAGAAATTTCCCAACTATTATTGTCCCATTTCCTCCCATTTATTCTTCCCTATGCTCTCTTCATATCCTGGACCCTAACCCCTCCCTGCAAGAAATATTAAAGCATGTGAATGTTATCTTAGTAGAAATTATAATTCCTCTCTACTATTGCACACTCAATTATATTTATACCTACTCCAATCATTTATTTAGTCATTCCATGATGTGGATACTCTCAATATAGGTGAGGAAATAGTAAAGAAAGGGAACCCCCTCACACAAACGCCCAAACACATGTTGAATATTTAACAAGCCACTATTATGAGAACACACACGCTATCTAAGAGGAAGATGATAATGTAGATGAGGAGGCTGATGTTGAACGTTAATTCATTTCATATTCAAATGCAAAGGAAAATTTTGGCTAATGGATTCCTAACACATGGAATACCCGATCCATATATACTCAATACATGCAAATTTTATACTTATATTGGCAACTAAAAATTATATTGGGAATGGTTCTAGGTTATTTTTTTTGTAAGTCAGTAGTATTGTATTAAACAGAGAAAATTAAGTTACATATAGATACAAAAAGGCCTGAGAGATCCAAAAAAATATAGAGGTACCCAAGCAAGTTCAACTGCATATCCAAAGGAAGTCTAGACCAAAATTTAACACCTATAGTAGTAGGACCAAGAAAAATAGACACCCACCAGGCCAACCACGCAGGGATGCCTATGATAGGAAAGGAGCTAAAAAGATAGAGCTTGTCTGTAATATAATAAGGGTCGTTGATAGACTGTTTGAACACAATTATCAGAAAGTAAAATAACCAGATAGAGTAAACAAGCATTACGGAATCAAATTAGAAGCACCAGACTGTCCTGCAATGCTTGGGCTGGCCTCTTCAGCAACCTTCGGCTGCACTCGTGGCTTGAAGTGCCAAATTATGGTGGTATGAGAGTCATCGGCTAGGATCTCGATCGAGACATTGAGTACATGGCGCAGGTACAGGTCGAAGCGACAAACGAGACTGTCCAAGACCTTTTCTTGCATTTGAAGCTCTTCAGTGAGAGAATTCAGGGAGATCTTGAGTTTATCTAGCCTCAGAGTATTCTTGGCAGAAGCCATGGAAGTTGTAGCGAAAGCATCCTTGACGGCCACTCCATGAATGTGAAGGGATTTTGCAATCTTCGTTTTCATTTTCCAAGAAACAACCTGGGTTTGAAGGAATTGGGTGGCTCGAGTGGAGGGCGTACTAGGGTCGACCAGCCAGTCCACCTCCTCGCTGACAGTGTTATCATCCACCTCGGCTCTAGACCTATCAACCTCCTCCTGAAGCAGTTCAATTGTGTGTTTACCCTTCTTGGAGACTAAGGTCTCATAACAATCCTTGGCCCTCTTGAGGGCCCGTGAAGCTTTGACACTGCGGAGGTTATGATCCGCCATTGGCTGCAGATGAAAGAGAACAAAGAGCTTCTAGATATCAAAATATTCAAGCTTGGACCCAGAGCACAAACACCTTATATCTTGGAAGAAAATGAATAAGGGAAAGTAGGAAGATAAATATATAGAGTGATAGGCCATAAGGGGGGTTGATAATCCCATCGAATGCCATTTATTGCCATTATAGATGAAAACTTTTTGTCTAATCAAACCTATGATGCCAAAGTTGCGATCAAAGATCTGCTCCTTAAGGTTGATCCTTTCGCATGCTTGAAGGCTCCACGTCAACTGCCCCAAGGATCGGTTGATCCTGTAGTTGTCCTCTCGGGCGGTTGGTTGCCATTCCCAAAGCATACCACAGGAAATTTCCGGACGGCGCCACCTGAAGTAATTAATCTTACTGGAGATCCACATCTACTATTAATGAGTTATGCTCTGCAGGTTGTCCTCCGCATTCGAGCCGGCCATGATGTCCCTACTTGAGATGATGGAGCATTTATCCCGAAGCTCATCTTGCATTATGTTTTGCCAACACGTGTCATGGATTTCCAACGGGTGATCAACAACATAGTTGGCCAAACAATCAGCTAGCGCATTAGCTTTCTTGTGAACAGCCTGAAGAATTATGCTTCTTAGAGAGGTCAAGTGCTCCGCAATTAGTTCAGTTACTGCAGCCAGATTCGAGTGCTTCATGGCCTTTCTAGGCTTCGTGCCATTCTGGATTTTCCTTATGGCATTGATGGCTAGATGGGAATCACCCTCCACTATGGCCGAGCGTTTGCCAAGATGAATTAGGATATGGAGCCCTTGCTCCATAGTGGTGAATTTCGCTTCATTATTCGTAGCCTCACCCAATTCCCTACAGAAAATGTGAAGAATTTCTCCCTTCTCATCTCCTAGGACACCTCCTAGCCCTGTTGGACCAGGATTGCCCCTCGAGGCCCCATTAAAATTCAACTTGCAAAAGCCTGGGATAGGGGCTTGCCAGACCAATGGGGAAGGACTTGTCCGAAGGTGAATTTCCTAAGCACTGAGCCCCGCCAACCTAGAAATACCAAAAAAACTTAGAATGCAGACATCATTTGGAGATAGCAAGTCAGCCTGCTCAGTTTGGTAATAAGTAAGAACCGTTTCTTTCAAGCCCTGCATGATAATAGTCTTGATATCATGCAGCTGCCTAATTCCTTGTTTTTGAAATATGCGATTATTTCTCTCTTCCCAAACCGTCTAGACAATGAAACCGGGGCTCATCCTCCATAGAGTATTAACCATGTTGTTGTTTGAGTAGTTAGAGCGCCAATTGGTGATACTATCTTGAAGGAAAGGTTCTAGGTTATTATTATGAAACCCAACAAAATATATTTCTCTATATATATTACCTTAAAATATAGCTTAACAAGCTATAAAAATAGTTACCAATGTTGGCCAAGAAAATCATCAGTCTATACTTCCAAAAAAGTGAAAATGTTGAACATGTCCTAGCACCTTCCTAGGTGAACTTCCCTACTAGTTAATAGATTTTTTTCAAATAGATTTTTTTTTACTTCTAGGATAACATGTAGTTGGATAGATTTGTTTTTAGCTATAATTATTCTTTATCTTCCAACTTCTTGGATAATATCAAACTTATTTATGTAGAAAAATATTTTAAGACATTTGGAGTGATAATTTCAGCAAGAAACAACCCATAAGTATTCAGATTGACAATGAATGGGTGTATTATTTAGGGACTCCATGCGATCATCGATACAAATCACTCGTCGGTGTTAGATTACCAAAAATGAGATAATATTGAAAAGAAAATTATGTCTCTACTGTTGTTTTGGTTCTTGAAGTCTAAAACTAGTAGCCAAGAAACTGTAATGACATTTTTTTAATAGTAACACAATGTTTCCGTAACTTTACAAAAGAAAAAAAATGGGAAAAAAACCTTAAATTAATAATTTAAAATTATTTTATTAATGATAATAGATTATAAAATTTAACCATATCATATACATGATACATTTTAATTGATGAAAACAAATCCTCAATTATAGCTAGAATTTATTTGGTTAAATAAATTTTAATTAAATTATTTAGAGATTATTTAATTAGATAAAAGTCAAATTAATAATTTAAGGTTTTTTCTATGAATTGGGAATATTTATTATATTAAATCATATCAAAAATATTGTAAGAGATAGGCCTATTGTGCAAGTTGGACTATAGGAAAACTAGACCAGTCGAAAAGCATTATTTTTTTGTCCCATATAAAATGTCTAAACCAAATAAAAACTCTTATCAAATAAGAAAAACTGAAAAAAACAACCTATCTTAGTGGCCTCAGAGCATCCTCATTCAACATATTCAGAAAAAGTATGACTACATATTAAAATAACAAACATGATAGATAACATTTAGGCAATGGGCAAATCCTCCTATATTATATCTAGTGATATAGTTTCCTCCTCTAAATATGTGAATTCCAAATTGGCTATATTTTTTTGCTTGTGTTTATACCTTGTGATCCATTTCCCTAGGTTTTCTCATCAACAATCAGTAGAATTTCATGTTTCTCATCTAACCTTTCTATCGGGTATTTTATTATGTTTTTTTTTTAGGTGTCATTAGATTTTGATGGCTTTCATATATAATTTTGGTTGTGTCTTTTAGATTCATTTATTTGATACCTAAATACTAACCTGATCCTCCACTTCCACATATTATATGAATCTACAATCAGTTTTGAACACCTTCTAAACATCCTGAATTTCTGTTCTAATTGTTGTAGTGGTATTCCTAAAGTATGTCACTGAAAAATGTTCCATTTCCAAATAAGGTCATGAGGTACAAGAGATTATGTTGGTGCATAAACGACATATACCTCTAGAGCCACCACCTTGAGGCATGATTTACAAACCAACAAGAGAAAAAATTTAGAGTGTTGAATGAAGAGGATGGCCAAGCTATCCAACCAAAATGGATACCAACTATGAGAGAGACCAAATCCACTCCTAGACACCTAGTACATAAAGGCTACATATCAAGCACTACAAAGGAGGGAAAATAAATCCTCCTCATTGAAACATGAACAACAAACATAGATCCAAAATCCAAAAGGAGTGGAGAAGAGATAGTTTCCCATTCTACTAAAACTGAACCCAAAACTATGAAAAGAAGAAACTCGACCAATAAGACAAATACCCAACTAATGAGACCACAATTTCTAAGATGATGAGACCCATACTCTATGATAAAGACTTCAAATAGAAAACCATTATATGGATTGGATAATTATATTAGTTTTCATCCATCTCGATGCTTTAAGAGTGGAAAAAGTGGAAGAACCCACTCTTAGAACATTTTTTTACTATTGGGACTTAGTTTGGAAAATTCAAATATGAAACCTTCCAGGAGAATTTTGAGTCACCAAATAATGTTTTTAGGGGTAAAATTTTTCTTCTTTAGTGTGGAGCCTTTTTTCTATTATACACAGAGAAATTTCCAATGGCACAAGAATCATGCAAATTAGATTCCATATGCAAAAGTTATGCCACTTAGAAGTTGAAATTCCTATTTTCACCACCATAATTTGAGAGGATGTCATGTTATTCCCCATCACTCATGAAAAATGGGCTATCCACATGATTATAATGAATAAGACTCTAGAATAGCCTATATTGTAACCCAATTTAAGATTCTGGGTATTAAAACCTAACCAATAATAGGCTATTGAGCTATGTTATAACCGAACCACTAGGAGGAAAAGGGGTTCCATTATTTTGAGTGCATTTGTTTCATAGAAAAAAAATATCTAATATGGATAGGAGAGAGATAAAGAGAAAAGAGTGGTCTCACTTTCTAGTTGAGGTTTTCTCTCGAAAGGGTTTCCTAAGTCATATCTTCTGTCAACTATGTGTGTGATGTTTTATTTCACTGTTATCTATTTTGTACATGATTTTAATTCAAATTTGTATATTATTAATAGTAATCTACAAATATCTATAGCTAAAGAGAAATAAAACTATAATAGTTTATAATTTGGATTTTTAAGTATAATTTTAGTAGATTTGTTGTGATGAACCTTCGAGTGGAATATCTATAATAGTTTCTAGATCATATTTTTATCAAAGCATGTTTATTTGGGTATATTGTGGATATTTGTAGGGGATCTATCTCAACTAGGCAAAAATTCATAAAACCCTAATCGTGGTTGACAAATATGTGAATAACCCTCATGATCCCACAGAGGAGAGGTTTTCATAGCTAGAATAACAAGTTGTGGATATAAATAGTAATTGTAATTTCATCTCATCCTAGACAGTTTTTTTCTTTTTTTTTAAAAGAAAATTATGTTCTTTCACCTCTATATACATTCTATCTATTTATTACAAATTAAGTTATAAAATTCAACATCTATATATATGAGACATAATATTATATATTACCTAGCCAAAATTGAAGTCTTATTCAAAAACAAAAAATCATAATTTTACTCCTAACTTTCTTATAGCATTCCCTGTAACCCATATTGTAATTTTCCAAAAACAAAAAAAAAAATCTACTTTTCAACCATGTAAGTTAATTAGCTTTCGAAATTCTATTTGAAAAGTTTTATTAGACCAATGTTTTTTTTTTTTTAACTTCATCCTATATGTTTATTCTCCAAGTTCTTTATATTCAACTATACGACATATGCAAATGTACGTTACTACCATAGCTCGGTATTCATTCCCACCTTACGTGCATATAATTAAAACATCCAGCTATTATGTTATCATGAGGAATTGCTTGATTGAGGCATGTGGTTTATTGTTATTTTGGAGACATTATAAGTCGTAAGAATTCACATATAATATGTTGTTGAAGTCCAAAATTGTCTTATTTTTTATATCCTCTTACCTTCATTTTGATCTTTTTAATGACAGTTTTGCTACATTTTCAAGTTGAAATATTACTTTAGATATCCTCATACATAATAATAAAAATCATTAACTCATGATTTATAGCCTATTTTTCTTTGTGAAATTTAATCAAAACATTTCAATAGCTACCAAAATGAACTCGCTATGTCACTTACCAAAGGTTCTAGAAATGCATCCATGGTTAGAAAGGTTCTAGAGAATTTGATCAAGAATAAAGGATATAGGTAGATATAAAATGTTTTACATATGGACATACACCTATTACAGTGATCTGGAAAATCACAAGGTTCTATGGTCAAACTAGAAGTCAACTCTGATTGTAATAATCCAACCTTATGCAAAATTTGAAGGAAGATCATGGCATCATTAAGAAAGTGTGGGATTGAATGAGAAAAGTTTGGAATAAAAAAATACGATATGTAAAATTGAGATCTTCTCATGATTTTCTCTTCTCGTAGCAAATCATGTGAATAATGATTCTCATTTTGATTTAATTACTTAGTTTTCCTGTATAAAATAGCTTCTCTGCTTATAACTCATAAAATGGTTATTCAATAGAGGATTATGAAAATCCTTGGTGCGAGGAAATGGAAATATTTAAGTTCTGTAATCATTTTTATATCAAATACTTATGCTTTTCATATAATTATTGTTTTCCTTTGGTGATTAAATGCATGGGTGAATAATTCGTTAATTGAAGTCCGTTCATGCTTACGCTCAACATGAGGCCCCCATACAGAGTTTTAAGTTAGTTGTTGGTTAATTTAGCTTTTGATTCATTTCATGAGTAGTCTCTTTTCCATTACAAATAGTTAGATTCTCTCTATTAGTACTCTGGTTTTCGTGATTTAACATTGATTGATTTGCAAAGGTCGAGTGCTCCCATATGCTAAAAAGATCAATAATATTTTAATAATATTTCAAGTTCTTTTCAATATATTAATATTTTCAATTTGGTTCAATAGAGAAAATTTTTAATTCTTTTCCAGTAGAATAAGTTTAAATGAAACTCAATAGTATCTAACTTTCAATTGATTTTTCCTTTAAGACTAGTGTGTTTTTTAAAAGAAATTTTTTGATGGAAATAACATGTGCCTAAGAATGGTATGAGTTAATCTAGTTACACTTTTCTTCAATAGAAATTACATTTCAGTTTCACCTTTAAATTAAAAATAGAACTCCTAGCATATATTGTGCACTTCCAATTCACGAGTACATGAACCTTGTTTGATAATTAATGAAGTAACTTAACCAACAATTAAATTACCCAAAATTTTGGCGTTGTTGCCGAGAAACTGTATATAGGAATTTTTTTTCGTTTGAATCTCATTTTAGATGAATTCATCATATAGATGCATAGTTAAAAATACATTAGAATAATTTATAATGCATGTATAGAAAACGCGATTCTAAGGGTACATTTACAAGTAGGGGTAGAGGACGTAATTCAATACCAACATCACCAACCATCTCCACTAAAACACGTAGTGACACACCATCCACTGACACTTGCATCCCACCCATAGCAGGTAGATATAAAATTCCTAAGGTACGCAAATATGAAATTCAGTCTAGGGATTCACCAACTTCTTCCACAAAATTTTTAGTTGAAGAACCTACATCCCCTACTAAAGGAGTTATATTTCTCTCTTGAAAAACTCTTACTACAGTAATTAGAGGTCCTCAGTGAGGAAGAGGAAGAATTTTTTACTAAGATAACATTATTAGAAGAACAAGAGGAAGAAATAAACAATCCTATTTTTTAACCTTATATTAGCTTCGAGGAATCTACAATGGAAGGATAAGGGGAAGGAGAAGTACACAATTTAGATGGTGAACTTAGGATTGGTGGGGAAAGAAGTAGGGGAGGAAATAGAGGAGGTGGTGGATAAGGTGGAAAAGGAGGAAGGGGAGAACACAAACCTTATACATTCACTTTCTTTGATGAAGATAGGACACCCACAATGAAAAATATCTCACCTTCTATTATTTCCAATTTTCATGGCTTAGTAAATGAGGATCCCAAGACTTTTTATTATTTATTTTGAAGTCTTATGTAGATCCTATTACTATTTATTTGTTACTAAAAAATTGAAGTTATTTCTAGCTTCTCTAAACTATGGAGACCTTAAATGATTTATGGGTCTAAGAACACACTGTATTAGAACATATGATGAAATGAAGAGAGTATTCCTAGAAAAATGCAAAGATTATTCTTTGCACCATAACCTTAAGGATGAAGTCTTTAAGATGATGAAAAAAGAGGATGAAACCCTTTAATACCTAGTGGAAATATTTACCTATAATATCAAAAGGGCTAAGATGCAAAATTTTGACAAGGATAAATTAAAAGCTATTTTTCTAAAATATATAAAATATGAGTGGATTGATATTAGGGAAAGGATATTTTTTGAGAGTGCAAGCTTCTATGATCAATAACATTTTTAATCATAAATATTCTGGGAAATCACATAAGAAATTTAGGAACCAACACATTTCGAACTACCAACTGTACTTCATCATCGGGATAATGAAGACTGGTTGATCTAACATCCATATTTATACCAGGAAGAGAGAAGCAACAGTCAAAACCCAAGAAAAATTAAAATTAAAAATGGTTAAAAATAAGTTTAAAAATATAAAAATATATAAAATAAACCAAAATTAAAATGGAGTTGTCTTTAGTGCGACTTCTTAGAGTTTCAGGTGCCAGAATCCGGTGAAAAAATTTGAGGTAAAATCTTGGTTTTTGTTATTTAAACTGGTTTTTTTGAATCTATATATGGATTCAGCACCCTCGAAAACCCCTAGGGCACTTAGATTGTGCAAATTTAGCAATCAAACTTCTCTTTTCAATAAATTTCTACTGGATTTTAGAGAAATTACACCGGAAAAAGGCACCGTAAAAGCCTTCAAAAAGTTGCACTATAGACTACTCGAATTAAAATTAGCTCAACCTTAAAATTGCAAAAGTTAAAAACGGTTAATAATAAAAATAAATATAAATATAAAAACCAAAAATAAAACTAACTCATCCTTAAAAACACGATTCAAAACTAAAAATAATATAAAATCAAAACCAAAAACTAAAATGACATAATTTTTAACCATAAATCAAGTTAAAAGTCAAAAATTAAAGTCAAAGTCAAAAAAATAAATAAATAAAATAATAGAATAAAAATAAAGGATTTAATAAATTAATTAATAAATACATTAATAAATAAAAATGAGAATAGAGTACAAATAAGAATAAAATAAAAATAACAATATATGACCTAATCAATAAATAAATTGATAAATAAATACATTAAAAATAAATAAAAATAAAATAAAAGTTAAAAGTAAAAATAAATTACTATTATTCTATTTAAATCAACATAAATTTATCCTAATGTTGACCATAAAATAATAGAATAAAAATAAAGGATTTAATAAATAAATTAATAAATACATTAATAAATAAAAACGAGAATTAAAATACAAATAAAAATAAAATAAAAATAACAATATAGGACCTAATCAATTGTTATTTTTATTTTATTCTTATTTGTACTTTAATTCTCATTTTTATTTATTAATGTATTAATTAATTAATTTATTAAATCCTTTATTTTTATTCTATTATTTTATTTATTTATTTTTTGACTTTGACTTTAATTTTTGACATTTAACTTGATTTATGGTTAAAACTTATGTCATTTTAGTTTTTGGTTTCGATTTTATACTATTTTTAGTTTTGACTCGTGTTTTTGAGAATGAGTTAGTTTTATTTTTGGTTTTTGTATTTACGTTATTTTTATTATTAACCATTTTTAACTTTTGCAATTTTAAGGTTGGGCTAATTTTAATTTTGGTTTATTTTATATATTTTTATATTTTTAAACTTATTTTTAACCGTTTTTAATTTTTAATTTTTCATGGGTTTTGACTGTTGCTTCTCTGTTCGTGGTTTAAATATATATGTCAGATCAGCTAGTCTTCATTATACTGATGATGAACTACAGTTAGTAGTTTGAAACACTTCGGTTCCTAAATTTCTTATGTGATTTCTCGGAAGACTTATGATAAAAAATGGGAAATGATATGTTTCCCAATTATCATTTGATGAAATGTGTGAATTCTGAAAGCATATTTCAAGAGATAAGGCTAGATATGGTAAGATGCTAAGAGATCCGGCCATGGAAGATTTAGTAAATCTGTGTCAGGAACAACAATTAGAGAATAATTAGAAAATTTTCTTCATAATTTCAAAATATATATCCTTGGAAATTTTAGGGAACAACTAGATAATATAAATATACAAAAGAAGAAAAAATTTGAGAATGTTGAATTATATTTTTATTGTCCTACATGTAGTGAAAATCATGGCTTAAGAGAATTTCCTATTGATAGTGTAGATATATATGACATATTTGTGAAAATCGTGATACAAAAGAATGTACTTTAATACCTGGGCTTAAGGTTGTCTTTCAAGATGAAGTTGGATTAAACTAGGTTGAATCACTTTGTTGTATTTCTAAAATACCATCGAAGTCTCAAAAAATAGGTATCGCATAAGGTCCTAATACTCAATATAAATCATATGCACAACCATAGATTAATTGGAATGCACATATTCCTTGGAAACCTTGGACACCTCAAAGTAAAAACCCATATTGGGCACAAGGGTGGAAAAATTATTACTGCATAAATCCCCAGTATCATCAATTCCAACAACCATATTCCCCATACCAACCTAAGCACTACCTTCCTCTACTAACTCAACCGACTCAACCACAATTTCAAACAAAACCATAAAATCAACCACTTCCATTACCACCCACTCCATTTCCTTATAAATATAATAAACTACCTACTCAATCACTTATAAATCCAAATAATAAAAATCAACAACCTATCTACAATTTCCAACATAGATCAGGTAGGGTTTTGTAAAATATATCAACACCAATTGTCATCCAATAATTTAAAGAGGACAAGGTTCTTGAAAAAGAAACACTTATTGACCAAGAAAATACTCCTCCAAAGGAATATGTTCCTATAGAATTATATGACAACCAAATAAAGCCAGCTTATAAAGTTCCTTTAGTAGAACAAACTTTTGTTTTCTTAACAAATCCCCCTTTCCCTTAAAGATTCAAAATCGATAAGGGAATAGAAGGGAAAATTGTTTTACCAAAATATGATATGTTAAGTGAATTGAAAAATATTTTCATAAAATTTCCTTTACTCGAAAAGAAAAAGAAAATAAAAAGAAAAGATGCAAAGAAAATTCAATTGGTAGGAAAGATTGGAGATATTATGATGGGGAGTACAATAGTCCAAAATTATCTAGATCCTAGTAGCCCTATTGTAAAAATCCACATTAATGGAATTGAAATCCAAAACACCTTGAATTAATTTGGAGAAACCAATAATATTATGAGACCACAAGTTATGGATCAATTAAAGCTTCCCAATATCCAATATACTCCATTGTTACTACAATTAGCAGATAAAACTATTATCTAACCATATGCTATATTGGAATATGTGTCTGTGTCTTTAGATTCATGGGAGTATCTTATTGATTTTATGACTTTAACTCCCAAGAATAATTTAGGAGGTCATCCATTGATCCTTGGTAGAGCTTGGCTAGCTAAAATTGATGCATTCATAAGTTTTAAATATGTTGATATGTATATTTTTTATGGTATCTCTACTAATAAACTGACATTATTACCTCTTGCAAATACAATAAATGAAATATAATGTGAATTTTGGATAGATGATGATAATGAAGACTTTGATGGCATTTAACCAGTATTTATTCTTTAAAAAATAGACGAGGAAGATCAATTCATAAATTTGATGAATAATAATGATTATTCTTCATATTTTGAATGATATCAAATTTTTAAAGAGCAATGTAATATTGGATATTTATCATCTCATCAAATGGATTTACATTCTATGGAAAATTTTGGCAACTCCTTAGTAGAAAGTTTTGCAAGGAAAGCATTAAACATTAACAATAACATACAAGAATTTCAAAAGAGAAAATTGATAAACATGATACAAAAAACATTCTTCTGTATATCCGTGGAATATACTGAATCTATGAAGGGAATTGATACTAACACATGTAAGCATGAAATTTACAATCAATAAAATTTCAATCCATTTAGACAACCTCAGAGTAGGATGAATCCCAATATGAGACAAATTGTTAAGGAGGGATTACAAAAGTTGTTTAATGTGAATTTCATTTATATGATATCATATAGCCAATTGGTTTCACCTTTTTTTATTGTTCCAAAGAAGAATGGAAAATGGAGAGTGTGCATCGATGATAGGGAATGGAATAAGGCTACTTTAAAAGATTATTTGCCATTAACCTTCATAGATCAAGTAATATATACCTTAGCAGGGAAGAAATATTTTTCATTTCTTAATGGTTCCAGTGGATATAACCAAATCCTATTAGCACTAGAAAATCAAGACAAAATAATATTTACATGTCCATGGGGTACATATTCTTATAAGATACTTCCTTTTAAGTTACGTAATTCACCCAGAACATTTCACAAAGAAGTATTAGGTATCTTTTCCAGTCTAATTCATGATTGTGTAGAAGTTTACATGGATGATTTTACTCTCTGTGGAAATAATTTTGAATAAGCCCTTGAAAAAATAGAAAAAGTTTTCATTAGGTGTAAGGAAACAAATATTTCATAATTCATAAGAAATGTTTTATTATTTTTATTGAGGGAATTGTTTTAGGCCACCATATTTCAGGTGATGGAATTACGATGCACACATGTAAGGTAGAAGTAATTTCTAAAATTTAAGTTCCTACTGTTGAGATTCAACAAAATGATGAGCTTAGTGAAAAGAGTCGCCTTCACTAAGTGGGCCCACAAGCTATTTTTGGCACAAGTCTATTTTTAGAATATGTCTATTTTTAGACATGGTGATCATATTTCAGAAGTTGCAGGATGCTATTTGTGGATGGTTGGTCAAGTTGGAAAAATAGATGAAATTCTATTTTTAGAATATTGGGCGAAGTCTGTTTATATATCGTCAATCGAAAAATAGACGCATGTCGATTATTATTAGCTCTTAATAATAACCAGACACTAAACAACAACTTATTCTCTTGGAGCACTTCAATTCAGTGCACAGATGTGGCACATCAGTGGACTGAGGGAATTACTTAATTCCCAAGGGTTTACTGGAGCTAATGCATGGAGGAATCAGTTAGAACTGAAGTGGAAACGTTATGATAGAGTTGGAAGAGTAGTTCATGGAGTTGTATTCAGTTTAACTCAGTTAGACTCATTTGAGCTAGCCGTATCTAGTCTAACTCAATGATACACTATTGAGAGTGGAGTGAATTAATTAGTTAATTAATTCACAAATAATAATTCATTAATCAACTGAACAATACATCAGTTCACTATAGTGCATGTCATTTCTAGTGGAGACCTAGTGGAGAGATAGGTGAAAGGGCAAGATGGACTATCCGTTGTGACTATTAGCGATGCATTAATTGCATCTATATACACACTTTGGAGTTTCCAATGATAATCACATAGTCAAGGAGAGTGGGATTGCATCGAATTGGTCTTTGTAATCAGCTTGGATTGCATAGTGGAGGCAGGCTAGCAGGAGGACAGAGATTGGTGCATGGATTTGCATATTTCTTCTATGTTAGTGTGTGATGATTGATTGTACTGAGAGCTTGATGTACTAAGCTTTTTATGAGGATTTTCATATGATTCCATGATACATAATATATATTTGGGGTTTTCAGCTTCAGGCTTTCCCGGTTAAAAACTGTGTTATATGAGATTGATTATTTTTGTTTATGCTTCACATGTGTGTGCAATTAATTTTTCCGCAAAAGATTAACAAGTGGAATTGAATCAGTATTTTGCATAAAGTTAAATAGTGTGAGATCGGGTGAATCAAGGACATATGCATGCTTAGTGCATATAATTTCTACACCTACTTGTCAAAGAGATGTTAGAATTTTTCTTGGTTTTAGAAGATATTATATAATATTCACAAAAAAAATCACAAAAAAGACCTCTCCACTTTTTAAAATTATTACAAAATATTGTGATTTTGTTTGGTATTCTGACTGTGAGAAAGAATTTGAATCATTGGAGCATAAAATCACTAAAGCACCAATCTCAGGAGGACCTAATTGGTCTCTCCTCTTTCATATTTCAATTGATGCCTCAGATACAAATTTAGTAGATGTGCTGGGAGAGAAACATCTAAATAGATATGTTATTTATTACATAAGTAAAATTTTGACTCCTACAGAGTTAAATCACACTGTAACATAAAAGGAGTTCTCAGTTGTTTTGCATGCCATTAATAAATTTCGACACTATGTAATTGGTTATGAAACTTTCATTCATATAGATCATTCTGTTATTAGATATTTAAATAATAGACCAACTACTAATGGCAGAATTATTAGATGGTTGTTTTCTCTATTGGAATTCAATATTACTATTCTGGACAGGCCAGGAAAAGAAAAGAAAAAAATTATTTCCTTTCTAGAATGAAAAATGATAAAAATAATACTCCTATAAAATATAATTTTCTTATGAATATATTTTTGTAGTGTCTACTAAAACTCCTTGGTTTGTAGACATTACTAACTACTTGGCTAGAAGAAATTTCCCCCACAATTATCAGCCAAAGAAAATAAGCATTTATCAAATGGAATGCACCTTACCCTCGGGTAGAAGGAGAATTTTATTGAATTGGACGTAACTTAATCATCCAAAAATGTGTTAGAGGAGATGAAGTACTAGATATATTGAAATCTTTCCATGATGAACTATGTGGAGGAAACTTTGTTCATAAAAGGAATTATTATAAAGCCCTTCTTTTGGGATATTATTGGCCTTATGGTTTTAAAGATGCCAAGGAATATGTCAAGAGATGTTATAGTTTCCAAAGAATGGGAAAGCCCATTCCATCGGATGAGGTGCCTCTACAACCTCAGGTACTTGTAGATAATTTTGAAAAATGGGCTATATATTTTTTTGGTTTAATCAGTCTTCCATCTAAGAAATAAAGGTATATACTTTTTTGTACATATTATGTTACAAAATGGGTATAAGCTAAATGTATTTCTTTTACTACTGAAAATTTTGTAATTACATTTATTCTTAGGGTAATTTTACTTGTTTTGGTGTCCCAAGGGAAATTGTGAGAGATAAAGGAACCGAATTCACATCCTAGTCAGTGCAGAAAATAATGGAGCAATACCAGATAAAACATCAGAAGTATACTCCATATCATTGTTGTCGAGATAAATCCCCTGTGGACATAGGTGATCTCTCTAGCCCTATAGTGGGTCTAGCAACACGAGAGTATTTATAACATGAGATTTCTTAACTAATGCTTACAACGAGGCCTGATGTTGGAGGCATACTTAGGTGGAAATATGATTCCTTCACCCAACTCAAAATAATTCCTTCTCTCTTGCACTTAGGCTTAGTCACGATACTAGCATGCAAAGGGATGAGAGTTCAGACGAGTCTAATAATGATCAACCCATATCTAAACTTAGGAGAATAAGGGATGTGAATTTATAGCAAGGAGACGGAGGTTGGGAGCCCATGAAAGGAGGAGGAATGCCAAATTTCTAAGGGATGACCCCCCATGGATGTGATCAAGGTTATTAAATGAGAGAGCTCAACCTTATCATCTGTGTTCGTCAACCAACTTGCCCTTGAGCTTCTAGAGGTCGAAGCTTCTCCTATATTTGAGGAAGCACTACCAGAAAGTGGATAAATGTGGTTTTCAAAGAAATTAGGGCATTGATAGTGCTGGGCCATAACTGGGAAAATGACATCAGTGCGGCCATGGCACCAAGAAGATCGTTGACCGAGGAAGCTAGGAATTTGACCAATTTTATTCAGTAATCTTTCAAGAGAGTCTTCTTTGGATCTTCAAGGGGATATGTTATCATATTTCTTGATGATGGAAACATTGCACAAGATTCGTCATGGGGTATTTCAGTATTAGGAATGGGAAAATGAGCATGGTCACAAATTATTGTGTAACGATCATCCACAAGCCAATGGGCAAGAAGAATCTACCAATCAAGTACTTGAATCAATTCTCACCAAGACTATACACTTGCATAGAAGGGATTGAGAAACAAGGATTCCAGAGGCACTTTGGGCATATCGTACCACATGGGGGAATACTACTGGGCATACTCCTTATGAGCTTCTGTATGGGAAGAAAGTCTTGCTTCCAATTGAATTCCAAGTGAAGAATTTCAAAACAATAGGAAAAAAAAATATTATCACAGTTGAATGAGTTGGATGAAATCTGGAAAGATGTTATCCAAATAACCAACAATGATCTAGGTGGATATTGGTGCCCACATGCCTATTCTGCCTAGGTCTCTAATCGGTTTCATCATTTTCCTTTTTTATATCAGCATTTACTATTTTTACAAAAAATTTAGGTTGTGAACTTCCGAAGTAGTTTTGACCCCTCAAAACAACATTTTTTTGAGGTCCGTAGCAGACCCATTGTCATAGGTAGGGGACTATGGAAAATCCTGTAGTACTTGTACAGATATTTTGAACAAGGTATCGTATGAGCGAAACAAGGATAATATTACCATGTTACGACCCCAGGAAGTTGGTTTCCCAACTAACCCCAATCCAGCCCAAAATCTCTTGGTGTTCCATCTCTTGGGACTAGGGTTTTGGTTGTTTATGGTTTTCCCTTGTTGTTAAACAATGAAAAGGCCCTTGAGCCACATTGTAACACATTTCAGAGGCATTTATCTGGCACATTTATTGTCAGAGATAAGCTAACATCACCTTAGCTAGTTTATTTCCATTCTGTATGTAGGAATATTTTAGTTCTTCTTTGGTATTAATGAAATGAAGTGTTATTTTTGTTGCATCTCTATATTTATGGTTATATTTCTATTATGTTGCATTCATGTTTAAGTTTGAATCAATGGTATCAGAGTGGTCTGTTATTCCTCTATTTTTCTTTTCATGTCCCTAATGAGGTTAGGGCATAAGGATTTAGGGGTCGAACATGTTGAACCTTTTCAAGAACAACCTTACAAACCCTGATGAACTCCCATGGAAAAAGAAAAGAAAGATGAGGGAGTAGTATATCCTTTCAAAATATTACTTGAACAATCCATTCATCGACAAAGGAATGCGATGATGGATACATTTTTCCAGATCCTTCAGTGAATGCCCACAGGTGACACATCTTCATCCGGCAACCACTCTGGAGGTGCCACTCCCTTCAAGGTACAATTCAAATTTTACATTCCCATATTTAAAGTACATATAGATGAAAAAACCATAGTTAGATTGTTAAATATGTTGGAAGGATATTTTTCAGTTCATGATTTTTCCAATAGGTAAAATTTTTCTTTTGGACTCCTCAAAACCAACCCCCATGTCAAGGACTCGTGGGAAACCTACTACGAATAGAGGGAGGAGAGAGAACCCTCACTTCTTTTAGATTCACCCACTTGGAATTCTTTCTAAGATACCATCAAGGAAAAATATTACCTTGTGTTGAGATATGAGTAAACGTACATGCAATGGACTACGTTGCAGCAATAAAGGGGTCAATATGTGCATGATTTGACAATTTGTTTCCATACCATGAACACAAATTTATGTATGAAAGATTCTAAGAAACATCTGGTGCTCAAGTACCACATTTTTTGCACAAATACATTAAGGAGGAAATGGAGTTCCTCGACATCTCCTCGCTTGGTGCAACATACCGATATGCTGCTAATATTGAGAATAAATTTAAACATAAGAAGTGAGACTTTGGATCTATGAATCCAAATCAAGGGAAATATGGCCCCAAATATATATAAAAAAAAAAGACAAAGACAAGGTGGGCGACCCAATAAAACCCTCTGAAATGACAAGAAAATAACAACACCACAAAGACAAGCAAGGACAAAGGAAAATGGTGTGAGTTCCATAAGAGCCCCACTCACAACAAAATTGAGTGTAAGGCCAAGACATCACTGGTGGCTGAGATGAAGGCTTATGAATGAGGTGCATGTTCAACCTCTGAGTTAGAAAATAACAAGGGGAATGACAGAGGGAAGCATATCGTTGACACGGATCTCAGTGCCACCATTTCCACCACCAAGTTCTAAAAGAATGGGCCTTAAGACCCAGAGGAGGGGGAGTGCCTCTTCCACTCAAATATGTGGTTGAAGAGTTCATAAATGTACTTCATTATGATTCTACCTCAGGGAAAGAATACTATTGTGGCTAAGGCCTTTAGATAGGGCTCCTCCACATGACAAAAATAGATGGACAAGGTCATGGAGGAGTATAGGGATATCTTCTCCCCACCCGTATGGGTACCTATATAGTGTCAACTCAAGCAATCCATAAACCTTACCTTGAGGATGCTACTACCCAATAGACCTACCTATCGATTCTCTATTGTCTAGAAAGTTGAAATCAAGAGGCATATTCAGGAGATGTTGTAGAAAGATAACATAATGCTAAGTTCATCACCATGTGGGAGACTGATCATGCTGGTACAAAATAAGGATGGGACCTCGAGACTTTGTATTGACTATTAGGCATTCAACAAGATCACTATTCAAAATAGGTATCCGATCCTGTGGATTGATGACCTTATGGACGAACTCAAGGGGGCCAAATTTTTTCAGCAAGATTCACTTGAAGTCTAGTTATTGCCAAGTACTAATTTTACCCTCTCATGTTTGGAAGATTCCCTTGAAATCCAAGGAGGGCCTTTTCAAATGGTTGGTCATGCCTTTCGGGTTGAAGAATGCCTCTACTACCTTCATGAGGTTGATGGATGATATCTTTCGACCCTTCACGAACTCATTCATGGTGATGTATTTAGATGAAATCCTTATCATCATCCAGAGTTAGGAAGAGAACCTCCACCATATTCGACAGGTCCTCCAAACATCCACCTTCAGATTTCTCTATGTTGTATTAATTACTTTAGCCCAATTTCAAATTTCAATTAGCAATATTTCCAATTATAATTACTCTTTCCATTCATCAACAATATTTAAAGGTATAACAATATATGTAATGACAAAAAAGACAATTGGTGAGCTCTGGTATTGTACTAAGAGTGTTGCAACTCCCAGAGGATAATAAAAGTTACTTATCAAAATGAGATTCATATAAAATTGGATGTGATAGTGTTATATGCATAGAAAATGAGCTCTACTTATGCCATCCTCATCTTAGTTCTACTATGAGGTGTTGGGAGTTACTGCTATTATAAGGGAGAAATTTTGTCACACTTCTAATTGCAACTCAATGCTGAATTTAAACCATGAAAACTACTCAATTTACAAGAAAATATGATATGTGAGACTCTACTCATTCATCTACTTAATGTCTACTTTTGCAATGAAAAATAATAGCACTTAATCTAATTAGAAGAAGGGAAATTGAACTAGAATGCATTCATTCTATAGAATACTCAATCGACTTGAAAAAAGGGACCTAATCTAATTTCACACAGACATTGTATCAATGATAAATTAGCTTCTATCTATTGCATGATATCTATTGTGCTACTGATATATTCTATGATTGACTAATCACACTCAATTTACTTTGTTTTTCAGCAAGAGAAGAAGGGTTTTGGGTGACCTAGGGGTGTCCTTGAACCAAGAATTCAAATCTAGGGGTACACCAAGGTTCACATAAAGTTCAGGTGAGGTGGGGAAGTGATTCTGGAGTGAGAGAGGTGGCTCCGAGTGCTGCTACAGGAAGTCTTGTATTGCTACAGGAAACACTCGGAGGGGGTTTTGAGGGTAAGAATGGTGGAATGAGGGTCAGGAAAGGTGAGGGAAAGGTGGATCTAGGTGGTTTAGGGATGACCAAATCCCTTGTCCAAGCTCAAAACCTTCGAAAGGCATGTCTTGCACCAATAAGACTGCTCTCAGTGGTTGTGAATATGGTCTCCAAAATAGGGTTGTGGGTAGCACAATGGAAGGAAACTAAAGCAAGGTTGAAGTCCAAAATGATAGTGTTGAAAAGGGGATCATTCTATGATGTTGTATCCAAATCTGCAACAAGTAAATTCACTCATGCATCGATCATTAACAAATTATCATGTGAAATAGAGGAAAAGATGAGTTGAATTTAACTTAAAGTACTCATTTGCCTAAATCATAAATCTAAAATAGTTTGGAAATAGTTTGGCCATGGGCTCCTGTAGGTGGGCATCCACTGTAACCTGTAAACCCCGCCCAAATAATAGGGAGTTTTATATTGTTTTTAATATTTTAAATTATATATGCGGGTTAGATATGAGTGGAGCCACAACTGTGTGTGTTTTTGATAGGGCAGAGTCATGTATGAAATTCAAAATATTTTATTTTAAGTAAAGGAAAAAGTATGAATGGAAATCACTGCATTTCCTTGAGAAATTTCCATTTCTCGAGGATCTGCAATAGTGGATTCCTCCTTATCATTGTCTAAGTGATCTAATTCATAAATTAATTTATGCCCACTTGTGAATGAATCCAAGATCATGGTTTTATCTCTTTCTTTTCCATTTGAGAGATACATACAAGATTTGGGAGATAATAGAGGATGAGGGATGATCCTAGACTTTGTGGGATGAAATGGAAATGTGTGGGGCTAAGCTGAGGCCAAAAGACTAGACTTGGTTTCAGATGCTTTTTTTTCCATGTTTTATTGGTTATGAATTGGGGAATTCTTCGATTTGTTTGGGTCCCGCCATCCTTGATTCCTTTCCTTGAAATAAGGGGGATGAGAGGTCCCTTCATAAGGAAATAATTCTAGATATAATGTGGTTGTTGACAAGAGCTATAAAAAAAGCTATTTTTTCGTAATCCAATGGTTGTGAAAAGGTCATTCCATTCTAATTGATGATGATCCTATAAGGAAACCATTTTCTAAGATTTATTTTGAAACAATTGTGTGCAAAGGTTATAATACATCTCCCAAGCTTGTTCATATCTATATTAATAAAATGACCTAGGGAATTTACCACAAAAGCTAAGATGTCCAGAATTAACAAATGAATGGGCATATTAAGAATTCTTACCCAAATTGGAGTAGTAAAAATCATCATGGATAAAGGGTTGAATTCATGAAACCGTGCCGAAAATGAGAGCACAAATAAGCCCCAAAACACATGGGCTTCACTCAATGAACCTTTGACATAATATGTGTGTTACTGACATACCAAACAATACCCTTAATTTGACTACATATTGGAAGATAACTCTAAAAGTCATTGTATTTAACACCTTACCATTATGAGCCTTATGTGCCTTCCAAATTAAAAATCCCCCATATTTCACTACATATTGTGGGTATCCATTTTTCATTAACATTTTTTATACCCCTTTATTTTATTTCATTAACTTCGAGCTCCATGTTTTACACAGAACATATAAAAATCCTTTACCCCCAATTATATTCTCAATATATTATCTCATTTTTTCCTCAATATATATCCCCCAATATGAACATATTTGGCATGGTATTGCTCCCCCAGTGAAGCCCCCATGCCCCAAAACAAGGGTCGTTGATTAATTTTTTTTTGAAGATCTTCTTGATTCTTGAAATAACCCATAAGGAATCCCTTCAAACATAATATATATTCATACTTGGGGACTAGGTTTTATGCACCCATTCCTGGAGCACAAAGGTTAATGGCTAGAGCATATTAAAATGATAAATTATGGCATTTTTCTCATAATATAAGCAAAAAATATCAGATTAGGGGTATTCAACCTATAGATCTGGAATATCTTCTTCTTGTTCTACAATGAAGGCAAACGTCGAGATATATTTTGAAGTCATTTGTCAGAGCCCTTTCTTTAGAGAATCATTAAGGGATCATGACTGAGAGGAAGAGGGCACACCATAGGTTTTTTCTCCTTCATTCAATATTAAGAGTAGGAGGATTAAGGCATCCTTTGATATACCATATTATTTGATCAGAGGCACATCCTAAAGGTGCCTACCCCCATGTAGTAGCCACTTTGAGATGAAAGGAATTCCTATTCTATCTTGAATTCTGGTTGCGAGTGTAGAGATAAAGTAGATGGATTTCACCTATAAATAAAGGGTACTCCTCGAGAGAGACCTTACAAAATCCAAAAATCTCAAGTGACCTGAATTGATGAAATCACCTTGGAGGAGGGAATAACCCTACTACAAAACAAATTCCCCATGGTTTAACATATCTTCAGTGATGGCACCAGAATGAGGGAACTTTAAATGAAGGTAAGAATCCTAAAATTGAAAATCCACCATAGATAGGGTGGTGAATGAAGGATTAAGGGGGTTTCATCACAAGATCTCTCCCAAAACCTATTTTTTGAGTAAAAACTTTAATAAAAATCAAAATTGAATTAAAAAAATTAGATAAAATTAAGTGAAACCTGGAACAAGACAAAAAGAGATATTTGGTTCCCTTAGGCAAAAGAGTCAATCATTAATGAATTTAACATGATTACACAAAAGGAATCATAAGGGATTACATGTACACCAATTATGAGGTCAGATGTCTTTATAAAGATGCTATGGGTCCACATAAATACTTTGGTCTAACAAGGATCATTTTCAACTAAAGAAATCATCAATATCAAATGTTCCCATTGCATAATCCAAAATTATTATTTTGTAAAACCATGAACAAGAAAACAAGATATATCCAGTTCCCTTAGGCAAAAGAGCCAACTATGAATCAATTTAAGATGATGATGCAGAAAAATCATAAGGGATTTATTCGTACACCAATTATGAGGTGGAGTTTATTTATAAAAATGTTATGGGTCCATGAAAATAATTAGATCTAGAAATAAAGGATTGTTTTCAACTAATGGAATTGTGAATATCAAATGTTTATATTACATATAAAAAAATTCTAATTTTTGTGAAAATAGTTGGAAGATATTTCAATAATAACAACACAAAATATTTGAAATATGTGTTTGAAATATAAAATCTCTGATTAAACTACAACCAAATAATATAATACTTATTTATAAATCATTACAATTCATCATCATCATCATCATCATCATCATCATTATTATTATTATTATTATTATTATTATTATTATTATTATTAAATTTTTCTTAACTAAATATATTTTATAAACTTACATTTCATTAATATATTTTATTCCAAATATAATTATGATTTGGGACGAGTTTTTTTGAAAATGTAAATAAACACTTTTCAAATAAAACACTAATAAATCCTATATCTAGGTAAAATTTAACTTTATCACACTTTAAAATATATATAGTAACATATTTACTTATGTGAAAATTGGCCCTTTTAGATTGTTATTATTACTGGAATATGGTTACATGGTATGGTAAATTTTATATTATCTCATTTAAATATGTTATTATAAATAATTTAACATATTTTCATAACAAAAAATATAACGAATTTAATTGTCACAAATAATTAAGCAAAAACCTACTCAATTTTGCAAGGTCTCTCTTTCTAAAAAGAGAAACATTCAAGATCTCATTATCATTAGTGAGTCTACTATTCTTTTACATGACCTCATCAATGACTCTCTTCCATTTGAAATCAAACTCCAAGAAATAATAAAAAACATCTACCATATGCTTGGAAACATTCACTCCAAATTATTTATTCATCTCCATAGGCCCAACAACTAGAAGGTAGACCTAATTTCTAATGAGCTGGTCTATTTAGCAAAAGGAAACCTTAAAAAAAATGAGATTCTAAGCCTAAACACAATTCCTTAAGGGTTCTTACAAACCAAGCTTTGTAAGTGTGAGGTTTTAGTTGGTATTTTCTGGAGGATCTACAAGCTAGAGTTTTTATAAAAATGTAATATAACACCAAATCCATGGTGTAGTTAGACTTGGGTGTAGTTAGGCTTGGGTGTAGTTAGAATTGTGTTTCTACTGTGTGGATCAACACAACATACTTGTAAAAGGTGTACAATTGTGACTCAAATATATCTTTTATGAATTATAAATACATTTTTAATTGAGATTAGGAAAAAAAAAAGAAACCTTAAAGTGGATGGGGTTCTAAGCTTGAGCCGAATTCCTTAAGTGTGCCTACAAACCATGTTCTGTAACTTTCAGTTTTTAGTTGGTCTTTTTTGAGGATCTATGAGCTAGAATTTTTAGATAGGTGTAACACCCTTACACCAACTTACACCAACTCTAGGGTGTTGATTTGGATCACAATTTAGTATTGGCTGTTAAGTATTGTGTTTCTTACTAATGTGTGTATCAATATGACATACTTGTAAAGGGTGTATAAATGTGCCCCCAACCTAGATTTTGTGAAATATAAATATATATTTTTAGTTTGGAATAGAAATAAAGAAATAAAGAAAGAAAATATAAATATAAAAAAATATAATATCTTATGTAAAATAGTAAATAAAGGTATACAACTCATAAATTTGAAAATAAGAGAAATTTGGTTCTCTATCTATTTCATTTCATACATAAATTAAAATGGAATGAATCCCTCCATATAAATATTTTTTCCTAAAAACTAAATATCCAAATAAATATTATGATTTTTCCTTTGACTCAAAACAAAAAAAAAATATAAATATAAAAAATACATTAGTATCCTCCATAAAATATTAAATAATGGTATACAAATCATAAATATCAAAATAAGATAAAAATATTTGACTATATTTTTCATTACGTACCTCATTGAAAATGAAATGAATCCCTCCATATAAATGAGCTTGTCCAAAAACTAAATATCTAAAAATTAAATATCGAGGAGTTGGCCTTGAACATAAATGTGTTTCTTTCTTCACTAAGATTTCACTACTAGCATATCTACTTTCACCATATCTTTAGTTCTTTTTTCCCCAATGTCACTCTAAATCAGGTGGTACATTGAGACCAAAAGGAATATGTCTCTATTCCTTTTCCATCAAACCTTTTTCGTTAAATGAAAATTTGACATCAAGAAGTGGTCTTTGGTCCTTCTTCACCAAGTTAAAATTGGCTGGAGACCCAATTTGCATGTCCAAATCTAGAATATTAGTCCCTTTCTCCTTCTCCACCATAAGAGATTTTTCTTCAATAGGCCCATTATAAATATTTAGATCAAATGTTGCTTCCTTGGAAATTTCATAGGTAGAATTTGAATTACTATTAAATAAATCTGGGGATGTTGATGGAAGAGAGCCTTTGATGCAGATACTGAAATTCCTATGAAGTTTTGGTTTTTTATTTAATCCATTGTCTTCTTTGAAAACAATACCTTTGGGAGAATACATGAAAGCATTTCTACACTTAAGCTCATTCTCATTGACATCAGAATCGATGAGAGATTGAACAGGAATACCACGAACTCCATGAGAACTAGTAGAAGCACTTTCTATGCCTCTTATATTCATCTCAACTTTATTTTATTTTCCCTTCAATTGTAGTGATATAGAACTTGGATAAATATTTCCTTCAAATGTTTGTATAGATGATTCAATCTGAGAGAAAAATTTTCTTTCCACTAGCATTGATTTTAGGATGGGCATCAATGCTTCTTGTGCTTAAAATGCAAATGTTCCTGCAAGAAATATAACTCATTTGATTGATATTTGGACCAGCTTCCCATAAAACCTTAAATTGACATTTACAGTCTTCCTCTCCATCAACCCAAAGATGATTAGATTGACAAATCTGTAAATATATATCTTGTCAGATTAAATAATTAAATAGAAGAACAATAAATCATTTTTACCTAATAAATTAAAAAATAAAAAGAATAAAATATACGTTGCTTTTATGAAACAAAATTTGATTGATAAAATAATTTAAAAAAACATAAAACTAATGATATAATCTATACATTTTACAAAATGGGAAACTTACCGTAGCTCAATTGAAATTGATAAAATAATGTTAAAAACATAAAACTAATTATATAAGCTAAACCAGTCACTTTGAATTACCTATTAATGGTCTTTAAGCTATAAGACCTTCATGCCTCCCAAAGGCCTACACACTAAATTTTAAGACATATTCCAAACCTTTTAAAAAACAAATATTCTTCATCCCCTATTTCCAAAAAGAAAATTAAACATAAAAATAAAATACAATATAATGTATAGTTATCCATAAGAAATATTAAAGAAAAATCAATTTAGAAAGTTCCAATAATTGCACTTAAAAATAATTTTAAATAAATATTTTAAAATAGTATTTAAGATATAGATTTTAAGAAAAAACATGTTATATACAGTGTTATATAAAATATTTGGAGGTTCATGGTTTAATCACGTGATTAACCCATGTGCATATGAAACAAAACATGTTAGCATCATGTGTATATGAAACACAACATGTTGCATCATGTGCCCGAATTTAAAAAATAAAAAATAAAAATATAAAAATTAATATGTTTTATACAATATATAATGGAAATAATAAAAATAATAATATCTCATATAAAATTGTATTTTAATTAGAGATTAAATTAATTTATAAAAAATTGTTAGCTCGAGGGGTAGTGTAACTAGCAAATGAAATGTTATGTACCAAGAAATTCCAGGTTCAAATCCCCGTACTTACCTTGGAAGGGGCATACATAGGCACCTAGGGTTTATGGTGTTAACACTAGGAATTGAGATACCTTGTGACTCAAATAAGAAACGGACCCAATTGATTATTCCTCAAATTAAAAAAAATAAAAGTACAATATATATTTTTACCTTATTTTGATCTGCATTGGCCAAACTCATAAACTAATTGAGCTGGTTTATGAATTGATTTATAGAGTTAAGGGGTTTTTTTCACTGGGTTTATGAATTGATTTATAGGGTTACGGGGTTTTTTCACTCGCTTTATGAATTGATTTATAGGGTTAAGGGTTTTTTTTGTTGGGTTATGTTCCTTTTCAGATGACTTGCACCGCTAACCTATGGCTTGAGCAGCAAGAACCCAAGCTGTGAAAATCACATGGGATCACACCCTCACACCCTTCTTGAGCCAAGCTAGCCTTTAGCATTTTGAACTAACGACCTTTACACAAATAAACACCTTAACGAAATACTCTATCATTATCTATTCACTATTTATTCTACAATTAGTGATCTGGTTAAGAGTATTATTTATCAAAGCAGAAAAATACAATATATAATGACAATAGGGTTAAGGGTTTTTTTAGTTGGGTTATGTGAATTTTCAGATGACTAGTAGGCCTAACTTATGGCTTGAGTAGCCACTACCCAAACTCTAAAAATCACAACGGATCACATTGGATCACACCCTGCTTGAGCCACACTAGCCCTTAACATGACTAGGGTTTTGCCTATAAAATTTCCTACAAATGATCTTTACACCAATAAACACATTAACTCTACAACTAATAATCTGGTTAAGAGTATTATTTATCAAAACAAAAAAATACAATATATAATGACAATAATTCTTTATAATTTTTAATACCCTAGTAATTACTATTCCATTTGTTATAATAAAAACTATTATACTCAATTTAGCTATAATAAAAAGAAATGAAGCCTACGTCTTTCACAACTACGTTGAAATATTTCAGATCTAAAAGAAAATGAAGCCTACCTCTTTCACAACTGCGTTGAAATATTTCAGATCTTTGCCATCGCTTGAGCATGAAGCGCTGATGACCATTTCCTCTTTCAGTATGCTACAGTTTTCATCTTGGAGTTGCTCTGCTGAGATTCGAAACTTCGACCTGACGGCTTCCGCGGTTTTAAACATCTCCAGCGGGAACACTTGATCCTGACTTCTAGGAAATCCCTTGTAATGAATACTGAGGGACTTCCCTTCTACGATGTGTATGAGCACATCGTACCAGGCATCATCCTCTGATTGAAACTCCACCATTGGAGTAGTCTTCCGCTTCATCCTTCTCACTTCCGTTGAACCTAGAACTCTGATGACCTTCTAACCCTTACAACTCTCTCCGCACATGAAATCAAACCCTTTTAAACTTTGTTAATAACCGGTGCTATTTTATCACACCCTGGGATGGTTCAGGGTTCATTGGATGAACAAATTAGATCAAATCTCGCAAGAAACATGTGATACTCTCTAAAATATTAATAATTTAATGTTTATTTACATTTATCACGGAATATATATATAGTTGGAATTAATGTGATTTATTTAATTTAAATTTCATGATTTAATGGTGTATAATTGTGGGAAAAATTAAAGTTATAATAACAATTTAGTGGTTCTGATTTTTAAGCGCTATTTTTTTATTGTTTTTGGTGGGTTTTTGGGAGAAATCAGTAAGAAATATTTGTGGTGAAATTTGTTTGTGGTGTTAAATTTTTTTTTAATATGGATTTAACACTCTAAAAAACTCATGGAAACTTTTATTGGGCAATGTTCACCCATCAAACTTGTGATTTCAATGAATCCCTCTTAAATTCTAAACAAATTAGATTAGAAAATAAACCAGAAATCTATTCAAAGAGACCACTTAAAAGAAATAAATGATCAAAACTTACACGATCTTCTAAACTATATTTGATGGAGTCTAGATATTAAATTAATAATTTAAAGCTTTGATTAATTATAATGAATAATAGTTAAGTTATTTAGGCATAAAATAGTCCATAAATGAGTGTTTTGTTAACCCATTCTACCAAATAGTGACCAACTTGGAATTGAATAGCTATAGTTTATTATTATCCAATTTTAAGGTCACCTAGAAGGGAGACACCAAATTGGTGTATGAGACCCCCTTGTTTGTGGTACAAGGGACCCACCTCGGCGCACCAATTTGACTGCTAAGTCTACTAAGGCATAAATAATCTACTCCCCTCTAGTTTTTAAACCTATGACTTGAAAGGTTGTGTAAACAAATTTTATTATGATATATATAATTAATAATAATAAATGGATTATCAAAATTTCCAAAGTTTTGATTTATTTTAATAAATAAATTTCATTCTAAATTGATAATTTATAATTGATTTATTTTTATATATACTTTTAAATTAACAATTTAAAATTTATTTAATTAATTATGTCGTAAGGCATTTGTATTTGAAAACAACTTCCCTAGTTGCTAATGTCTCCATATCTGAGTCATTGGATCAAATGTTAGAAGATTGAAATGTTTTAGGCCATTAGATACACAAGTACACAAGTAAATAGTTTTATATTGTTTTTTATAATGTTAGTTTTTTTTTCTTTTTAATAAGTTAAATTGATTTTAGGTGTATAATAGAAATGTTGTAATGTCATGTTTAACATTTTGACTATGTCAAATTACACAAAAATATAAAATAAAAGTAAATTAAATAAAAATATTGACATAATGTAATGAACATTTTAACTAGGTCAAAATACAATAAAAAACAAAAATAATAAAATATAAAAATAGCCCATGGTATTGACCTTATTTGAAAACAACTTCCCTAGCTGCCAATGTGTCCATGTCTTAGCCAATGGATCAAATGTTAAACGATTGAAATTATTTAGACCATTAGATCCACAAGTAAATATTTTTATATATTTTTTATAAAGACAGTTTTTTTTTTTGCTTTTTAATAAGTTAGATTGATTTTAGGTGTATAATAGAAATGTTGTAATGTCATGTTTAACATTTTGACTATGTCAAATTACACAAATACAAAAATAAAAATAAATTAAATAAAAATATTGACATAATGTAATGAACATTTTAATTAGGTCAAAATGCAATTAAAAACAAAAATAATAAAATAAAATAATAATAAACTACAAAAATAACCCATGGTATTGACCCATGGTATTCATGTGGAATATAGTTTATTTAATTATTTCAGAGGACATGATTTATCTTGAGAAATAACGATGAATGTTCATAATTCTAATTTCTTAAATAACACTAAATTTACCTTTAATTACTTAATTGTAATAGTTTCTAACTACATAACAGTTTCTAACTACATACATACTCTTTTTTTTTTGTTAATGAATATCATATTTCTTATATTAAAAAAACTATATACATATCTTTCATTACCTAATTGTAGCTAAAAAATATTACATGTTTTTTACTTTATAATCATAAACAAATTTCCTATTATATGATGTCAAACTTACTCAAGTTTTTATTCTGAAATTTTAAACAAAGTTTTTCACTACATAATTTCAGCTTTTATAATTTTTTTTTATTTTTCAATTCAAACAAAACTTACAAAAGAAAAAACCCACTTAGTCCTTACTAGATTATAGTTTTAGAAAATTGGCAAATAACCCTAAAGGGTTCTTTTACAAGTTTTATCATAACATTTCCCTTCATCCAATATATATTGTAGAGTCTTCTAAAGAGAGAGTGTATTCTAGTTTATAATCTGATCCACAATCAAAGAAAATGGCTAGGGATTTCACAAAGTATTAATTTGTAACCTGATCCAGAAGCAAAGAAAATGGCCAGGGATGTCACAAGTTATCATTCGCGCAATGATCTGTTGACGTTCTCAATTGAAATGGATCCTATTAAATGTATGGTGGCTAGAGACACTAAAAATTCAAAGTAGATATCCGTTATCACATCCATATTCTCTACAAAAAATCCAAATTTCCCATCTTATACAAATTTTTTTAACAATAACCGTTTAATTTACTCTCCAATTTTTCAAACCCCCACCCATGCTGGGGAGATCGGAGTGTAAAATCAAATGTTCGTGTGGTTTTTTTAACAGGTTCATAAACAAAATAGACAATGGGAAAGTCAATAGTGTGGTATAATAACTGATTTTTGAATCATTGTGACAAATAAAACATCACATTAGCTCACAAAATATATCGACTGTTATAAGAATGTGAGATGATAGAAATTTTTTGAATCATGATAACTAGGTGACAACCAAAAATAAGTTTTAGCCACAAGAAATAAAATCACAACAACTCACAGAATATATCCAAGGTTGCAATGAACCTCATACATAGTGATGGACATCATGGGAATTTAGTGAACATAGAACATCACCCTAAAAATTCTATATTGTTGATCAATTTAGAATAACCTAAGATGTCTATATTGGATGATGAGGTAGCTGGTACAATAATTGAGGATGCTTCTTAAAGGGTAAGGAAATTTAGATACTCTATCCTTCCACCAAAGTTATAAAAAGTGAGACTTGTAGATTATAGTTTTACAAAATTGACACTATGTGATTAAGAATAACTTACAAACATTAGGTATTTTAAAAGGTATTTAAAAAGTAATAAGAGGAAAGTACACGAGGGCCATAAAACATCCCATGGTATTTGATCTGAAAGGAGTGTATTAGTTGTGATGTGCTAAGTGTCCTTTTAGTAATATAAACATGTAGAAATTGTATCCATATGTTTGCTTAAGGAACGAGAGTTTTAACCATGAAAATTAGATGAATTAGTGAACTTTAAGCATATAAATAAGCCTTAAAAACACTGAACATAAGTTCATAATAGAGAAAAAAATTCACACATAAGTTTTACATAGTAGGTATGATGAAGAAGTTCACCCCTTCGAGGCTACACCTATTGGTCCAGCTCCCAATGGCATGTCCCTCTTTGTCATTATACTCAAAATTGTAAATTATATATGTTCTCAGGCCTCCAATGGTTGCTTTCTCTACACCAATTGCTCTAGAATGCTCAAATTAGTCTAGGTAGACTCTTGTTTCACCAAAATTGATCGAAAATTGACCTCCCAATGCATTTTTCCCAATGACAGCTAGAAAAGCTCAACTAAATGTGGAGAATAGGAAGTTAACTATAGGTAAATTTAATAAATCCCCTAAAGATAGGGGCGCACTTCAAATAAGGTCAAACGGTTTAACTTGGCATTAAGTGTGAGTGGTGGCGTCGTCACATGCCAACCCCGCCGAATACGTTGGAACCAGGAGTAATGGTTCCGCAAGATTTAACCATCCCCTTAAACATTGAACTTCGCATGTGAACAACCATTACATACCCCTACCAGAGGTTACGGTTATACAACCATCCAAACGAACCATTTCGCAAAAACCGTCATGTGACTCGAGCAGTTGCGCAATTAATGTTTGATGCTGCGATTAGAGCAGAGCCACGGTCCTGGCACAAGGCCACGTAAGACGGGGGGCTCGCCCTTTGGGGTAGGCCTCCCAAGCCCTCAACGCAATCCTTAATAAAATTTAAATATGAGTTGCGGCCTAAAGGGGTAAGAAACACCTCATAGGTGGATTAGTCAAGCCCTTCTGCGCCCATGCCCGAGGTTTCAGGTTCGATTCCCGTAGCCTCAAAAGAATTTTGATAAACCATCCTGAGGACATGTGGTGACCTCCGATCTTGCCACATATCGCTCAACCATTGGCCCTCCAAGAATCTCATCAATGGCCCAAAATTCATCCGTACCATCAATATCTAATGGCTTAGAACATGCCACGTGGTGTCATCCTATTAGCTGTGGAGAAAAATGAAATATTCCAAGTATATTCTGTTGACTATACCTGCATACTGACTGGGCATCCAATCACCAAAATGTTGTTGTTTGGGAAAATGAATAGAACACGATATATTCCTCATAAAACATCGATTTTTTGAATAATTCGTGGCACTAGAATCACAATGACGAGACCTTTCTGGTCGCTCAGGTTCGGACCTGTTTCGAGCACTTTCATTTTTTAGCATAAGATATGATCTCTTGATCACACCTCCCCATTGGGAAGGTTTTGGACCCTAAAAGACTTTAATCACCTATTCAGAAGATTAGGGAATAGCTCCCTCACCTTTTCCACTTCCATCCATCTTGCCTTACTTGGTTTTCTACCCCTGAGACCAATCCGAAGATAATTGACAATTCTCCTTTTTATAAGTGTGTGTCCTCCTGTCAAGGATGGAATCCTCCTTGAGCTCGTCCAGAAATTCTGGCAATAAATATTCTATTGATGGCAGTTGAATGTCACTACTTTGATCATCAATCAATGGAGGCTCATACAAACATAAATTCTCCACATTGACAACATAATACATTTGCATTTATGAAGGCAAGTCAAGTTGAAATGAATTACTACCAACTTGTTTAATAATCTTGAATGGACCATAACAAACAATTTTGAGCTTTTTACCTTCTCCTTGCATCCTTTCTCTTCTTATGTGCAACCATACTACATCTCCTTCTTGAAACTTATGATCAAATCTATGTTTTTCATGCATCTCCTTATACTTTCTTTGACTCTTCTCAAGCTGTTCTTGAAGTTGTTGATGAATAATCTGAATTTTCTCAATGAAATTTCGAGCCTTGTCAATATCACTATGCCCATCAATTGCAACATCCTTCTCAAAGATGAAGTCTAATGGCGATTTCGGAAAATACCCAAAGAAGGCTTCAAAAGGTATTTGTAGAAGAGTTCTTGGCCTAGTTGTAAGCTTTTTGAATGTAATGTAATTGTTCATCTCATAACTTGGGATGCTTGTTAAAATATCCTCTCAATAAATACACAACGGTTCTGTTCACCACCTCGTTTTGGCCATCAATTTGAGGTATGAAAAGAAGCACTCTTTTTCAACTTTGTGTCTATCATCTTCCAAACACTAGACCAAAAATTCCCAATGAACCTAGAATCCCTGTCACTAACAATAGAAGTTTACAAACCAAAATGAAGACATACATGTTGAAAATAAAGTTCAGCAGTTTGTTCAGCAGTAATGGTTTTCTTACATGGCATAAGTATACACATTTTACTGAATCTATTCACAACTACATAAAGATAATCATGTTGTTTTCTTGACATAGGTAGACCTCTAAAAAAGTCCATGGAAACACTCTCCCATGGCCTTGATGGTACCGGTAGTGGCTTGTACAACCCAAGCTTCCTATTGTTAGGCATGCTTTTTGCACACATAGAACATCCTCTTATAAAAAATGACACACTATCTATCATGAGAGGCCAATAACAATACCTCTGCAGATGTGCCATTGTTTTTCTTACCCCAAAGTGACCAACAATAAGAGACGAATGAGCCTCTCTTATGACACTAAGTCTCTCTCCTTGTGGTATACACAGCTTTCCCAAATGGAACAAAACATTGTTATGCAAGTGATAATTAGTTTCCTCAACTTGATTCCCTTCACTCAAACTAGCATGAACATCTTTAAAATCAACATCAGAGGCATAATTTTCTATGTGACTCTCATTTACAATAGAATAATTTTTAAGCAAAGTAGAAGCACTTATAATTGTTCTTGAAAGCATATCAAAAATTTTATTGAAAATACCTTTCTTGTACCTTATAACCAAGTGAAATTGTTGAAGAAATCCCATCCACCTCAAATGTTGTGATTACTACAATTTTGTTTGTGATTACAAGTACTGTAGCGGTTGGTGATCGTTATGAATAATCGTCTCTTTACCCATCAAGTAGTGTTTCAACTTCTTGACGCTTTGTACCAACGCATACAACACTTTTTCATATGTTGGATAATTGATTACATCACCATTGCATGTTTTAGAATGAAAAGTGACAGGCTTACCATGCTACAAAAGTACTCCGCCCATGGCATAATCACTAGCATCGGTCTGTACCCTAAATGGTTGTCTCAAATCTAGTAATGCAAGGACCGGAGCTGAACTGATCTTGTATTTTAAAGCATCAAAATGTTTTTTATTTTTTCCTCCCAATTGGAAGCCTTTCTTCACACTTGTCACTGCATGCATAGGAGCTGCTATGGCAAAAAAGTTAGCAATAAACTTTCTCCTATACTAAGTTGCACCTTAAAAACTTCTTACTTCAGTTTACTTATTTGGGAGTGGGTGAATTCACAATGGCTTCCACTTTAGAAGGATCAATTCTCAATGCGCCTCCTCCTACAATGTGTCCCAAATAAACCGAATATTTTTTTCCAAATTCGCACTTAGACATCTTAAGAAATAATTTCTCTTTCTTCAAAACATCAAGTACCCTCTTTACATGCAAGACATACTCTTCTCTTGTTTTTCTGAAAATGAGTATATCATCTAAATACACAGTCACAAATTTATCAAGAAATGGATGCAAAACAATACACATCACACGCATGAAAGTCGTCGGTGCATTACACAAACCAAACGGCATAACCAACCACTCAAAGAGTCCTTGTTTGGTTTTGAATGTAGTCTTCCATATGTCACTTTCTGCAATTATTACTTGATTATATCCACTTCATAAATCTAACTTAGTGAAATAATTTACTTCTTTCATCTGATCTAACAAATCATCTATCCTTGGGAGTGGGTATCGATTCTTTATCGTTATCTTGTTCAAAGCTCTAAAGTTGACACACATGCGCTAAATCCCATATTTCTTTGGAATCAGGACTATATGTGAACTGCATGGCGAAGTGTTTGGCCTTATGAGTCCCTTTTCCAACAAGTCCTTGATCTGCCTCTTTATTTCAACATCCTCCATTATCGACATGTGATACATGTCGATGTTTGGAAGAGGAAAATCTTGTTGGAACTGAATATCATGTTGAATCTCCCTTTTAGGAGCCAAATGACTCATGATTAACATCAGCTTTAGGATTAATCATTAGAAGAACAAAATTCTTGCTTGATTTCACCAGCCTTTTTACCTATTCAGCATTTACCATTGCAATGTTTGTCTTCTTGTGATGTGCTCTAACAATGTACTCCTTGTCATCTTTGAATAAATGGTATTTTTTCTCGTGGTGATGGAAAATAGCTTTCCTGTCATACAAGTATGGACTACCCAACACAACACCTGTAATATCAAGTGGAACCACATCAAATTCAACTGTGTCAATAAAATGTGCAATTTTTGCAAAGCGCAATATGCACTTCTTTGAAACCTATAAATTTGCATGCTTGCAAATCCACCCAAGCGCATATGCTTTTGGATGTGGAATGGTCTCAAGTTTAAGTTTTTTAACCAAGTCTTCAGAGATTAAATTCGCTTGTGAACCACTATCAAATAGTGTATCAATTTTGGTATGTTTGGATATGACCCTCACATGAAATAGTTCAATTATCTCTTCTTCATTTGGAGCTTATATGTGATAGTTTGAAGTACTAGTACTGGGTTTCGTTTCAATTTCTTTCCCCTTCATGTTCTTCAATCCCATGGCTATAATTTTAGCTTCATGACCTGAATCTTCTCCTAAGTCACCTTGAGTTGTAGCTGCATTTTTCTGCTTCCCTTTGTTATTGTTAAATTTGGGTCTCTTTTCAAGATGTAGTTTCCAATAGTTTTTCTCTTCATGGCATTCTATTGAACAATGTTTACAAACCACTTTCTCTCCCTCTTTATTGACAGATGCATTCTTTTTCCTTTTCCTTTTGAGGTCTTCTCTTTGTTTTTCCCCTTGAAAGGTTTGTTTCTAACCTGAGCTTCAAAATTATTTTTTTCTCTAGCTTCTAAATGTGTAGCTTGAACACATACCCCATATTTCTTGATCTCCTCCTTTGTCTTGGGTTCCCACCAAGCAAGTGCTGCACCTTCCATTCTCAATGAAGCTAGTTGGATTTTGGTATGATCATCATGAAAATTCTGGATTCTCAAATACACCTCTAATTACCTAATCCAATAATCTAGCTTTTCTCCATTAAATTCACCATCAAACATTGGAAATTCAGACTTCACATCAAGTTTTAGAAAAGGAATTTTACCAGTGTTATTTGACTTGTGTGATTGGTGTACTGAAGATGAGGTAGCGGATGATGAGGATGAGGGTGAGGATTGTGACTTTCCACTGCCTCCATTTCCCTTCTTTGATTTGTCTTCATCATTGTGACCTACTGATCATCCATGACCTTCCTTGTTATGTTTGGATCCTTCTCCTTCTAGTATTTCATTCCTTTATTGATAAAGGAATCTCACCATTTCAGTCATGTCAAGGAATACTTTCCTGAACACTCTTTCTTCCTCTTTGGGATCCACCTCTTCATGGGTTTCTTCTTCTCCTGGAGGCATGCTTGATGTTGCTTCTGCTTCTCTTGGAGGTGAACTAGGTGGTGGAGAATGTGGAAATATTTCCCTCCTTTGTTGTGGCTCACTTTGAGAACCTCTTGCTTCCACCAATTTTCCTTCTCCTCTCTTAAGCTTGAGCCTAGTAAGCATGAAAACCCTTGCAAACAGTTAACAAATCATTGCACATAAAAACACCAGAGATAAAACTCTAGCTCTGATACCAACTTGATATGAAAGGAGTGCATTAGTTCTGTTGTGCTAAGTGTCCTTTTAGTAATATAAAAATGTACCAATTTTCTTCATATGTTTGCTTAAGGAATGAGAGTTTTAACCATGAAAATTGGATGAATTAGTGAATTTTAAGCATGTAAATAAGCCTTAAAAACACTGAAAAACAATGCATAATAGATAAAAACATTCACACATAAGTTTTACATAGTAGGCATGATGAAACAGTTCACACCTCCTGGGCTACATTTGCTGGTCCAACTCCCAATGGCATGTCCCTCTTTGTCATTATGATCAATATTTTAAATTACATATGTTTTCAGGCGTCTAATAGTTGTTTTCTCTGCACCAATGGTTGTAGAATGCTCAAATTAGTCTAGGTAGACTCTTGTTTCACCAAAATTGGTCGAAAATTGACCTCCTAATGCATTTTTCCCGATGACATCTAGAAAAGCTCTACTAAATGTGGAGAGCAGGTAGTTAGCTGCAGTTAAATTTAATAAATCCCCTAAATATAGGAGCGTGCTCCAAATAAGGTCAGACAATTTAACTTGGCATTAAGTGTGAGTGGTGGGGTGGTAACATGCCAAACCTACCATAACCTCCATTCAAATCGTTTAAACCTTGTTGAATACATTGAAATCGGGAGTAATGGTTTTGCAGCATTTAACCGTCACTTTCAACATTGAACTCCGCATGTGAACAGCCGTTACATACCCTCGCCGAAGGTTACGGTTATACAACCGTCCAAACGAACTGTTCCACAAACACCATCATGTGAGTGGAGTCATCACATTGTCAATGTTTGATGTTGCAGTTAGAGAGAAGCCATGGTCTTGGCACAAGGCCACATGAGAGGGGGGGTTGGACCTTTGGGGCTAGCCTCCCAAGCCATCAATGCAATCCTTAATAAAATTTAAATATGAGTGGCAGCCTATAGGGGTAAGAAACACACTGTAGGCGGATTTTTCAAGCCCTTCTGCGCCCATGCCCGAGGTTTCAGGTTCAATTGTTGTAGCCTCAAAAAAAAATTTGATAAACCATCCTAAAGACACATGGCGACCTATGGGCTTACAATGTGTTGCGCAACCATTGGCCCTCCAAGAATCTCATCAACGACCCAAAATTCATCCATACCATCAACATCTAACGGCTCAGAACATGCCACGTGGAGCCATCCTATTAGTTGTGGAGAAAAATGAAATATTTCAAATATATTCTACTGACTATACCTACATGCTAACTAGACATTATAAACTATTATAAAATAAAACTAATAGAAACTAAATAGTTGAGTGAAAAAAGTAATATATAAATGATATAATGTCTCAATGCATTATTTTATTAAAATGTAAAACAATAAAATTGAAAATATACATAATATAATATTTATTTTTGAATTGCTTCATGAATAGGAAAATATTAAAATGAAAGGAATATTATTTTTAATATTAGTATGATGAAATGCAGAGAGGATAGATTTTTTTGAAAAAAATATAATGAAATATATGAAATATAATATTTGTAATTTTAAATATAAAAATTAAAGAATAATAATAAGGAAAGAAAATTAACCATAGAAGAGTGTTTTTACCTATTATTTTTAAATTAAATCAATAATAATTGATTTAAAAAAAAATATTTAAAAAAATAAAATAAAATTTACACAGTATTTTCTTTAGAATTGGTTTAAACCATCCTAAATTAAATATATTTTTTCATCTTTAAGATTAAATAAATTATAATATCTATATATTTTATATTATATTTCATAATTAATAATTTATCTTATCTACTTATAGAATAATATTCTAAAAACAATTTTTTTTTAATATAAAATATTAATCCAAAAATATTATAAAATAGTGCAAAACAATTTTTTACAAACATATAATACTATAAAACATATATTACTTTATATTAATTTAAAATTAAACAAATCATACCTTATATTAATTTAGAAATATATATTGCTACTGCACACCTTTGGATATACTAAGTTAAAAAAATGTATAATAGATATTATCATTTTATTTTTAAAATTAAAAAAAAATATGACTTACATGGTAATTTTAAAATCTTATTAGTTACATTTTATTTAAATAATTATTTATTTTTAATGGTAATGGTTTGAATTGTGTTTTTTTTTTTTAATGTTAGTGGTAAGAAAAGTTGAGAAGTCACTTCAATGTTTGTAGCCATTTTTGTAATAGTTATCTTCATTATGTAACTTTTTCTTAATTGTGGTGAATAGCAAGGAGAAAAAAAAAATATGATATTTAGAAAGAAAAATAAATAAATAATACCTAGCAATATCTCTTCATAAGAATTTGTGTCACATAGTCTGACCAAAGCTCTCAATGTAATAGTTTTCTTTACTTAATTTCTGTAAATATCAATAAAAAAAATTGGCAATGAAAAGATAAATAAATGAGTTGTATACTCACTTAACAAAATAACCCAAATCGTAGTTTTTTTGTGAGACAATGAAAAAAAAAAAAAATAAGGTGTTGTCTACTGACTTAACAAAATAATCCAAATGGTAGTTTTTTGTTAGAGTATTATAAAAAATAAATAAATAAATCAAGTAGTTAGAGTGGTTGAATAATTTTTTTGATAATGTAAATAGATTTAACACCATCAAAAACCTCTAATACACCTAAATTTTTTAGACCACGTCAATAAATAAAACTCAACCATATCTTCTCATAAAAATATGTGCCACATTATCAAAACTTAAATAACCAATTTGCACCCGCAATTTTCACCAATTTAATAGTGAAAGTACTTTAATAACCAATTTTCACCCCCGCAATTTTCGTTCTTAAATAACCAATTTTCACCCCCGCAATTTTCGTCTGTTCGAAACTTAAATAACCAATTTTCACCCGCCGCAATTTTCACCAATTTAATAGTGGAGGTACTTAAATAACCAATTTTCACCCCGCAATTTTCACCAATTTAATAGTGGAGGTACTTAAATAACCAATTTTCACTCCGCAATTTTCACCAATTTAATAGTGGAGGTAACGCCTCAACGTAATAGTGGTTTAGTATTTACCTCTTCGTAATACATTCCTTATCTTTATTTCAGCTATGATGATGTAGAGAGACTATAACAAAAGATGAACGGGTTTTCAGCTCAAATTCCCATGGAAGTTCAACATAAGCTCTAAGCAGCTAAACTAGAAGTGGTTAATAGAGAATATCTGTTTGATTTTCAAATTGTCTCATATGTTGCTGTAGGGGTTTTGAACAGGCTGTATATCATAGGAAGACAAGACCAGTGACTGCGTATTATAGATTTCTCTACACATGAAGATACTTTCTGACAAGGTGCTGCTTGATCATAATGATGTCAAGGATGAAATTTCGAAGAAATACACGTGTACATGCATGTTATAGTCCTTCAAATAAAATGCATTCAAACATAATTTGCTTCACCACCATAATATTAAAAGCTATATTGAAGAAGATCTTAATCAAATAAATATCTTATCTTAATCAAATAAATATCTTTATATTTTTATAGATTTTATGATACTATTTTTGTTTTTTCGTGTTATAAAAAATGTTAATTCAAAGATATTAGTGTACAAGACTATTTCTATGAAATTGTTAGAGTGAATCACGTAAATTTGATGAGGTGAAGTTACTCATGGCTTTGGGTTCAACATCTATGGTTTTGTCCTTGGTATTATCTCCAAATGTAGCTTTTTACATTGTTATTGGTTTGGGTTCTGTAGTAACAAACCAAAGATTTGCAGTAGCTCTCTTAATATACAATTTGATAAATTACCCATTGAACAGCTTACCTTATAGAATCAAACACACACATAGTAAGGATAATATTAATGTAATACTATGTATACAGTTTGAGTGGATCTAATGGTTAAGAGCATGTATTTCTGAGGTGAATAATAATTATTAATATTGTTTATTAACTATCATATAGAATATTAATGTATTTTAATAATTTATTCCCCTTAATTAAAAAAGAAAAAAATTCATGCTTCATCACCATAATTTTTTTATAAAAAAATTCCCCTTTAATTCTAAAAAGGAAAAAAAAAACAAACAAACATTCTTAATCTCTTATTTGTAAAAGGAAAATTAAAAATAAAAATAAAATACATTATAATGTGTGATTAAGGAGAAGAAATATTAAAGCAAAGTCAATTTAGAGACTTTAAATAATTGCAGATGAAAATAATTTTAAAATACCATAACTAATTTTATTAAAAAAAATATCTAAAGAATAGAATTTAAGATATAAATTTTAAGAAAAAACATGTTATATAAATTGTTATGTTAAATATTAGAAGGTTCTTGGTTTAATTATCTCATTAACCCATATACACATGAAACACAACATGTTGCATCATGTGCATATGAAACACAATATGTTAAGTGAATGGCCTCAATTGCCAATTCCATGGTTTCAAAAAAAAAAAAAAAAATGTGTAAAAATTTGTATGTTTTATACAATAATATATAATAGAAATAATAAAAATAATAATATCTAATATAAAATTGTATTTTAATTAGAGTTTAAATTAACTTACAAAAAAACTGTTAGCCCATGGATTAGTGTAACTAGCAAATGAAATTATGTACCAAGAGATTTCAGGTTCAAATTCCTCTACTTAAGCACCTAGAGTTTATGGAAGGGGCATACATAAACACCTAGAGTTTATGGTGTTAGCATTAGGAATTCAAACATCTTGTGACTAAAATAAGAAACCGGCCCAATTGATTATTATTCAAATAAAAAAAAGAAGAAGTATAATATGTTTTTTTTACCTTATTTTGATTTGCATTGTCCAAACTGATAAACTAATTAAGATGGTTTATGAATTGATTTATAGGGTTAAGGGTTTTTTTTAATCATGACCCAAGTTATAAAAATCACATGACTAAATTTATGCCGATAAAATTTCGAACTTACGACCTTTACACAAATAAACACCTTAACAAAATAGTTTGTCACTATCTGTTCACTATCTATTCTACAACTAACGATCTGATTAAGAATATTATTTGTATTATTTATCAAAGCAGAAAAATATAATATACAATTACAATAATTTATAATACCCACTAATTACTATTCCATTTGTTATAATAGAAAATATTATACTCAATTTAGCTATAATAAAAAGAAATGAAGCCTACCTCTTTCACAACTGCGTCGAAATATTTGAGATCTAAAAAGAAATGAAGCCTACCTCTTTCACAAGTGCGTTGAAATATTTCAGATCTTTACCATCGCTTGAGCATGAAGCGCTGATGACCATTTCCTCTTTCAGTTTGCTACAATTTTCATCTTGCAGTTGCTCTGCTGAGATTCGAAACCTCGACCTGACGTCTTCCGCGGTTTTAAACATCTCCAGCGGGAGCACTTGATCCTGACTTGAAATCCCTTGTAATGAATACTGAGGGACTTCCCTTCTACGATGTGTATGAACACATCGTACCAGGCATCATCCTCTGATTGAAACTCCACCATTGGAGTAGTCTTCCGCTTCATCCTTCTCACTTCTGTTGAACCTGCGATGAGAATTATGTTCTCTGCAAACTTTGATAACCTTTCCACTTGTGCTTACAATTTTCTCAGCACATGAAATCACACCCTTTTAAACTTTGTTAATAAACTGTGCTATTTTTATCACACCCACTGATGGTTCAGGGTTCATTGAATGAACAAATTATACCCAATCTTGCAAGACACATGTGATACTATGTAAAATAGTAATAATTTAATGTTTATTTACATTTGTCACCCTATATATATTGAGTAGTTGGAATTAATGTAATTCATTTAAATTTAAATTTCATTATTACCGGTTGTAAAAAAATAAAATTATAATAATAATTTTGTGGTTTTTACTTTTAAATGTGTTTTTTTATAGTTTTGGGTGGATTTTTGGTAGAAATCCGTAGAAAATATTTGTCGTGAAATCTTAATTTGTGTTGTTTAAACTAGTATTTTTAATATAGATTCAACACTTTGAAAAACACATGGAGAACTTTTATTGTGGAGAGTTCACCCATCAAAATTGTGATTTCAATGAATCTCTCTCAAATTCTAAACAAATTAGATCGGAAAATAGATAGGATTTTTTTTAAAAATAGTGGCACTTAAAAGAAACTCGTTAATATACTAAATAAATGGTCAAAACTGACATGAAATCAAACTCTTTTAAACTTTGTTAATAACCCGTGTTATTTTTATCACACCCTCGGATGGTTCAAGGCTCATTGAATGAACAAATTGGACCAAATCTTGCAAGACACATGTGATACTGTGTAAAATATTAATAATTTAATGTTTATTTACATTTATCACCCAATATATAAATTAATGTGATTCATTTAGATTTAAATGTCATGATTAGTTTGTGACAGCTGGCTTAAGTGCCAACTAGTGGTTACGTTATTTTATGTTAAGGAAAACTAATACATTTACAAGAATTATTATTTGATAAACACAAAGCAATTTTTTTTGTTGATTAAATCAAATGAAGTATTAGAAAGTGGTTCTATAAAAAGGTAAAAGACTAATTAAAAATATTCCAAGAATCTGACAAATAGTTGAACAAAAAAATAGTTCAGACAGTGACCTTTCCCTCTGAGGATAAAGGTACATCCCAGTGAGGAAGAGGGGTTTTGTCTGGTAAGTGAAGGGAGGGAATTGAGTGGAAATTCATAAGCTAGTAGAGACCAGTGGAATCACTCTGAATTCTGAATTTTTCATGGAATAGAGGACTCGACTGGTAGTCCCCAGGTCTCTTCCAGAACTTCTGTCAACTCACTGTACTCAGGTGTGGAGCATGAAGGAGAGACGATGACATAATTTCCTCTCTCGAGGAAGAGAGGTTAAAATCAGCAGTATCTGAGAGAAGATAAGTAGATTAATTTTGTTGTTTATAAATGAGTAACTAGTTCTCTGTATAGGGCTATGATTATTACAGTAATGCAATTATGAAAAGAGGAGATTCACTGCTTACTCTTTTTTTTAAATTAAAAGAACTGCTAGACTGTTTTTCAGTTTTAAAAACTATGAGAGTGTGTGTGTGTATATATATATATATATATATATATATATTAGATGATGAAGTGATTGAAAACTATAAGTCACGGTCTATTATCTAGTGTAATGTTCCTAAATTAGCTTCAGCTAATAAGAGCATTAATTTTGCCTTGTTTATTTTTGTATTTCATAATTGATGAATAAATTGTAAAGGAGGACATGTAAAACTCCTCAAAACCAAGAATAAATAAATGCCTATGTGAACAGAGACATGTCTACGCTATACAAATAAACTCCTGTAGGTATGAATGGGTTAAATCACAAGAATGAGTCATCTTTAACCAAGTCAAACAGTGTAGTCTAGATGCATTGAACCTCTTTTGAGGGACAACGCAGTTCTAGAAGGAGGTTGTAATGTGAAAAGGGTTAAGTGATTCAAGGTAGTTTAGGGTTTGGCAAGACTCCTATCTTATAAAAGGAAGAGAAGGGAAACAAGGAAAAGGTTGTTGAAGACATTATTTCTGAAGGTCTGTCTGCTTAGACATCCCTTGTTGGGCATTCATGTTCAGGAATCCCACCTCCTTCCTTGAGCAGCTCTTGGAGGAGAATTGTGTTAAACTTATCCACTATCAAGCTTGGGCCAAGTTTCACCTCACATTACAACACTGCTCATGCTGAGGGTTGAGTTGTCTTATGATTTGCAGCAAGTGGAGATCTAGATCTGCTCAGATCTAGATGATAACAGTGGTTTTTTTCAGTGAGAGTGTCATTTACCCTCCTAGAAGAGTTCATTTGCTGATTATACTTCAGATCTACATCTTGGCATCAAGCCATATCATATTCAGAAGCTACAACGTTGTCTCTCTCCCTAAGATAACGTTATTTTCAGATCTACAACTGTAGGGTGCTTTACTTGCATTTTGGAGGAGAGATCTCGAGTGTTGGAATTCTTCCTTCACTGTGGTGATCCATAGATTGGACAACCAATATATGTTTTGTTTCATATCTAATCTATTATTTACTTGTATTATTTAGAATTTTTGAATCATTCTGCAGATCTAAAGTTTTAGATCTCAGATCTACTTCCAGTGCTCCATGTTTTGAGCAAATCCCCAAGGGGAATGTATAGATCAGCTTTTCTTGTACATGGATCTGTATTAGATATATATTTTTATGTACAGATATAATCTAGATTTGAAGAATCAATAAACTTCTTCTTCAGCCATAAAAATAACGCTATCACTTTTATGCAGTCTTTTTACATGGTTGTAGCACCTCTTTCTTAAGGATTTCTTTTGTATTCTTTCATTATTCTTCTGTAAAGTTTATGAGTTATGCCCCTGACCTTATTTGTCAATATTCAGACCTTATTTCATTCATACCCTTCAGAAAACCAGGCTCACATGCTTCAGTAAATTTCTGCATAATTCTAGTCATGGGAAATCAGGGTTTTCTAGCCTCGTTATGCAAGGAGGAACTGTTTAACTTAGAAAAACTTATTTTTTTTTTATTAAATTCAACATGGGAGTTTTTCATAACCCTAGATACCATATCCAACCACTTTCCCATCTTATTTTTATTCATATCTCTGAATACACACGTTGTAGGGCCTAAATCCTCACTTTTCCCCACCTTTTGCCTTGTAAAATTCTGTATAAATTTTTTGCTGTGTATTTTACTGAATTTTAAGTGTTTTTACACCTGTATGAGGTGCATGGATGTAGCTCCACATTGGTAATAACTCATATTATTCCCAATCTGTAGTTGTTCCTGAAAAAGGGATATTACAGTCGTATCAGAGAAAGATCTTTGGCTCAGTTCATGGCTTCAAGCCAAATTGTTGTATAGCAAGGAGAAAGGTCAGAATGATGAGTAATATGGGTTTATTCTCATCATATTTCAGATCTAAGAAGAGCCTCTCCAAGGAGGTTGAAGAAGAAGAAGAAAGAAGGAGTGAAACTCCTAGAAAGTTTCAAGAGCAGAAAGATCTTTTGATCAGATCTACAAGATCTATACATGAGGAAAATTCTAAATCCTCATCTCATGGATATGTGCACTCAACCATATCACCAAATCGTCAGCATTCTATCTGTGATTTATTCATGAAGAGGAAGAAAGGAGGTGTGCCTAAGAAGGAGACTCTTAGAGAGTATTTGGAGGGGTATGAAGCTCAGTCCAAGGAGTTCAAAGATAACTTGAACTTCCAAGGATTCTGCAAGATCAAGGAGGGCAAATTCACAAAGGAGGAGCAACATGGTAAGGGTAGATTCTATCTATCTATCTTTGATGGATCACCTAAATGTCCAGTCAGGGTTGGGGTGAAGGAGCTAGATGACTTTGTGCAACAACATCAAGTTTCAGAGATCGAAGCCATCAAAGCAGTAGCACTGAATTTTAAAGGTAAAGCATATGCTTGGTGGTTGTTTGAGTCTTTTTCCTTGAATAATGCCAATACACCTACTTATGCAAGGTTTATTGAAATATTGATAGAAAGGTTTGATGAAGCCCCATGTGTATCATCTTCTGTTGATACTGTCAAACCAAATCAGATGAATATTTTGCATGGGTTGGAAGGGTCTATGAATCCAACTCCATTTCTGAAGACCATGGAAGAAGGTTTAAGTTTTTTTTATGCTTTTCCAAGGGCAAGATCTCCATTGAGTGGAGGATCCTCTTCTCAAGAGGAAAGCATGAAGGTTTCTCCTTCAATAGATGACTAAGATCTAATGTCTTTCATTAATGATGGGACAATTTCAGTTATTGAAGAGGAGGAGAAGGCAAGAGATGATAACGCAGTCAAAACAAAGGCACCTCAAACACCTCATGAAGATTAAGTTGGAGCACTTGCTTCAAGAGAAGAAACTCTTGCACTCTAGCAAGGAGTTCCACAAGATCTCACACATAGAGCTCTTGAGCAACATATACCATCATTGTCAAATGATGAGATCTTGATGATAGAAGAAGGAAGAGAGGAGGAAAGGAATCACAAGAATAAGAGCATGGATCCTTCTTCATTTCAAAGCTTTGAAACACAAAGGAAGCAAGAGGACTTATGCATTAAAGGTTGGGGCAAATATGTCTACCTACACCCTCGTTCTACTCTATGCCTTGACACCTCTTTGCAAGGAGGTACTGTACCAGGAGCACCTCTTGATAGGAGGAAATCTAAAATGTTCTCTCAATTATGGGCAGCATATACATACTTGGCTAAGGAGGGAGCCTTGGGAGAATCTAGCACAGCACAGAGAATCTCTCAAGAATTCAAGAGAGATATGAGCAGTTTCCTGAAAGGGGCATTGCTAACTCCCACTCAGAAATCTGCGTTGAGAAAGAAGAAATCAGAGATCGATGATGGCATGAGCATGAGGGAACATGAAAACTCCATATATTTGGGGTATCCCATGATCTCTTCATTCAAAAAGGAGATTTCTGAAGATGGAAAGGGGATCTTAACCCTCTTGTATACATTGGCCAAAAGGAGGAGGTTTTGGAAAACAAGGACTTTCCGAGGGGAAGTTCATTTCCATATGCTCCAATCTTGTCTTGAGAAAGATCAGCTGCAAATTGGGTAGCAAATGGAAGATTATGATGCTCCAACATGTGATTTTGTTATCAAGGATGTCAAAGATGGGAGCCATGAGAAGACAGGGGTTGCATTTCAGACCTCTACAATGCTGTCATTCTTGGAGAGCTTGGATCCTTCTTGGGATTTCCAACTCAATATGGAATACTCCAAGGACCTTCTCACATGGGGGGTCCTTGAAGTGGAAGTAAAGGATGAGAGGTTCAAGGTGGTGGATGGAGTTATCTATTTCTATAATCTTATTCTTTTGGTTAGTGACTCAAAACTCAAGGAAGGACTATTTGATGCCATCTATGAAATTCTGCTTTCCGAACCCATTGGTTTTGTCAAAGCATATCATACTCTCTTGGGTGGTTTCATATGGGAAGGATTCAAGGAAGAGGTGCACTCTCATATGAAGATGTGCATAGACTACTTGGTAGAGGAGGAGGAGCATAGCTCTTGGGGAGAGCCACCATTCACACCTCCTTATTCTTTGAGTGTGAGAGGGAACTCATCCATGAGTTACCCCACTGATTTAAAACAATTATATAGAGAGGCTTGTATTTATGAGCGTTATAATGTATCTCCTATATGCTTATATTTTTCTAACACTCATTTGTAGGATATTGTACCAAAATGGGGCACTATGTATGATGGGTTTCATGGGCCACTCAAGGCCATGAACTATGTTGATGCAGTTCATTCCGTGGAGAGTCTTGGGAAGCTATTATATTCCTCATGGTGTGATTATTTTACACCAACCATGATGTAAATTCTCCAAGCATTCCCAAGGCATGAGGCAGCAAACAAGTGTTGGGGAAGGCACTTGTCATGTCTTATTCTATCAAAGTTAAGGATAAAACTGCACTGGTTGCACATGAGGGAACATCTTCCTTCTCATTTATCACACATGGAAGCTAGCATGATTCTAATCATGATCCCACAAGCTGAAGATGTCCTTATATTTGTTGGGGGCATAGTTGGAGGAAAGGCACACTTGTTGAATGTGTCCTTGGGGGAACGAGTTCCCCATTATTTTTGCATTGCATGCTTCAATGGGAGCATGAGATTTTGTATGCCCACTATGATATATCACTTGTCTCTTTGTAAAGTGAGCCATCTGTTTGTTGGTAACATGCCTCTCATATGTTTTGGTGTGGAGTTCTTCTATAGATTTCCAAGTTGGGAGGTGATCCACTTCATTTGGATGATAGCATGGAGATGGCAATCTTTCATGGATCATGAAAATCCCCATGATTGTCATCACTTCTATCTTGAGGAGGCCATGGATCAGCAAGAAGGTTTCCACAAAAACCTTCCATTTCTTCATGATGAGAGCCATTGGTTTTATTCACCAAAGGAAAACTTGCATATTGAGGAAGGACCATTGGGAGACAAAAGTATTGTAGAAAATTCAGAACAATGGAGGAGACTATTTGATGAGGAGGCCACAAGAGAAGAAGGGGAAATTTTGCAGCACCCTTGCAGTTGCTTGAGGACAAGAAACATTTGGGAGGGGGAGACTGTAATGTTCCTAAATTAGCTTCAGCTAATAGGAACATTAATTTTGCCTTGTTTATTTTTGCATTTCATAATTGACGAATAAATTGTAAAGCAGGACATGTAAAACTCCTGAAAACCGAGAATAAATAAATGCCTATGTGAACAAAGAAATATCTGGGGTATAAAAATAAACTCCTGTAGGTGTGAATGGGTTAAATCACAAGAATGGATTATCTTTGACCAAGTCAAACAGCGCAGTCTAGATGCATTGAACCTCTTTTGAGGGACAACGTTGTTCTAGAAGGAGGTTGTAATGTGAAAAGGGTTAAGTGATTCAAGGTGGTTTAGGGTTTGGCAAGACTCCTATCTTATAAAAGGAAAATGAGGGAAACAAGTAAAAGGTTGTTGAAGACATTATTTCTAAAGGTCTGTCTGCTTAGACATCCCTTGTTGGGCATTCATGTTCAGGAATCCCACGTCCTTCCTTGAGCAGCTCTTGGAAGAGAATTGTGCTAAACTTCTCCACTATTAGGCTTGGGCCAAGTTTCACCTCACATTACAGCGTTGCTCATGTTGAGGGTTTAGATGCATCAAGTGGAGATCTAGATCTGCTCATATCTAGATGATAGTAGTGGCTATTTTCAGTGAGAGTGTCATTTAACCTCCTGGAAGAGTTTATTTGCTGAGTATACTTTAGATCTACATATTGGCATCAAGCCATATCATCTTCAGAAGCTACAATCTTTTCTCTCTCCCTAAGACAACGTTATTTGCATATCTATAGCTGCAGTGTGCTTTGCTTGCATTTTGGAGGAGAGATCTCCGGTGTTGGGATTCTTCCTTCACTGTGGTGATCCATAGATTGGCCACAAATCTATGTTCTGTTTCAGATCTGATATATTATGTATTTGTATTATTCAGAATTTTGGAATCATTCTACAGATCTGAAGTTTTAGATCTCAGATCTACTTCCGGTGCTTCATGTTTTGAGCAAATCCCCAAGGGGAATGTATAGATCAGCTTTTCTTGTACATGGATCTATATTAGATCTATATTTTTATGTAAAAATCTGATCTGGATCTAAAGAATCAATAAACTACTACTTCAGCCATAAAAATAACGTTGTCACTGTTACTCAGTCTTTTTACATGGTTGTAGCACCTCTTTCTTAAGGATTTCTTCTGTGTTCTTTCATTCTTCTTCTGTAAAGTGTATGAGTTATGCCCTTGATATTATTTTTCAATATTAAGACCTTATTTCACTCATACCCTTCAGAAAACCATGCTCACATGCTTCAGTAAATTTCTGCATAATTCTAGTCTTGGGAAATCAGGGTTTTCTAGCCTAGTTAGGAAAGGAGGAACTGTTTAACTTAGAAAAAATTATTTTTTTTTTCTTAAATTTGACATGGGATTCCCTCATTACCCTAGATATCATATAAAACCACTTTCCCATCTTATTCTTACGCATATCTCTGAATACACACGTTTTAGGTCCTAAATCCTCACTTTTCCCCACCTTTTGCCTTGTAAAACGCTGTATAAATTTTTTTCTGTATATTTTAATAAATTTTAAGTGTTTTTAAACCTGTATGAAGTGCACTGCTATAGCTCTACATTGGTAAAAACTCATATTATTCCCAATCTGTGGTTGTTCCTGAAAAAGGGATATTACATGTAGCAACAGGAAATTGTTAACTTAGACAGATCGTAGCGGAAGCTATGAGTAATTTTTTCCCTGAAACTATGATAAGAATACACAGGATGGTTTGGACATTCTTTTTAAAGAAAACAAAATTATTACAAGTAAATTTGCAAAACCTTAAATACACAGAACGAGAAAAATATAGGGAACAATTGAAAAATAGGAGAATACAACCATAAATCTGGGATAACAGGATATCAGGAAATGATACTAGTAATCCCTGGAGATAAGTGTTAAAATTGTATACAAAACCAAAAACAGGTCATACATAAAAATAGCGTTTAACAAAATAAATCACCGTAAAGAAAAGAAACAGAAAAATAAGCACAATAATATTCAAGTTAAGGAATCCCTGTCACTATAACCTTTCTAGTTCGTACTGGAAAAAATGAAAGTTCATGGGCAACAGAATCTGGTAATTCTAATATGGAAAATTAAACTTTCTGTATTATCTTATTTGAAAATGATAAAACCAGAAAAACTAGAAATGACACATTTCTCTTCTTGAATTCATAAACCCAGAAAAGACGAGAAGTTTTTCACTTAAGCAGAAGTGTAATATTACAATATTAATGCTGAAATTATGAGCATATAATTAGCAAGTATAAGTCAAAAACCGGAACACTGGAATTAAAGGCCTCTGAGGCTGAATGTCATATATTTAGTAAGAACAGTACATGTAATTTTACAGTATTGAACCCCATGCCAAAGGCAATGCAATATTCCGCAAAATCTGTAGAAATCTACTATAACCCTATTCAAACTTGGGAAACGAAGGTGCGGAACCTCGATTCTAAAAAACATAACAAAACCCCAATAAAAATTCAGAAACCATTAGGTAATGTGAAGCCAGTCGGTGGCATCAAGACCCAACAACGAGGATGAGTACCTGGAAATGGGAAGTATGAGTCAGCAGAGACTCAATGGTAAGCAACTAGCGAAGCCTCCAACCACAAAATTGGGTGCTTGAGCATACCTATACGAAGAAAGAAAATGAGTGAGGGAAATCGCATGAAAACTAAAAGAAAATTACGAGGAAGTGATAAATCATGTCATAGGAGAACGATAATGCTTAAAGTCTTATTTGCAAACTTAAATCCTCCGTGGAAGTGGCAATGAGGGTATTCTGTAGTGAATGAAACACAGAAAATATATCAATGATACATGGTCGAGTCCAGAAGGGAAGAGTAGCATAACTTGCTGGTATTCAAACTGTTGAGTGTGGAGCCTGATTATCTTGTTTATTTTGTATCACAGCGTTGTACTCATGTACCTTAATGGGGAGGCAACACCACCCGTAATTATACACTGCCTGGGGGGTCCACGGGGGGCGGCTACGGTTTATGGAGCCCCCCCTGGCGGGGGGCTTTCGGGGTAGTGCCCCCGAAGCTAAAAATAGATGTAAAATTTCCTTGTAAAAGTATAGTATTTTCTAGTCAATATGGGCTGTTCATTAGGCGGATGATCTGATGGTAGAAGTTATGTTTGGTTTAGGGTTTTTTTCCCTAGAAGGCAACCCCTCACATGTATGAGGGTATTGTATTGCGGCTATGTATTGTATGCGTATTCTCAAAGTGAGAAAGAGATAGGAAGACTGTGAGAGAGAACAAAGGATATTACAACGGATAGTATGTATGTTGTCTCTTCATTTTTCTGGATAATAGAAATGAAGGACTAGTTGTTCGAGGTGGACGTAGCCCAAACTGGGTGAACCACGTATATCTGTGTCTCTCTGGTTTTATGTGCTTTTTCCTCTTGTGTTTTCCGCATATTTTATGTGTTGCATTTCTCTGTAATATATAATTTTCTAACACAAACCTACGCATACATTACGTGAGAAAATTCTCCGAGGAGGCACTGAGAAAATGGTAACACATCCTCCTAAGTGCGAGAAGGATTTCTAGCTTCAACCCAATAAACAGGAACTGAATCAAGAATTAGAAATTGTCGTCAAGCTAACAAATAAAAGACTAACTTGAAAACAACAGAAACATACTAGAAAAAACCCTCAATAACAGAGGTTATATGAATGCAATCACGTTGAATCGAAAGGCATTAAGAAACTAAGTGAGTCTTACCATCATCGAAGGGTTCCAGAGCGGAGCAAGAAGGAATCCATAGAGAAATTCATAAAACAACAGCCATGGATTCGGGCTTGTAGAGCTTGCGGCGGCAACCCGAGGAAATGAGTATAATGGTTAGGTTTGGGGGTACTCATTACCCAAACTAACCCCAAAACCATAAAACATAATTCGACCATATATCTTGTACTAAGAAGATTGAAGATCAGAAAATCTACAGCTATAGATACGTAAGGTATGCGGGACAGAGTTAATACATTCCAAATCGTATCGAATCTTACCATATTAAATGTCCACTGCTAGAAAATAAAATGATTCCAAAAACTCATATACGTGACTTTATTGTAAAACGAAAATGTCGAATAATATGTTCAAGACCTTGTATTGGTTAATATTCCAAGACTGGTAATGGTATAGAATAGTACAATCATTTATCCAAAGTGAAAATACACTTCCAGGCATACATCTTCGAACCTAGGAAGGATAATTAAACCCGGACAAGATTTTTATTATAAATTTATTATCGGATGAAACATAAGGGTTGTATATGAATATGAATTCTTGTGTAATGTTAAAATAGTTTAATGTTGGAAATGACGTTGTCGAACCATGGCAAGATTTGTTTAGTGAAATAGAAAAAGTTTAAAAGTAATTATCTTTTATTGTTATTTGTATTTGAATGTTACAAGTGGTATCAGAGCAGCATTCGCACATTGGGACCCTATGGGTCACCTAATATGATAAATTGTGTGTAAATGATGCACAGTTAAGGAACCATAACAGGAGACGTTATGAGAAGGGGGTCAACGTAACAACCACCTTAGAACACCGGGGAACCCCAACCATGACCATAATCATCGCCAAAAAACAAGTATACTATTGGAGGAACAAAAACACCAAACTAGCATTCTGTTAAATACAGTGCAGAAGCTACAGGAAGAAATGGTGCGGGTTCAAATTGATAATGAGAAATTGATGCAAGAACAAGAAAGGATACTTAAGAGCCTCTCGGATAAGCAGAATTAGGGAATGGAACAACCCAGTCCCGATATTGACATGCAAGAAGGTAATGAGCAGCAAGAAAGGGACCACACCACTAACAAAATGGAAGAAAATCATTCGTAGTGGAGTAATAAAAATAAAAACTACAATGAGGCCGAGTCAGGGAATGTGTCAGATCAACAAGAAGTTAATAAGGAGAAAGTGGAGCTGCAAGGTGAATTTTGAAAGATAAAACCACTGACGTTTGATGGAGTAGAGGAAGAGGTAGCTGAAGCGTGGTTGATAAATATGAATAAGTATTTTCAAGTTTACAAATATAGTAGCAATCTTAAAGCCATATTGGCCATCTATTAGTTGAGGGAGAAGGCCACACTATGGTGGGAGGAAGTTAAGAATGTCTGCAGTATAGATGATGAGGACGTGACTTGGGATTCGTTCCAGCAATATTTTAAAGATAAGTGCTTAACTGAGCGCTTCTATGACGAGAAATATAGAGAGTTTCCTGATTTAAAACTGGGAAAATTGACAATGGTTGAATACATCACCAAGTTTACTTCTTTACTTCATTATGTTCCTTGTCTAAGGGATGAAAAGGCTAAAGTTTAGCAGTTCCTGAGCAGTTTTCCGACTCATATGAAGGAGCAAATTGATTTTTTGAATCCAAAAACCATGGGCAAGGCAATCCATAAGGAAAGAATGTGTTATTATCAATCTAAGGCAAAAGGAGAGCTGGGTAAAAGCTGGCAGTCAAAGAAAGAACAAAAAGGCAATTCAAGCTTCAAGAAAAATAGAACCGGTAATTTCAAGAGTGCTGCCAGAAGTTCAACAAGTAAAAAATTTGGCAGAAATCATCAAAGAATACGATGGCCTATGGAAGATAAACCCATGGAAGCTTCCAGCAAGCCAGATCAAGCACAAAATCAGAAACCACCCCTACAATGTTGGGGGTGTGGTGAGTCTCACTAATACATGAATTGTCCATAGCAAGGAAGGAGAAAGGCAGTTAAAAACTTATAAGAAGACTCAACAGTAGGAGACGTAGCCATAAATATACCCAGAATTAATGCAGTCTTGGAAGATTGTTAGGCAAATTAGCAAGCGACAATGATAGAGTTGGAAGGTAAGCTACTCTCTCAACCTGTTTCTATTTTGGTAGACCAAGATGCAATATTAAGCTATGTAAGTCCCAAATTACTAGAGATTTGTAAATTGTAAAGTGAGAAATTCAGAAATCCATGGCTGGTACAGTTAGCCATGGCAACAAAGAGAAAGTTTCGTGCCAAAATTCTGAACTGTACATTGGAATTTAGTGAAAAACAGCTAACTGTAAACCTGAATATATTACCCCTAGGATCCTATGATGTGCTACTTGGCATGGATTGGTTGGAGAAGCATTGGACGTTAGTGGATTGTAAAGAAAAATTTATCTATTACAGAATGCAGGATCAAACTCGTAAGGAGATTCAAGGTAAATAAACCTCTATAGCTGCATCCTATTACAGCCTCTCAAATGAGTAAGTGCATGAGGAAAGGATGCCAATTATATTCCATTCAAGTGGGTTTCACTAATTCTAAAGAAAATACTCCAATGATGGAAAACATTCCGATAGTGCAATATTTTGTGGACGAATTCCAGAGGAAATACCATGTTTGCCACCTAGAAGGGACATGGATTTTACTATAGAGTTGATACCTAGAGCATCACCGATTTCAAGGACACCATATCGAATGAGCATACCAGAATTGACCAAATTGAAGATGCAGCTACAAGAATTGTTAGATAAAGGGTATATCCATCCAACTGTATCCCCTTCGGGAGAACCAGTGTTATTTGTAAAGAAGAAAGACAGAACCATGCGAATGTGCATGGACTATCGAAAATAGATACCCTCTACTGCAGATTGATGATATGTTTGATCATGTGAAGGGAGCATTACAAGTTTGGAATGTTACCATTCAGATTGACTAATGCACCAACAACCTTTACGAGGCTAATGCATGGTATATTTCACCCTTTCCTGGATAATTTTGTGTTGATATTTATTTATGACCTCCTAATTTATTCCAAGAATGTAGAAGATCATAAAGAGAACTTACGGATAGTGCTGGAGATGTTGTGGAAGCATCAGCTATATTTTCAGTTCAATAAGTGTGATTTCTTCAAGGAAGAAATAAAGCACCTTGGTCATGTTATTTCTACTAAAGGAATCACAGCTGACCTGGAGAAAATTAGGATGATTTTGGAATGGAAGGTACCCCAAAATGTGGTAGACATACAATCCTTTATGGGTTTGGCCGGTTATTACTGGTGACTTATTCAAGGATTCTCACAAATTTCCATTCCAATTACTTCCTTACAAAGGAAGGGAAAAATATTTAATTGGACAAAGGAATTTCAAAACAGTTTTGAAATATTAAAACTTTTATTGAATATAGCTCCAGTGTTGAGAGTAGCTGACCCCAATAAAGATTTCGAAGTCTGCACGGATGCATGTAAAAAAGGAGTTGGGGAAATTCTGTCACAAGAAGGTAAAGTAGTCACCTATGAGTCACGGAAGCTAAAAGATCATGAACAACGATACTCAGATTATGATTTGGAGTTGAGAGCAGTAGTGCATGCACTCCGAGTATGGAGACACTACTTGCTTTGGAAGAGATTTGTACTCAAAACCGATCATAGCAGCTTAACCATTTATTTTAAGAAAGCTGATCTTAATTCTCGCCAGGCAAGATTGAATGCTTTCCTAAGAGAATTTCACATTGATATGTAGCATGTGAAGCATAAGGCAAATAGAGTAGAAGATGCGTTGAGTAGGAAGTTGCATGGTGTTTATGAATTGTAATATAATCAGATTGAATGAAAATTTCTAGAAAAAATAAAAACAGAAGCTGAGAAGGATCTTGAATACCAATTTATATGGTAGCAAGTAGAGGAGGCCAGAAAAAAAGGAAAATCTGTTGATTACAGAATTAGTAAGGATCAGTTGTTAACTTTCAAGGCGAGGATTTATGTTCCAAATTTAATTGAATTGAAGGAACTAATCCTAAATGAGTATAACCGAAGTAACTACTCTAGACATCCTGGGTATTAGAAAATGCTAACAGCAAATAGGAAGAACTAATTTAGGCCAATAATGCGAATAGACATTGCAGAATATTTAAAAAAATGTTTGGAGTGCCAGCAAATGAAGGTGGAGCATCGACATCCAGCAAGACTGATGTAACCCATACCGGTACCTGAATGGAAGTGGGAGGTTATATCTTTAGACTTCATCACTGGTTTACCAAAGAAAAAGAAGTATAATGACTCCATAATGGTAGTGGTAGATAGATTAAGAAAAGCACCACATTTTATACAAGTGCAGTCCACTTATAAGATGGTGCAAATAACAGACATATTCATGTGAGAGATATTTAGACTGCATGGTATCCCACAGACTGTCATATCTGACAGGGATGTGAATTTCACTTCAACATTCTAGAAAACGTTATTTACAGGACTGGGAACTCAAGTTAATTTCATCACTGCTTACCATCCATAGAAGGATGGACAAATAGAGCAAGCGAATCAGATCCTGGAGGATATGTTACGCATGTATGTAATGCAACAACCAACTAGGTGGGAAGAATATCTGCACCTAGCAGATTTTGCATACAATAATGGTTATCAGGAATCCCTTAATATGAGTATGTTCAAAGAATTATATGGACGACAACGTCGAAATCCTATTAATTGGAGTAGCCCAGAAACCAAATTGATGCTAGGACCAGAAATGCTAGGTGACATGGAGTCAGAAGGAAGATCATGAAAATTTTTAGAGTAGCTTAGGGTAGAAAAAAAGTGTATCCGGATAAGAAAATGACTTATCATGAATTTGATGTGGGAGCTCATGTGTACAAAAGAATCAAACCAAAGAAAAGCACTTTAAGGTGGGCCTCTTGTGCCAAGTTGGTTCCCAGGTTTTGTGGGCCTTTCAAAATATTGGAGAGGGTAGGACTTGTGGCTTATCAATTGGCATTGACCAGTCACATATGTGTACACAACACCTTTCATGTATCGTTACTAAAGCGATACGTACATGACCCAAAGAATGTAATTCACTGGAAAAGTATTTAGGTAGGATATGAATACAAGACTTGATTAGAAATTTTAAAGTTTATGATAAATTAATTCAAAGTTTGTTGATTGTAGGTTGAACCAGACGGTGAGTTTCTGGTCGAGCCTCAGCATATAATCTACCAGAGATAAATCATGCTCCGGAAACAATTCATGGCCTAGGTTAAGGTGTAGTGGAAGCACTTTGGCCTGGATGAAGCTACCTGGGAGGATGAAGGTTTTTTTCGGGATGCTTACCTGGAAATATTTGCTGAAGCAGAATGAAAACATCGAGGACAATGTTCACTTCTAGAGGTGGAAATTCTTGAGCTGGTAGAGACCAGTGGAATCACTCTGAATTCTGAATTGTTCCTGGAATAGAGGACTGGACTGATAATCCTGAGGTCTCTTCCAGAACTTTTGTCAACTCACTATACTCAAGTGTGGAGCACGGGGGAGAGACAAAGACATAATTGCCTCTCTCGATGAAGGGAGGTTAAAATAAGTAGTATCTTAGATTGATATAAGTAAATTAATTTTTTTTTTATATAAATGAGTAACTAGTTCTCTGTATAGGGTTGTGATTATTACAGTAATGCAATTTTGAAAAGATGAAATTCACTGCTTACTCTCTTATTTTTTAAATTAAAAGAACTGCTAGACTATTTTTATGTTTTAAAAACTATCAGAGTATATATATATATATATATATATATATATAAATTAGATGATGAAGTGGATGAAAACTATAAGTCACTTTCTAGTATCTAACAACAGGAAATTATTAAGTCTGAGCGATCATAGCAGAATCTCTTAGTAAGTTGTTCCCTGCGACTATGATAAGCACAGAAATGATGGTATGAACATTATTTTTAAAGAAAACAAACTTATTACAAGAAAATTTGCAAAACCTTAAATATACAAAAGGAGAAAAATGTAGGGAACAGTTGAAAAATAGGAGAATATAACCATAAATCTAGGATAGTAGGATATGATGAAATAATACTAGTAATCCCTGGAGATAAGTGTTAACATTGAATACAAAACCCAAAACAAGTCATACATAAAAATATCGTTTAACGAAATAAATAACCATAAAGAAAAGAAAAGGAAAAATAAGCACAGTAATATTCAAGTTAAGGAATCGTTGTCATTGTAACCTTTCTAGTTCATACTGGAAATAATGAAAGTTCATGGGAAACAGAATCTGGTAATTCTAACATGGAAAATTAAACTTTTGTATTATATTATTTCAAAATGATAAACCAGAAAAACTAGAAATAGCGCATTTCTCTTCTTGAATTCATAAACCCAGAAAAGATGAGAATTTATTCACTTAATTAGAAGTGTAATATTACAATATTAACACTTAAAGTATGAGCATAGAATCAGCAAGTATATGTCAAAAACCAGAACACTATAATTAAAGGCCTTGGAGACCAAATGTCATATATTTAGTAGGAACGGTACATGTAATTTTACAGTATTGAAATCCCATGCCAAAGGCAATGCAATATTCTGCAAAAGATGTAGAAATCTGCTATAACTGTATTGAAACTTGAGAAACGATGCTGCGAAACCCCAATGCTAAAAAATGTAACAAAACCCCAATACAAATTTAGAAACGATTAGTCAAAGTGAAGTCGGTCCGCGGCATCAAGACCTAACAACACGGATGAGTACATGGAAATGGGAAGTATGAGTCAATAGAGACTGAAAGAAAAGTAACAAGCGAAGCCTCCAACCACAGAATTGGGCGCTTAAGCATACATGTACAAAGAAAGAAAACAAGTGAGGGAAACCGCATGAAAAATAAAAGAAAATCAAGAGGAAGTGACAAATCATGTCATAGGAGAATGATAATTCCTAAAGTCTTACCTACAAACTTAAATCCTCCATGGAAGTGGCGACGAGGGTATTCTACAGTGAATGAAACACAAAAAATGTATCAATGATACATGATTGAGTGCAGAAGGGAAGAGTAGCATAATTTGCTAGTATTCAAACCTACAAATACATTACCTGCGAAAATTCTCCGAGGAGGCACTGAGAAACTAGTAACACATCCTCCTGAGTTTGAGAAGGATTTATAGTTTTTTCCCAGTAAACAAGAACTGAATCAAGAATTAGAAATTGTCGTCAAGCTAACAAATAAAAGACTAACTTGAAAATAGAAGAAACATACTTGAAAAAACCCTCAAGAACAAAGGTTATATGAATACAATCACATGGAAGAGAAAGGTGTTAAGAAACTGAGTGAGTCTTACCATCGTCGAAGGGTTCTGGAGCAGAGCAGGAAGGAATCCATCAAGAAATGCATAAAACAGAAGCCATGGAGTCGGGCTTGCGGAGCTTGTGGCAGTTACCCGAGGAAATGACTAGAACGGTTAGGTTTGGGGGTATTCATTACCCAAACTAACCCCAAAACCCTAGAACATAATTTGACCATAGATCGTGTACTAGGCAGATCAAAGATGGGAAAAGCTACAGCTATAGATACGTAAGGTATGCGGGACAAAGTTAATAAATTGCAAACCGTATGCAGGATTACAATATTAAATATCCACCGCCTGATAATTAAATGATTCCAAAATATTGTATATGTGAATTTATTGTAAAATGAAAATGCCAAATAATATGTTCAAGACCTTGTATTGGTTAATATTCCAAGACTCGTAATGGTATAGAATAGTGCAATCATTTATCCAAAGTGCAGATACGCTGTTAGGCGTACATCTTGGAACCTGGGAAGGGTAACTAAACCTGGAAAATATTTGTATCATAAATTTATTATCGGATTAAACATAAGGGTTCTATATGAATATGAATTCTTGTGTAACGTTAAAACAATTTAATTTTTGGAAATCACGAACCATGGCAGGATTTGTTTAGTAAAATCGACAAAGGTTAAAAGCAATTTTTTTTTATTGTTATGTGTAGTTGAATGTTACATATGTGTTGTATAATTGTGGGAAAAGGATCAAGTTATAATAACAATTTTGTGGTTTTGACTTTTAAGTGTGATTTTTTATAAATTTTGGTGGATTTCTAGTCGAAATCAGTATGAAATATTCTTGCTGAAATCTTGATTTGTGTTGTTTAAATTGGTTGTGTTACTGCATATATGGAGCTGAAAAACCCATGGGGAACTTCTACTTTGCAGAGTTCACCCATCAAACTTGTGATTTGGATAAATCCTTCTATGATTCTAAACAAATTAAATCAAAAAATAAACAGGAAAATGTTTCAAAAAAACGCACTTAAAGAAAACTAGTTAATGAAATAAATAGATGATCAAAACTTACAACATCTTTTAAATTATATTTAATACAATCTCAATATTAAATTAATGATTTAAAATTTTGATTAATTATAATGAGTAATAATTAAGTTTTCTAGGCACAAAATAGTTGAGTTTTGTTAACCCATTCAACCAAACAATGGCCAACTTGGAATTGGATAGCTATAATCACTAGCTTAAAACTCCGCAGGTTTCCATTTAATATGATAGACACTAATTTTCTAAAATATATTTAAATACATTAAATATTGTGTAAAAAAAATTATTATAATATATATAATTAATAATAATAAATGGATTATCAAAATTTCCAAGGTTTTATAAGATATATTTGAAAATTTTAATGAATAAATTTGACTTAATCTTAGAATTTAATTATATTTATTGTGATTTAAATAAATTTTAAAATAAATATTTGATTTATTTTAATAAATAAATTTGATTTTAAATTAATAATTAATAATTTATTTATTTATCTATATAATTTAAATTAACAATTTAAAATTTATTTAATTAATAAAATAAATTAATGATCAAAATTGATCGAATCTTATAAAATTCACCCACTCAAAATTGACTCAACCTTTTTAAATTCACCCAATCAAAATTGACCCATTTTGTCATTTTAACAAATCTTAAATTAGTAATTTATGGTTTTTTATTTTATTTTAATCATGATGAATAAATCACTATATTTTACCATATTCAATAAAATTTATTGTTAATTTTATTATTATTATTATTAATTAAACTTTAAATTAATACTTTTTCGATAGCAAGTAATTTTTTAGGATGGATGCAATGAGTGAGTATTGTAAGTTACATAATATTTATCACTTATATTACTCATGATTCAAGGACACATGGATAAGTTATCAACCATTTGTGTTAGTCAGCAACCAAGAATGAAGAAGGTGCGTCATTTCAAATGTCTCCCATAACTCATCAATAATTTGTTGATGACATTTTGTTATTATGTCAATCCAATCTTAGGGAATCCAAAGCTATACTCAACATACTCTCAAATTTAATGGATGTGTGTGGCATAGTGATCAATGATGAGAAAACGAGTATATACTTCTTGAACTATAATGCTTCTATTGAACACCATCTTTCCAAAGTGTTTGATCTCCAAGTTGCTAACCCTATAACTAAATATCTTGGAGTCCCTTTGGTTTAAAATTCCATGAGAGTACCCTATTAGGAAGTGATCCTTAAGAATATATCAACCAAGTTAAATAACTAGGCCTTCTCGGCCTTGAATTTTTCCAGCAAGCTTGTCCTTCTCAAAGCAATCCTACAAGCATTGTCAGTGTATTAAATGACAGTTTTATTCGCCCCCAAAATTATTTTTAAATAAATTACATGAAAATTCAGATATTTCTTACGGAAAGGGAAAAATAAGGCCAAGAAATGGTCATCGGTAGCATGGGACATTTTTTGCATACAAAATATGGTTGGGTTACTGGGGTTGCGAGACCCGGAGACTCTGAAGAGAGATCTAGGGGAAAAAATATGGTGGATATTGATTCATGGGGGAGAGGAACTGTGGAAGAATATTTGGGATAGAAAATACAATACAACAAACTCCAAAGCCAATAAATTTAGATAGATAGCAGTCATCCATGGATCATCTTCCTAGAACTTGGCTCAAGCTATTATAGGTCTTGTGCAAGGACATGTTTTTTGGGAGATGAGAGGGGACATTGCTTTCTTTTAGAATGATACCTAGAAACAACTCTGCAGGCTAAAGAAAAGGGGAGAATTCACAGAGTTAGAACTTTTTCTACCAATCATGGTGGAAGCAAGGTGGTTACTTTATAAAAGGAGAACCAAAACACTTCACAGTGGAGAGAATGGAAGAAAAAATAGGACTAGCCAGAACATCAAGCAAAGTATCCATAGGATAGCCTAAGCGAAGAACTTCAGGAAAGAAAAATCGAGTTAGCCTAGGAGCCTGGCAAGTTATGGTGGGGCTATCAAAGAAAAGGGATACCAACTTACCAAGAAAGGGCATAAAAAGTTACCAAGAGTGCCATGGTGGAAAATATGGACCATTAGCCTTTGGCCCAAAGTAGCTCACTTCCTCTGGCTAGTTGGAAGGAAAACAATGTTGACTTGGGATTAAACTAGGAAAAAAGGGTACCAAGTTCTATCCTACCGTCACCTATTTGGAAACTGGGAGGAGGATATGGAAGATAATTTAAACACATGTGCATATGTAGAGGTATTATGGGCACACATCTCACCAATATTTATTTATAGCAATCAAAATATAGACGATCTAGTGGCTACTTTTTAACAATGGAGAAATAACATTTTTCAAGAATCTTGTAGTTAATAGAGCATGGATTCTAGTTGAAGGTTTTACCACATGGGCCCCGTGGAAACACCGTGATGGGATATTTTTCAAGAACAAGAGGAAAAAAACAGAGAACACATGGGAGGTAATGAGACATAATGTCAAAGAAACATTCGTAGTAGAAGCCTGGTTTATGGAATATTGGAAGGTAGATTAACAAGAGGTGGTAATATTGAAGAAATTGGAGCTAGGCCACAATATGATTTCTCCTACAAAAAATAGAAGTTCAAAGATCAGTATTAATTCTCTCATCCACTTTACGCCCCCCCCCCCCGCCCGCCCCCCATGATCCCCCCATCGTCGAGCTTTATCGAATTAAATTTTGATGGGGCCTCAAAGGGGAAGCTTTCTATTGCTTGATTCCGTAGTTTTTTACACAGATGAAAAAGGAATACCTTAACAATAACTTTGTAGATTTGTGGGACTACTAGAAATAACATGGCAGAGTTTCAGTCAGTGGAAAGAAGACACTAAATAATGATTACAAAATATTATCGAAAGCTACAAATTGATGGTGATTTGACGATGGTAAACATGACTGCTTAGAAACTCATTTATGGATGAATGCCTTCCAAATTTGAAAAGAGTGGGCACTTGGAACTATTAATAGACCACATCAGGGAACTGATCCTTTAACCAGATTATATTGTAGTCTTGATCCAGGTGGCCGATATTGGTGGAGACCCACCTATTCCATTTGGACCCCCACCATCGTTTCTTTCAATTTTTCAGTTTTAGCATAACTTAATATTTTTAATAGTTTTTTGGGTATTGAACTTCCAGAATCGTTTCGAGGCCGTAAACGACGTTTTATGGGAAAACTGGGAGACACATGGAATTTCCTTTGATGTTGCTCACATTAAAATTTGTAGTCCTCGGACATATATTTCTAGAAAGGTATTGAGCGCATCAAACATTAATCATATGCTAAAGTTACATCCCCGGGAAGTTGATGTACCAATTTACCTAAACGAGGCCCACAGTTTTGGCGCTTCATCTCTTAGGGTTAGGTTTTTGGATGTTTAGGGTTTTCCATTGTTTCTAAAAAATAAATAGGCCTTAGAGCCTCATTTTAACATAGTTCATAGGCCTATAGATGTCACATCTCTTCTCAGAGATAAGCTACCAACGTCCTAGCTAGTTTATTTCCATTATGTCTGTAAGCATATTTTTGTTATTTGATATTAATGAAATGAAGTGTTATTTCCACCGCATATTTGTATTTATGGTTATATGTGTATTATGTTTTGTTCCTACATAAATTTGGATCAGTGGTATCAGATCGGTTTTCTCTTTCTCTATTTCTCTTTTCATGTCCCCAACGAGGTCAGGGTATAAGGAGTTAGGGCTCGATGTGGTTGAACCCTTGCAAGATCAGCCGCGCAAACCCCGATGACCTCCCATGGTCGAAGAAAATAAAGACGAGGGAGTAGGAGAGCCTATCAAAATATTTCTCGAGGAGGCCCTCGAGAAACAGAGGAATGTGATGATGGATGAATTTTCCTAGATCCTTCAACGATTGCCCACCGGTGGTGCATCTACATCCAGCAGCAACTTTGGAGGTGCCACTCCTTTTTAAGGTATAAGTCAGCTTTCACATTCCTGTATGTGAAGGCCAAATAGATGTAGACAACATATTTAGATGGTTGAATTTTCTTAAAGGTTATTTCTCGGTACATGATTTCTCTGACCAAGAAAATATTATTTTTGCGCTCCTGAAAGCTGGCGCCCATATCAAAGACTGATTGGAAATCTACTGTGAGAAAATGGATGAGAGGGAACCCTCTACGTTCTCGGACACACACACTTGGAATTCGTTCTGAGACGGCATCAAGGAACAATATTACCCAGTGGGAAACTATGAATAAAAGTACATCTAATGGACCACGGTGCGACAATAAAGGGGTAAATATTTGCACAAACTGACAAATTTGTTCCATACCCTACACAGAAAGTTGGGTATTAAAGATTCAGAGATATATTTTGTGCTCAAGTACCGTAGCTATTTTCATAGATACATTTAGGAGTAAATGGATTTCCTCGACATTACCTCGCTTGGCATGGCATATCCCTACGCTGCCAAGATCGAGCAAAAATTTAAGTAGGAGAAGCGAGACTTTGGATTTGTGAATCTGAAGCGAGAGAAAGGCACCCCTAAACCACATAATAAGGGGAGAAGCTAAAGCGGGGTGACTCACAAAAACACCACAAATCTAAAGAAGGACACAAGGAAGTGGTGTCAATTTCATAACAACCCCACTCAAACCACAAATGAGCGTCGGGCCAAAAATTCATTGGTGGTCGAATTGAAGGCACTCGAATCCGATGCATGTTATGATCCTTAGTCAAAACTAGACAAGGGTGATGAAAAAGGGAAGAATATCATTGATGTGGATCCTAGTGCCATTGTTTCCACCACTAAGCTCAAGAGGGAGGATCTTGAGGATCCAGAGGAGCCGGAGCGCCTCTTCTATTTGCAGATGTGGGTGAAGGGTTCTCCACTGTAATTCCTTATCGATAGCAGAAGTCAAACTAACTTCATTTCAAAAGAGGTCATGAATAAAATTAGCCTACCAGCCATAGTAGACCCACATTCGTATACCATTGCATGGCTTCACCAAGGTAGAGATCGCTGCATCCGCCAGTAGCGTCACCTTCCGTAAAACATCAAGCCATTCATGAATGAGGTACCATACAGTGTTTCTCCTCTTTATGTGTTTGATGTATTATTGATCCAACCATACTTGTGGAACTAACATGTTGTGTAAGAGTCTAGGCTTCATTCTGTTGCTATTACTTTGGGAAATAAATTGTACAAGATATCAGAGGTAGTAGCCTTCTGCCATCTCTTTGACTACTGCAAAACAACATAGTAATATTGTTTCCCAAATGACGACTTTTATTTTCATTAATATTCGCCCACAGGGAAAGAAGAATATTGTGTCCACAACCTTGAAACAGGGCTCCCCTGCACGGCAGTAGTAGATGGAAAAAGTCGTGGAGGAATACGAGGATATTTTCTCCTCACACAAAGAGGTTCCTCTACACTATCAGGTAAAGCACTCCATCGATCTGGCCCCAGGAATGATGTTGCATGATGTTTCCATACCTCATGTGACCACACAGTTAGAATCCCCATATGTATTGTCTGAGACTGATAAAGGAACCAAATTTATTAAAGAGATCTAGCACATCTGCCAACAAGTCCACGGCATCTTCGACAAATCCAATACCAAGTACAAGCAATGCCATGATTAGCGTCGAGTGCCACACAACTTCTAGGGGTTACATTTGAAAAAGGATAACCTCTCTAGACCCCACTGCAAGCTTCGCCCGCCCCAATATGAGCCATACACCATCACCAAGGAATGTGGCTCACAAGGGACCAAGTTAAGGAGAATTTTCATCATCTCATGGAGGAAGTCAGCATAATGGGGACCATTGCTTCCTAAGGGGGGAGGAATGATCCAAGTGGATATTGATGGCCACCCACCTATTCCATCTGGACCCCCACCATCGTTTCTTTCTTTTTTTCAGTTTCAGCATAGCTTACTATTTTTAGCAGTTTTTCGGGTCCTAAATTTCTGGAGTTGTTTTGAGGCCCTAAACGACGTTTTCTGGGAAAATCAGGAGCTACGTGGAAGTTCCTTTCATGTTTCTCACATCAAAAGTTGTATTCCTTGGATAGATATTTCTAACGAGGTATTGAGTGCATCAAACATAGATTGTATGCCAAAGTTACGTCCCCAGGAAGTTGATATACCAATTTACCTAAACGGGGCCCATAGTTTTGGCGCTTCATCTCTTAGGGTTTTTTTTTGGATCTTTAGGGTTTTCCATTATTTCTCAAAATTAAATATGGCTGAAGCAGAGTTGCAGGAATGCGAAGTAGGCAGAGGAGGAGGACAGGCTGCATGACAGAGAGCAGTTTGGGCTGAGGGATGATGCAGGGCCTTGACAGGAGTAGAATTGGCGTAGGAGGAGACAGAACCGAGACTGAGAATAACAAAAAGGCCAAAGGAGAATGTGAGAGATACAATGCCATTGTCCATGTATGGCTACGGGAGGAGTAAATTTGCAGATGGAGGAATGAATGCACAGAGGACGAAGTTAATTCTCACCAGGTGCAGAGAGGACGCGACAAACGGTTCAAGGCTAGCAAAGTTAATATCACCCATGCCCCGTATTTTAATAACCACGTCGGGGCCTTATAAAAAACAAATATTCCTCATCCCCTATTTGTAAAAGGAAAATTAAACTTAAAAATAAAATATAATATAATGTGTAATTATCCATAAGAAATAATAAAGCAAAATCAATTTATAAAGTTTCAATAATTGCACTTCAAAATAATTTTAAATAAATATTTTAAAAATATTATTTAAGATATAGATTTTAAGAAAAAATATGTTATATAAAGTGTGATGTAAAATATTTGGAAGTTCATGATTTAATGAGCTGATTAACCCATGTGCATATGAAACAAAAACACGTTGTATCATGTGCATATGTAACACAACACGTTTCATCTCAATTGCCAATTCCATGGTTTAAAAAATAAAAAATAAAAATATAAAAATTAGTATGTTTTATAGAATAATATATAATAGAAATAATAGAAATAATAATATCTCCTATAAAATTGTATTTTAAATAGAGATTAAATTAATTTATAAAAAAATGCTAGCTCTAGGGGTAGTGCAACTAGCAAATGAAATGTTATGTACCAAGAAATTCCAGGTTCAAATCCCCCTACTTACCCTTGTATGTGGACGGGGCATACATAGGCACCTAGAGTTTATGGTGTTAGCACTAGGAATTGAGACACCTTGTGACTCAAATAACAAAGAGACTCAATTGATTATTCCTCAGATAAAAAAAATAAAAAAAGTATAATATGTTTTTTTTACCTTATTTTGGTTTGCACTGGCCAAACTCATAAACTAACTGAGATGGTTTATTAATTGATTTATAGAGTTAAGGGTTTTTTTGGTTGGTTATGTACGTTTTCACATGACTTGCATGCCTAACCTATGGATTAAGTAGCCACGACATGCCTAACCTATGGCTTAAGTAGCCACGACCCAAGCTGTGAAAATCACATGCCATCACATCCTCACACCCTTCTTGAGCCAAGCAAGCCCTTACCATGACTGGGTTTATGTTTATAAAATTTTGAACTAACCACCTTTACACAAATAAACACCTTAACAAAATACTCTATCACTATCTATTCACTATCTATTCTACAACTAGTGATCTCGTTAAGAGTATTATTTATCAAAGCAGAAAAATACAATATACAATGACAATAGGGTTAAGGGTTTTCTTAGGTGGGTTATGTGAGTTATTGATTTATATGGTGAAGGGTTTTTTTTAGTTGGGTTATGTGAGTTTTCAGATGACTAGCATGCCTAACTTATGGTTTGAGTAGCCACTACGCAAACCCTAAAAATCACACTGGATCCTTAAGCCACACTAGCCCTTAACATGACTAGGGTTTTGCCTATAAAATTTCCAACTAGTAACCTTTACACTAATAAACACCTTAACTCTACAACTAATGATCTAGTTAAGAATATTATTTGTTAAAAGAAAAAAATGCAATATATAATGACAATAATTCTGTATAATTTATAATACCCTACTAATTACTATTCCATTTGTTATAATAGAAAATATTATACTCAATTTAGCTATAATAAAAGGAAATGAAGCCTACCTCTTTCACAACTGCGTTGAAATATTTGAGATTTAAAAAGAAATGAAGCCTACCTCTTTCACAAGTGCGTTGAAATATTTCAGATCTTTACCATCGCTTGAGCATGAAGCGCCGATGACCATTTCCTCTTTCAGTTTGCTACAATTTTCATCTTGGAGTTGCTGTGCTGAGATTCGAAACCTCGACCTGACGGCTTCCGCGGTTTTAAACAGCTCCAGCGGGAACACTTGATCCTGACTTCTAGGAAATCCCTTGTAATGAATACTGAGGGACTTCCCTTCTACGATGTGTATGAACACATCGTACCAGGCATCATCCTCTGATTGAAACTCCACCATTGGAGTAGTCTTCCACTTCATCCTTCTCACTTCTGTTGAACCTGCGATGTGTATTATGTTCTCTGCAAACCTTGATGACCTTCTCAGTTGTGCTTACAATTCTCTCGGTAAATGAAATCAAACCATTTTAAATTTTGTTAATAACCTGTGCTATTTTTATCACACACTCGGATGGTTCAGGGTTCATTCAATCAACAAATTAGACCAAATCTTGCAACACACATGGTATCCTGTGTAAAATATTAATAATTTGATGTTTATTTACTTTTCTATATATATATATATTGAATAGTTGGAATTAATGTAATTTATTTAGATTTAAATTTCATGATTCCGTGTTATATAATTGTGGTAAAAAAATAAAATTATAATAATTTCGTGGTTTGATTTTTAAATGTGTTTTTTATAGTTTTTGGTGGATTTTTGGTCGAAGTTAGTACGAAAGATTTGTGGTGAAATCTTGATTTGTGTTATTTAAACTAGTTTTCTTAATATAGATTTAACACTTTGAAAAATCTATGTAAAACTTCTATTATGCAGAGTTCAATCGTCAAACTTGTGATTTGAATAAAATAAATAAATAAATAAATAGTCAAAACTTACACCATCTTCACATATGAAATTAAACTCTTTTAAACTTTTTTAATAACTTGTGCTATTTTTATCACACCCTAGGATAGTTCACGGTTCATTGAATGAACAAATTGGACAAAATCTTGCAAGACACGTGATACTATGTAAAATATTATATTAATAATTTAATGTTTATTTACATTTATCACCATATATATATATATATATTGTAGTTGGAATTAATGTGATTCATTTAGATTTAAATTTCATTGGGAAAAAATAAAGTTATAATAACAATTTAGTGGTTTTGACTTTTAAGTGTGATTTTTTATAATTTTTGGTGGATTTGTAGTAGAAATCGGAATGAAATATTCTCGGTGAAATCTTGATTTGTGTTGTTTAAATTGGTTGTTTTACTGCATATATGGATTCAACGCCCTGAAAAACCGATGGGGAACTTCTATTGTGCAGGATTCACCCATCAAACTTGTGATTTGGATAAATCCTTCTCTCATTCTAAACAAATTAAATCAGAAAATAAATAGGAATTTTTTTCAAAAAATCACACTTAAACGAAAATGGTTAATGAAATAAATAAATGATCCGAACTTACAATATCTTCAAATTATATTTGATGCAGTCTATATATTAAAATAATAATTTTAAGTTTTGATTAATTATAATGAGTAATAGTTAAGTTTTCTAGGTAAAAAATAGGAGATAAATCAGGTGTTTTGTTAACCCATTCTACCAAAAAGTTACCAACTTGAAATTGGATAGGTATACTCACCAGCTTAAAATTCAGTAGATTTCCGCTTATTATGGTAGACACTATTTTTATAAAATATATTTTAACACATTGAATATTATGTAAAAAATAATTATTATGATATATATAATTAATAATAATAAATAGATTATCAAAATTTCCAAGATTTTATAAGATATATTTTAAAAATTTAATGAATGATAATGAATAAATATAATTTAATCTTATAATTTACTTATATGTATTGTGATGTAAATTAAATTTATATTAATTATTTAATGTACTCTAATAAATAAATTTTAATTTTAAATTAATAATTAATAATTTATTTATTTTTGTTATTTTAAATTAATAATTTTAAATTAATTTATTTATCTATATAATTATAAATCAACCATTTAAAATTTATTTAATTAATAAAATAAATCTATAATCAAAATTAACCCAATATTATAAAATTCACTCAATCAAAATTATCCAATCATATAAAATTCACCCAATCAAAACTGACCCATTATCTTATCTTAACCCATCTTAAACTTTGATGACCTTCTCACTTGTGCTTAAAACTCTCTCGGCACATGAAATCAAACCCTTTTAAACTTTGTTAATAATCTGTGCTATTTTTATCACACCCTGGGATGGTTAGGGTTCATTGAATGAACAAATTGGACCAAATATTAAAAATTTAATGTTTATTTACATTTATCGTTGGAATTGATGTGATTCATTTAGATTTAAATTTTATAATTAAGTGGTGTATAATTATGGGAAAAATTAAAGTTATAAAAATAATTTAGTGGTTTTGACTTTTAAGTGTGACTTTTTATAGTTTTTGGTGGAGAAATTTGTAGGAAATATTTGTGTTGAATTTTGATTTGTATTGTTTAAACTGGTTTTTTTAATATTGATTCAACATCCTTAAAAATGTATGAGAAACCTCTATTGTGAAAATTTCACCCATCAAAATTGTGATTTCAATGAATCCTTCTCTGATTCTAAACAAATTAGATCAGAAAATAAACAAGAAATTGTTTCAAAAAATAGCATTTAAAAGAAACTTGTTAATGAAATAAATAGATGATCAAAACTTACAAAACCTTCTAAATTATATTTAATGCACTGTAAATATTAAAGTAATAATTTAAAATTTTGATTAATTATAATAAGTAATAGCTAAGTTTTCTAGGCATAAAATAGTCCATAAATCATTGTTTTGTTAACCCATTCTACCAAACAATTACCAACTTGGAAATGGATAGGTATAGTTAGTAGCTTAAAATTCTGGAAGTTTCCACTTACTAGACACTATTTTTATAAACTATATTTAAATGCATTGAATATTGTGTAAACCAATTTTATTATTATATATATAATTAATCATAATAAATGGATTATCAAATTTCTAAAGTTTTATAAGTTATATTTTAAGATTTTAATGAATGATAATGAATAAATTTCACTTAATCGTTGAATTTAGTTATATGTATTATGATGTAAATAAATTTTAAATTAATTATTTGATTTATTTTAATAAATGAATTTCAATTTAAATTAACAATTTATAATTGATTTATTTATCTATATAATCTTAAATTAACAATTTAAAATTTATTTAATTAATAAAATAAATCAATGATGAAAATTGACTTAATTTTATAAAATTTACCCAATTAAAATTGACTCATTTTTTCATAATTACTTTGTTTTGGGGATGAACCACATTAGTTGTTTCTACCAAATCTTAATGATGTGATTAAGCCAGAAAGACATTTATCAAATCTTAAATTAGTAATTTATGAATTTTTTATTTTATTTTAAACATGATGAATAAATCACGATATTTAACCATAGTCAATAAAATTTATTTTATTAAGAAAATTTAAAATAAATAATTTACAGTTTATTTAACTAAATAATTTCTAATTATTATTAATTAAAATTTAAATTAAATTTTTTTTTATAGTAAGTGATTTTTTAGGATGCTTGCAATGATTATTCTAAGTTACATAATATTTATCACTAATATTACTCATGATTCAAGGAGACATGGATAAGTTATCGACATCTGTGTTAGTTGGCTACCAAGAGTGAAGAAGGTGCATCATTTGACATTCTGTTAGCCCACTGTTAGGGAATCTAGAGCTATATGCAACATAATCTCATATTTTATGGATGTGCATGGAATAGTGATCAATGAAGAGAAAACAAGTATATATTTCTTCAACTATAATGCCTATATTGAACACCAACGCCATCTTTCCAGAGTGTTGGATTTCCAAGTTGCTATCTTTCTAGGTAAATATCTTGGAGTCCCGTTGGTTTACAATTCCATGAGAGTATCCTTTTGCGAAGAGATCATTAAGAATATATCAACCAATTTAAATAACTAGGCCTTCTGGGCCTTGAATTTGGCCAAGAAGCTTGTCCTACTCAAAGCAGTCCTCCAAGCATTGTTAGTGTATTAAATGATAGTTTTATTCGCCCCCAAAATTATTTCCAAATGAATTACATCAAAGTTCAGATAATTCTTATGGAAAGGAGAAAGTAAGGCCACCAAATGGTCATTGGTAGCATGGGACAATTTTTTCATACCAAATATGGTTGGGTTACTAGGGTTGCGAGACCCAGCGACTTTGAACAAATATCTAGAGGAAAAAATATGGTGGAGATGCATTCATGGGGGAGAGGAATGGTGGAAGAATTTTTTGGATAGAAAATGCAATAAGACCACCTCCCAAGCTGATAAAATCAGATAGATAATAGTCATCTGTGTATCCTCTTCCTAAAAATTGGGTCAAGCTATTATAGGTCTTGTGCAAGGACATGTTTTCTAGGAGATAAGGAGAGGGGACACTGCTTTCTTTTGGCATGATGCCTGGAAAAAACTTCACAGGCTAAAGGAAAGGGAATAATTCGGGGAGTTAGAAAATTTACTATCGAGCATGGTGGAAGAAGGGTAGTTGATTAATAGAAGGAGAATGAAAACATGTCCCAGTGGAAAGAATGGAAGAAAAAATAGGACTAGCCAAAACATCAAACAATGTATCACTATGATAGCCTAAGTGAAGAACTTGAGGAATGAAAATTTGAGTTATCCTAGGAGCCTGACAAGTTACAACGGGGCTATCAAATGGAAGACATCCTTTCGTTTGATGTTTGATGTATACCTTGCCTTTTTTCTGGAAGAAGCCCTTCAATGCTGAGAAGAACCTACAATCACAAACATGCAAAGAATTAAAAGCACCTGCAGTATATAACAATCCAAATACCAGTTTAACTTAATGATCAAGGAGATTAAGAATATTCATTCTTTTAATGAATCTAAAAACAAAACAATGATAAAAAGGTATCCATATGTATTATCGAGAATATAAAGAGCAATCTTACAACCTTAGCCTTGATATCATACAGATTTCTCCTGTATGCCTTTACAATCATCCTCCTTGGTTTGATAAGATTTCCTCTCTAGAATGACTAGTATAATTTTATCTTCAGTGAACCCTTATGAACCCTTATGTGTACCCGTAACCCTGAAGTTTCAGCTCAATTTATAGGAGAAATTGAGGAGGTTTCAGATCCATCAATAGAGATATGAGATCCTCTAATGAAGGGATTAGGGTTCCTTGATCCAAGCGGATAAGTTACATGATTTGAGGGATATATCTTGAATTGGCGCGACTCAAGAGGCTTTTAGTTGGAATAATATGCGCCCAACTATGCTTCTAGAAGTTAATTCTCACTTTCACTTTATTTTAAATGGGATGCACAGGTTTTATTAGAAAATAAAACGCAGATGTCCGCAGGTAAGGTTAGGAATATCAATGCATGTGTAGGAAGTTACCACAAAAATCACGTAGACAACATTTAAGAGTATTTAAGAGCTTTTTCCGAGTTCCCAATACTTGGTAAAGGAATATATGTTTTTTGACTTCTAAGGAAGCATGAGAATGGATGGTGATAGATCCATATTGACATTCAAATGTTATGGTGACAAAATGATGTGTAAAAATATGGGCACACATCTCACCAATATTTAGTTATAGAAATTGTAATATAGACGATCTAGTGGCTACTTTTGAACAATGGAGAAATAACCTTTTTAATAATCTTGTAGTTAATAGAGCATGGATTATAGTTAGAGGTTTTACCACATGGTCCCTGTGGAAAGACCATAATGGGATATTTTTCAAGAACAAGAGGAAACCAACAGAGAACACATGGGAGGTAATCAGACATAATGTCAAAGAAAAAATCTTAATAAAAGCTTGGTCTTTGGAATATTGGAAGGTAGATTAACAAGAGGTGGTAATCTTGAGGAAATTCGAGTTATGTCACAATATTATTTCTGCTACAAAAATTAGAATTCTAAAGATTAGTAGTAATCCTCTCATCCACTTTACCCCCTCCCTCCCAACCTTCCCCCCCCACGAATTTTATTTCTGCTACAAAAATTAGAAGTCTAAAGATTAGTATTAATCCTCTCATCCACTTTACCCCCTCCCACCCGACCCACCCCCCCACGATCCCCCCACTGTCAATATTTATCAAAATAAATTTTGACAGGGCCTCAAAGGGGAACCCTAATATTGTTGGATTCATTAGTTTTTTACAAATATGAACAAGGAATAACTTAAGAGTATATTTGTAGAGTTATGGGAATACTAGAAATAACATGGAATATTTTTATACATTAGAAAGAAGTCTGCAAATAGAGATTACAAAATATTATCGAAGGCTACAAATTGATGGTGATTTGATGATGGTAAACATGACTTCTTAGAAACTCTTTTATGGATCAATGTCTTCCAAATTTTAAAAAAAAGGGCACTTGGAACTATTAATAGACTGCATCAAGGAACTAATCCTTCAACTAGATTATGTTATAGTCCTGCATTCAAGGAGAGAAAGTAATAAGGCCACATACTCCATGGCTAACCTGGGTTTCCAAAGTCAATATTTCAGTCTTAATGTGAGATGGGATTTATTGGAACATGTAAGCTAGTTTGATTCAATCCAATCCATATTTGATAGTGATAGTGATTCCCTACTAGGGGCAAGCACATAGTCTGAAATGGGGCATTGGGGTTCGATCTCACAACCTCGTCAATGTCATGTGAATTTTTTAGCAGGGGGGTACAACTTTCCCCCAACATGAATTTTCATGTAAACTCACAAATCAATATTAATAGCCTTATATGATGGATGGGAGTGGAGTTTTTTGGGTGGCCTCAGAAACTGTTAGAGGCGGTTGTGAGGTAAAGGAACAAACCTCCCTCCCATTGTTTCTATCACTTGGCTCTTGTCTTGGAAGGGTATGTTTAGTTTTTCGAATTGACTTTAATATTGCAAGGGGTGGTCCTTGTAATAAAATAGTGAAGTGGAGCTCGAGGGGAAAATTTGCAAGTGTGATGAGAATTTTCCTTTGGCTTTGTGGTTAGATTGTGGTCGTCAACGCAAACTAGCCATTTCTAAATTAGGCTCGATTTCTTAGGTTATTTTTCTAGCAACCTTATTTTGCCTAGCTATATTTCCTTTCAATATTGTAGTCCTCTTCCTGTCATTTTTCACAATAATTTTGTTGGGATAGGATTCACGATAGTTTTTGGTAAATTTGATCATGGTTATGATCTATATCTACAAGATAATTTAGTAGGGAGTCTTGGTCAATGCGTGGGATTTCTCATGTTGAGTTTTTCAAAGTGGGACAATGATGTACCACCTTCTTCGTTTAGTGCAGTATGGTGTAAATGTGGAAAGCCTACTATCTAGATTTGGTTGTTGCTTTTTTTACATTTAAACCTTCAGGTCTTAGTGGGTTCCAAATTGATGTGTTTCCTTTGCCTTGAAGCCTCTAACTACAATGTTCCTTCCAGTGGTTCTATATGGTTCATGTTTTATGGTGGTGGCTCTAGTGTTTTGATTAAACTACATTATATAAGTATTTTTCCCGGTATTTCTGCTTGTTAGGTATTCAGAAATATTTGATTGAGTTTTCTTCAGTGGTGGGAATCCCATCAACTCACAATGCCTCCCAAGAAATTCATGCGACGTAGGAGGAGTGGAGGTGCCAACAACCTGCAATATCGGAGGAGGGATCGAGTCTTTGGACTGGACTTAGAGAATACATATTTTAATGTAGTACCACCTCAGACCCAACAAGAAATCAAGAAATTAGAAGCTTAGGTTGTTGTAGAGAGGCAATCCTACTATGAATTTGAGATTATGGAAGAGGTCTCTTACTGGGTTCCATACCTTTCCAACACCAAGGGACGAAAAAAAAATACCTAAATCATGTTTCTCTCCAATGGAAGATGAAGACACTTCTTGGTTTGGTGTCAAACGATAAACAAGTGGAAAGGTACAATGTGTTCACCTCTCTTGAGGAATTCAAAAGGATGCTAAGGAACCAACATTTCACAATGGATATTTTTGATTCAAGGCTAGCCCATGTGGAATGGCACCTTCATTTTGATTCAGATACCACTACTCCTCAAGGATCGAGTGCTAGGGACCCAACTCCCATTTATTCCTCTAACTCTAAATGGCTAGTATGATTACTAGTAAACTCGGTCTTATATTATGTTTTGTAAGGATTATCTAATATGTTTGGTTTTTTTTTTTGTATTCTGGAAATAGTTTAAAATCTTTCTCAATGTATCCTCTTGAATTCCTTGGAGATCGTAAACATCATCATAGTGAACTAGATGTAATAGCTTTGTATTTTGAATAATTTTTTATAGTATAAGGGCCTTTAATTTACAAAAAAAAATTATCCCGTGCATCATTTGTTGATCCATCCAGCATCCAAGCATTATTGTGGTTTTATTAATCTTGAATTCATATACATAATTTATGGCTAGCGAAACCCTTAAAATTTTAAATCGACACTTGTTTCTTCCATAGCCTCTCTTTAGTGATTTTCGGTTCCTTCACTCCCCATATTTTCCATTTGTATTTTTACTTCAAATCACGTTCCCACCTATTCTTTTCCCATGTCCTCCCATTTATTCTTTCCTATGCTCTCTTCATAGCTTTGACCCTAACCCCTCCCTACAAGAATTATTAATGCATGTGAATGCTATCTTAGTGAAAATTGAAATTCCTCTCTACTATTGCACACTCCATTATCTTTCTATCTACTCCACTCCATTCTTTATTCATGCCATGATGTGGATACTCTCAGTATAGGTGAGGAAATAGTCAAAAAAGGGCACCCCCTCACATAAACTCCCAAACCCATGTTGAAGTTTTAACATGCCACTATTAGGAGAAAACACATGCTATCTAAGAAGAAGAGGATAATGTAGATGAGGAGGCTCATGTTGAATATTAATTCCTATCATATTCAAATGTAGAGGAAAATTTTGGCTAATGGATTCCTAACACAAGGAATACCCAATCAAGACATACTCAATACATGCAAATTTTACACTTATATTAGCAACTAAAAATTATATTGGGAAAGGTTCTAGGTTATTATAATGAAGCCCAACAAAATATATTTCTCTATATAGATTACCTTAACCTATAGCTTAAAAAACTAGACAAAAAGGTATCAAATTTGGCCAAGAAAATAATCAATATATACTTCCAAATAGGTGAAAAGGTTGAACATGTCCTAGCACCTTCCTAGGTGGACTTCCCTACTAGTCAATAGATTTTTTTCACATCGATTTTTTTTTACTTCTAGGAGAACACGTAGCTGGATAGCTTTTTTTTAAATTATAATTATGCTTTATCTTCCAACTTCTTAGATAAGCTCAAACTTAGTTATGTAGAAAAATATTTTAAGCCATTTGGAGTGATAATTTCATCAAGAAACAACCCTTAAGGCTTTGGACTGACAATGAATGGTTGTATTATTAAGGGAATCCATGTGATAGATCATTGATTCAAAGCACTCATCGGTGTTCGCTTAGCAGAAAAATGAGATAATATTGACAATAAACTTATGTCTCTACTATTCTTTTGGTTCTTGGAGTGGAAAATCAGTACCCAAGAAGCTGTAATGACTTTATTTTCATAGTAATACAATGCTTGCGTAAATTTACAGAAAAAAAAGGGAAAAAATATCAAATTAACAATTTAAAATTATTTTATTAATGATAATAAATGATATAATTTTACCATATCGTATACATGGTACATTTTATGTGATGAAAAAAAATCCTCAATTATAACATAATTTATTTGGTTAAATAATTTTTAATTAAATGATTTAAATATTATTTAATTAGATAAACTAAAATTAATAATTTAAGGTTATTTCTGTAAATTCAGCATATTTGTTATATGAAATCATATAAAAAATATTATAAGAGATATTCCTATTGTGTCTCTTGGTCTATAGGAAAACTAGACTAGTAGAAAAAAATTATTTTTTTGGCCCATATAAAATGTCTAAAGCAGATAAAAAATCTTAATGAGATACCAAAAACTAAAACAAAAACTTATCTTAATGGTTTGAGAGCATGTTCAACGTATTAAAAAAAACATGACTAAATATTAAACTAACAAACATGATGGATAACATCTAGGCAATGGGTGAATCCTCCTCGACTATATCTAGTGGTCTAGTTTCCTCCTCTAAATATGTGAATTCCAAATTGGCTATATTTTGTTGCTTGTGTTTATAGCTTGTGATCCATTTCCCTATACGTTCTCATCAACAATCAGTAAAATTTCATGTTTCTCATCTAACCTTTCTATCAGGAAGTTTCTTATGTTTGTTTTTAGGTGTCCATACATTTTGATGGCTTGCATATATAATGTTTGTTATGTCCTTTAAATTCATGTATTTGATACCTAAATACTAACCTGGTCCTCCACTTCCACACTTGATATGAATCTAAAGTCAGTTTTGAACCGCTTCTAAACATCCTCAATTTCTCTTCTAATTGTTGTAGTGGTATTCCTAAAGTGTGTCACTGCAAAATGTTCAATTACCAACTAAGCTCATGAGGTACAAGAGATTTTATTGTTGCATAAAATACATATACCTCTAGAGCCACCACCTTCAGGCATGATTTACCAACCACGAAGAGAGAAAATTTAGAGTGTTGAATGAAGAGAAGGGCCAAGATATCCAATCCAAAACTAATACCAACTATGAGAGAGACCACATCCACTCCTAGACACCTAGTACGTAAAGGCTACATACCATACACTCCAAAGGAGGGAAAATACATCCTCCTCATTTAAACATGAACAACAAACATAAATCCAAAATCAAAAGAGAGTGGGGAAGATAGTTTCCCATTCTACTAAAACTCAACCCAAAATTGTGGAAAGAATAAACTCGATAATTAAGACAAATACCGAACCAATGTGACCAGAATTTGTAATATGGTGAGACCCATACTCTATGACAAAGACTCTAAATAGAAAACAATGATATGGATTGGATAATTATATTTTCTTCATCCATCTCGATGTTTTAATAGCAAAAAAAGTGGAAGAACCAACTCTTAGAACATTTTTTTACCGATGGGACCCAGTTTGGAAAATTCAGATATGAAACCTTCTAGGAGCATTTTTTTTAGGGGTAAAATTTTTATTCTTTGATGTGGGACCATTTTTCTATTATACAGAGAGAAATTTCCAATGGCACAAGAATCACACCAATTAGAGTCGATATGCAAAATTTATGACACTTAGAAGTTGACATTCCTATTTTCACCACCATAATTCGAGAGGATGCCATGTTAGTCCCCATTATTCATGAAAAATGGGCTATCCACAGGACTATAATGAATAATACTATAGAATATTCTATATTGTAACCCAATTTAAGCTTCTAGGTATTCAAACCTAACCAATAACATCTATCGAGCCATGTTATAACCGAGCCACTAGGAGGAAAATGGGTTCCATTATTTTGAGTGCATTTGTTTCATAGAGAAGAAAAAATAGTTGATGGGGATATGAGATAGATAAAGAGAAAAGAGTGGCCTCATTTTGGAGTTGAGGTTTTCTCTAAAAAGGGTTTCCTAGGTCATATCTTGTGTCAATTGTGTGTGAGGTATTTTATTTCACTTTTCTCTATTATGTACATAATTTTAATTTAAATGCATATGTTATTAATAGTAATCTGCAAATATCTATAGCTAAAGATAAATAAAACTATAATAATTTATATTTTGTATTTTTAAGTATAATTTTACTATATTTGATGTGATGAACCTTGCAGTGGAATATGCACAGTAGTTTCTAGATCATACTGATATCAAAGCAAGTTTATTTGGGTATATTGTGGATATTTGTAGGGGATCTATATCAACTAGGCCAAAAATCATAAAACTCTAATCATGGTCAACAAATATGTGAATAACCATCATGATCCTAAGGAGGTGAGGTTTTCATAGCTAAAATAACAAGTCATGGATATAAATAGAAATTGTAATGTGACCTCATCTTTGACAATTTTTTTTCTTTTTCTTCTAAAAAAAATTTACTTTCATTTATCTCTATAAACATTCTATCTATTTATTAAAAATTATATTATAAAATTCAACATCTATATGATACATAATAATATATATTCCCTATCCAAAATTGATGTCTTATAATGAGAAAAAATCATAATTTTCCTCCTAACTTTAACCCATATTGTAATTTTCCAAGGAAATTTTTTCTACTTTTCCACAACGTAAGTAAGTTAATGAGCTTTCCAAATTCTATTTGAAAAGGTTTGTGAGACCAATGCATTTTTTTTAACTTCATCATATATGTTTATTCTCCAAGTTATTTATATTTAATTGTAGGAAATTTGCATATATACGTTACTACCATAGCTTGGTATTCATTCCCACCTTACTTTCGTATAATTAAAACATCAAACTGTTATGTTATCAGGAGGCGTTGTTTGATTAAGGCATGTGGTTTATTGTTATTTGGGACACATTATAAGTGCTAAGACTTCACATATGTTGTTGAAGTCCAGAATTGTCTTTTTTCTATATCCTTTTACTTTCATTTTGATCCGATAGTTTTTCTGCATTTTCAAGTTGAAATATCACTTTAGATATGCTGAGACATAATCAAAAAAATCATTAATTCATGGTTTATAGTTTATTTTTTCTTTGTGAAATTTAATCAAAACATCTCTATAGCTACCAAAATGAACTCATTATATAGCTAACCAAAGGTTCTACAACTACATCTATGGTTACAAAGGTTTTAGCGCGTTTGATCAAGAATAAAGGATATAAGTAGATCTAAAATGTTTTACATATGGACATACACCTATTACAAAGATCAAGGAACTCACAGGGTTCTATAAATATGATGATCAAATTAAAAGTCAACTTTGGTTATAATACTCCTATCTTATGCAAAATTTCAAGGAAAATCATGGCATCATTAATCTAGCGTGGGATTGAATGAGAAAAGTTTGGAATAAAAAACTACGATATGTAAAATTGATATCTTCTCGTGATTTTCTCTTCTCGTAGAAAATTATGAGAAGAATGATTCCTGTTTTGATTTAGTTACTTAGATTGAATGAGAAAAGTTTGGAATAAAAAACTACGATATGTAAAATTGATATCTTCTCGTAATTTTCTGTTTTTGTAGAAAATTATGAAAAGAATGATTCCTATTTTGATTTAATTACTTAGTTTTCAAGTATAAACTAGCTTATAACTCATGAAACTATTACTCAACAGAGGATTATGAAAATCCTTTGTGCTAGTAAATGGACATATTTAAGTTTTGTAATCATTTTTGTATCGAAGACTTTTGCTTCTAATACAATTATGCTTTTAATACAATTATTATTTTCCTTTGGTGATTAAATGCATGAGTGAATAATTCGTTAATTGAAGTCCTTTCATGCTTATGCTCAAGAGGAGTGCCCCTATAGAGTTTTTGGTTAATGTAGTTTTTGATTCATTTCGAGAGTAGTCTATTTTCCATTACATTAGTACATTGTTTTTCGTGATTTGACATTGATTGCTTTTAGTACGTTAGTAGTCTTATTGATTCTCTCTATTAGTACATTGTTTTTCGTGATTTGACATTGATTGATTTTCACATGGCCAGTGCTCACATATGCTGAAAAGATAAAAATTATATTAATAATATTTCAAGTTCTCTTTAATAAATTAATATTTTCACTTTTGCTCAATAGAGTAAATTTTAATTCTTTTCAAGTAGAATAAGTTTCAATTCAACTCAATAGTATATAACTTTCAATTGATTTTTCCTTAAGACTAGTTTGTTTTTTAAAAGAATAATTTTGATGGAAATAACACTTGAGTAGGAATGGTATGAGTTAATCTAGTTACACTTTGTTTCAATAGAAATTACATTTTAGTCTTACTTTTCAATTAAAAATAGAATTCCTAGCATATATTGTGCACATGCACTTCACAAGTACATGAATCTTGGTTGATAATTAATGAAGTAATTTAACCAACAATTAAATTACTTAAAAATTTGGTGTTGTTGCCGAGGAACTGTATATAGGAATTTATTTTTTACTTGCATATTATTTTAGATGAATTTATCCCATCGATGCATAGTTAAAATCACATTAGAATCATTTAGAATGCATGTGTAGAGAAAACAATTCTAGGGGTGTATTTATAAGTAGGGGTACAAGACGTAATTCAATAACAAGATCACCAACCACCTCCACTAGAACTTGTAGTGCCACACCATCCACCGACACTCAGCCCATACATAGCAGGTAGATATAGGCTTCTTGAGGTAAAAACACCAAATTTTTCCAAAAAAGTTGTAGTTAAAGAACCTACATCCCCTACTAAAATAGTTATATTTATCTCTTCAGCAAGAGAACATCACTTACTACAGGAAATCAAACCCTTTTAAACTTTGTTAATAACATGTGCTATTTTTATCACACCTTCGGATGGTTAGGGTTCTTGAATCAAAAAATTGAACCAAATCTTGCACAACACATGTGATACTGTGTAAAATATTAATAATTTAATGTTTATTTAAATTTATTACCGAGTGGTTGGAATTAATGTGATTCATTTATATTTAAATTTCAGTGCTGAGATCAAACCCTTTTAAACTTTGTTAATAACCTGTGCTATTTTTATCACACCTTCGGATGCTTCAGGGTTCTTGAATCAAAAAATTGAACCAAATCTTGCAAGACACATGTGATACTGTGTAAAATATTAATAATTTAATGTTTATTTAAATTTATTACCGAGTGGTTGGAATTAATGTGATTCATTTATATTTAAATTTCATGATTACGTGTTGTATAATTGTGGGAAAAAATTAAAGTTATAATAACAACTTGGTGGTTTTGACTTTTTTATGTGTGATTTTTTATAATTTTTGGTTGTATAATTATGTGAAAAAGATAAAGTTATAATAACAATTTTGTGGGTTTTATTTTTTATGTGTCATTTTTTTATAATTTTTGGTGGAATTCAGGCCGAAATTAGTATGAAATATTAGTGTTGAAATCAGTATGAAATATTAGTGTTTTTTAAATTGGTTTTTTTATTGCATATATAGATTCAACATCTTGGAAAATCTATGGAGAAATTCTATTGTGCATAGTTCACTCATAAAATTTGTGATTTGGATAAATCCCTCTCTGATTCTAAACAAATTAGATCTGAGAATAAACAGAATTTTTTTTCAAAGAATCACACTTAAAGAAAACTCGTCAATAAAATAAATAGATAATCAAAATTTAGAAGATCTTCTAAATTATATTTAATGCAATATAAATATTAAATTAATAATTTAAAGTTTTTATTAACTATAATGAATAATAATTAAATTTTCTATGCATAAAATAGTTGATAGATAAATCAGTGTTTGTTAACCCATTTTACCAAACAGTGATCAACTTGGAATTGGATAGGTATAGTCACTAGCTTAAAACTCGGTAGGTTTCCACTTACTATGGTAGACACTATTTTTATAAAATATATTTAAATACATTGAATATTGTGTAATTTTTTTATTATTATGATATATATAATTAATAATAATCAATGGATTATCAAAATTTCCAAGGTTTTATACGATAGATTCTAAAATTTTAATGAATGATAATGAATAAATTTTACTTAATCTTAAAATTTAGTTATATGTATTGTGATGTAAATTTCATTTTAAATTAATTATTTGATGTATTTTAATAAATAAATTTCATTTTAAGTTAATAATTTATAATTTATTTATTTATCTATATAATTTCAAATGAACAATTTTAAATTAATTTAATTAATAAAATAAATCAATGATAAAAATTGACCCAATCTTTTAAAATTCACCGAATCCAAATTGACCCATTATGTCATTTTAACAAATCTTAAATTAGTAATTTAGGGTTTTTTATTTTATTTTAATCATGATGAATAAATCACTATATTTAACCATAATCAATCAAAATTATTTTATTAACAAATTTTAAAATAAATAATTTAGAATTTATTTAATTGAATGAATTCTAATTTTTTTTATTTTATTTTTTTTCTAAATATGACTACTTCTATTATAAAATACAAATCACAGATATACATTCGCCATCCTTCGGAATTGTTGTGTTAGACAATTCCGACGGGAAATAACAAGTTCAAACATTCAAAAGAGGAGATACACCAGAAGGGGAAACCAACCCAAGAAACCTATTCATGTATCAGAGAAAATGTTTCCCTTATAGGGGAACTAGCTCTAAACATCATTATGCAGTGCGTAAAAAATGTTAAGAGAGCTAAACCATAACTAGACCAAAGCATAGAAAAGAGACAAGTGGGAACCAAGAGGTTAATCAGGCTGCTTCTTATCATCTTGCAACTGCGGATGAGGCGCCTCTTCCTCAATGCAGCACCTATACTCGGAGATGTCATCCTCGAGCTTGGACAACTGAGCGTCCAAATACGAAGAGAGGTCGAGTGGGAACTTGTCTCACAATCCTTGCCATCTTCGTTAGTGTTGTCATTGCCAACAATGTTCGAGGCATCCTCGGCTAACTTAATCCACAGAGCCACCATTTTTCACGAAATATTGAGGGAGGTAGGAGACATGGTGGATTTTCGCATCCGTTTCCTGGAGAGAGATCCAGAGGGCCCGGAAGAGGCTTCATGAAGGTGCATGGACAAATGAGCAGAGAGGTTGTGAGTATCTAGGTCCTTAGGCACAACTAGATTTAGAGACAAGTCCATAATCTGACCAGCCATGGCGTGAATAGGACGAAGAGATGGGAGGCCATGACCTCCACCTCTATGGCACCGCATGCAGTTGCAACGAGGCATGGCTAAAGAAGAGCTGCAAGAATGCAAAGGAGGGAGAGGAGGAGGATAGGTTGCGTGATAGAGAGAAATTCAGACTGAGGGATGATGCAGGGCCTCGGCAGAAGCAGAATTGGTGCAGGAGGAGACAAAACCAAGACTTATAATAACAAAAAGGCCAAAGGATAATGTCATAGATACAACGTCATTGTCCATATATGGTTGCGGGAGGAGTAACTTCACAGATGGAGGAATGAATGCGCAAAGGACGAAGTTAATTCTCACCAGGTGCAGAGAGGATGTATCAAACAATTCAAGGCTGGTGGGGTTAATATCAACCACGCCCCATATTTTAATAACCATGTCAGGGCCATGTGCCTCCTCGTGATGAGTACAGCTGCCAGGGGACAATGCGGCCAGGTGGCTGCTGGCTGGATCACTAGTGAGCACTCGCATCCAGAATAAATTCTAATTCTAATTATTATTATTATTATTATTATTATTAATTAAAATTTAATCAATATTTTTTTGACAGCAATTAATTGTTTAGGATGCTTACAGCTTGTATTCTAAGTTATATAATATTTATTACTTCTATTACTCATGATTCAAGGACACATGGATAAGTTATCAATCATTTGTGTTAGTCAGCCACTAAGAATGAAGAAGGTGAATCATTTTAACTATCATTGCATTTCCCATAACTCATCAATAATTTGTTGATGACATTTTGATATTATGTCAACCCACTCTTAGGGAATCTAGAGCTATATGCAACATACTCTCTGATTTTACCGATGCGTATGGCATAGTGATCAATGATGAGAAAAGGAGTATATATTTCTTCAACTACAACGCTTCTACTGAACAACTTCTTTCCAGAATGTTGGATTTTCAAGTTGCTAGCCTATGGTACTCTCATCTTTCCATGAGAGTACCCTATTTGAAAGAGATCCTTAAGAATATATCAACCAAGTTAAATAACTAGGCCTTCTGGGCCTTGAATTTTGCGAGCAAGCTTATCCCACTCAAAGTAGTCCTGCAAGGATTGTTAGTGTATTAAATGCTAGTTTTATTTGCCCCCAAAATTATTTGCAAATAAATTACATGAAAATAATATTTCTTATGGAAAGGGGAAAATAAGGCCAAGAAATGGTCATTGGCAGCATGGGACAATTTTTGCATTGAAAATATGGTTGGGTTACTTGGGTTGCGAGTCTCATAGACTCTGAACAAAGATCTAGGGGAAAAAATATGGTGGAGATGGATTCATGGGGGAGAGAAATTGTGGAAGAATATTTGGGATAGAAAATACAATACAACCACCTCTAAAGTTGATAAATTCAGATAGATAATGGTCATCCATGGATCATCTTCCTAGAACTTAGCTCAAATTATTATAGGTCTTGTGCAAGGACATGTTTTTGGGAGATAAGGAGAGGGGACACTGCTTTCTTTTGGAATGATGCCTATAAAAAACTCCTCGGGCTAAAGAAAAGGGAAAAATTTAGGGAGTTAGCACCTTTAATACTGATCATGGTGGAAGCAAGGTGGCTGCTTAATAGAAGCAGAATTAAAACACTTCACAGTCGAGAGAATGGAAGAAAAAATAGGACTAGCCAAAACATTAACCAAAGTATCCATAAGATAGCCTAAGTGAAGAACTTCAGGAAAGAAAAATCGAGTTAGCCTAGGAGCCTGGAAAATTATGGTGGGGCTATCAAAAAAAAGCCATGCTTACCCTAAACGAAGCCTACTCTCTGATGGAATGGAATATGAACTTACCAAGAGTGTTATGGTGGAAAATATGGACCATTAGGATTTGGCCCAAAGTATATCACTTCCACTGGCTAGTTGGAATGAAGCAAATGTTGACTTGGGATCAAACTAGGAAAAATGGGTACCAAGTTCTATCTTACCGTCACCTATGTGGAAATCGGGAGGAGGATATGGAACATAATTTAAACATGTGTGCATATGTAGAGGTATTATGGGCACACATCTAACCAGTATTTAGTTATAGAAATCAAAATCTAGATGATCTAGTGGCTACTTTTGAACAATGGAGGAATAATTTTTTTCAAGAAACTTGTAGCTAATAGAGCATGGATTCTAGTTTGAGGTTTTACCACATGGTCCCGTGGAAAGACCATAACGGGAGATTTTTCAAGAACAAGGGGAAACCAACATATAACACATGGGAGGTAATGAGACATAATGTCAAAGAAACATTCATAGTAGAAGCCTGGTCTATGGAATATTGGAAGGTAGATTAACAAGAGGTGATAACCTTGAGGTAATTGAAGCTAGGCCACAATATGAGTTCTCCTACAAAAATTAGAATTCCAAAGATCAGTAGTAATTCTCTCATCCACTTTAACCCCCCCCCCCCCCCCCAAATGATCCCCCCATCATCGAGCTTTATCAAATTAAATTTTTATGGGGCCTCAAAGGGGAACCTTTCTATTGCTTGATTCAGTAGTTTTTTATAGAGATGAATAAGGAATACCTTAAGAGTATATTTGTAGATTTGTGGGACTATTAGAAATAACATGGAAAATTTTCAGCTAGTGGAGAGAAGTCTCCAAATAATGATTAAAAAATATTATCGAAGGCTAAAAATTGATGGTGTTTTGACAATGGTAAACATGAATGCTTAGAAACTTATTTATGGATCAATTCCTTCCAAATTTCAAAAAAGTGGGCACTTGGAACAATTAATAGACCACATCAAGGAATTGAGCCTTCAACTAGATTATGTTATAGTACTAATCCAAGTGGATATTGGTGGCTACCCACATTTTCCATTTGGACTCCCACCATCACTTCTTTCAGTTTTTCAGTTTCAGCACAACTTACTATTTTTAGCATTTTTTCAGGTCCTGAACTTCCAGAGCCATTTTGAGGCCCTAAACGACGTTTTCTGGAAAAAAAGGAGCAACATGGAAGTTCCTTCGATGTTTCTCACATCAAAATTTGCAGTCCTCCGATATATATTTCTAATGAGGTATTGAGCACATCACATAGAGATCGCATGCCAAAGTTATGTCCCTGGGAAGTTAATGCACCTATTCACCTAAACGGGGCCCATAGTTTTAGCACTTCATCTCCTAGGGTTAGGTTTTTGGATGTTTAGGGGTTTCCATTGTTTCTAAAAAATAAATAGGCCTTAGAGCCTCATTTTAACATAGTTCATAGGTCGCCCGGATGTGGGTGACTGCCAGATATGATGGGATGTCGGCCCCTGCGCGCCTCCCAAAGAAGCTCACGTGGGGTAGCATTAAAGAGTTCATTAAACAGCGAGCTCGTAATGCCATTAATCCAGCGCAGACATTCCCTTTCACCACCATGGGCATTCAATTGGTAATGGCATCCACTCCAGATGGTTCGGATCGCAGTGAAGGCAGGATAGCTCCTCGGCCCCCTTTAAATAACGCATGCCCTCAGGGCTATGCAGAGCCCTCCACTCGCACTCCTACAGGTCGTCGTTTCACTTTGTCAGCATGTTTTGAACCACTCCCTGGCGATCATTTTTCACAGAGTCCCTACTGTGGCTTCAATCCTCCCCGGACTCGAACTGCGGTCTACAGTGGCGACGTCTCCTCCCTTGGAGCTCAGACGGTAGTTCTCCCTCGCGGAATTCTCTCCCACAATGTTTTCAAGCCTCCCGCCTGCCTCTTTCATCACTCTTGTTATCCTCACGCCTTTGCATCCATGCCACGCATTCATCACAAAATGCGAAGTAGGCGTGGCTCCATTCATGGGCGGGCTTCGCGGCAAAGACACCAATCCATCTCGGTTTCTAGGTCTTCTTCTGCTGAAGAGACTCAAGCTCGAACAAAAGGGATAAGGCATGGCAGAAGCCATAGGTGTCACTGTGCTTCGGAGCCTTTGGCTCAGCCTTCTCCACCCCCACTTGTTGACCCTCACGTTGCTGCTCTTCCCTCCGCCTCCCTCAGACCTCACCACCCTCCCATCCTCCTCACTTCTCAGCGTGCTGAGCTTCGCTTCGAATGTTCTCATGATCATCCCGTGGTCACTTCTTTCATAACTGTTACGCTGAAAGAAGAAGCACATTTTCCTATTCCCTCCTCTGGTGCCTCCCCTTTCCCCCCCCTACCTCCAACCCTCCCAAATGTTCAGCTGCGCCTGCAGATACTGCCCACCATGTAGCAGACACTCCACGGGCGATGGATGAAGACACTGACCTGAGAGGCGCTCTCCAAGGCGACTTGAATGACTGGGCAAATGAATTTTCTTGCAGAGTGGTGGAAGAACCTCAATCTCCAACGAATGATTAGTAATAATCTCAGCACTCAGTTTCTTTTGAATTTTTTGCTCAACTGCTGCAGGATTTTTTTGTCTCTTTGTCTCAATATGTAGATGGGAAGGCTGCTTGTTAATATTAGTTTATTTCTTGCTGTTAAGTACTTATGTTTAAATTATAGGTCGGTTTCCCTTTCAAGGGCGGCCAAACTGATCTCTATAGGACGGGTTTCCCTTCTTGGGCAGTCCAGACTCTCTCTGTTCAGCATGTATATCAAGCCCAGTGCTCAGGCTCACACAGATGACGTTGCGTCAGTTTTGTAACATTATCTTTTATGCATAATAGAATTATTCATATTTAGAAAGAAAAAAAAAATAGTTCATAGGTCTGTAGATGCCACATCTCTTCTTAGAGATAAGCTACCAACGCACTAGCTAATTTCTTTTCATTATGTCTGTAAGCATACTTTTTTTATTTTATATTAATGAAATGAAGTGTTATTTCCACTGCATATTTGTATTTATGGTTATATGTGTATTTTTTTACGTTCCTGCATAAATTCGGAGCAGTGGTATCAGAGCGGTCTTCTCTTTCTCTATTTTTCTGTACATGTCCCCAACGACGTCAGGGTATAAGGAATTAGGGCTCGATGTGGTTGAACCCTTGCAAGATCAGCCTCGCAAAACCCAACAACCTCCCATCGTTAAAGAAAATAAAGATGAGGGAGAAGGAGATCCTCTCAACATATTTCTCGAGGATTCCCTCGAGAAACATAGGAATGCGATGATGGATGACTTTTCCCATATCCTTCAACAACTTCCCACCGGCGATGCATCTACATCCAGTAGCCACTATAGAGGAATCACTCCTTTCAAGGTATATTTCAACTTTGAAATTCCTATATTTTAATGACAGATCGATGCATACGATGTAGATAGATGGTTGAATTTGCTGGAAGGGTATTTCTCGGTCCATGATTTCTCCGATCAATAAAAGATTATTTTTTTGCTCGTCAAAGCCACCCCCCATGTCAAAGACTAGTGGGAAACCTAATGTGAGAAAAATGATGAGAGGGAACCCTCTATGTTCTTAGACACACCCACTTGGAATTCGTTCTGAGACGATGTTGGCTTGAGGGGTACTGACCTAGGTTCAGAGGTTAAGGTTTTCCAGCAAACCAGTATACTACTGGCCCTTTCGGGAATGACCTGCTTGCTTAGGCCAAGGTCTCCCGCAAAGCAGCATGGGAGGGTGTTGGAACCAGGTTTCCGCACCCTGAGAGAGAGTAGATAATTCGAGGCAGATCCTCTTTATAAATTACTAGGTTCGCACAAAGTGAGTCTATTCGCATCCCTTTTAACAATGTAATTAGAATATAACCGTAACACAGATATTAGTTCTAATTAGTAGAGTTTCATCCACGTGCGCATTACCAAATACCATTAAAGATTAATATAATCGTATCGAATATCATATCACAGTTATATTTATGTTAATTTCAGAACATAGATACATTCGCAGCTTAAATAGGAATCACAAATGTGCTTTCAACAGTAAACATAACCAATCCAAATACACAAAGGTACTTTAATGATACTTTTCATTCATTAACATTCAAATCCACTTACAAACAAGACAAAACCCATGCACACAGCCTAGCGGGGTCCGCACACAGCAGGACTGAGGATCTCCGCGCACACAGCCAGCAGGAGTCCTTACCCAAAAAAAACCTAAAACAGATCTAACAGTTCGTACATAGCATCAATCTATCGACTTTATTTCTTACTAGACCCAACTATCTATCTATTTATAACATCTTAGCTTTTTCTATCTAATGGTCTGTAAACTGTGGTTTGCGGACCCTATAGCTACCCTTTAACCCATTACAAAACATTAGGGGATTTGGCACACCCCAAAACCCTTACGTAGGACTGACTTTAACAAAATTGTACCAAAAACGCAGGTTAGGGAACCTCGTTCCAACAAGCCCCCAACGCAATCTTGTGACTCGTCCCAAGTCACTGCAGTCGTGGGTTCTCCATCTTCGCCTGCAGCTGCTTGATCGCCTTAACCAGAAGGGGAAACACTCCTTCACTCTATGAAGCAACGTTCCAAGAAATCCCCACGAACTTCTGTGACATTGGACCTTCTGTAGCAGTTGCTCTCCAAAGTCTGGTTCAGCTGCTTTACTGTGAAATCAACATCCTGAGAGAGCTTGAGGGCTTCATCGGCCCAAGGCCTACGGTGGTTATGAGGACCTTATTTTTCTCATGGAGCTCTACAATATCATCTATGAGAGTGTGGCTCATACAAAGTCATGCTAGGCAGTGAGCAGGGATCAGAGTAGGCATAGTGGCTGCCATCTGCTCAAACTCTTCTTCCTTCTCGCGTAGGTCTTAAGTAAGTTCACGCAGGAGAGGATCGCGCTGCACCTTATTTGATAGTTGCATAGTTGTCTCCAACAGCCTGAGAAATCTATTCTGCGAGGACATTAATGGCCTCTATGACTAGCGCGGCTTGTTGGGCCCTTACCTCAGGTGGTGTTTCCGACTGTAATTTGGCCTGCCAAGCCGCAATCTGTTGTTTCATCTCTAACTTGACTGCCTATATCTCAGTCCTCGAAGCCTTGAGTGCTGCAACAAGCCATCCAATCTTGGCCTAGGGGGTGGCAGAAGCCGGGATATCTTCAGTGACATCTAGGCAGAGCCTACTGATAAGGCATTCCAACTCTGTCTTCTGTGCCATGCCGAGGGTACCTGAAACCACTTCCTGGGATAGTTTAGCGGTTTTATCTTCTATATTCTACTCAATTATGTTGAGTTGCTAGTGTAATCGGCAGTCCCTGTGTTGAATTTCATCAAACAGGGATTCGTGGAGGACTTATAATGGTTCACGCGACAGGCGGGCTAGGTCCAATTGTACCTCTATGTAGGCTTGGACTTGCGCTCCTAAGTCGGGTGGAATTAGCATGAGGGTTGTGCCTGGTATAGGGCAGAGGTAGCTTTATGTTGTGCTAATCAATGCGTTGCTTGTTGCTGGGGCCAACCTTGCCTAGATCATACTTGTTTTCAAGATGTCCGTCTTCAGCTGCAGAGCTCAGAGCTTAGCCTAGAGTGTATCGACCATGGCTTTCTGCTACTCTTCCAGAGCTAGCCATTTCTCCTCTACAACAAGGGTGAATATTTTCACAATCTGCTCTAGGTCCTCCTCTGTCAGGGTGACTCATGTGTCTCCTTCTATCCGCTGAGCCCATTTCTTCTTCTGTGGTCCTTTAACAGGGTCACCATTCCACTTTGTACCTCGAGGGGAGTTAGCACCCCCCCGCATTCGGTCCCTCTGCTCCCAGATCCTTCTGTGAATCCTTCTACGAACCCTTCTATGCTTTCGAGTCCACTCCCTTCCCAATACTCTTACCTTGTCCTTCCTTATGTGGTTCTAGATCCACCCCCTTCCCAGTACACTTACCCTGTCCTCCGGTCTCTTTGGTGGTGGTGGGCGGGGTGAGCTTTGTGGTACTCATTCCTGTAGTGTCCTTCGCTCCTCACTTGAAGCTGAGCTTCTAGTGTAGAGGCCAACCAGCAATAAGGAGTTCAATATCCTCATCTGCAACCATGTATGGGAGTGATACCCATGTTGGATCCTTGCGGACCCTGATCTCAACATTGTGCATCATTTCCTAGAATGCGATGATGCTTTTTTATTTATCATAAATTTCTGGTGATAAGCGTGGCTGAGAGTGAATGGCAGTTGCAAGCCTGCTTTGGAATAGGACCCAAAAGACCTTATTATCTTCAATTCTCTTTCCATCCTTTGAATCCCACAAATTCACATACCAAGCTCCTTTGCAAATACCCTGCTCTACGTTAGGGAGGACTAAATCCTCCTGGGCTTCCCATGCAACCAACACGATGAGGAGCAGCAACCAAGAATAGCAGAATTGCCTTCCCTAATCTTGGGTTTTGCACATGTTTTCTATAAATTCAGTGCACACGAACTGGGACCAGTTGAAGTAGACCCCCTTTTCGCAGCATATGGACAATTGAATTACATATGCGAGGACTGTGGAAACCTGGCACTTTCGCATCATCTTTCAAGCTAACAGCAGGGTTCCCATACACGCACCGGGGTCACTAATAACCCCCTTGTGTTCCGCTCGACGTGATAATCATCACGCACCTTATCAATGATTTTTTTTTCGTATTTCTTCCCGACGCGATCCATGGGATTTAGATATTTCATGGCCAGACTAGTGATATGATGGATGAGTGCTACATCTATGGGGATGTAGTCCTGAATCCATAAGCAGCCATCATGGACCAAAGCGAGCAGCTACCACACAATTCTGTCAGTAATATTATAAAGGCCAAAATGAGGCATCCGTAGAAAATTTAAGAGCTCGGACCCCACTAGTCCTCTTGCCCATGGCATAGGGACGACCTTCAGTACATCATCCTCCAACACCCTCTCCAGATATAGTTCTAGTGTCAGCTTGGGGAAGGCCTCTATGTTTCCAAGGTCATGATCATCGAATTTGACCATGTGGAGCTTGCCAAAGGAATCTCCAATGATGGGGACCTCTCCTGGGATCAGAGGCATCTACAGATAGGTGCGCATCCAATCCTGATTCTTGGGCATGTGCACTGAGGGCCTGCGCAGCCATACATATGGTGGTAGCCAACTTATGGGTTCAACATTCCAAGCCTCTTGCTGAGCAGACAAATGTCTCTTTAATGGGTTGGGCGATCACACCTATGACACCATTCAAGGGGATTTCACATTCCGAGGGGAAGTATGTGGCTTCACTCCATCCCACTTCACAGGTTTCCCCGACCCTTGCTCCTATTCTTTTCCTTTCCCCTTCTTCTTTCCCTTGTTGGGCGTCGACATAATCTCCTCGACCTCAGGGGTGAGTTCTGGTACTTCCTCAGATTCTTTCTCCGTTGAGGCCACAATTTGGGACGATTCAGCGAGATTAGACACAGTCATTTTGGCACAAAAAATGAACTTAGGGTCTCTACTATAAGAGGGGGAAGCACTCTCAGACATGAACAAGGCACAATAGTCACAGACTCTTGCGAAACACAAACTAATCAAGATACACGGAACCCTATTCTAAGATATCCCTCTGATTTTATAGCCTTGGAGATCAACCAAAAATTGGGTGAAGCTTATCAGGAACTTACCATCAAGTAAACGGTAGGAAATCTTCGGAAATTGCTTCATTAATTACCGTTCGCTCGCTCCTTTCAACAGTAAAATTTTCTTTCTACCCCGTTTTACAGTTCTAAGAGATAGTTTTTGCAGCTGCATATTACCCCTATACTTCTAGCACACTTCTTGTGCTCTGGGTGCACTCCTATGCTCCCCGCGCACCTCCTGCGCTCTGAGCGCACCCCTGCGCCCCCAACGTACTTCTTCGGGCCCCAATACCTGCGACCGACCCCTATGCATACCATGGTTCTGCCTGTGTTTTCTCCTCCTCTGGAATGTATCCTGCCCCATACAGCAACTCTGACCATATATTCATTTGATCAGTTAAGGTTTGAGCTGGTTGCCATTGACATAGCCTGGTACCATATCACCGTGTAGGGTGGCTAACTAGACTGCTCCCCCGTTAGTCATTTCTTTTACCATATAGGGACATAACCAGTGCTTACGCAATTTCCCTGGGTGTTTCACAAACTGGCTAACGTATAGCAAGACCAGTTCTTCCTCCGCGAATTTCTTTTGTCGAATCTGTCGATCATGCCATGCCTTATCCCAGACATTTTGGACATGCTGATGGAAGTTAGCAATAAGGCGATCTTTCTCCAAGGCAACAAGTTGTGCTAACCAATCCTCCATGATATCAGGTTTCGCCATATTGGTAAATGTTTCAATGCGCAGGCTAGGAACAATATACTCCATGGGCATAATGGCCTCCTTGCCATAGACCATCCTAAACAGTCCCTTCCCAGTCAACTTCTTGTAGGTAGTTTTATAGGCCCAAAGAACTGACGGGATGTGCATGACCTAGTTGCTGCAATCAACATTACAGACCTTGGTCAGTGCCCACTCCAAGATCTTATTAAAAGCTTCTACCTGCATTTTCCTATGGATGATACAGGGTTCTTTTCGCATGGTGGATCCAGAATTCTTTAGTCAAGGCCTGTATTGTTTAATTAAGAAAGTGTGTACCTTAATCGCTCATTAAGATCTTCGAACAACCAAACCTGGTCAGAATATGCTCAAAAATGATGTGCGTAGTGGTATCTACAATGTAATCCTTCACAACTTGTGCTTCGGCCCATCTGGTTACATAATCTGTTGAAGTGATGATGTAGCATGCACCTGTCTTCTTTCCTGGTGGGTTGATGGACCCAACAAAGTCGATGGCCCATTTATGAAATGCTTGCAGGGTCATTTGTGGTTTCAATTTTTGCATAGGTGTTGTAATCAACTTGTATCCTTGACTAAACTTCCTGTCGTAGCCGGTGTGTCCGAGGATAGAGTGCAGTTGTTTCTTAGTTGTAAGTACTTCCAAGTTTATGATAACTGCTACTTTGGCGAGATCAACCATCAATCCTTGTTGACAAACTATGTGACCAAGCAAGATTCTGAAGGGAACGCAAAATATGCACTTCTTGATATTTAGGGAAATCTAGTGCTTTCTATAGGTGTCCAACATCATACACATTTTTGAGATTTGCTTCTTTACCAACCCGAAGATGGTCCAGTCATCAAAATATACCTCCAAGAACTTGTGGATAAATTCCTTGAATACTGTGACCACCACCTGCAAAAATATGGCAAGGGAATTCTTGAGCCCAAATGGCATCACAGTATACTGAAAATATTCCCATTCAGTGGTGAACATATTTTTTCTCCAATCTTCAGGTGCGATCTTGATCTGATGGTAGGCTGAGAACCTGTCCGTGAACGAGTATGCTTCCTGCCCCCCCAAGCTATCAAGGATTTCATCTGAGAATGGCGTAGGAAAGGGATCATGTACGCAGGCATCAGTTAATTTGCACAGGTCAACACGGATCCATATCTCTCCCTTAGTATTTTTCTCTTGAACTACCATAGGACTTACCTAATCTGACTATTCGACTGGTTCGATGATATCTGCAGTGAGAATTTTGTCGATTTCTTCCTTGAATTTTTGTTTGTACTTAGGGTTGAATCAATAACAACGCTACTTCACAGGGCGTGCATCTGGTTTTAAAGTGATGCACATCACCCCTAGGTCCCCTATAATTCCTTTGAGTTCCAAAAAATTTTTCAGGAATAAGTCCTGGTATTCCATGAGGAGTTCTGCAACTTTTCCCAGAGTATCATCATCCTAGTAGTCCCCAACTTTAGCTAACTTAGGTTTCTCCTCCATTCCAATTTTTACTTCTAGCAGCTTTAGAGGCTTAGTGACATTGACGTACTATAGTGGAGGTCCAGCAACTACGCTCCCTTCCTTTGACTCTAGGATAGAGACATTTCGCGGTTCTTCATCACACTCCATTGATAAATTGTGGTATTTGACAATATCTTGCATCTACATTTCTCATGTTGGTGCCACATGTGCTACCCAAGGGCGCGATTCATCGAATACTAAGGCATATATATCTTGCAGAGCTTCGTCGAGTGCATTTGTTCCTCCTATCAAATCGAATGTCCCTACAAAATCGTCCTTTAGGTTTTCCCAGTGGCGGGTGCGCTCGTGTAATTTTGTGTCTAAATACCATGCCGTCGAGATTGGCCCTAAGGCATGAATGAACAAATGGACCCATTCCTCCATATTTCTTTCACACCATTTCTCCATCCATATGGAAAAGTGCTCAAATGGGTCCCTTGGGCCAAGGAAAGTTTTTACACACAGGTGATCCGACAGTTCAAACCATAGGACCATCATTTCATGACACTCCTCCAAATCCTGGAATGTCCCCTTATGCGTGTCCCACCACCTCGCAGGGGTTGCATGCATGGCTAGATTAAGGGCCCATAACCTTCGTTCCCTTGGGACTTCAGCTTAAAATGATTGCAAAAATTCTCTAATACTACCAGAACCATCAAAGTAGGGCAGTTCTCCTACCTCTAATGATATACATCGAAAGTTCTTTGTGATTCTAAGGCATCGCAGTGCAGATACATAATGTAACCGATTTTTTTAATTTTCTATCTCTCCATCGGAGTTAGAGAAGCATTCAATGTCCTTCTCCCAAAAAAGCACACTATCAGCTTTAGGAATGATCTAATCCTTGTCCAAAGCGATTAATTTGTAGATGTCATCCACATCCTCTTCTTCGTGCACTGGTTCTATATATCGCTCTCCTTCCGCATGGGCCAGTGGGACTATCACCCTCGTGCCTTTATTCTCAAACACCATACTTATTTTCTTTAGGTTGATAATTCCTCACATGCCTATTTCCTAATCTAATCCTAGGAGCATAGGATAGGGATCTGCATCTTCCACAATCTGAATTACCTTAAAGTCGGCGTGGACCTTAACTCCTGTGATATCTACAATAATCTTTGACAGCCTTCCCAATGGTATAATCATCTGTTGGTTGGCCATGCACAGCTGGATAGTAGAAAATTCCAACTTAGGCTCTCCCATTCATTTGAAATTTTTCTTGGGAAGTACGTTTGCATATGATCTCATGTCCAAAATAACCTGATCCATTTCATAGTCGCCAATCTGCGCTATTAGCTGCATTTCCTGACCGATGTGTTTCTTATGCTTGTAAAGTTTGTGCACATCCTTAACTTCTTGGGAAGGGTTAGTTTTCTCTACGTAGCTATCTATTAGGGCTTTCATATTTTCTACTGCCTTCTGGTTACGTAGCAACTTCATACATGCATGTACAAATGGTTTAACTTCGTCGTCTGTTCTTAGGTTTCTGGGAGCTTTTGAAATAGGTGCCTCATCCTTATTAAAGTATTTGCGAGTTGTGACGAAGGCTTCCTTTTCCTTCTGTAGGTCCAAGCTTTCCTATTTGACAGCTGCATTCCAGATAAGAGGTTCAACTTTGAGATTCTCCTCAGCTCCTCTAGTAGCCATGTCACTACACGTTATGACATTAATACTTTGTCCTTCATCACGTGGTTCCTCTTTAACCCTTTGCACATTCTGTGTAGGCGTTGGCTATTTTTCCTGCATTTTCGCTATCAAAATTGAAAATTCTTCTATCACATCTTCCAGTTGTCGACAATATCGGCAAGATTTTCTCGCAGGGTTCAGGCGGACCCTTGCAAAGTACCCTATTTCTTCATAGTTGCAATAGATCAATTGTACTCTTCCCCTACCTATGCCTCCACCTCTTCCCCTTCCCCTGCCCCTCGTTGGAGAGCCTCCTCTACTTGAGGGAGACAATGGTGAAGAAGGATCAGCCTGTACCCTATATAGGTTTCCTCAATCTATCATCAAGTCATAGATCCGGAAATTATGCTCGTCATGCCCCAAAAAGGAGCAGAATCGACACCATTTTTTCTTCAACTCTGGGACATAAGCACCGAGACGGGTATAGTGGTTAGTGTCATGTAGCCTACCAACATGACAATCATTGCACCATAATTTTGGGCCACTTGGCCCCGCAGCTTCCTTAGGGCGCAATGGGCTGGGTCCCCCAGCTTGCATGTAATCTGTCAGTAGAGGACACTGATCTTGGGTATGGTCGAAAACCCTGCATCTTGTGCACCATATGGTGGGGCTAGCCTCTTTCCCCGACTCTTTTCGCAGACTCTATATTTCTATGTGAATTTCCTCCAGCTGTCCCTGGATCGGCTACACCCCAAACTGAGCATCGTCTCTCGGTGCAGCCTCTAGTTTCATAGCATCTCCAAGGCCTTCTCTTGCATTGCAATCGACTGCTGACCCATAGTTCCACACAGGTGAGGCAACAGCATAGTGATAAACCATTCCCTGTGTTGCATATCATCATACTAAAATTCCCCATCTCTGATAACCTTTTTTAACCGCTGATCAGCTTCCCATACCGATTCATTGGGTCCCTCTTTAAAAACTTTCAAGTTGACCACTATTTGAGAGTAGGACTTACACTTCCGAAACTATTGTTTTAACGTTGTCTTAATCTCTTGGATAGATGGATCTGCATGCTCTCCTACATACCCAATATACCAATCCAAGGCCTTTCCTTCAAAGGTGAGTGATAGTTACGCTCTCTTTAGAGCGTCGGTAGCCACATTTTGCCCAGTCCATATTGATTTTGCTACAAACCAAAATCGATCTATATATTCGTCTCCTACACCCTTGAAGGCAGGTAGCTTCATGTGCATGGCAATATCTTCTTTTGGTGGTGGCAGAGGTGTGGGTGAGTTCTTATGCTTGTGCTGACTTGAAGGTGGTGTAGCTGGAGGACTATGCGTAGTTGATTCTCTTAGTGGACTATAGACGGATATATCTTCTTTTTTATTATTTTGGTAGTATTTACCACTTTCTGTTGTACTCTTTCTCAGATCAGAGGCCATTCACTCAGTGTGGCAGCACAGAATGCCGTTTTCGCACAATAATATTTCGATTAAAAAAGGCAATGTTTTCAAGAACATACCCTGGAAACCCTTAAAGAACCTTCGCTCTGCCTCAGAGTAGGACACGAACTGATCGACTGTAAATTCTGTCACGAATCCTCCCAGCACGTTATCTACCCAGTGATCTACTATATGGGCGATCGTATTGTCAGTCCTTTCCAGCTGTTGAATTAATTCTAGTTTCCACTGAGTAACCTGATCGTCCTCCCAGCACATCTGGAATTTTATGAGCCTTGCCAACCACTCCTGAAGCTCGTGTAGAAAGGTTACAAAGAAAATTTCATAGACTTCGGTGAAGATGTACTTGTTCTTCCACTTCTCATTCGTCAAATTCGTGTTGCGATTCTCTTTTACAGCAAACTCCTGAATCTGTTTTTCAAACCAGTCTTTAATTTCCACCCACTCAGGTCTGCAAGGAACTCATGGCATCACCCGATCTCTCTCTCAAAATTCTCCTGGTTTCGGAAATAGAAACATTTGTTGGCTTGAGGGGTCCTGAACTAGGTTTAGAGGTTAAGGTTTTCCAAAAAACCCCTACACTACTGGCCCTTTTGGAAATGACCTGCTTGTGCACAATAAGGTGTCACCCGAAGCTATATGGGAGGGTGTTGGAACTAGGTTTCCACACCCGTAGAGAGAGTAGGTAATTCGAGGTAGATATACGTTATAACTTACTAGGTTCACATGGAGTGAGTCTATTCACAGCCCTTTTAATAATGTAATTAGCATATAACTATAACGAAACTATTATATCTAATCAGTACAGTTGCATCGACGTACACATTACCAAATACCATTACAAATTACTATAATCGTAGCCAATATTAGATCACAGTTATACTTATGCTAATTTCATAACACAAATACATTTGTAGCTTAAATAGGCATCACAAATGCGATTTCAATAGTAAACATAAACAATCCAGATACGCATAGATACTTTAACGATACTTCACATTCATTAACATTCATATCCACTTATAAGCAAGACACAGCCTGCGCACATAGCCTAGCAGGGTTGGCACATAGCAAGATTGAGGATCTCCGTGCACACAACCAATAGGATTCCTTACCCAAAACAACGCAAAACATATCTAACAGTTTGCACGTAGCATCAATCTATCGAATTTCTTTCATACTATACCCAACTATCTATCTATTTATAACATCTTAGCCTTTGTTATCTTATGGTCTGCAAACTATGGTTTGCAGACCCTAGAGCTACCCTATAACCCATTACAAAACATTAGGGGCTTTGACCCACCCCAAAACCCCTACGCAGGAGTGACTTTAACAAAATTGTACCTAAAATGCAGGTTAGGGAACCCCGTTCAAATAGACGACATCAAGGAACAATATTACCCCATGGGAAGCTATGAGTACAAGTACATCCAATGGACCATGCTGTGGAAACAGAGGGATCAAGATGTGCACAAACTGATGAATTTGTTCCATACCCTGGGCAAAAAGTTGGGTATTAAAGATTCAGAGATATATTTGGTGCTCAAGTACCACAACTATTTGCACAGATACATTCCGGAGGAAATGGATCTCCTCAACATTACCTCACTTGGCATGACATATCGCTATGCCGCCAAGATAGAGAAGAAATTTTAGAAAAATAAGCAAGACTTTGGATCCGTGAATCTCAAGTCAGGGAAAGGTGCTCTTGTACCACATAACAGGACGAAAATCAAAATAAGGGTGACTTAGAACAACACCACAAATCCAAATAAGGACATGGGGAAGTGGTGTGAATTCCATAAGAACCCCACTCACATCACAAATGAGTGTCAGGCCAAAAAGTCATTTGTGGCTGAACTGAAGGCACCTGAATCAAATGCATGATCTGATCCTCAGCCAGAACTAGAAAAGGGTAATGAAAAATGGAAGAAAATAATTGATGTGGATCTCAGTGCCATTGTTTCCACCACTATTCTGTAGAGGGAGGATCCCGAGGATCCAGAGGAGGGGGAGCGCTTCTTCCATTCGCAGATGTAGGTGAAGGGTTTTCCACTGTAATTCCTTGTCGATAGCAGAAGCCAAAAGAACCTCATTTCAATAAAGGTCATGAAGAGACTTGACCCATTGACCATATAACACCTGCCACCATATACCATTGAGTGGCTTTGCCAAGGAAGATATAACCATGTTCGCCAGCAGTGCCGCCTTTCGTACAACATCAAGCCATTGACGGATGAGGTACCGTGTGATGTTACTCCTCTTTATGTGTTTGATGTATTATTGTACCAACCATACTTGTAGAAGCGGCATGTTGTGTATCATTCTAGGCTTCGTTTTGTTGCTATTACTTTCGGAGATAAATTTTACAGGATATCGTAGGTAGTACTGCCTCCTGCCATCTCTTTGACTACTACAAAACAACGTGGTAAGATTGTTTCCCAAACCAGGAAATTTATTTTCATTCTATTTTCTCATGGGAAAAGAATAATATTGTGGCCACAACCTCGAAGTAGGGCTCCCCTGCATGGCAGTAACAGATCGACAAAGTCGTGGAGGAATACGAGGACAATTTCTCCTCACCCACAAAATTTTCTCTACACTATCAGGTAAAGCACTCCATTGATCTAACCGCAGGCATGCTGGTGCCTGATGTTGCCATAACTTATGCGACCACACAAATAGAATCCACACATTTACACTATGAGGCTAATAAAGGAAACAAATTTATTGAACACATCTAGCACGTCTGCCAACAAGTCCACGACATCTTCAACAAATGTAATACCAAGTACAAGAAACACCATGATCATCATCGGGTGGCACACAACTTCCACATGGGTAACAAAGTGGGGCTACATTTTAAGAAGGAGCACCTCTCTAGGCCCCACCTCAAGCTTCGCCCACTCCGATATGGGCCATACACCATCACCAAGGAAAGTGGCTCTCCAGGTACCAAGTTCAGTAGAATTTTCCTCATCTCATGGAGGAACTCAATCCAATGGGGACCATTGCTTCCTAAGGAGGAGGAATGGTCTAGGTGGATATTGGTGTCCACCCACCTATTCCATTTGGACCCCCACCATTGTTTCTTTAATTTTTTCAATTTCAGCATAAATTACTATTTTTACTAGTTTTTTGGGTCTTGAACTTCTAAACCTGTTTTGAGGCCCTAAACAACATTTTCTGGTAATCTCAGGATAGATATTTCTAACGAGGTATAGGCTGTTTTCTCATAGCAAAAGTTGTGTTCCTTGGATAGATATTTCTAAGGAGGTATTAAGCGCGTTAAATAGAGATCATATGCCAAAGTTACATCCCCGGCAAGTTGATATACCAATTTACCTAAAAGAGGCCCACATGTTTGGCGCTTCATCTCCTAGGGATAGGTTTTTTGATGTTTAGGGTTTTCCATTGTTTATAAAAAATAAATAGGCCTTCGAGTATCATTTTAACATAGTTCATAGGCCTGTAGACGCCACATCTCTTCTCAGAGATAATCTATGAGTGCCCTAGATAGTTTATTTCTATTATTTCTATAAGCATATTTCTGTTATTTGATATTAATAAAAAGCACTATTATTTCCAATGCATATTTATATTTATGGTTATATGTGAATTCTCTTACGTTCCTGCAGAAATTCGGATCAAGTCTAACATTCAAGGAGGACAAGGAATAAGGCCACATACGCCATGGATAACCTGGGTTGACAAAGTCCAGATTTCAGTCTTAATGTGAGGTGGCCTTTATTGGAACAAGTATGCTAGGTTGATTCAATCCAATCCATATTTGATAGTGACAGTGATTCTCTACTGGGGGTGAGCAAATAGTTTGAAATAAGGCATCAGGGGTCGATCTCACCACCCCGTGAATATGATGTCCATTTTTTAGGAGGAGGGTACGACTTTCCCTCAACATGCATTTACATCTAAAATCACAAATGACTATTAATAACCTTGGAGGATGGATGGGGGTGGATTTTATCTTGGTGGCCTTAGGAAGTGTTCGAGGTGGTTGTGAGTTAAAGGACCAAACCTCCCTCCCGTTGTTTCTATCACTTGTCTCTTTTCTTGGAAGGGATTTTTAGTTGATAGGATTGGCTTTAATATTGCAAGGGGTGGGCCTTGAAATAAACTACTGAAGTGGAGCTTGGAGGGGAAAATTCGCTAGTGTGATGAGAATTTACAGTTGGCTTTGTGGTTAGATTGTGGTCATCAATGCAAGCTAGCCATTTCCATTTGAGGCTCGATCGCTTGGGTTATTTTTCTCCCAACCTTGCTTTTCTTAGCTATATTTCCTTTCAGTCTTGTAATTCCTCTTCCTATCATTTTTCACAATAATTCTATTGGGATAAGATTTGTGGTAGTTCTAGTCAAAATTTTGTCATGGGTCTGGTCTATATTTGTATGAAAATTTAGTAGGGAGTCTTGACCAATGCATGGGATTTCGCATGTCAAGTTTTTCAAATTGGGACAATGATGTATTGCCTTCTTGGTTTAATGCAATATGGTGTAAATGTAGAAATACTACTATCTAGACTTGGTTTTTGCTCTATGTCCATTTAAACCTTCAGGTCTGAGTGGGTTCTAAAGTGATGGTGTTCCTTTGCCTTTGAGCCTCTAACTGCAATTTTCTCTCCAATGGTTCTATATGGTTCATATTTTATGGTGGTGGATTTTTTTTTATTAACCTACATTATGTTAGTATTTTTCCTAATATTTTTTCTTATTAGGTGTTTTGAAATATGTCCTTGAGTGTTCTTTAGTGATTGGAACCCCATAAACTTGCAATTTCTCCTATGCAATGCATGTGATGCACAAGGGGTGGAGGTGCCAACAACCTGCAGTGTTTGAGGACGGCTCAACTCTTTGCAATTTACTTAGAGACTACATATTTTAATGTAGTACCACCTCAGACCCAACAAGAAATTAGGAAATTAGAAGCTTAGGTTGTTGTAGAGATGAAATCCTACTATGAATCTTAGATTATGGAGGAGGTATCTTACTGGGTTCCATACCTTTGCAACACTAGGGGATGAAAAAATAAATACCTAAATCATGTTGCTCTTCACTAGAACGTGAAGACTCCTCTTGGTTTGGTGTCAAACGATAAAAACGTGGAAAGGTACAATGCATTTTCCCCTCTTGAGGAATTCAAAAATAATGTTGAGGAACCAACATTTCACCTTGGATAGGTTTGATGCAAGGCTAGCCCATGTGGAATGGCATCTTCATTGTGACTCAAATACCACTACTCCTCAAGGATCGAGTGTTAGGTACCCTACTCCCATTTATTCTTCTAACTGTAAATGGCCATTATGATTAATTTTAAATTTGGTCTTTTATTATGTTTTGTAAGTATTATAATTTATCTAATATGTTTGTGTTTTTTTTTGTATTCTCCGAATAGTTTAAAATCTTTCTCAATGTATCCTCTTGAATTCCTTGGAGATCGTAAACATCATTATAGTGAACCAGATGTAATAGTTCTGTATTTTGAATATTTTTTTATAATATAGAAGCCTTTAATTTACAAAAAAATACTATCCCCTGCATAATTTGTTGATCCATCCAACATCCAAGAGTTATTGTGGTTTTAGTAAGCTTGAATTCATATAAAAGTTTTATGGCGGAAAACATTTAAAATTTTAAATCAACATTTGTCTCTTCCATAGCCTCTTTTTAGTGATTTTTGGTTAATTCACTCACCTTATTTTCCATTTTGATTTTCATTTCAAATCACCTTCCCAACTATTACTGTCCCATGTCCTCCCATTTATTCTTCCCTATGCTCTCTTCATAGCCTGGACCCTAACCCCTCCCTGCAAGGATTATTAAAGCATGTGAAGGTTAGCTTAGTAAAAATCATAATTAATTTTAACTATTGCACACTCAATTATATTTCTCCCTACTCCAATCATTTATTTAGTCATTCCATTATGTGGATACTCTCAAAATAGGTGAGGAAATAGTAAAAAAAGCTAACCCACTCACGCAAACGCCCAAACACATGTTGAAGTTTTAACAAGCCACTGTTATGAGAACACAAAGGCTATCTAAGAGGAATATGATAATGTAGATGAGGAGGCTCATGTTGAACATTAATTCATGTCATATTCAAATTCATAGGAATATTTTGGCTAATGGATTCCTAACACAAGGAATACCTGATCCAAAAATACTCAATACATGCAAATTGTATACTTATATTGGCAACTAAAAATTATATTGGGAAAGGTTCTAGGTTATTATAATGAAACCCAACAAGATATATTTCTCTATCTAGATTACCTGAAACTATAGCTTAACAAACTAGGAAAAAAGGTACCAATCTTGGCCAAGAAAATCATCAATCTATACTTCCAAAAAAGTGAAAATGTTGAACATGTCCTAGCACCTTCCTAGGTGGACTTCCCTACTAGTTAATAGATTTTTTTTTAATTGATTTTTTTTTACTTCTATGAGAACATGTAGTTGGATAGGTTTGTTTTTAGTTATAATTAATCTTTATCTTCCAACTTCTTGGATAATATCAAACTTATTTATGTAGAAAAACATTTTAAGCCATTTGGAGTGATAATTTCAGCAAGAAACAACCCATAAGGATTTGGATTGACAATGAATGGGTGTATTATTCAGGGACTCCATGCTACATATCATCGATAAAAATCACTCATCGGTGTTAGCTTACCAAAAAAGGAGATAATCTTGACAAGAAAATTATGTCTCTAATATTGTTTTGGTTCTTGAAGTGTAAAAATAGTAGCGAGGATGCTGTAATGACTTTTTTTAATAGTAACACAATGTTTCAGTAACTTTACAGAAGAAAAAATGGGAAAAAAACCTTAAATTAATAATTTAAAGTTATTTTTATTAACGATAATAGATGATAAAATTTAACCATATCATATACATGATACATTTGAATTGATGAAAACAAATGCTCAATTATAGCTAGAATTTATTTGGTTAAATAAATTTTAATTAAATTATTTAGAGATTATTTAATTAGATAAAATTCAAATTAATAATTTAAGGTTTTTTCTGTAAATTGGGAATATTTAATATATTAAATCATATCAAAAATATTATAAGAGATAGGCCTATTGTGCTAGTTGGTCTATAGGAAAACTAGACCAGTAGAAAAGAATTATTTTTTTGTTCCATATAAAATGTCTAAAACAAATAAAAACTTTTATCAAATATGAAAAACTGAAAAATAAACCTATCTTAGTGGCCTCAAAGCATCCTCGTTCAACATATTTAGAAAAAATATGACTAAATATTAAAATAACAAACATGATGGATAACATTTAGGCAATGGGTGAATCCTCCTAGATTATATCTAGTGATCTAGTTTCCTCCTCTAAATACATGAATTCCAAATTGGCTATGTTCTTTTGCTTGTGTTTATACCTTGTGATCCATTTCCCTAGGTTTTCTCATCAAAAATCAGTAGAATTTCATGTTTCTCATCTAACCTTTCTATCGGGTATTTATTATGTTTGTTTTTAGGTGTCATTAGATGTTGATGGCTTTCATATATAATTTTTGTTGTGTCCTTTAGATTCATGTATTTGATACCTGAATACTAACCTGATCCTCACTTCCACATATTATATGAATCTACAATCAATTTTGAACACCTTCTAAACATCCTCAATTTCTATTCTAATTGTCGTAGTGGTATTCCTAAAGTATGTCACTGCAAAATGTTCCATTTCCAAATAAGCTCTTGAGGTACAAGAGATTCTGTTGGTGCAAAAAAACATATACCTCTAGAGCCACCACCTTGAGGTATGATTTACCAACCACCAAGAGAGAAAATTTAGAGTGTTGAATGAAGAGGATGGCCAAGCTATCCAAACCAAAATGGATACCAACTATGAGAGAGACCACATACACTCCTAGACACCCTAGTACATAAAGGCTACATATCAAGCACTACAAAGGAGGGAAAATACATCCTCCTCATTGAAAAATGAACAACAAACATAAATAAAAAATCCAAAGGGAGTGGAGAAGAGATAGTTTCCCATTCTACTAAAACTCAACCCAAAATTGTGAAAAGAAAAAACTCGACCAATAAGACAAATACCCAACCAATGAGACAACAATTTGTAAGATGTTGAGACCCATACTCTATGATAAGGACTACAAATAGAAAACCATGATATGGATTGGATAATTATATTATTTTTCATCCATATTGATGCTTTAAGAGTGAAAAAAGTGGAAGAACCCACTCTTAGAACATTTTTTACCGATGGGACTCAGTTTGGAAAATTCAAATATGAAACCTTCCAGGAGAATTTTGAGTCACCAAATAATGTTTTTAGGGGTAAAAAATTTCTTCTTTAGTGTGGAACCTTTTTTCTATTATACACAGAAATTTCCAATGACACAAGAATCATGCCAATTAGATTCCATATGCAAAATTTATGCCACTTAGAAGTCAACATTCCTATTTTCATGACCATAATTCGAGAGGATGCCATGTTAGTCCCCATTATTCATGAAAAATGGGCTATCCACCTGATTATAATGAATAAGACTCTAGAATAGTCTATATTTTAACCCAATTTAAGATTCTAGGTATTAAAACCTAACCAAAAATAGGCTATCGAGCTATGTTATATCCAAACCACTAGGAGAAAAAGGGGTTCCATTATTTTGAGTGCATTTGTTTCATAGATAAGAAAAAATAGCTAATATGGATAGGAGAGAGATAAAGAGAAAAGAGCGGTCTCACTTTCTAGTTGAGGTTTTCTCTCGAAAGGGTTTCCTAAGTCATATCTTGTGTCAACTATGTGTGTGATGTTTTATTTCATTGTTATGTATTTTGTACATGATTTTAATTCAAATTCATATGTTATTAATAGTAATCTACAAATATATATAGCTAAATATAAATAAAACTATAATAGTTTATAATTTGGATTTTTAAGTATAATGTTAGTAGATTTGTTGTGATGAACTTTTGAGTGGAATATCTACAATAGTTTCTAGATCATATTGGTATCAAAGAAAGTTTATTTGGGCATATTGTGGATATTTGTAGGGGATCTATCTCAACTAGGCCAAAATTCATAAAACCCTAATCATGGTCGACAAATATGTGAATAACCCTCATGGTCCTATGGAGGAGAGGTTTTCATAGCTAGAATAACAAGTTATGGATATAAATAGTAATTGTAATGTCACCTCATCCTTGAAAGTTTTTTTTTCTTTTTCTTGTAAAGGAAAATTACTTCCATTTACCTCTATATACATTCTATCTATTTATTAGAAATTAAGTTATAAAATTTAGCATCTATATGATACATAATAGTATATATTCCCTAGCCAAAATTGAAGTCTTATTGAATGAGAGAAAATCACAATTTTCCTCCTAAATTTCTTATAACATTCACTGTAACCCATATTGTAATTTTCCAAAAAAAAAAATATATCTACTTTTCCACCATGTAAGCTAATTAGCTTTCCAAACTCTATTTGAAAAGGTTTATCATACCAATGTATTTTTTTTTAACTTCATCCTATATGTTTATTCTCCAAGTTCTTTATATTCAACTATAGGACATATGCATATGTACGTTACTACCATAGCTTGGTATTCATTCCCACCTTACGTGCATATAATTAAAACATCAAGCTATTATGTTATAATGAAGCATTTTTTGATTGAGGCATGTGGTTTATTGTTATTTTGGACACATTATAAGTCATAAGACTTCACATATAATATGTTGTTGAAATCCAAAATTGTCTTATTTTTTATATCCTCTTACCTTCATTTTGATCCTTTTAATGATTGTTTTGCAGTTTTGAGTTGAAATATCACTTTAGATATGCTCAGACATAATAATAAAAATCATTAATTCATAGTTTATAGTATATTTTTTCTTTGTGAAATTTAATCAAAACATTTCAATAGCTACCAAAATGCACTCATTATGTAGCTAACCAAATGTTCTACAAATACGTCCATGGTTAGAAAGGTTCTAGAGCATTTGGTCGAGAATAAAGGATATAGGTAGATCTAAAATGTTTTACATATGGACATACACCTATTACAGTGATCTGGAAACTCAAAAGGTTCTATAAATATCATGGTCAAACTAGAAGTCAACTCTGGTTATAATACTCCAACCTTATGGAAAATTTGAAGGAAGATCATGACATCATTAAGCAAGTGTGGGATTGAATGAGAAAAGTTTGGAATAAAAAATACGATTCGTAAAATTGAAATCTTCTCATGATTTTCTCTTCTTGTAGCAAATCATGAGAATAATGATTCCTATTTTGATTTAATTACTTAGTTTTCAAGTATAAACTAGCCTCTCTGCTTATAACTCATGAAATCGTAATTCAATAGAGGATTATGAAAATCCTTGGTGCGAGGAAATGGAAATATTTAAGTTCTGTAATCATTTTTATATCAAATACTTATGCTTTTCATACAATTTCTGTTTTCCTTTGGTGATTAAATGCATGGGTGAATAATTCATTAATTGAAGTCCTTTCATGCTTACGCTCAACAAGAGGTCCCCCTAGATATTTTTAAGTTAGTTTTTGGTTAATTTAGCTTTGGATTCATTTCATGAGTAGTCCGTTTTCCATTACAAATAGTTAGATTCTCTCTATTAGTAATATGTTTTCCGTGATTTAACATTTATTGATTTGCACAGTTCGAGTGCTCACATATGCTAAAAATATCAAAAATACTTTAATAATATTCCAAGTTCTTTTCAATAGAATAATATTTTCATTTTGGTTCAATAGAGTAAATTTTAAGTCTTTTCAAGTAGAATAAGTTTCAATGAAACTCAATAGTATCTAACTTTAAATTGATTTTTCCTTTAAGACTAGTTTGTCTTTTAAAAGAATAATTTTGATGGAAATAACATGTGCGTAGGAATGGTATGAGTTAATCTAGTTACACTTTGCTTCAATAGAAATTACATTTCAGTTTCACCTTTAAATAAAAAATAGAACTCCTAGCATATATTGTGCACATGCACTTCAAAAGTACATGAACCTTGGTTGATAATTAATGAAGTAACTTAACCAACAATTAAATTACCCAAAATTTTGGCGTTATTGTTGAGGAACTATATATATGAATTTTTTTTGGTTTGCATCTCATTTTAGATGAATTTATCCTATAGATGCATAGTTAAAATCACATTATAATAATTTATAATGCATGTATAGAGAACACGATTCTAGGGGTATATTTATAAGTAGGGGTAGAGAACGTAATTCAATACCAACATCACCAACCATCTCCACTAGAACACGTAGTGACACACCATCCACCGACACTTGCATCCCACCCATAGCAGGTACATATAAACTTCCTGAGGTACACAAATTTGAAATTCAGTCTAGGGAATCCGCAACTTCTTCCACAAAATTTATAGTTGAAGAACCTACATCCCCTACTAAAGGAGTTATATTTCTCCCTTCAGTAGAAGAAAAACTCTTACTACAGGAATTAGAGGTCCTCGGTGAGGAAGAGGAAGAAATTTTTAATAAGATACCATTATTAGAAGAACAAGAGGAAGAAATAAACAATCCTATTTTTTAACTTTATATTAGCTTCTAGGAATCTACAATGGAAGGATAAGGGGAAGGAGAAGTACACAATGTAGATGGTGAACTTAGGATTGGTGGGGAAAGAGGCAGTGGAGGAAATAGAGGAGGTGGTGGATGAGGTGGAAAAGGAGGAAGGAGAGAACACAAACCTTATACATTCAATTTCTTTGATGAAGATACCACACCCACAATGAAAAATATCTCACCTTCTATTATTCCCAATTTTCATGGCTTAAGAAATGAGGATCCCAAGACATTTTTTTTTGAGTTTGAAGTATTATGTAGATCCTATGACTATTTATTTGTTACTAAAAAATTGAAGTTATTTATAGCTTCTCTAAATGATGGAGACATTAAATGGTTTATGGGTCTAGGAACACACTCTATTAGAACATGGGATGAAATGAAGAGAGTATTCCTAGAAAAATACAAATATTATTCTGTGCCACATAACCTTAAGGATGAAGTCTTTAATATGATGAAAAGGGAGGATGAAACCCTTTAATACCTAGTGGAAATATTTACCTAGAATATCAAAAGGGATATGATGCAAAATTTAGACAAGGATACATTAGAAGATATTTTTCTAAAATCTATAAAAGATGAGTGGATTTATATTATCAATTTAATGGGAAAGGATATGTTTCCCAATTATCATTTGATGAACTATGTGAATTCTGAAAGCATATTTCAAGAGATAAGGCTAGATATGGTAAGATGCTAAGAGATCCAACCGTGGAAGAGTTAGTAAATCTGTGCCAGGAACAACAATTAGAGAAGAATTATAAAATTTTATTGATAATTTCAAAATATATATCCTTGGAAATTTTAGGGAACAACTAGATAATATAAATATACAAAACAAGAAAAATGTTGAGAATGTTGAATTATATTTTTATTTTCCTACATGTATTGAGAATCATGGCTTAAGAGAATTTCTTATTGATAGTGTAGATATCTGTGACCTATTTGTGAAAATCATGATACAAAAGAATGCACTTTAATACTTGGGCTTAAGGTTGTCTTTCAGGATGAATTTGGATCAACCCAAGTTGAATCACTTTGTTGTATTTCTAAAACACCATGGAAGTCTCAACAAACAAGTATCGCATAAGGTCCTAATACTCAATATAAATTATATGCACAACCATAGATTAATTAGAATGCACATATTCCTTGGAAACCTTGGCCACCTCAAGCTAAAAACCCATATTGGGCACAAGGGTGGAAAAATTACTATGGCATAAATCCCCAGTATCATCAATTCCAACAACCATATTCCCCATACCAACCTCAACACTACCATCCTCTACTGACTCAACCGACTCAACCACAATTTCAAACAAAACCATCAAATCAACCACTTCCATTACCACTCACTTCATTTCCTTATAAATATAATCAAATACCTTCTCAACCACTTATAAATCCAAATAATAAAAATCAAAAACCTATCTAAAATTTCCAACATAGATAAGGTAGGGTTTTGTAAAATATTTCAACACCAGTTGTCATCCAAGAATTTAAAGAGGACAAGGTTCGTGAAAAAGAAACACTTCTTGACCAAGAAAATACTTCTCCAAAGGAATATGTTCCTATAGAATTATATGAAAACCAAATAAAGCTAAGTTATATAGTTCCTTTAGTAGAACAACCTTTTGTTTCCCTAAAAAATTCCCCTTTTCCTAAAAGACTCAAAATCGATAAGGGAATAGAAGGGAAAATTGTTTTACCAAAATATGATATGTTAAGTGAATTGAAAAATATTTGCATAAAATTTCCTTTACTCCAAAGGAAAAAGAAAAGAAAAAGAAAAGATGCAAGGAAAATTCAATTGGTAGGAAATATGGGAGATATTATGATGGGGAATACAATAGTACAAAATTATCTAGATCCTGGTAGCCCTATTGTAAAAATCCACATTAATGGAATTGAATTACAAAATACCTTGAATTATTTTGGAGCAACCATTAATATTATGATAACACAAGTTATGGATCAATTAAAGCTTCCCAATATCCAATATACTCCATTGTTACTACAATTAGCAGATAAATCTATTATCTAACCATATGTTATATTGGAATATGTGTTCATGTCTTTAGATTCATGGGAGTATCTTGTTGATTTTATGATTTTAACTCCCAAGAATAATTTAGGAGGTCATCAATTGATCCTTGGTAGAGCTTGGCAAGCTAAAATTGATGCATACATAAGTTTTAAATATGTTGATATGCATATTTTTTATGGTATATCTACTAATAAACTCACATTAGACCTTATTGCAAATATAATAAATGAAATATAAACTGAATTTTTGATAGATGATGATAATGAAGAATTTGATGCAATTTAACCAGTATTTATTCTTTAAGAAATAGATGAGGAAGATCAATTCATAAATTTGATGAATAAAAATGATTCTTCTTCATATTTTGAACAATATAAAATTTTTAAAGAGCAATGTAATATTGAATATTTATCACCTCATCAAATGGATTTACATTCTATGGAAAATTTTGGCAACATCTTAGTAGAAAATTTTCCAAGGAAAACATTAAACATTAACAATAACGCACAAGAATTTCAAAAGAGAAAATTGATAAATATGCTACAAAAACATTCTTCTATATATGCATGGAATATACCGAATCTATGAAGGGAACTGATACCAACACATGTAAGCATGAAATTTACAATCAATAAAATTTCAAGCCATTTAGACAACCTCAGAGTAGGATGAATCCCAATATGAGAAAAATTGTTAAGGAGGGATTACAAAAGTTGTTTAATGTGAATTTCATTTATATGATATCATAGAGCCAATGGGTTTCACCTTTTGTTATTGTTCCAAAGAAGAATGGAAAATGGAGTGTGTCCGTCGATGACAGGGAATGGAATAAGGCTACTTTAAAACATTATTTTCCATTAACCTTCATAGATCAAGTAATATACACCTTAGTAGGGAAGAAATATTTTTCATTTCTTAATGGTTCCAGTGGATATAACCAAATCCAATTAGCACTACAAAATAAATACAACATAATATTTACATGTCCATGGGGTACATATGCTTATAGGATACTTCCTTTTAAGTTACGTAATTCACCTGCAACATTTCACAAAGAAATATTAGGTATATTTTCCAGTCTAATTCATGATTGTGTAGAAGTTTACATGGATTATTTCACTCTCTTTGGAAATAATTTTGAAGAAGCCCTTGAAAAAATAGAAAAAGTTTTCATTAGGTGTAAGGAAACAAATATTTCATAAGTCATAAGAAATGGTTTATGATTTTTAATGAGGGAATTGTTTTAGGCCATGATATTTAAGGTGATGGAATTAAAATGGATACATGTAAGGTAGAAGTAATTTCTAAAATTTAAGTTCCTACTTGTCAAAGAGATGTTATAAGTTTTCTTGTTTTAAAAGATTTTATATAAGATTCACAAAAGCAATCACAAAAAAGATCTCTCCACTTTTTAAAATTATTACTAAATATTTTGATTTTGTTTGGTATTCTGACTGTGAGAAATAATTTCAATCATTGGAGCATAACATCACTGAAGCACCAATCTTAAGATGACCTAATTGGTCTCTCCCCTTTCAGATTTCAATTGATGCCTCATATACAAATTTAGTAGTTGTGTTGGGAGAGAAACATATAAATCCTTATGTTATTTATTACATAAGTAAAAGTTTGACTCCTACTGATTTAAATCACACTATAACATAAAAGGAGTTCTCAGTTGTTTTACATGTCATTAATAAATTTCGACACTATCTAATTGGTTATGAAACTTTAATTCATATAGATCATTCTGTTATTAGATATTTAAATAATAAACCAATTACTAATGGCAGAATTACTAGATGGTTGTTTTTTTCATAGGAATTCAATATTACTATTTTGGACAGGCCAGGAAAAGAAAAAAGAAAAAATTATTTTCTTTCTAGAATGAAAAATGATAAAAATAACACTCCTATAAAAGGTAATTTTCCTTACGAATATATTCTTGTAGTTTCTACTAAAACTATTTGGTTTGTAGACATTGCTAACTATTTGGCTACAAGAAAGTGTCCCCCAAAATTATCAGCCAAAGAAAATAAGCATTTAACAATTTCAATGCACCTAACTCTTCGATAGGAGGATAATTTATTGAATTGGACCTAACTTAATCATCCAAAAATGTGTTATAGGAGATGAAGTACCAGATATATTGAAATCTTGCCATGATGAGCTATGTGGAGGAAACTTTGTTGATAAAAGGAATTCTTATAAAGTCCTTCTTTTGGGATATTTTTGGCCTTATATTTTTAAATATGCCAAGGGATATGTCAAGATATGTTATAGTTTCCAAAGAATGGGAAATCCCTTTCCATCAGATGAGGTGCCTCTACAACCTCAGGTACTTGTAGATAATTTTGAAAAATGGGCTATATTTTTTGTTGGTTTAATCAATCCTTCATCTAAGCAAGAAAGTTATATACTTCTTAGTAAATATTATCTTACAAAATGGATACAAGCTAAAAATATTTCTTTTACTACTGAAAATGTTGTAATTACAATTATTTTTTAGGGTAATTTTACTTGTTTTGGTGTCCCAAGGGAAATTGTGAGAGATCAGGGTACCGAATTCACATCCAAGTCAGTGCATAAAATAATGGAGCAATACTGGATAAAACATTGGAAGTATACTGCATGTCATTATTGTCAAGATAAATCCCCTATGTGTACATAGGCGATCTCTCTAGCCCTAGAGTGGGTCTAGCAACACGAGATTATTTATAACATGAGATTTCTTAGCTAATGCTTACAATGAGGCCTTGATGTTGGAGGCGGTCTTAGGTGGAAATATGAGTCCTTCACCCAGCTCAAAATAATTCCTTCTCTCGTGCACTTACGTTTAGTCACAATGCTAGCATGCAAAGGGATGAGAGTTCAGACAAGTCTAACAATGATCAACCCATCTCTAAACTTGGGGGAATGAGAGATGTGAATTTATAGCCAGGAGAAGGAGGTTGGGAGCCCATGAAAGGAGGAGGAAGGCCCAATTTCTAAGGGACGACCCCCCATGGATGTGATCAAGGTTCTTAAATGAGAGAGCTTGACCTTATCATCAGTGTTCAACAACCAACTTGCCCTTGAGCTTCTAGAGGTTGAAGCTTCTCCTCCATTTGAGGAAGAACTACCAAAAAGGGGATAAATGAAATTTTCAAAGAAATTAGGGCACTGACAGCGTTGGGCCATAACTGGGAAAAGGACATTAGCGCTGCCATGGCACCAAGAAGAGCGTTGACCCAGGAAACTAGGAATTTGACCAATTTTATTCAGTAATCTTTCAAGGAAGTCTTATTTGGATCTTCAAGAGGATATGTTATCATATTTCTTGATGATGGGAACATTTCACAAGATTCATCATGGGGTATTTTAGGATTAGGGATGGGATAATGAGCATGTTCATAAATTATTGTGTAACAATCATCCACAAGCCAATGGGATAGCAGAATCAACCAATCAAGTACTTGAATCAATTCTCACCAAGACTATACACTTGCATAGAAGGGATTTGGAAGAAAGGATTCCTAAGGCACTTTGGGCATATCGTACCACATGGAGGAATACTGCTGGACATACTCCTTATGAGCTTCTGTATGGGAAGAAATTCTTGCTTCCAATTGAATTCCAAGTGAAGACTTTCAAAAAAGTAGAAAAAATGGGCCTTGATATATATGAAGCTCAAAAGCAAAGGTTATCACAGCTGAATGAGTTAGATGAAATCTGAAAATATGTTATCCAAAGAACCAATAGTGATCTAGGCGGATATTGGTACCCACCCACCTATTCTGCCTATTCCGCCTAGGTCTCTTGGTGTTCCACTCTTGGGACTAGGGTTTTGGTTGTTTATGGTTTTCCCTTGTTGTTAAATAAGGAAAAGGTCCTTGAGCCACATTGTAACACATTTCAGAGGAATGTATCTGCCACATTTCTTCTTAGAGATAAGCTAACGTCACCTTAGCTAGTTTATTTCCATTTCGTATGTAAGACTATTTCAGTTCTCTGGTATTAATGAAATGAAGTGTTATTTTTGTTGAATCTCTATATTTATGGTCATAATTGTATTATGTTGCATTCATGTTTAATTCTGGATCAATGGTATCATAGCGGTCTGATATTTCTCTATTTTTCTTTGCATGTCCCCAATGAGGTCACGACATAAGGATTTAGGGCTCAAACATGGTGAAACTTTTCAATACCAGCCTTACAAACCTTGATGAACTCCCACGGAAGAAGAAAAGAAAGATGAGGGAGCAGGAGATCCTTTCAAAATATTGCTCGGACGAGCCCTTGATCGACAAAGGAATGTGATGATGGATAAATGTTTCCAGATCCTTGGGTGAATTCCCATAGGTCACACATCTTCATCCGGTAGCCACTCTAGAGGTGCCACTCCCTTCAAGGTACAATTAAAATTTTCCATTCCCATAGTTAAAGGCCATATAGATGAAAATGCCATAGTTAGATTGTTAAATGTGTTGGAAGGATATTTTTCAGTTCATGATTTTTCCAATAGGGAAAATTTTTCTTTTGGACTCCTTGAAGCCACTCCCCATGTCAAGGAATCGTGGGAAACCTACTACGAATAGAGGGAGGAGAGAGAACCATGACTTCTTTCAGATGCACCGACTTTGAATTATTTTTGAGATACCATCAAAGAAAAATATTACTCTGTGGTGAGATATGAGTAAAAGTACATACAATGGACTAGTAATGTTGTAGCAAGAAAGGGTTCAATATGTGCATGAGTTCAAATTTTTTTTCCATACCGTGTGCGCAAAGTTGGGTATGAAAGATTCTGAGAAACATCCGGTGCTGACCACATTTTTTGCACAAATACTTTTAGGAGGAAATGGAGTTCCACGACATCTCCTCGCTTGGTGCAACATACCGATATGTTGCTAATATTGAGCAAAAATGTAAACATAAGAAGTGAGACTTTGGATCTGTGAATCCAAATCAAGGGAAATATGGCCCCAAATATTAAAAAAAAGGATAAAGCCAAGGCGGGGCGACCCAAGAAAACCCTCTGAAGTGACAAGAAAATAAAAACACCACAAATACAAAAAGGACAAGGGAAAATGGTGTGAATTCCATAAGAGCCCCACTCACAACAAAAGTGAGTGTAAGGCCAAGACATTCCTAGTGGCCAAGATGAAGGCTTATGAATCAGATGCATGTTCAACCTCTGATTCAGAACCTAACAAGGGGAATGACAAAGGGAATCATATCGTTGACGTGGATCTCAGTGCCACCATTTCCACCACCAAGTTCTAGAAGAATGGACCTTAAGATCTAGAGGAGGGGAGTGCCTCTTCCACTGAGAGATGTGGTTAGAGAGTTATTCAATTTATTTCATTATGATTCGCCCTTAGGGAAAGAATAAGATTGTGGCCAAGGCCTCCAGACAGGGCTCCTCCACACGACAACAATAGATGGACAAGGTCATGGAGGAGTATAGGGATATCTTCTCCTCACCCATATGGGTACCTATATAGTGCCAGCTCAAGCACTCCATCGACCTTACCTTGAGTGTGCTACTACCTAATGGACCTATATATCGATGTTGTGTTGTGGATAAAGTTGAAATAAAGAGTCATATTGAGGAGATGTTGCAGAAAGATAACATAATGCTAAGTTCATCACCATGTGGGAGATTGATCATGTTGGCACAAAAGAAGGATGGGACCTCAAGATTTTGTATTTACTATTGGGCATTGAACAAGATCGTTGTTCAAAATAGGTATCCAATCCCATGGATTGATGACCTTATGGACCAGATCAAGGGGGCTAAAATTTTCAGCAAGATTCACTTGAAGTCTAGTTATCGCCAAGTATCAATTGAACCCTCTGATTTTTGGAAGATTTCCTTGAAATCAGAGGGACTTTTTGAATGGTTGGTCATGCCTTTCGGGTTGAAAAATGACCCTACTACCTTCATGAGGTTGATGGATGATATCTTGCGACCCTTCACGAACTCATTCATGGTGATGTATTTAGATGAAATCCTGATCGTCATCCAGAATTAGGAAGAGCACCTTCACCATATTCGACAGGTCCTCCAAACCTCCACCTTCATATTGTTCTATGTTGTATTACTTACTTTAGCCCAATTTCAAACTCCAGTTAGCAATATTTCCAATTATAATTACTCTTTCTATTCATCGAAAATAATTAAAGGTAGAATAATATATGCAATGACAAAAAAGACAATTGCTGAGCTCTGGTATTGCACCAAGAGTGCTGCAACTCCTAGAGGATAATAAAATTTACTTATCAACACAAGATTCATATAAAATTGGATGTGATAGTGTTATACGCATAGTAGATGAGCTCTACCCATGCCATCCTCATCTTATTTCTACTATCAGGTGTTCGAAGTTACTGCTATTCTAAGGGAGAAATTTTGTCACACTTCTAATTGCAACTCAATGCTGAATGTAAACCATGAAAACTAATCAATTTACAAGAAAATATGATATGTGAGATTTTACTCATTCATATACTTAATGTCTAATTTTGCAATGAAAAATAATAGCACTTAATCTAATTAAAATAAGGGAAATTGAATTAGAATGCATTCATTCTCTAGAATACTCAATCGACTTGCAAAAAGGGAACTAGTCTAATTTCACACAGACATTGTATCAATGATAAATTAGCTTCTATCTATTGCATGATATCTACTGTGCTACTAATGTATTCTATGATCGACTAATCACACTCAATGTACATTGTTTTTCAGCAACAGAAGAAGGGGTTTGGGTGACCTAGGGGTGTCCTTGAACCAAGAATTCAAATCTAGGGGTACACCAAGGTTCACAAAAATTTCAGGTGAGGTGGAGAAGTGATTCTGGAGTGAGGGAAGTCACTCGTAGTGCTGCTATAGGAAGTCTTGTAATGTTACAGGAAACACTCGGAGGGGGTTTTGAGGCTAAGAATGGTGGAATGAGGGTCAGGAAAGGTGAGGGAAATGTGGATCTAGGTGGATCAAGGATGACCAAATCCCTTTGCAAAGCTTAGAACTTTTGAAAGGCATGTCTTGCACCAATAAGACTGCTCTCGGTAGTTGTGAAGATGGTCTCCAAAATATGGTTGTGGGTAGCAGAATGGAAGGAAGCTAAAGCAGGTTTGAAGTCCAAAATGATAGTGTTGAAAAGGGGATCCTTCTATGATTTTGTATCCAAATGTGCAACCAGTACATTCACTCATGCATCAATCATTAAAAAATTATCATGTAAAATAGAGGAAAAGATGAGCTGAATTTAACTTAAACTACTCATTCACCTAAATCATAAATCTAACCTCCAATCGACAACATATACATTGTAGAAAAAATGAACACTATTTTATCTTTTCCAAGTAATCATAAATTGAATGTGTTTTCCATGTGTTATAAGACCTTCCTCCTCAAGCTCCAATGAAATAGGTGAGCGAGGGGAAATGTCAACACAGTTTTAATGTTTTAGATGCTACTAAAGTACAATGAAATTAACCAAAATACTGAAGCATAGAGGAAACACAAATCTACACAAGAGACATTGCAGCTCATGGATTGGGACCTAACCCACCAAATTCAATAATTTGAAATCAACTGAGTAATAAATAAACCAACTTCTCATTCTTATTTTATAACAAGTCTCCTAAATCAAAAAATTATAGTCAAAATATTTGTAATACAGAGCCAAGAGTTCTCTAGCTTCCTATGGAAAGCGAATCCCAGTGAGATTTTTCTCTTGTTCATTTATACTAAATGGATGTTACCAAAAACTCCCTAAAATTTACGCATTTTTCCCCTTCATCTTCAAGTGGTGTGGAGCTTGGTTCCCTCCTAGCATTCACTTTCTTGCATTCCTTTGACTTCGAACTATTGGAGGATGATATGAACAGATATTGGGATGATTTTGGAAGTTAAGAAGGGGGAAATCCTTCTGATAATTTATACTTGTTGTCTACTTTGAGCCCTGACATGGAATTTTACTCAAAAATAGTTGTATTTCTTGCAATTAAACTATGTTAGGCTTCAAGTCATGATAGTCCTCTTACACCTTTCTCACTAAGAAAAATATGACAAAATGTAATCAAGTGTGTGTGCGAGAGATATAGTAAATAAGCTAAAAGGTAACACTATAACCCCTTAAAATATACCTAATCATGGGCCTCATCATCACCCCCCTACTGAAATGGTTGCTCATCCTCTAAGCAACTTAGTGCTAATTTTTCAATATTGCTCTATGTTGTATCGGTTACTTAAGCCCAAATTAGATTTTCATTAACAGTGTATTCAGATCTATGCAATATAAATAACCATTAACTGTAACTAAATATAGAACAATGCATGTAATGAAAAATAATACAATAACACAACCATGAGACATAGAGATCGGTCAAAGATTAGGGAAAAACCCCACTATGGGGAAAACCTTTTAAAATATTCTTCTTCTATAGATTGTATTCAAAATATTTCAGCAGAGAGAAAAATGAGCTGAGTACATGTATATAATGGTAATAAATAGATATGATCTTTGTATCAACATATCTACAATAGAAAAACACCAAACTAGTTGAACGCTAATACCATGTGATCTTAGCTGCCTAGTTCTAGTTTTGGATGAAGAATATTGTCGATGATTGTTTTGATGCATCCGTGACTTCGTGATGGATGAGTGATGATGTTGCGCAAACAACTGACTAAGTACAAAAATAAAAAATTTCAGTAACTCTTTGAGTCATGGCCTTAACATGCTTAGCCCGCGGCTTTGGGGCTCTAAGCTTCTACCACAACACTACGAGCTTGTGGATTAGGGTCTAAACACCTCGAAACAATAGTTGTGCCCTGAAGCTAACCACTGATTGACTTTAGCAGTTTATCCGTGGCCTCAACAATCCTAGCCCATAGCTTTAGCCTAACAAAGCCACTACCTCCACTTTTCGTTCATGTGGTCGTGGCCTAAAATACCAAGATCTGATATGTGCCCTTGACTGTGATCTTGATCCACTACGTGAGCCTCTTCGATGTAATTTTGTGAGCCACAAACAGAAAATATGACTAATAACCAAAACAACATGAAGAATATCTCATGAGTGTTATGGGAGAAACTACCCTAGGGTCTTGTTTGAGGACCCCAACAGAGCGAAAGGCATACAACAGCAAGAAGGAATCAAACTAAAGGTCCTAATGCTTAAAATAGAAAACTTGGGAGAGATTAGATTACCCGTATGCCCTACATTTGAGGTCATTCTCGCAAGGTTCAAACCCTCTACTTCTCCACGTGCTTCAAGACCTGCAAATCATTCAAGAAAAATCACATAGATGAGTTGTAATAGTGCATCTATGCTAGATTTCACTTGTTATATCATATAAGATTATATAAAATCACATGAAAACAACCATTACCATATCATTAACATGTAGAAAAAGTATTAAATATCACGACATCAGGAACGATACAAAGCTTCTTTATTGATATATGTAAAAGATGTGGAGAAATACCACCTGAAATCAGCCACGAATCTAAGTGAAACCATCCTCTGGATCCATCCAACCGAAACCTCAACAATATTCTTCCATAAAGGTGCACAAGGATGTCACATAAAGGAGGTGAACATCTCAAGGAAGGAAAAAAGGGTTTCCTAAACTTGGGAAGTGTAGGAGGCACAGGGATAATCATATTTGATCTGGGACTAACAGGCTATAGTATCAATACCTATCTCTCTCCTCCCTTAGGCCTTCCCATGAGGTGTATTTATACTTCCTCAATTTTTTTTTTTTAGTTGGGAAATAGTTTGGCCATGGGATCCTGTAGATGGGCATTTGGCATAACCCGTAAACCCCGCCCAAATAATAGGGAGTTTTATAATTTTTTTAATATTTTAAATTATATATCTGGGTTAGATATGAGTGGAGCCGCAACTGGATGTGTTTTTGATATGGCAGAGTCGTGTATGGAATTTAAAATATTGTATTTTAAGTAAAGGACCAAGTCTGAATGGAAATCATTACATTTCCTTGAGAAATTTCCATTTCTGGCAGATCTGCAATAGTGGATCCTTCCTTATCATTGTCTAAGTGATCTAATTCATGAATAAATTTATGCCCACTTGTGAATGAATCCAATATTAAGGTTTTATCTCTTTCTCCTCCATTTTAGAGATACATACAAGAGTTGGGAGATAATGGAGTATGAGGGATGGTCCTAGACTCTGTGGGATGAGATGGAAATATGTGGGGCTAAGATGAGCCCAAGAGAATAGACTTGGTTTCAGATGATTTTTTTTTCCCTCTTGTATTATTTATGAGTTGGGGAATTCTTCGATTCGTTTGACTCATTTGGGTCTTGCCATCCTTGATTCCTTTCCTTGGAATAAGGGGGTGAGAGGTCCCTTCACAAGGAAATAATTCTAGATATAATGTGGTTGTTGACAAGAACTATAATAGAAAGCTATGTTTTTGTAATCCAATGGTTGTGAAAAGGTCATTCCATTCCAATTGATGATGATCCTATAAGGAAACCATTTTCTAAGATCTATTTTGACACAATTGTGTGCAAAGGTTATAATACATCTCCCAAGCTTGTTCATATATACCCTTAATTTGTCTACATATTGGAAAATAACTCTAAAATTCATTGTATTTAATACCTTACCAATATGAGCCTTGTGTGCCTTCCCAATTAAAAAGACCCCATATTTCACTAGATATTGTGGGTATCCATTTTTTCATTAACATTTTTTATACCCCTTTATTTTATTTCATTAACTTCGAGCTCAATTTTTTATACAGAACATATAAAAACCCTTTACCCCCAATTATATTCTCAATATATTTTGTCATTTTTTCCTCAATATATATCCCCCAATATGAACATATTTGGCATGGTATTTCTCCCCCAGTGAAGCCCCCGTGCCCCAAAACAAGGGTCGTTGATTAAAACTTTTTGAAGATAATCTTGATTTTTGAAATAACCCATAATGAATCCCCTTCAAACATAATATAGATTCATACTTGGGGACTGGGTTTGATGCACCCATTCCTAGAGAACAAAGGTTAATGGATAGAGCATATTAAAATGATAAATTATGGCATTTTCCCCATAAGATAAGGAAAAAAATACCGGATTAGGGGTATTCGACCTATAGATATAGAATATCTTATGCTTGTTCTACAATGAAGGAAAACGTCAAGATATGTTTTGAAGTCATTTTTTAGATCCCTTTCTTTAGATCATCCTTAAAGGATCGTGACTGAGAGGAAGAGGGCACACCCTAGGTTTTTTCTCCTTCATTCAATCTTAAGACTAGGAGGATTAAGGCATCCTTGGATATACCATAGTATTTTATCAGAGCCACATCCTAAAGGTGCCTACACCCATGTAGTAGCCACTTTGAGATGAAAGGAATTCCTATTCTATCTTGAATTCTAGTTGCGAGTGTAGAGACAAAGTAGATGGCTTTCACCTATAAATAAAGGGTACTCCTCGAGAGAGACCTTACAAAGACAAAAAATCTCAAGTGACCTGAACTGATGAAATCACCTTGGAGGAGGGAATAACCTACTACAAAACTAATTTCCCATGGTTCAACATATCTTCAGTGATGGCACCAGAATGAGGGAGCTTTAAATGAAGGTAAGAATCTTGAAATTGAAAATCCACCATAGATAGGGTGGTGAATGAAGGATTAAGAGGGTTTCATCACAATATCTCTCCCAAAACCTATTTTTTGAGTAAAAACTTTAATCAGCATCAAATTTGAATTAAAAAATTAGATAAAATCAAGTGAAACCAGGAACAAGAGAAAAAGAGATATTTGTTTCCCTTAGGCAAAAGAGTCAATCATTAATGAATTTAAGATGATCACACAAAAGGAATCATAAGGGATGTAAATGTACACCAATTATGAGGTTGTGTGTCTTTATAAAGATGCTATGGGTCCACATATATACTTTGGTCTAACAAGGATCATTATCAACTAATGGAATCATCAATATCAAATGTTCCCATTGCACAATCCAAAATTATTATTTTGTAAAACCATGAACAAGACAACAAGATATATTCAGTGCCCTTAGGTAAAAGAGCCAACCATGAACCAATTTAAGATGATGATGAAAAACAATCATAAAGGATTTATTTGTACACCAATTATGAGGTGGGGTGCCTTTATAAAAATGTTATGGGTCCATGAAAATAATTAGATCTAGAACGAAAGGATTGTTTTCAACTAATGGAATTGTCATATCAAATGTTTATATTACATATAAAAAAATTCCATCTTTTGTAAAAATAGTTGGAAGATATTTCAATAATAACAACACAAAATGTTTGAAACATAAAATCTCTGATTAGACCACAACCTAATAATATAATACTTATTTATAAATAATTACAATTCATTATTATTATTATTATTAAATTTTACTTAACTAAAAAAAATTATACACTTACATTCCATTAATATATTTTATTCCAAATATAATAATGATTTGGGAAGATTTTTTTTGAAAATGTAAATAACCACTCTTCAAATAAAACAATAATAAATCCTATATTTACTTATGTGAAAATTGGCCCTTTTAGAATGTTATTATTACTAGAATGTGGTTATTGTAAATAAAATAAATACTTAATACAAACATTTTAAAATGATGGTTTAACTTTTCCTAAACATGATTTCACATCGTATCTCGTAAATTTTATATTATTTTATTTAGATATGTTATTATAAATAATTTAACATATTTTCATAACAAAAAATATAAAGAATTTAATTGTCACAAATAACTAAGCATAAACCTACTCAATTTTGCAAGGTCTCTCTTTCTAAAAAGAGAAAAATTCAAGATCTCATTATCATTAGTGAGTATACTATTATTTTGCACCACCTCATCAATGGCTCTCTTCCATTTGAAATCAAACACCAAGAAATATTGAAAAACATCTACCATATGCTAGGAAACATTCACTCCAAATTATTTATTCATCTCCATAGGCCCAACAACTAGAAGGTAGACCTACTTTCTAATGAGCTAGTCTATTTAGCGAAAATAAACCTTAAAGAAAATGAGGTTCTAAGCTTAAACATAATTCCTTAAGGGTTCTTACAAACCAAGCTTTGTAAGTGTGAGGTTTTAGTTGGTCTTTTCTTCGAGGATCTACAAGCTAGAGTTTTTATAAAAATGTAATATAACACCAAATCCATGGTGTAGTTAGACTTGGGTGTACTTACGCTTGGGTGTAGTTAGAATTGTGTTTCTACTGTGTGGATCAACACAACATACTTGTAAAAGGTGTAGAATTGTGACTCAAGCACCGCTTTTATGAATTATAAATATATTTTTAATTCAGATTAGGAAAAAAAAAAGGAAACCTTAAAGTGGATGGGGTTCTAAGCTTGAGCCAAATTCCTTAAGTGTGCCTACAAACCATGCTTTGTACAGTTTTTAGTTGGTCTTTTTTGAGGATCTACAAGCTAGAATTTTTAGATCGGTGTAACAACCTTACACCAACTCTAGGGTGTTGATTTGGATCACAATTTAGTATTGTGTTTCCTACTATTGTGTGTATCAATATGACATACTTGTAAAGGGTGTACAAATGTGCCCCCAACCTAGATTTTATGAAATATAAATATATATTTTTTGGATTAGAAATAAAGAAATAAAGAAACAAAATATAAATAAAAAAAATTATAATATCTTCTATAAAGTAGTAAATAAAGCTATACAGCTCATAAATTTGAAAATAAGAGAAATTTTGTTCTCTGTCTATTTTATTTCATTTCATACATAACTTAAAATGTAATGAATCCCTCCATATAAATATTTTTTCCTAAAAACTAAATATCCAAATAAATATTATGAGTTGGCCTTTGACTCAAAACAAAAAAGAAAATATAAATATAAAAAATATATTAGTATCCTCTGTAAAATAGTAAATAACTGTATACAAATCATAAATATGAAAATAAGATAAAAATATTTTACTATATTTTTCATTCCATACCCCATTGAAAATGAAATGAATATCTCCATATAAATGAACTTGTCCAAAAACTAAATATCTGAAAATTAAATATCCAACATAAATGTGTTTCTTCCTTCACTAAGATTTCACTACGAGCATATATATTTTTACCATATCTTAGTTCATTTTCCCCAATGTCACTATAAATCAGCGGGTACATTGAGATCAAAAGGAAAATGCCTCTTTTCCTTTTCCATAAAACCTTTTTCCTTAAATGAAAAATTGACATCAAGAAGTGGTCTTTGGTCCTCCTTCACCAGGTTAAAATTTGCTTGAGACCCAACTTGCATGTCCAAATATAGAATATTAGTCCCTTGCTCGTTATTCACTATATGCTCCTTGTAACCACCATTTTAAGTGGAAACAAATAATTAAGGATTAGTTGTACTGTTGTGTTATTTTCTTTTAAATAAGAATATGTGAACAAAATGAAATGTTTATTGTAATAAAGATTTACTGTGGAAGTAGTTTCATAAGTAAATGACTGGTAAAAAGTAAAATCAAGATCTGATGTTAGTTAGAAAACAGTTTCACAGTTAACCCAAAACTCTGGAATAAATAAAACATTCCAAGGAAAGTTTTGGGTTGGATCTGTGCACAAAAGACACTGCGGCGAATTTGGAGACGGACGGTTCCTTTCGAGCAGGATAATACACAAGGTTGGAGTTACCGGACCGGATTGTCCCGTGAACTCCCCAGTGCTACTGTTTTCACTGGAGTCGGAGGGTAATGGACCGGATCGTCCTGGAAACCTCCTCCAGAACTTTCTGAAACTAACAACGAACTCAGACTTGAGCTCGGGGGAGAGCTGCAGGACGTGATCGCCCAGCTCGTGGAAGGGAGGCACATACACCACTTCACTCGAATCTCGGGACAGATGAGTAGATTTGGTTTTAGTAGTTGATTTAACAGAAAAATTATTCACTGGTTTACTTGTCATTAAGACCTACTATAGGGTTATAAATTTGTCCTGTGCTTAACAGGGGACAGACAGAAGAATTATAATAATGACAGAACTGTATCTTTTATTTCAGTTACGGTGTATACACTTATAGTTACAACAGAAGATCAAATTGTAGCATAATACAGTACTGTGTTCTTTCCAGAGACTAGATGCATATATTTAAATTTTAGAACAGAAGATAACTGTTGAATTTGACAAAACTGTTCGTTTACCAGAGAAAATATACATGTACAAATAGAAAGAAGAACTGTAGAGAGTTACCTATCTGTTTATTTCATTTAAGAGCAGTATGTATATCAGAGTAGGAAATAACCATACGGAATGCTCATAAAACTGTTCTTATTTCAGTATCATCATATAGCTCAGGATTGATAATCCAAATGAATGAGTTCTTGTTGCTTATGAACACAGTAAACAGTGTATATCATAAACATGTACAAAACTAGAACAGGAGTAACAGTAAAACGAAACAAGCTTCCCCTTCCTTTTCCCTAAGAAAAATATTCTTACTTAGCATCATGGACGAGGGAGACCGTTAACCCTTAGCGCCTGCAGAAACAGGCCTCAGGGTAGGTCGTCTCTCTCCTTGGGAGAACGCGGACTATTAAGTGGTCCGGACACTGTTAACGCAGTTAATGTAAACAATCCATTCTCAGAAGCAGTAAATAGAACATTGTACATCGCGACAGAGAGCATAATTCAACCAGGAAACACATGAACCAGTACAGGTCTGAAATAAATAACTGCATGCACCATATGCATGTGCCTGAAGGCACCAAAAACACCAGAGAGCGCCTCACGAGAGAGTTCACAGGAAATCATAGATTGGAAACTGAAGATACGCTCAGGAAAGAAAAGAAAAACAAATTTACCATACAGTAAAGATTATCCATTAAAGGCATAAGGTTCAACACAACTTTAAAACTCTGTCAGGCCATGACACATAACAAACTCATGCCTACGAGGAATTGCTAGTGTTCCCAAATCCGTCACAGCGCAGGAAGCGTAAGTGGCATACAACGCTGGAGTCATAGCAAAACCCTAGTTAATAAAGAACTTCAGAAACCCTGGTCGGGTATAACAAGTTTATATACATCCATTGCTATAATCAAAGACTAACTTAACAAGGCAAGGCAGCCTGGGCGCCTTCCAGAGTCTCAACACCTTCAGCAACGAACACTGGAACTGGGTTCGGGCTCATAAATCCCATAGCAAGGGTTAAATACCTGTGCAAACGAGCGATGGCATTAGTTTGATGAGCCGAAGATTAGGTAGCAGCCGAGCGGAGAAGGATGTACCTGAGAAGCAAACGGACTCTGCACCTGTCAACCAAAAACCCAATTATCAGTGAACGTAGTCTAATGCAAATCATTGAGAGCTAAATCGAGAAATTAAGTTAAAAGCAACCTTTTACCTGAGCAACGCTGTTGGGGCGTCTGGGACGAGAAATGGACAGTTGAAAGAAAAATCGATCAGCCGAGACGGAAACCTCTAAACACACAAATCCACAGTCAGTATACGCGAAAGCCATTTGTGGAAAGCCGGAGCAAGACTTGTGAGGTTGCAAATACTACCTGGTGTGATGAGCCATCGGTTCGTATGCAGGTAAACTCCCATCGACCAACTGTGCAACCGAACAGAAAACCCTAAGGCGCAGACCCGGTCTCCAGAGGGTTCGGCGAGGCAACGCAATGACTGCAGAGTCAGTTACGGGTGGGTAGGCATTACCCAACCCTAGCTAATCTGCACCGTCGATTCCGGATGGCCATCGACGGCCAGATGCTTGCCAGGGTCGGATCGAGGGTACAAACGAATATCCCGAGGCATTAAATCATCACCGGATCCCAAGAACCAGTAAACATTAACACATATGCATAAACCAAGATTTTGAGTTGTAATATCACCAGATTTTTAATGATGATAATAAACCAAACGCTATGTCAAGATTTGTGATAATCAAACGTACAGCATTGCGTGTCAGTCAACGCGTGAAACATCGCAAACGCATTACATTAATAACACAATGTTAAATATCAAAGTGTTAATGTCCGCCATATAACTTTTACCCAAAGTTTATCAGTTGAATGTTTTTTTTTATATTGAGTTTTACTGTAGTAACTTCATTTTTTTTTTATGATGTGGGTGACAAGTGGTATCAGAGCCTGTTACAAGGCTGGGACCCTACTGGGGCCAACTAACGTTAAAATTGTGTGTTAATTATGCACAGTCCAGCAAGTAGATGGAAAGACAAGGGAGACGGACCCCTTCACAACAGTCACAGCGAAATGCTGGGGACATGCAGCCTCCGCCAGGGGGCAACCCTGAGATGTGGGTTCAGTTGGGAATTGAACAGCACCAGCGGTCAAACCGGCTGATGGAAGAACAACAACAGCAGACCCGCATCTTATTGCATACAGTACAACAGTTGTAGGAGGAGATGGAGAGGGTACGACAGGAGAACGCCCGAATGATGCAGGAGCAGGAAAGAATCTTAAAAAGCCTGTCGGATAAACAAAACCACAGGAACGAAAATCCCAGTGCTGATAGAGAACACCAAGAGGGAAATGAATAGCAAACTGAGGAGCAAGATGTGAGTCAAAAAGAAAAGAGTCCGTCCCAGCGCAATACATTGAACAGAAACCTTAACGAAGCAGAATCTGAAAATGGAACATAACGGAAAGCAGGAAAGAGACAGAAGGTGGAATTACATGGAGAATTTAGAAAGATTAAACCACCCACCTTCGATGGAGAAAAAGAAGAGGTAGCTGAGGCCTGGTTGATAAATATGAACAAGTACTTCCAAGTGTATGACTATGACAGTGGTCTCAAGGCACGATTGGCAATTTATCAGCTAAAGGACAAAGCCACCCTATGGTGGGAAGAAGTGAAGAACGTTAAGGGAATAGAGGATCAAGACGTAACATGGGATAAGTTCCAACAGTATTTTAAGGACAAATATTTGACGGAGCGTTTCTACGATGAAAAAGCTCGGGAATTCCATGATTTAAGGCTAGGCCAGATGACTATAGATGAGTTCATCACCAAGTTTACATCGTTACTGCGTTATGTACCATATCTAAGAGATGAAAAGGCCAAGGTTCAGAGATTTTTGAGTAGTTTACCCACCCATATGAAAGAGCGTATTGAATTTGTCAATCCTAGAACGATGGATGAAGCTATCAGAAAGGCAAGGCTGTGCTACCAGCAAGCAAAGAATAAGGTAGATCAAGGAAAAGGATGGCTAGCAAAGAAGGAAAATAGGAACAGTACTGGATTCAAAAAGGGCAAAACCAGTAACTTCAGGAATTCAGCCAAGAATTCAATTAATAAGCAATTTGGCAGAAACCATCAGAGGATTAGATGGCCAGGTGAAGATAAAACTGTGGAAGCTTCAAATAGACCAGAGCAAACTCCAAACCAGAGACCACCTCTGCAGTGCTGGGGCTGTGGGGCAGCGCATTACTACCGAGATTGCCCACAAAGGGGAAAAGCTGAAACAGTGAATAATTTGCAGGAAGCCTCTACGGTGGGGGACGTTGCCAGAAGCATACCGAGGATTCACGCTGCATTGGAGGATCGGCAGGCTGATTTCCAACCCACCATGATAGAACTGGAAGGTAAATTGTTTTCTCAATCTATTTCTATTTTAGTGGAACCAGGCGCAAGTCTGAGTTATATAAGTCCTAAACTTGTAGAAATCTGTAAACTACCAAGTCAAAAGTTTAAGAAGAGCTGGTTGGTTCAGTTAGCTACTGGAGCTAAAAGAAAAGTTAGTGCTAAAATAACAGATTGTGCTCTGCAAGTTGGTGGACAGCAGTTGACAGTGGATTTAAATATTCTGCCCTTGGGCTCTTATGATGTTTTGTTGGGCATGGATTGGTTGGAGAAACATTGGACTCTTATAGATTGCAAAGAAAATATAGTATACTACAGAGATCATAATGGTAATCGCCAAGAGATTCAGGGCTTAAAGAAGCCTGTACAGCTGCGACCAGTTACCGCTTCTCAGTTGGCAAGATGTATGAGGAAGGGATGCCAAATGTACGCCATACAGGTTGGGCTGTCTGAACCCAAGAACAAGGCTGTTATGATAGAAAATATACCTGTGATACAGGAATTTAAAGATGTATTTCTTCAGGAAATACCGGGATTGCCACCTAAAAGAGAGGTTGACTTTACAATAGAACTGCTGCCGGGAGCTTCACCAATTTCGCGAACTCCCTACCGTATGAGTGTGCCAGAATTGACTGAGCTGAAAATGCAGCTTCAAGAATTGCTGGATAAAGGGTACATTAGACCCAGCGTGTCACCTTGGGGAGCACCTGTGTTGTTTGTCAGGAAAAAGGATGGAACCATGCGCATGTGCATGGATTACCGACAGCTAAACAAGTTGACTGTTAAGAACAGATACCCCCTACCCCGTATAGATGACCTGTTCGATCAGGTAAAGGGAGCTACTGTGTTCTTGAAGATTGATTTGCGGTCTGGCTATCATCAGATCAGAATTAAAGATGAGGATATACACAAAACTGCCTTTCGCACAAGGTACGGCCACTATGAATTCATGGTATTGCCTTTTGGTTTAACTAATGCTCCAGCCACTTTCATGAGGCTGATGCATAGTGTTTTCCATCCTTACCTGGACAATTTCGTGCTAATCTTCATTGATGATATACTGATTTATTCCAAGAATGCAGAGGAACACCAGAAGCATTTGCGCATGGTGCTAGAGTTATTAAGGAAGCACCAGCTATATGCAAAATTCAGTAAATGCGACTTCTTCAAAGAAGAAATACAGTATCTTGGACATGTGATATCTAAGGAGGGTATAGCAGTGGACCCGGAGAAGATCAAGACCATTATGGAGTGGAAGGTGCCACAAAGCGTAGCAGACATACGATCGTTTATGGGTCTCGCTGGATACTACCGGCGATTTATAAATGGATTTTCCAAGATAGCTTTTCCCATTACTTCCTTACAGAGGAAAGGGAAGATTTTTAGATGGACAAAGGAATGTCAGGACAGTTTTGAAAGGCTGAAGCAGTTATTGACAACTGCACCTGTATTAAGTGTGGCAGACCCGGATAAGGAGTTTGAGGTTTGTACAGATGCCTGCAAGGAGGGAGTTGGAGCTGTACTATCACAAGAGGGAAAGGTGATAGCGTATGAATCTCGCAAGCTGAAGGATTATGAACAGAAATACTCAGCTTACGATTTAGAGCTGACAGCAGTGGTGCACGCTCTCCGAGTATGGAGGCATTATCTACTTGGAAAGAGATTTGTATTAAGGACTGACCATAGTAGTCTAACCAACTACTTCAAACAAGCTGATTTAAATTCTCGACAAGCGAGATGGAATGCTTTCTTGAGCGAGTTTGATATCGATCTGCAACATGTAAAAGGAAAAGAGAACCGGGTTGCGGATGCATTAAGCAGAAGAGTGCACAACATCTGTGAGTTATATGTTAATCAAATTGAAACCAGATTTCTGGATCAAATCAGAATGGAAGCTGACAAGGATCCTGAGTATAAGTATCTGTGGCAGCAGACGCAAACACCTGAAGGCCAAGGTGAGCATGGAGATTATGAGATTAACCAAGATGGGTTGCTGGTTTTCAAGAAAAGGATAGTTATTCCAAACAGGCTGGAATTAAAAACCATGATACTAGATGAATATCACAGAAGCAATTACGCTGGACACCCGGGATACCAAAAGATGCTGACTGCTATTCGAAAGGATTACTGTTGGTCGGGTATGAGGAAGGATATAGCAAATTATCTGAATAAGTGTTTAGAGTGTCAGCAAGTGAAGGTGGAACATAGGCATCCTGCTGGATTAATGCAGCCCATACCTATCCCTGAATGGAAATGGGAGGTAATCTCATTAGATTTTATTACTGGACTACCGAAAACAAAACGAGGAAATGACTCTATAATGGTAGTATTGGACCAGCTAAGTAAATCAGCACATTTTATACCTGTCCAATCCACCTATAAGACAGTACAGATAGCGGACTTATTTATGCGTGAAATCTTTCGGCTGCATGGCATTCCTAAGACCGTTATCTCGGACAGAGATGTGAAGTTCACATCCGCTTTCTGGAAGGCCCTGTTTGCAGGTTTAGGGACGCAAGTACATTTCAGTACTGCATACCATCCGCAAACCGATGGTCAAACCGAGCGAGTGAACCAGATACTGGAAGATATGTTAAGGATGTACGTTATGCAGCAACCCATTAAATGGGAAGAGTATTTACACTTGATAGAATTTGCGTACAATAATGGTTATCAGGAATCCTTAAGGATGAGTCTGTTTGAGGCATTATACGGACGGCAGTGTAGAACCCCCATTAATTGGAGCAGCCCAGACACTAAACTTATGTTGGGACCAGATATGTTAGCCGAAATGGAAGCGGAGGTAAAGAAATCCGGAAGAATTTGAAAGCAGTGCAAGACCGACAGAAGGTGTATGCGGACAGGAAGAGATCATACCGTGAGTATGAAGTTGGAGATCACGTATATGTCCGGATTAAACCGAAGAAAAGCACATTAAGATGGGCATCTTGTGCAAAGCTGGCACCTAGATTCTGTGGTCCTTTCCAAATATTGGAAAGGGTGGGACCAGTGGCGTATCGCTTAGCGCTTCCTAGCCACATCCGGGTGCATAATGTCTTTCATGTATCGTTATTGAAACGATACGTTCATGATCCTAGACACATAATCCATTGGCAAAACATTCAGGTAGTGAATGCATAATGGTTAAAACGATAATATAATGTTAGAGACCTACAAAACTAACACAGAGTTCTTTATGTGCAGGTAGAACCGGGCGAAGAGTTTCTGGTCGAGCCTCACAGTATAATAGACCGGAGGGAAATCATGCTCCGGAGACGAGCCATCGCCCGGGTTAAAGTGCAGTGGAAGCACTTTGGACCTGAGGAGGCCACCTGGGAAGACGAGAGTTTCGTCCGTGAAGCTTATCCAGAGCTTTTCTCTGCAAAAGAATAGAAACACCGAGGACGGTGTTCTCCTTAGGGGGGGATAACTGTAACCACCATTTTAAGTGGAAACAAATAATTAAGGATTAGTTGTACTGTTGTGTTATTTTCTTTTAAATAAGAATATGTGAACAAAATGAAATGTTTATTGTAATAAAGACTTACTGTGGAAGTAGTTTCATAAGTAAATGATTGGTAAAAAGTAAAATCAAGATCTGATGTTAGTTAGAAAACAGTTTCACAGTTAACCCAAAACTCTGGAATAAATAAAACATTCCAAGGAAAGTTTTGGGTTGGATCTGTGCACAAAAGACACTCTGTGGACTGGAAGCAAGGACGGTTCCTTTCCAGAACAGATAATACCCTGGGTTGGAGTTCTGGACCGGATTGTCCGGTGAACTCCCCAGTGCTACTGTTTTCACTGGAGTCGGAGGGTAATGGACCGGATCGTCCTGGAAACCTCCTCCAGAACTTTCTGAAACTAACAACGAACTCAGACTTGAGCTCGGGGGAGAGCTGCAGGACGTGATCGCCCAGCTCGTGGAAGGGAGGCACATACACCACTTCACTCGAATCTCGGGACAGATGAGTAGATTTGGTTTTAGTATTTGATTTAACAGAAAAATTATTCACTGGTTTACTTGTCATTAAGACCTACTATAGGGTTATAAATTTGTCCTGTGCTTAACAGGGGACAGACAGAAGAATTATAATAATGACAGAACTGTATCTTTTATTTCAGTTACGGTGTATACACTTATAGTTACAACAGAAGATCAAATTGTAGCATAATACAGTACTGTGTTCTTTCCAGAGACTAGATGCATATATTTAAATTTTAGAACAGAAGATAACTGTTGAATTTGACAAAACTGTTCGTTTACCAGAGAAAATATACATGTACAAATAGAAAGAAGAACTGTAGAGAGTTACCTATCTGTTTATTTCATTTAAGAGCAGTATGTATATCAGAGTAGGAAATAACCATACGGAATGCTCATAAAACTGTTCTTATTTCAGTATCATCATATAGCTCAGGATTGATAATCCAAATGAATGAGTTCTTGTTGCTTATGAACACAGTAAACAGAGTATATCATAAACCTGTACAAAACTAGAACAGGAGTAACAGTAAAACGAAACAAGTTTCCCTTCCTTTTCCCTAAGAAAAATATCCTTACTTAGCATCATGGACGAGGGAGACCGTTAACCCTTAGCGCCTGCAGAAACAGGCCTCAGGGTAGGTCGTCTCTCTCCTTGGGAGAACGCGGACTATTAAGTGGTCCGGACACTGTTAACGCAGTTAATGTAAACAATCTATTCTCAGAAGCAGTAAATAGAACATTGTACAGCGCGACAGAGAGCATAATTCAACCAGGAAACACATGAACCAGTACAGGTCTGAAATAAATAACTGCATGCACCATATGCATGTGCCTGAAGGCACCAATAACACCAGAGAGCGCCTCACGAGAGAGTTCACAGGAAATCATAGATTGGAAACTGAAGATACGCTCAGGAAAGAAAAGAAAAACAAATTTACCATACAGTAAAGATTATCCATTAAAGGCATAAGGTTCAACACAACTTTAAAACTCTGTCAGGCCATGACACATAACAAACTCATGCCTACGAGGAATTGCTAGTGTTCCCAAATCCGTCACAGCGCAGGAAGCGTAAGTGGCATACAACGCTGGAGTCATAGCAAAACCCTAGTTAATAAAGAACTTCAAAAACCCTGGTCGGGTATAACAAGTTTATATACATCCATTGCTATAATCAAAGACTAACTTAACAAGGCAAGGCAGCCTGGGCGCCTGCCAGAGTCTCAACACCTTCAGCAACGAACACTGGAACTGGGTTCGGGCTCATAAATCCCATAGAAAGGGTTAAATACCTGTGCAAACGAGCGATGGCATTAGTTTGATGAGCCGAAGATTAGGTAGCAGCCGAGCGGAGAAGGATGTACATGAGAAGCAAACGGACTCTGCACCTGTCAACCAAAAACCCAATTATCAGTGAACGTAGTCTAATGCAAATCATTGAGAGCTAAATCGAAAAATTAAGTTAAAAGCAACCTTTTACCTGAGCAACGTTGTTGGGGCGTCTGGGACGAGAAATGGACAGTTGAAAGAAAAATCGATCAGCCGAGACGGGAACCTCTAAACACACAAATCCGCAGTCAGTATACGCGAAAGCCATTTGTGGAAAGCCGGAGCAAGACTTGTGAGGTTGCAAATACTACCTGGTGTGATGAGCCATCAGTTCGTATGCAGGTAAACTCCCATCGACCAACTGTGCAACCGAACAGAAAACCCTAAGGCGCAGACCCGGTCTCCAGAGGGTTCGGCGAGGCAACGCAATGACTGCAGAGTCAGTTACGGGTGGGTAGGCATTACCCAACCCTAGCTAATCTACACCGTCGATTCCGGATGGCCATCGACGGCCAGATCCTTGCCAGGGTCGGATCGAGGGTACAAACGAATATCCCGAGGCATTAAATCATCACCGGATCCCAAGAACCAATAAACATTAACACATATGCATAAACCAAGATTTTGAGTTGTAATATCACCAGATTTTTAATGATGATAATAAACCAAACGCTATGTCAAGATTTGTGATAATCAAACGTACAGCATTGCGTGTCAGTCAACGCGTGAAACATCGCAAACACATTACATTAATAACACAATGTTAAATATCAAAGTGTTAATGTCCGCCATATAACTTTTACCCAAAGTTTATCAGTTGAATGTTTTTTTTTATATTGAGTTTTACTGTAGTAACTTCGTTTTTTTTTTATGATGTGGGTGACACTCCTTCTCCACCATATGATATTGTTTTTCAATAGGCCCATTATAGATATTCAGATCAAATGTTGCTTCCTCGTAGAATTTGAATTACTATTAAATAAATCTCGGGATGTTGATGGAAGAGAGCCTTTGATGCACAAACCAAAATTCCCATGAAGTTTTGGATTTTTATTTAATCCATTGTCTTCTTTCAAAACAATACCTTTGGGAGAATACATGAAAGCATTTCTACGCTTAATCTCATTCTCATTGACATCAGAATCGATGAGATATTGAATGGGAATACCAAGAACTCCATGAGAACTAGTAGAAGCACTTTCTATTCCTCTTATATTCTCCTCAACTTTATTTTCTTTTCCCTTCAATTGTAGTGATATAGAACTTGGATGAAGAGTTCCTTCAAATTCTTGTATAGATGATCCAATCTGAGAGAAAAAATTTCTTTCCACTAGTTTCAAAAGAGCATTGATTTTAGGATGGGCATCAATGCTTCTTGTGCTTAAAACGCAAATTTTCCCGCAATAAATATAACTCATTTGATTGATATTTGGACCAACTTCCCATAAAACCTTAAATTGACATTTACATTCTTCTTCTCCATCAACCCAAAGATGATTAGATTGACAAATCTGTAAATATATAACTTGTCAGATTAAATAATTAAATAAAAAAACAATAAAATCATTTTTACCTAATAAATTAAAAAATAAAACCATTAAAATATATATTGTTTTTATGAAACAAAATTTAATTAATAAAATAATGTTAAAAAACATAAAACTAATGATATAATCTATACATTTTTTTTACAAAACGAAGATACCAAAAACCTACACACGAAATTTTAAGACATATTCCAAACCTTATAAAAAACAAATATTCCTCATCCCCTCTTTCTAAAAAGAAAATTAAACATAAAAATAAAATACAATATAATGTGTAATTATCCATAAAAAATATTAAAGAAAAATAAATTTAGAAAGTTTCAATAATTGCACTTAAACATAATTTTAGATAAATATTTTAAAAAAAATAGTATTTAAGATATATATTTTAAGAAAAAACATGTTATAAAAGTGTTATGTAAAATATTTGGAGGTTCATGGCTTAATCACATAATTAACCCATTCGCATATCAAACACAACATGTTGCATCATGTGCCTCAATTGCCAATTCCGTGGTTTAAAAAATAAAAAATAAAAATCTAAAAATTAATATATTTTATACAATATATATAATAGAAATAATAATAAAAAATATATTTCATATAAAATTGTATTTTAAATAGAGATTAAATTAATTTATAAAAAATTGTTAGCTCGAGGGGTAGTGCAACTAGCAAATGAAATGTTATGTACCAAGAAATTACAGGTTCAAATCCCCCTACTTACCCTCGTATGTGGAAGGGGCATACATAAGCAGCTAGGGTTTATGGTGTTAGCACTAGGAATTGACACCTTGCAACTCAAATAGGAAAAAAAATAAAACCCAATTGATTATTCCTCAAATTAAAAAATATATATATATATAATTTTTTACGTTATTTTGATTTGCACAGGCCAAACTCATAAACTAATTCAGATGGTTTATGAATTGATTTAGAGGGTTAAAGGGTTTTTTGCACTGGGTTTATGAATTGATTTATAGGGTTAAGGGGTTTTTTTCACTAGGTTTATAAATAGATTTATAGGGTTAAGGGTTTTTTCCTCTGGGTTATGTACGTTTTCAGATGAGCCTAACCTATGGCTTGAGTAGCCACGACACATGGGGTCACACTCTCACACCCTTCTTGAGCCAAGCTAGCCCTTAGCATTTCGAACTAATGACCTTTACACAAATAAACACCTTAACAAAATACTCTATCACTATCTATTCTACAACTAGTGATCTCGTTAAGAGTATTATTTATCAAAGCAGAAAAATACAATATACAATGACAATAAGGTTAAGGGTTTTTTTTTTAGCTAGGTTATATGAGTTGTTAATTTATAGGGTTAGGGGTTTTTTTTAGCTGGGTTATGTGAGTTTTCAGATGACTAGCAGGCCTAACTTATGGCTTGAGTAGCCACTACCCAAGCCCTAACAATCACAGTGGATCACACCCTGCTTGAGCCACATTAACCTTTAACATCACTAGGTTATGCCTATAAAATTTCTAAGAAATGACCTTTACACCAATAAACACTTTAACTCTACAACTAAACTCTACACAAATAAACACCTTAACTCTACAACTAAACTCTACAACTAATGATCTGGTTAAGAGTATTATTTATCCAAACAAAAAAATACAATATATAATGACAATAGTTCTGTATAATTTATAATACCCTACTAATTACTATTCCATTTGTTATAATAAAAAATATTATACTCAATTTAGCTATAATAAAAAGAAATGAAGCCTACGTCTTTCACAACTGCGTTGAAATATTTCAGATCTAAAAGGAAATTAAGCCTACCTCTTTCACAACTGCGTTGAAATATTTCAGATCTTTGCCATCGCTTGAGCATGAAGCGCTGATGACCATTTCCTCTTTCAGTATGCTACAATTTTCATCCTGGAGTTGCTCTGCTGAGATTCGAAACCTTGACCTGACGGCTTCCGCGTTTTTAAACAGCTCCAGCGGGAACACTTGATCCTGACTTCTAGGAAATCCCTTGTAATGAACACTGAGGGACTTCCCTTCTACGATGTGTATGAACACATTGTACCAGGCATCATTCTCTGACTGAAACTCCACCATTGGAGTAGTCTTCCGCTTCATCCTTCTCACTTGTGTTGAAGCTGCGATGAGTATTATGTTCTCAGCAAACTTTGATGACCTTTTCACTTGGGCTTACAACTCTCTCCGCACATGAAATCAAACCCTTTTAAACTTTGTTAATAACCGTTGTTATTTTTATCACACCCTGGGATGGTTCAGGGTTCATTGAATGAACAAATTGGACCAAATCTTGCAAGAATAAGGTGATACTGCGTAAAATATTAATAATTTAATGTTTATTTACATTTATCGCGGAATATATATATATATATATACATATATATTTGAGTAGTTCGAATTAATGTGATTTATTTAATTTAAATTTCATAATTTCATGCAATTTCGTGGTTTTGACTTTTAAGTGTGATTTTTTATAGTTTTTGGTGGATTTTTGGCAAGAAATATTTATGGTGAAATCTATCTTTATGGTGCTAAAACTGTTTTTTTTAATATGGATTCAACACTTTGAAAAACTCATGGGAATTTCTATTGGGCAGAGTTTACCCATCAAACTTGTGATTTCAATGAATCCCTCTCAAATTCTAGACAAATTATATCATAAAATAAACCAGAAAATTATTCAAAGAGACCACTTAAAAAAAATCGTTAATGAATTAAAAAAAACTCATTAATGAAATAAATAAATGATCGAAACTTACACGATCTTCTAAATTATATTTGATGGAGTCAAGATATTAAATTAATAATTTAAAGCTTTGATTAATTATAATAAATAATAGTTAAGTTTTCTAGGCATAAAATAGTCCATAAATGAGTGTTTTGTTAACCCATTCTACCAAAGAGTCACCAACTTGGAATTGAATAGTTATAGTTTATTATTATCCAATTTTAAGGTCACGACCAAGCTAGACACCAAATTGGTGTATGAGACCTTTTTGTTTGTGGTACAAGGGACCCACCTGCGCGCACCAATTTGACTGCTAAATTTGACTACTAAGTCTACTAAGGCATAAATACTCTACTCCCCTATAGTTTTTAAACCTATGACCTGGAAGTTGTTAAAAAAAATTATTATGATATATATAATTAATAATAATAAATGGATTATCAAAATTTCCAAAATTTTATAAGATATATTTTAAAATTTTAATGAATGACAATGAATAAATTTGACTTAATCTTAGAATTCAGTTATATGTATGGTGATGTAAATAAATTTTAAATTAATTATTTGATTTATTTTAATAAATAAATTTCATTCTAAATTAATAATTTATAATTGATTTATAACAACTTGCTCTATATAATAGAAAATGGAGAGGTACTATGGAATTTACAATATATATATATATATAATTGATTTATTTTTCTATATAATTTTAAATTAACAATTTAAAATTTGTTTAATTAATTATGTTGTAAGGCGTTCTCATTTGAAAACAACTTCCATATGTGCTAATGTGTCCATGTCTAAGTCATTGGATCAAATGTTGGATCAAATGTTAGAAGATTGAAATGTTTTAGGCCATTAGATACCCAAGTAAATAGTTTTATATTGTTTTTTATAATCTTAGTTTTTTTTTTCTTTTTAATAAGTTAGATTGATTTTAGGTGTATAATAGAAATGTTGTAATGTCATGTTTAACATTTTGACTATGTCAAATTACACAAAAATATAAAATTAAATAAAATTAAATAAAAATATTGACATAATGTAATGAACATTTTAACTAGCTCAAAATACAATAAAAACAAAAATAATAGAATAAAATAATAATAAACTATAAAAACATCCCATGGTATTGACCTTATTTGAAAACAACTTTCCTAGCTGCCAATGTGTCCATGTCTTAGCCATTGGATGAAATGTTAGACGATTTAAATTGTTTAGGCCATTAGATCCACAAGTAAATAGGTTTATATTTTTTTTTTATAACGTTAGTTTTTTTTTCTTTTTAATAAGTTAGATTGATTTTAGGTGTATAATAGAAATGTTGTAATGTCATGTTTAACATTTTGACTATGTCAAAATTACACAAAAATAAAAATAAAAATAAATTAAATAAAAAGATTGACATAATCTAATGAACATTTTAACTAGGTCAAAATACAATAAAAAATAAAAATAATAAAATAAAATAATAATAAACTATAAAAATAGCCTATGGTATTAACCCCTGGGATTCATGTGGAATATAGTTTATTAAATTATTTCACACGACATGATTTATCTTGAGCAATAATGATGAATGTTCATAATTCTAATTTCTTAAATAACACTAAATTTACCTTTAATTACTTAATTGTAACAATTTCTAACTACATAACATTTTGTAATTACGTACATACTCTTTCTGATTTTTTTTGTTAATGAATATCAAATTTCTTCTATTAAAAAAAACTATATACATATCTTTAATTACCTAATTGTAGCTAAAAAGTATTACATGTTTTTTACTTTATAAACATAAACAAATTTCCTATTATATGATGTCAAATTTACTCAACTTTTTATTCTGAAATTTTAAACAAAGTTTTCACTACATAATTTTAGTTTTTATAAATTTTTTTTTTTTTCAATTCAGACAAAACTTACAAAAGAAAAAATCCACTCAGTCCTTACTATATTATAGTTTTAGAAAATTGGCACTATGTGATTAACAATAGAGTACGTTGACATAACCCTAAAGGGTTCTTTCACAAGTTTTATCATAACCTTTCCCTTCATCTAATATATATTGTAGAGTCTTCTAAAGAGAGAGTGTATTCTAGTTTATAACCTGATCCACAATCAAAGAAAATGGCTAGGGATTTCACAAAGTATTAGTTTGTAACCTGATCCAGAAGCAAAGAAAATGGCCAGGGATGTCACAAGTTATCATTCACACAGTGATCTATTGACGTTCTCAGTTGAAATGGATCCTATTAGATGCATGGTGGCCAGAGACACTAAAAATTCAAAATAGATATCTGTTATGACATCCATATTCTCTACAAACAATCCAACTTTTGCATCTTATACAATTTTTTTTAACAATAACCGTTTAATTTAGTCTCCATTTTTTCTAACCCCCACCCATGCTGGGGAGATCAGAGTGTAAAATAAAATGTTCTTGTGGTTTTTTTTAAGGGTTTGTAAACAAAATAGACAATGGTAAAGTAAATAGTGTGGTATAATAACTGATTTTTGAATCCTTGTGAAAAATAAAACATCACATTAGCTCACTAAATATATCAAATGCTATAAGGATGTGAGATGATAGAAATGTTTTGAATCATGATAACTAGGTGGCAACCAAAAATAAGTTTTAGCCACAAGAAAAAAAATCACAACAACTCACAGAATATATCCAAGGTTGCAATGAACCTCATACATTGTGATGGACATCATGTGAATTTTAGTGAACATAGAACACCACCCTAAAAATTCTATACTCTTGATCAATTTAGAATAACCTAATATGTCTAGATTGGATTATGAGGTGGGTGGTACAGTAATTGAGGATGCTTCTTAAACGGTAAGGAAATTTAGATACTCTATCCTTATACCAAAGTTATAAAAAGTGAGACTTGTAGATTATAGTTTTACAAAATTGACACTATGTGATTAAGAATAACTTACAAACATTAGGTATTTTAAAAGGTATTTAAAACGTAATAAGAGGAAGGTACACAAGGGCCATAAAACAACCCATGGTATTTGATCTGAAAGGAGTGTATTAATTATGATGTGCTAAGTTTCCTTTTAGTAATATAAACATGTACAAATTGTCTCCATATGTTTTCTTAAGGAATGAGAGTTTTAACCATGAAAATTAGATGAATTAGTGAACTTTAAGTATGTAAATAAGCCTTAGAAACACTGAACAGAAGTGCATAATAGAGAAAAACATTCACACATAAGTTTTGCACAGTAGGCATGATGAAGCAGTTCACCCCTCTTGGGCTACATCTGCTGGTCCAACTCCCAATGGCATGTCCCTCTTTGTCATTATGCTAAAAATTGTAAATTACATATGTTCTTAGGCCTCTAATGGTTTTTTTCTCTACACCAATGGCTCCAGAATGCTCAAATTAGTCTAGGTAGACTCTTTTTTCACCAAAATTGGTCGAAAATTGACCTCCCAATGCATTTTTCCCAATGACAGCTAGAAAAGCTCCACTAAATCTCGAGAATAGGCAGTTAGTTGCAGTTAAATTTAATAAATCCCCTAAAGATAGGGGTACACTCCAAATAAGGTTGGAAGGTTTAACTTGGCATTAAGTGTGAGTGGTGGGGTGGTCACATGCCAGCCCCACCGTAACCTCTGCTCAAATGGTTTAAACCCCGCTGAATACGTTGGACCCGAGAGTAATGGTTCCGCAACATTTAACCGTCCCTTTAAACATTGAACTCCACATGTGAATAACCATTACATACCCCCTCCAGAGGTTGCATTTATACAACCGTCCAAACGAAGCATTCCGCAAACACTGTTATGTGACCCGAGTCGTCACGCCGTTAATGTTTGATGATGCGGTTAGAGCGAAACCATGGTCTTGGCGCAAGGCCACGTGAGAGGGGGGATGGCCTCCCAATCCCTCAATGCAATCCTTATTAAAATTTAAATATCAGTGCCGGCCTAAAGGGGTAAGAAACACCTTGTAGGTGGATTAGTGAAGCCCTTTTGCGCCCATGCCCGAGGTTTCAGGTTCAATTCCTGTAGCCTCAAAAAAAAATTGATAAACCATTCTGAGTACACGTGGTGACCTGCGGGCTTGCCACCTATCGCTCAACCATTAGCCCTCCAAGAATCTCATCAATGGGCCAAAATTCATCTGTACCATCAACATCTAATGGCTTAGAACATGCCACATGGTGCCATCCTATTAGCTGTGGAGAAAAATGAAATATTCCAAGAATATTCTGCTAAATGTACTTGCATGTTGATTGGGCATCCAATCACCAAAATTTTGATCTTTGGTAAAACGAACAAAACGCTATATATTCCTCATAAAACATCGATTTTTCGAATCATTCATGGTGGTGGAATCACAACGATGAGACCTTTCTGGTAGCTCAAGTTCGGACCTGTTTTGAGCACTTTCATTTTTGAGCATAAGATATGATCTCCTGATCACACCTCCCCATTGGGAAGATTTTTGACCCCAAAAGACTTTAATCACCTATTCAGAAGATGAGGGAACAACTCGCTCACCTTTTCCACTTCCATCCATCTTTCCTTACTTGGTTTACTACCCTTGAGCCCAATCCAAAGATAATCGACACTTCCCCTTTTAGAAGTGTGTGTCCTCCTGTCAAGGATGGAATCCTCCTTGAGCTTGTCCAAAAATTCTGGCGAGAAATCTTCTATTAATGGCAGTTGAATGTCACTCCTTTGATCATCAATTAATGGAGGCTCATACAAACATAGATTCTCCACATTGACAACATAATACATTTGCATTTATGAAGGCAAGTCAAGTTGAAATGCATTATTACCAACTTGTTTAATAATCTTGAATGGACCATAACGAATAGGATTGAGCTTTTTACCTTCTCCTTGCATCCTTTCTTTGCTTATGTGCAACCATACTTCATCTCCTTCTTGAAACTTATGATCAACTCTATGTTTTTCATGCATCTCCTTGTACTTTCTTTGACTCTTCTCAAGTTGTTCTTGAAGTTGTTGATGAATAATCTAAATTGTCTCAATGAAATTTTGAGCCTTTTAAATATCACTATGGCCATCGATTGAATCATCCTTCTCAAAGATGAAGTCTAATGGAGATTTCGGAAAATACCCAAAGCAGGCTTCAAAAGGTATTTGTAGAAGAGTGCTTGGCCCGATTGTAAGCATGTTGAATGTAATGAAATTGTTCATCCCATAACTTGGGATGCTTGCCGAAATATCCTCTCAATAAATGAACAACGGTTCTATTCACCACCTCGGTTTGGCCCTCAATTTGAGGGATGAAAAGAAATACTCTTTTACAACTTTGTGTCCATCATCTTCCAAAGATTGGACCAAAAATTCCCAATGAACCTAGAATCCCTATCACTAACAATAGAAGTTGGCAAACCAAAATGAACCCATACATGTTGAGAATAAAGTTCAGCAGATTGTTTAGTAGTAATGGTTTTCTTAAATGGCATAATTATACGCATTTTACTGAATCTATCCAAAACTACATAAAGATAATCATGTTGTTTTCTTGACATAGGTATACCTCCAACAAAGTCCATGGAGACACTCTCCCATGGCCTTGATGGTAACAGTAGTGGCGTGTACAACCCAAGCTTCCTATTTCTAGGCATGCTTTTTTCACACATAGATCATCCTCTTATAAAACATGACACACTATCTGTCATGAGAGGCCAATAACAATACCTCTATAGATGTGCCACTGTTTTTCTTACCCCAAAGTGACTAGCAATAATAGACGAATGAGCCTCTCTCATGGCACTAAGTCTCTCTCCTTGTGTTATACACAACTTGCCCAAATGGAACAACAAATTGTTACACAAGTGATAATATTTTTCCTCAACTTGATTCCCTTCACTCAAACTAGCCTAGACATCTTTAAAATCAACATCAGAGGCATACTGTTCTATGTAACTCTCGTGTACAATAGAATTATTTTTAAGCAAAGTAGAAGCACTTATAATTGGGCTTGAAATAATATCAACAACTTTATTGAAAATACCTTTCTTGTACCTTATAACCAAGTGAAATTTTGGAATAAATCCTATCCACCTCAAATTTTGTGATTGTTGCAATTTTGTTTGTGACTACAAGTACTGTAGCGGTTGGTGATCATTATGAATAATTGTCTCTTTACCCATCAAGTAGTGTTTCAACTTCTTGACGCGTTGTACCAATGCATACAACTCTTTGTCATATGTTGGATAATTGATTACAGCACCATTGAATGTTTCAGAATTAAAGGCGATGGGCTTACCATGTTGTGAAAGTATTGTTCCCATGGAATAATCACTAGCATCAGTCTGTATCTTGAATGGTTGTCTCAAATCTGGTAATGCAAGGACTGGAGCTGAACTGATCTTGTATTTTAAAGCTTCAAAATATTTATGATGTTTTAATCCCCATTGGAAGCCTTTATTCACACTTGTCACTGCATGCATAGGAGTTTCTATGGCAAAAAAGTTAGAAATAAACTTTCTCCAATACTAAGTCACACCTAAAAAACTTCTTACCTCTGTTACTGATTTGGGAGTGGGCCAATTCACAATATCTTCCACTTTAGAAGGATCAATTCTCAATGTGCCTCCTCCTACGATGTGTTCCAAATAAACCAAAGAAGTTTTTCCAAATTCACACTTGGACATATTAAGAAATAATTTCTCTTTCTTCAAAACATCAAGTACCCTCTTTACATGCAATACATGCTCTTCTCTTGTTTTTTTGAAAATGAGTATATCATCTAAATACAAAATCAAAAATACAAAATCAAAAAGTCATCAAGAAATGGACGCAAAACATTATCCATCACATGCATGAAATTCGTCGGTGCATTACACAAACCAAACGACATAACTAACCACTCAAAGAGTCCTTGTTTGGTTTTGAATGCAATATTCCATACGTCACTATCTGCAATTCTTACTTGATTATATGCACTTCGTAAATCTAACTTAGTGAAATAATTTTCTTCTTTCATCTGATCTAACAAATCATCTCTCCTTGGGAGTGGGTATCGATTCTTTATCGTTATTTTGTTCAAAGCCCTAAAGTCGACACACATGCGCCAAGTCCCATATTTTTTTAGAATCAGGACTATATGTGAACCGCATGGTGAAGTTATTGACCTTATGAGTCCCTTTTCCAACAAGTCCTTAGTTTGCCTCTTTATTTCAGCATTCTCCATTATCGACATGCGATACATGTTGATGTTTGGAAGAGGACAATCTTGTTGAAACTGAATCTCATGTTGAATCTCCCTTTTAGGAGCCAAACCTATTGGCTCCTAAAACATCTCATGATGTGCATCAACTACATCATATAAATCTGATTTCAACTTAGGATCAAAATCTTCAAATGACTCATGATTAGCATCAGCTTTAGCCTTAATCATTAGAAGAACAAAATTCTTGCTTGAGTTCACAAGTCTTTTTACTTATCTAGCATTTACCATTGCAATATTTGTCTTCTTGCGATGTGCCCTAACAATGTACTCCTTTCCATCTTTGAATAAATGGTATTTTTTCTCATGGTGATGGAAAATATCTTTCCTCTCATACAAGTAAGGACTGCCCAACACAACACCTGTAATATAAAGCGGAACCACATCTAATTCAACTATGTCAATAAAATGTGAATTTATTGCAAAGCGCAATATGCACTTCTTTGAAACCTATAAATTTTCATCCTTGCAAATACACCCAAGTGGATATGGTTTTGGATGTGGAATGGTCTCAAGTTTAATTTTCTTGACCAAGTCTTCAGAGATTAAATTCTCTTGTGAACCAGTGTCAAATATTGTATCAATTTTGGTATGTTTGGATATGACCCTCACATGAAAGAGTTCAATTCCCTCTTCTTCATTTGGAGCTTCTATGTGACAGTTTGAAGTACTAGTACTGGGTTTTGTTTCAATTTATTTCCCCTTCATGTTCTTCAATCCCATGGCTGTAATTTTAGCTTCATCACCTGAACCTTCTCCTAAGTCATATTGAGTTTTAGCTGTAGTTTTCTGCTTCCCTTTGTTATTGTTAAATTTGGGTCTCTTTTCAAGATGTAGTTTCCAATAGTTTCTCTCTTCATGGCCTTCTATTGAACAATGTTTACAAACCACTTTTTCTCCTTATTTATTGACAGATGCATCCTTTTTTCCTTTTCCTTTTGAGGTCTTCTCTTTGTTTTTCCCCTTAAAAGGTTTGTTTCTAACCTCTTCAAAAGTATTTTTCTCTCTAGCTTCTAAATGTGTAGCTTGAACACAAACCCCATATTTATTGATCTCCTCCTTTTTCTTGGCTTCCAACCAAGCAAGTGTTGCACCTTCCATTCTCAATGAAGCTAGTTGTATTTTGGTATGATCATCATGAAAATTCTGGATTCTCAAATAGAACTCTAATTTCCTAATCCAATTATCTAGCTTTTCTCCATTAACTTCACCATCAAACATTGGAAATTGAAACTTAACATCAAGTTTTAGAAAAGGACTTTTACTAGTGTTCTTTGACTTGTATGACTAGTGTACTGAAGATGAGGTAGAGGATGATGAGGATGGTGACCTTCCACTCCCTCCATTTCCTCTATTTCCCTTCTTTGATTTGGCTTCATCATTTTGTTCTCCTGATGATCCATGACCTTCCTTATGATGTTTGGATCCTTCTCCTTCTATTATTTCATTCCTTTCTTGATGAAGGACTCTCACCATTTCAGTCATGTCAATGAATGCTTTCCTGAACACTCTTTCTTCCTCTTTGGGATCAACCTCTTCATAGGTTTCTTCTTCTCCTGGAGGCATGCTTGATGTTGCTTCTGCTTCTCTTGGAGGTGTCGAATGTGGGAATCTTTCCCGCCTTTTTTATGGCTCACTTTGAGAACCTCTTGCTTCCACCAATTTTCCTTCTCCTCTCTTAAGCTTGAGCCTAGTAAGCATGAAAATCCTTGCAAATAGTTAACAAATCCTTGAACATAAAAAAACCAGAGATAAAACTCTAGCTTTGATACGAACTTGATCTGAAAGGAGTGCATTATTTTTTCTATGCTAAGTGTCCTTTCAATAATATAAACATGTACAAATTGTCTACATATGTTTGCTTAAGGAATGAGAGCTTTAACCATGAAAATTAGATGAATTAGTGAACTTTAAGCATGTAAATAAGCCTTAAAAACACTAAAAAATAGTGCATAATAGAGAAAAACATTCACAGATAATTTTTACATAGTAGGAATGATGAAGCAGTTCACCCCTCCTAGGTTACATCTGTTGGTCCAGCTCCCAATGGCATGTCCCTCTTTGTCATTATGATCAAAATTCTAAATTACATATGTTTTCGGGCCTATAATAGTTGTTTTCTCTGCACCAATGGCTCTAGAATGCTCAAATAAGTCTAGGTAGACTCTTGTGTCACCAAAATTGGTCGAAAATTGACCTCCTAATGCATTTTTCCCAATGAGAGCTAGAAAAGCTCCACTAAGTGTGGAGAATAGGCAGTTAGTTGCAGCTAAATTTAATAAATCCCATAAATATAGGAGAGTTCTCCAAATAAGCTCGGACGATTTAACTTGGCATTAAGTGTGAGTGGTGGGGTGGTCACATGCCAACCCCACCGTAACCTCCATTCAAATGGTTTAAACCTCGTCGAATACGTTAGAACTGGGAGTAATGGTTCTACAACATTTAACCATTGCTTTAAACATTGAACTCTGCATGTGAACAACCGTTACATACCCCCACAGGAGGTTACTGTTATAAAATCGTCCAAACGAATTGTTCCGCAATCACCGTCATGTGAGTGGAGTCATCGCGTCGTTAATGTTTGATGTTGTGGTTAGAGTGAAGCCACGGTCCTGGCGCAAAGTCACGTGAGAGGGGGGATTGGCCCTTTGGGGCTGGCCTCCCAAGCCCTCAACACAATCCTTAATAAAATTTGAATATGAGTGGCGGCCTATAGGGGTAAGAAACACCCCGTAGGCGGATTAGTCAAGCCCTTCTATGCCCATGCCCGAGGTTTCGAGTTGAATAGATGTAGCCTCAAAACAAATTTGATAAACCATCCTGAGGACACATGGCAGCCTGCGGTCTTGCCACATGTCACTCAATCATTGGCCCTCCAAGAATCTCATCAACAGCCCAAAATTCATCTGTACCATCAACATCTAATTGCTCAAAACATGCCACGTGGCGCCATCCTATTAGCTGTGGAGAAATATGAAATATTCAAAGTATATTCTGCTGACTGTACCTACATGCTAACTGGGCATTATAAACTATTATAAAATGAAACTAATATAAACTAAATAATTGAGTGAAAAAATTAATATATAAATGATATAATGTCTCAATGCATTATTTTATTCAAATGTAAAATAATAAAATTGAAAATATACATAATATAATATTTATTTTTGAAATGCTTCATGAATAAGAAAATATTAAAATGAAATGAATAGTATTTTTAATATTAGTATGATGAAATGCAGGGAGGATATATATTGTTTGGAAGTTTAGAAAAATACAATGCATAAAATTTATAAAAAAATAATGAAATGCATAACAATGTTTCAAAGTTTAGAAATAATAATAATAATTTAAATATAATATTTTTTAGAGAAAAAAAATATAATGAAATATAATATTTGTAATTTTAAATTTTAAAATTAAATAAATAATAATAAAGAAACAAAATTAACTATAGAAGAGTGTTTTTACAAATTATTTTAAAATTAAATAAACAATAATTCATTTTCAAAAAGAAATATTTAAAAAAATAAAATAATATTTACACATTATTTTCTTTACAATTGGTTTAAACCATCCTAAATTAAATAAAAATTTTCATCTTGAAGATCAAATAGATTATAATATATATATATATATATATATATTGTATTATATTTCATAATCAATAATTTATCTTATTTACTATTTATAGAATAATATTTTAAAAACAATCTTATTTAAAAATAAAATATTAGTCTAAGTAAAAATATTATAAAATATTGCAAAACAAGCTTTTACAAAGATATAATACTTTATATTAATTTAAAATTAAATAAATCATATCTTATATTAATTTAGAAATATATATTGCTACTGCAAAAAAATGTATAATAGATATTATCATTTTATTTATTTATTTTTAAAATTAAAAAAACTTATAATTGACATGGTTATTTTAAAAACTTATTAATTACATTTTATTTTAATAATTATTTATTTTTAATGGTAATAGTTTGAATTGTGTTTTTTTGATGTTAGTGGTATAAAAAGTTGAGAATTCACTTGAATGTTTGGAGCCATCTTTGTAATAGTTATCTTGAGTATATAACTTTTTCTTAATTGTGGTGAATATCAAGGAGAAAAAAAAAAATTGATATTTAGAAAGAAAAAATAAATAAATAACACCTAGCAATATCTCTTCTTTAGAATATGTGTCACATAGTCTCACCAGAGCCCTCAATGTAATAGTTATCTTGACTTAATTCTGGTAAATATCAATAATAAAAAAATTGATATCTACAATGAAAAAATAAATAAATAACAAATTGTCTACTGACTTGACAAAATAATTCTAATGGTAGTTTTTTGTGAATATTATAAAAAAAAAAAAAAAAATTCAAGTAGTTGGAGTGTTTGAATAGTTTTTTTGATAGTGAAAATAGATTCAACACCATCAAAGACCTTTGAAACACCTAAATTTTTTTAGCCTACATCAATAAATAAAACCCAACAATATCTTCTCATAAAAATATGTGCCACATCATCTCAACTTAAATAACTAATTTTCACCCTATAATTTTCACCAATTTAATAGTAAAGATACTTAAATAACCAATTTTCACCCCACAATTTTCGTCTGTTCGAAACTTAAATAACCAATTTTCACCAATTTAATAGTGGAGGTACTTGAATAACCAATTTTCACCCCGCAATTTTCACCAATTTAATAGTGGAGGTAACGCCTCAACGTAATACATTTCTTATCTTTATTTCAGCTATGATGATGTAGAGAGACTATGACAAAACATGAACGGGTTTTCAGCTCAAATTCCCATGGAAGTTCAACATAAGCTCTAAGCAGCTGAACTAGAAGTGGTTAATAGAGAATATCTGTTTGATTTTCAAATTGTCTCATATGTTGCTGTATGGGTTTTGAACAGGCTGTATATCATAGGAAGACCAGACCAGTGATTGCGTATTATAGATTTCTCTACAAATGAAGATACTTTCTGACAACGTGCTGCTCGATCATAATGATGTCAAGGATGAAATTTTGAAGAAATACACGTGTACATGTATGTTATAGTCCTTCAAATAAAATGCATTCAAACATAATTTGTTCATCACCATAATTTTAAAAGCTATATTGAAGAAGATTTTAATGAAATGAATATCTTTATATTTTTATAGATTTTATGATACTATTTTTTTTTGTTTATACAAAATGTTAATTCAAAGATATTAGTATACAAGACCATTTCTATGAAATTGTTAGGGTGAACCACGTAAATTTGATTCGGTGAAGTTACTCATGGCTTTGGGCTCAACACCCATGATTTTTCCCATGGTATTATCTCCAAATGTAGCTTTTTACATTGTTATTGGTTTGGGTTCTCTAGTAACAAACCAAAGATTTGTAGTAACTCTCTTGATATACAATTTGATAAATTGCCTATTGAACAGCTTACCTTATAGAATCAAACACACACATAGTAAGAATAATATTAATGTAATACTATGTATACAGTTTGAGTGGGTCTAATGATTAGGAGCATGTATTTCTGAGGTGAATAATAATAATAATAATTCACTGCAAGTTAAACTCTTTAAATATTGTTTATTAACTATCATATAGAATATTAATGTATTTTAATAATTTATTCTCCTTAATTAAAAAAATAAAAAATTCATACTTCATCACCATAATTCTTAAAAAAAAACTAAAAAAATAAATAAATAAATAAAAAATCACTCCCCTTATTTCTAAAAAGAAAAAAAAAAAAAAACAAACAAACATTCTTAGTTTCTTATTTCTAAAAGGAAAATTAAACATAAAAATAAAATACATTATAATGTGTGATTAAGGAAAAGAAATATTAAAGCAAAATCAATTTAGAAACTTTAAATAATTGGAGATGAAAATAATTTTAAAATATAATAACTAATTTTATTAAAATAAATATCTAAAGAATAATATTTAAGATATAGATTTTAAGAAAAAACATGTTATATGAATTGTTATGTTAAATATTAGGAGGTTCTTGGTTTATCTGATTAACTCATGTACACATGAAACACAACATGTTGCATCATGTGCATATGAAACACAACATGTTAAGTGAACGACCTCAATTGCCAATTCCATGGTTTCAAAAATAAAAAATAAAAGGTCTAAAAATTTGTATGTTTTATACAATAATATATAATATAAATAATAATATCTAATATAAAATTGTATTTTAATTAGAGATTAAATTAATTTATAAAAAAATTGTTAGCCCCATGGGTTAGTGCAACTAGCAAATGAAATGTTATGTATCAAGAGATTCCAGGTTCAAATCCCTTTACTTACCCTTGTATATGGAAGGGGTATACATAAGCACCTAGGGTTTATGGTGTTAGGGTTAGGAATTTAGACATCTTGTGACTCAAATAAGAAATCTGCCCAATTGATTATTCCTCAAATTAAAAAAAATAAAAGTATAATATGTTTTTTTACCTTATTTTGATTGAGATGGTTTATGAATTGATTTATAGGGTTTAGGGTTTTTTTAGCTGGGTTTATGAATTGATTTATAGGGTTAAGAGTTTTTTTAGTTGGGTTATATGAGCTTTCAGATGACTAGCACACCTAACCTATGGCTTGAGTAGCCACAACCCAAGCTGTGAAAAATGACTAGCACACCTAACCTATGGCTTGAGTAGCCATGACCCAAGCTGTGAAAATCACACCATAGCACACCTTGCTTGAGCCACACTAGCTTTTAACATAAATAAATTTATGCCTATAAAATTTCGAACTACCTTTACACAAATAAACACCTTAGCAAAATAGTCTATCACTATCTATTCACTATCTATTCTCAAAACAGAAAAATACAATATACAATTACAATAATTTACAATACACTACTAATTACTATTCCATTTGTTATAATAAAAAATATTATATTCAATTTATCTATAATAAAAAGAAATGAAGGCTACCTCTTTCACAACTGTTGTAACAATCATCACATTAAAAAAAATTTAAAAAATTTACCAACTAAACCATAATTACCTACCCCACAATGCATCGGGTTCATTCCAATTCCGGATTCCGAGTAATACATTAATCAAGTGTTAAAGATTCAATCAAACACTAATCTGGAATCATTATATATATAAATACATTAGAATCCGGACTGCGGTAATGTGATTGGTCTTATGTACCTACAGGTTATTACCGGATTTATTTTGTTTTAAAAACTATGCTACGGTAATCCAAATCACCTAACAAATATTTATTACACCAGGTCTTCGGATTTATTGGTACCACCGGCCTTATCCGAACTCCATAACATTTTGGCTTACCTGTCTTCTCTGTTTGCAATGTGTTTATTGCGTGATAAATTTGGATGACCAGAACTCCTGGCCTGTTAGCTCGAAGTTACCGCCCATACGTGGCACTAGATCTGCCGTTGAAGGGTTTTCGATCCCACGGTGGATATTTGTTTAGGGTTTGCTATGACCTTGGTTCTCTAACCGTTTCCCAATCATTTTCGCCTCTGTGCGATGGTTCTGGAGGCAGTGCTGTTGGGAGGAAACTCACAGGGTTTCGACTGCTCCTTTGGTGATCGATGCAAGGCGAACTCCATGCAGCCTTCTTCCCAACACAGGTAATCTATTCCGCTCCCACAGCGCTCATGCACAGAGAATTTAATCTGCTTTCTCTTCCAGAAAGGGTTTGAATGTTCGATGATTATGGTTATTTACTTCAGGGTTGTATTCTAGGAAGGTTTTCGTTCCAGTCTTCTTCATTAACAATCTTCATTACAGTCTCGCTGGATTCGTTGACGGAAGATACTCCCAAACCCTCGGGTTCTGCTAACCACTTCTACAGGTATTTAATCCTTCGATGCTATTTAAAAACTGAGGTTTATGTTTTCTCTTTCGCTATATAAGAATGTTGAAGTCATTATTTTCTCGTTTCTGTTCGTTCCTCTTGCTAAGTTTTTCTTTCTCGGTGTGGCAGGTATGGCTTGAACTTCCCATACCCGCTTGGTGGTTTCCGGTGTTATTCAAGCTCTTCATGGCAGCGGCCGAACTCTGGCACGCAACTACAGGTATTTATTGCGTAGGAGTGGAAACCCTCCTCGGCTTACTTATCTGATAACGAGTGTGTGAAATCGGGAGGGTTCGAGATTGAGTGTGTAATCCACCTGTTATGTATTATTTCAGGATTTTAATGGCAAATAGCAATGTTTACGGCCTCACGCCGACAGGATGTGATGATTCAGTCCTCGAAAGGGTTTCTAACTTCCAAGTTTCAGTTCTCAGGCTTTTATATGTATAATTTATGCTGTTGCTGAAGGGCTAGAGTTATAATCGCCCGGACTTTTAATTAAGAGCTGTATTGTCCTTGAACTATTGGAATTACCTGTATAATTTCACCGTTGAATGCTTACCGCATGCCTATGCGATGACTGTGTGTATGGCGTTACAGTTCGTCCTAACTCTATTTATATAAGTTTCCGTTCTCACGATTTAATTGCATAGTTATGCCATACTGTGGGTAATTCGTCGTTGTTTCCATTCTTGGTTAATGGTTCTGTGCATTAGTTTATATACTTAATTTTCCTTACTGTGTTAATGGAAGTAATGAGATTCACTTCGGTTTCTTGCTCAGTGCTTTTGTTCTGAAATTTCGATATCATATTTTGTTTATGTCAGGCTGTTTCGACCTTATAAGAATGATGATTTGTTGTCTACTACTGGGGTTATCTAAATTTGAATCTACAGAACTTCTTAGTTTGTTCTTGTTTTACACCTATTGTTTATGGGATACGGCGACCGGACTGCCCATCTGTCCGCGTAATTATCATAGGAGGAAAAAGGCGACCAACCCATGACTCTGGTTTACAGGTTTTGGGTTAACAGTCTTTCCGAAGTTTACCATTCAGTATTTTTTATCTTATAAGCCTTCTTCTACTCACGAGAGTTAACTCAGGAAAAGAAAGATTAGGTTTCAGGGTTTTCAGATTTACTTCACTAGCTTCTAAAATAAAAGAAACCCAAAAATATATAAGTATCATAGTTTCCTTCTAAATTCCATCAATTCTTCCAACAGATTCAATAAATTAGAGAACTAAAATAAACAACACTAATTTACCGTCAGCCTTATCATAACCGCAGAGTTGGAACAACCAGAAAACAATTTCTTTTCCTACTTTATAAAAACAAGGGTTATCTGCATCTTACTTATTTACATGTAATTTTGTCTGATGGTCCTGTTGCCTCCCTACCACGAGCTGGGCAATTACGTCCCACTGCTCTCCCCCTAGCTTCAAGTCTGGAGTGTTACACTCTGTTCTGTAGGAGGAATTCGTGACGATCCGGTCCAACCCTCCTACTCCAGTGGAATAGAGTTCTAGGGAGATTTCGGGACAGTCCGGTCCAATCTCCAACCCAGCAGACAATTCTGTTCTGGAATTTTCTTTCCAGTTTTTTTACAGAGTCCTCTCCCTTCCTAGTCAAGAACCCCAAAAATTCCCCTGGAATCCTTCTTTATTCCAGAGTTTCTTTTTGGGTAACTATAAAAACATTTTTTCTTTAACTAATTCCAGATCTTGAGTTATATTTCTTTTTACCATCAATTTTTACTCATGAAAACTAATTCCATAGTAAATCCTTTTATTCAGAAAATCAAAAATAGTTTGTTCAAATATTTAAATTAATTCATCCTTAATCAATAAATCACAACCATTAGTCAGCAGCTAATAAGGTGGTTACAGTTTTCCCCCTCTGGGAGAGAACACCGTCCCCGGTGTTCTCATTCTAGCTCAGAAAAAAGTTCAAGATAAGCCTCACGGACGAAACTCTCGTCTTCCCAGGTAGCCTCCTCCGGTCCAAAGTGCTTCCACTGCACTTTAACCTGGGCGATGGCTCGTTTCCGGAGCATGACTTCCCTCCGGTCTATTATACTGTGGGGCTCGACCAGAAATTCTCCGTCCGGTTCTACCTGCACACAATAAACTTAAATTAATCAGACATGTCTTTATCACTATGTTATTATTTGAACCACTATGCTTACCCTCTACCTGAATGTTCTGCCAATGGATTATGTGTCTTGAATCATGAACATATCGTTTCAGTAACGATACATGAAAGACGTTATGCACCCAAATATGGCTAGGAAGGGCTAAGCGATACGCTATTGGTCCTACTCTTTCCAGTATCTGGAAAGGACCACAAAATCGAGGTGCCAATTTTGCACAAGAGGCCCATCTCAGTGTACTCTTCTTTGGCTTAATTCTAACATACACATGATCGCCGACCTCATACTCACGGTATGACCTTTTTTTATCCGCGTACACCTTCTGCCTGTCCTGTGCTACTTTCAAATTCTGTCGAATTTTCTTCGCCTCTGCTTCCATTTCTGCTAGCATGTCTGGTCCTAGCATGAGTCTATTTTCAGGACTGCTCCAATTAATGGGAGTTCTGCACTGACGCCCATATAGCGCCTCAAAAGGACTCATCTTTAACGATTCTTGGTAACCATTGTTGTATGCAAACTCTATCAAGTGTACGTACTCCTCCCATTTAACTGGTTGCTGCATGACATACATTCTCAGCATGTCTTCCAGTACTTGATTCACTCGCTCAGTCTGACCGTCTGTTTGCGAGTGATATGTAGTACTAAAATGTACTTGTGTTCCTAATCCTGTAAACAGCGCTTTCCAAAAGCTGATGTGAATTTTACATCTCTGTTTGAGATAACAGTCTTAGGAATACCATGCAGTCTGAAGATCTCACGCATAAATAAATTTGCTATCTGTACTGTCTTATAAGTGGATTGGACAGGTATGAAATGTGCCGACTTACTTAGTCTATCCACAACTACCATTATGGAATCATTACCTCGTTTTGATTTTGGTAACCCGGTGATAAAATCCAATGAGATCACCTCCCATTTCCATTCGGGAATGGGTATAGGCTGCATTAAGCCTGCTGGGTGCCGATGTTCTACTTTCACTTGTTGGCACTCTAAACACTTGGTTAGATAGCTTGCTATATCCTTCCTCATGCCTGGCCAACAGTAGTCCTTCCTTATAGCTGTCAGCATCTTTTGGTATCCTGGGTGCCCCGCATAATTGCTTCTGTGATATTCGTCCAGCAACTTAGTTTTTAGTTCCACCTTGTTTGGAATGACAATTCTTTTCTTGAAGATCAACAACCCGTCCTGGTTAATCTCATAATCCCCTTGTCCACCTTGTCCTTCAAATTCTTGTGTCTGCTGCCACAAGTATTTATACTCAGGATCCTTGTCTGCTTCTTTTCTGATTTGTTCCAAAAATCTGGTTTCAATTTGGTTGACATATAACTCATAAAGGTTATGCAGTTTTCTGCTTAATGCATCCGCAACTTTGTTCTCTTTTCCTTTCACGTGCTGTAGATCAATATCAAATTCGCTCAACAAAGCGTTCCATCTTGCTTGTCGGGAATTTAAGTCAGCTTGTTTAAAATAGCTGGTTAGACTACTATGATCAGTCTTCAACACAAACCTTTTCCCAAGTAGGTAATGTCTCCATACCCGAAAAGCATGCACAACTGCAGTCAGCTCTAAATCATAAGTTGAATAACGCTGCTCATGATCTTTTAACTTGCGGGATTCATATGCAATTACCTTCCCTTCTTGTGATAATACAGCCCCAACTCCTTCCTTACACGCATCTGTACAAACCTCGAACTCCTTATCCGGATTTTCTACGCTTAACACAGGCGTTGTCGTCAACAACTGCTTCAATCTTTCAAAGCTCTCCTGAAATTCTTTTGTCCATTTAAAGATCTTCCCCTTTCTTTGTAAAGAAGTAATGGAAAAAGCTATCTTCGAGAATCCTTTTATAAATCGCCGGTAGTAGCCAGCGAGACCCATAAACGATCGTATATCTGCCACACTCTGTGGCACCTTCCATTCCATGATGGTTTTAATTTTCTCCGGGTCTACCGCTATACCCTTTTTGGATATTACATGTCCGAGATACTGTATTTCTTCTTTGAAGAAATCACATTTACTGAATTTTGCGTACAACTGATGTTTCCTTAACATCTCCAGTACCATACGTAGATGCTGCTCATGTTCCTCCGCATTCTTAGAATAAATCAGTATATCATCAATGAAGATTAACACAAAGTTATCCAGATAAGGGTGGAAAATACTATGCATCAGTCTCATAAAGGTGGCTGGTGCATTAGTTAGCCCAAAAGGTAATACCACGAATTCATAGTGGCCATATCTTGTGTGAAAAGCAGTTTTGTGTATATCTTCATTTTTAATTCGAATCTGGTGATATCCAGACCGCAAATCAATTTTTGAGAACACAGTAGCTCCCTTTACCTGGTCAAACAGGTCATCAATTCGGGGTAGGGGATACCTGTTCTTAACAGTCAGCTTATTTAACTGTCGGTAATCCATGCACATGCGCATAGTTCCATCCTTTTTCTTAACAAACAGTACAGGTGCTTCCCAAGGGGACACACTGGGTCGTATATACCCTTTATCTAATAATTCCTGAAGCTGCATTTTTAGCTCAGTTAATTCTGGCACACTCATACGGTAGGGAGTTCGCGAAATTGGCGAAGCTCCTGGTAACAGCTCTATTGTGAAATCAACATCTCTTTTAGGTGGTAATCCGGGTATTTCCTCAGGAAATACGTCCTTGAATTGCTGTACTATTGGTATGTTTTCTAACACAGCTGCTTTATCCTTGGACTCAGATAGTCCAACTTGTATGGCGTACAGCTGGCATCCCTTTCTCATGCATTTTGCCATTTGGGAAGCGGTAATTGGACGCAGACATACAGGCTTCTTTATGCCCTGAATTTCCTGGCGATTACCATTCTGATCTCTGTAGTAAACTATCTTTTCCTTACAGTAGATGAGAGTCCAATGTTTCTCTAACCAATCCATACCCAACAATACGTCATAGGATCCCAAAGGCAGAATATTTAAATCTACCATTAACTGTTGTCCATTGATTTGTAGTGCACAATCTGGTATTTTGGCATTAACTCTTCTTTTAGCTCCTGTAGCTAACTGAACCAACCAGCTCTTTTTAAATTTTTGACTTGATAGTTTGCAGTTTTCCACTAATTTAGGACTTATATAACTTAGACTTGCGCCTGGATCTACCAAAACATAAACAGTTTGGGATGACAGTTTACCTTCCAGTTCTATCATGGTGGGTTGAAAGTCAGCTTGCCGGTCCTCCATTGCTGCGTTAATTTTGGGTATGCTTCTGGCAATATCACCCACAGTAGAGGCCTCCTGCAAATTGTTTACTGCTTCAGCTTTACTCCTCTGTGGGCAATCTCGATAGTAATGTGCTGCCCCGCAGCCCCAACACTGCAGAGGTGGCCTCTGGTTGTGAGGTTGCTCAGGTTTATTTGAAGCTTCCACTGTCTTGTCCTCCCCCGGCCATCTAATCCTCTGATGGTTCCTACCAAACTGGTTATTAACTGAACTCCTGGCTGAGCTTCTAAAATTACTGGTTTTTCCCCTTTTGAAACCAGCACTGTTTCTATTTTCCTTCTTTGTTTGCCACCCTTTACCTTGGTCCACTTTATTTTTTGCTTGCTGATAACACAGCCTTGCCTTTCTGATGGCCTCATCCATTGTCTTAGGGTTAACAAACTCGATATGTTCCTTCATGTGAGCAAGTAAACTGCTCAGAAATCGCTGAACCTTGGCCTTCTCATCTCTTAAGTACGGTACATAGCGCAGTAATGATGTAAAATTAGTGATGAACTCGTCCATGGTCAATTGTCCCAGCCTTAAATCATGGAATTCTCATGCCTTTTCATCATAGAAACGCTCAGTCAAGTACTTTTCTTTGAAGTATTGTTGGAACTTATCCCATGTCACATCCTGATCCTCTATTCCCCGCACATTCTTCACTTCTTCCCACCATAGGGTGGCTTTATCTTTCAGCTGGTAAATGGCTAACCGTGCCTTGAGACCGCTGTCATAATCATACACCTGAAAGTATTTGTTCATATTAATCAACCATGCCTCTGCCACTTCCTCCTTTTCGCCATCGAACGTAGGTGGCTTTATCTTTCTGAATTCTCTGTGCAGTTCCACCTTCTGTTTTTTGTTTGCCTTCCGTTCAGTTTCATTTTCAGATTCAGCCTCATTAAAATTTCTGTTTGGAAAACTTCGCTATGACACACTTCTTTCTCTTCGGCCTGTACCTTGCTCCTCTGAGTGTTGTTCGTCTCCTCCTTGAAACTCTCTGTCAGCACTGGGCTTTTCAACCCTTTGATTTTGTTTATCGGAGAGGCTCTTTAAGATCCTTTCCTGTTCCTGCATCATCCTTGCATTATCCTTGCGTACTCTTTCCATCTCTTCATGTAACTGTTGTACTGTGTGCAACAAAATGCGAGTCTGATGTTGTTGTTCTTCAATCAATCTGTTAGACCGTTGATGCTGCTCTATTCCCAGCTGAACCCACATTTCGGGGTTTCCTTCTGGTGGGGGTTGAATCTCTCCGGCATTTCGTTGTTGCTATTGTGACGGTGTCTGCCTTGGTTTTCGTTCCATTATTTATCTGGTTGTGCATGAAGTCATACATTTTGTAACGCCAGTCGACCCAATTAGGGCCCAGCGTTGTAACGCCGCTTTGATACCACTTGTAACAATCATCACATTAAAAAAAAAAATTAAAAATTTACCAACTAAACCATAATTACCTACCCCACAATGCATCGGGTTCATTCCAATTCTAGATTCCGAGTAATACATTAATCAAGTGTTAAAGATTCAATCAAACAGTAATCTGGAATCATTATATATATAAATACATTAGAATCCGGGCTGCGGTAATGTGATTGGTCTTACGTACCTACAGGTTATTACCGGATTTATTTTGTTTTAAAAACTATGCTACGGTAATCCAAATCGCCTAACAAATATTTATTACACCAGGTCTTCGGATTTATTGGTACCACCGGCCTTATCCGAACTCCATAACATTTTGGCTTACCTGTCTTCTCTGTTTGCAATGTGTTTATTGCGTGATAAATTTGGATGACCGGAACTCCTGGCCTGTTAGCTCGAAGTTACTGCCCATACGTGGCACTAGATCTGTCGTTGAAGGGTTTTTGATCCCACGGTGGATATTTGTTTAGGGTTTGCTATGACCTTGGTTCTCTAACCATTTCCCAATCATTTTCGCCTCTGTGCGATGGTTCTGGAGGCGGTGCGGTTGGGAGGAAACTCACAGGGTTTCGACTGCTCCTTTGGTGATCGATGCAAGGCGAACTCCATGCAGCCTTCTTCCCAACACAGGTAATCTATTCCGATCCCACAGCGCTCATGCACAGAGAATTTAGTCTGCTTTCTCTTCCAGAAAGGGTTTGAATGTTCGATGATTATGGTTATTTACTTCAGGGTTGTATTCTGGGAAGGTTTTCATTCCAGTCTTCTTCATTAACAATCTTCGTTACAGTCTCGTTGGATTCGTTGACGGAAGATACTCCCAAACCCTCGGGTTCTGCTAACCACTTCTACCGGTATTTAATCCTTCGATGCTATTTAAAAACTGAGGTTTCTGTTTTCTCTTTCGCTATATAAGAATGTTGAAGTCATTATTTTCTCGTTTCTGTTCGTTCCTCTTGTTAAGTTTTTCTTTCTCGGTGTGGCAGGTATGGCTTGAACTTCCCATACCCGCTTGGTGGTTTCTGGTGTTATTCAAGCTCTTCATGGTAGCGGTTGAACTCTGGCACGCAACTACAGGTATTTATTGCATAGGAGTGGAAACCCTCTTCGGCTTACTTATCTGATAACGAGTGTGTGAAATCGGTAGGGTTCGAGATTGAGTGTGTAATCCACCTGTTATGTATTATTTCAGGATTTTAATGGAAAATAGCAATGTTTACGGCCTCACGCCGACAGGATGTGATGATTCAATCCTCGGAAAGGTTTCTAACTTCCGAGTTTCAGTTCTCATACTTTTATATGTATAATTTATGCTGTTGCTGAAGGGCTAGAGTTATACTCGCCCGGACTTTTAATTAAGAGTTGTATTGTCCTTGAACTATTGGAATTACCTGTATAATTTCACCGTTGAATTCTTACCGCATGCCTATGCGATGACTGTGTGTATGGCGTTACAGTTCGTCCTAACTCTATTTATATAAGTTTCCGTTCTCACGATTTAATTGCATAGTTATGCCATACTGTGGGTAATTCGTCGTTGTTTCCATTCTTGGTTAATGGTTCTGTGCATTAGTTTATATACTTAATTTTCCTTATTGTGTTAATGGAAGTAATGAGATTCACTTCGGTTTCTTGCTCAGTGCTTTTGTTCTGAAATTTCGATATCATATTTTGTTTCTGTCAGGCTGTTTCGACCTTATAAGAATGATGATTTGTTGTCTACTACTGTGGTTATCTAAATTTGAATCTACAGAACTTCTTAGTTTGTTCTTGTTTTACACCTATTGTTTATGGGATACGGCGACCGGACCGCCCATCTGTCCGCGTAATTATCATAGGAGGAAAAAGGCGGCCAACCCATGACTCTGGTTTACAGGTTTTGGGTTAACAGTCTTTCCGAAGTTTACCATTCAGTATTTTTTATCTTATAAGCCTTCTTCTACTCACGAGAGTTAACTCAGGAAAAGAAAGATTAGGTTTCAGGGTTTTCAAATTTACTTCACTAGCTTCTAAAATAAAAGAAACCTAGAAATATATAAGTATCACAGTTTCCTTCTAAATTCCATCAATTCTTCCAACAAATTCAATAAATTAGAGAACTAAAATAAACAACACTAATTTACCGTCAGCCTTATCATAACCGCAGAGTTGGAACAACTAGAAAACAATTTCTTTTCCTACTTTATAAAAACAAGGGTTATCTGCATCTTACTTATTTACATGTAATTCTGTCTGATGGTCCTGTTGCCTCCCTACCATGAGCTGGGCAATTACGTCCCACTGCTCTCCCCCTGGCTTCAAGTCTGGAGCGTTACACTCTGTTCTGTAGGAGGAATTCGTGACGATCCGGTCCAACCCTCCTACTCCAATGGAATAGAGTTCTGGGGAGATTTCGGGACAGTCCGGTCCAATCTCCAACCCAGTAGACAATTCTGTTCTGGAATTTTCTTTCCAGTTTTTTTACAGAGTCCTCTCCCTTCCTGGCCAAGAACCCCAAAAATTCCCTTGGAATCCTTCTTTATTCCAGAGTTTCTTTTTGGGAAACTGTAAAAACAGTTTTTCTTTAACTAATTCCAGATCTTGAGTTATATTTCTTTTTACCATCAATTTTTACTCATGAAAACTAATTCCATAGTAAATCCTTTTATTCAGAAAATCAAAAATAGTTTGTTCAAATATTTAAATTAATTCATCCTTAATCAATAAAGCACAACCATTAGTCAGCAGCTAATAAGGTGGTTACAACTGCGTTGAAATATTTGAGATCTAAAAAGAAATGAAGCCTACCTTGTATATTACAATAATTTACAATACCCTACTGATTACTATTCCATTTGCTATAATAAAAAATATTATACTCAATTTATCTATAATAAAAAGAAATGAAGACTACCTCTTTCACAATTGCGTTGAAATATTTGAGATATAAAAAGAAATGAGCCTACCACTTTCACAAGTGCGTTGAAATATTTCAGATCTTTACCATCACTTGAGCATGAAGCGCTGATGACCGTTTCCTCTTTCAGTTTGCTACAATTTTCATCTTGGAGTTGCTCTGCTGAGATTCGAAACCTCGACCTCACGTCTTCTGCGGTTTTAAACATCTCCAGCGGGAACACTTGATATTGACTTCTAGGAAATCCCTTGTAATGAATACTAAGGGACTTCCCTTCTACAATGTGTATGAACACATCGTACCAGGCATCATCCTCTGATTGAAACTCCACCATTGGAGTAGTCTTCCGCTTCATCCTTCTCACTTCTGTTGAAGCTGCGATGAGTATTATGTTCACTGCAAACTTTGTTGACGTTCCCACTTGTGGTTAGAACTTTCTCCGCACATGAAATCACACCCTTTTGAACTTTGTTAATAACCTGTGCTATTTTTATCACACCCTAGGATGGTTCACGGTTCATTGAATGAACAAATTAGAACAAATCTTATAAGACAAGTGTGATACTGTGTAAAATATTAATAATTTAATGTTTATTTATCTTTATATATATTGAGTAGTTAGAATTAATGTAATTCGTTTAATTTAAATTTTAATGATTATGTGTTGTATAAATTTGGGGAAAAAATAAAATTATAATAATAATTTGGTGGCTTTGACTTATTTTTAGTCGAAATTCGTCGGAAATATTTGTGGTGAAATCTTGATTTGTGTGGTTTAAACTAGTTTTCTTAATATAGATTCAACACTTTGAAAAACCCATGGAAAAATTCGATTGTGGAGAGTTCACCCATCAAACTTGTGATTTCAATGAATCTCTCTCAAATTCTAAACAAATTAGATCGGAAAATAAATAAGAGTATTTTTTAAAGAGTAGCACTTAAAAGAAACTCGTTAATATAATAAATAAATGGTCCAATCTTCGCACATGAAATCAAACTCTTTTAAACTTTGTTAATAACCTATGTTATTTTTATCACACCCTCAGATGGTTCAGGGTTCATTGAATGAACAAATTAGACCAAATCTTGCAAGACACATGTGATACTATGTAAAATATTGATAATTTAATGTTTATTTACATTTCTCACCCTATATATATATATATATATATATATATATATATATATATATATATATATATATATATATATATATATATATATAGAGTAGTTGGAATTAATGTAATTCATTTAGATTTAAATTTCATTATTACCTGTTGTATAATTGTGGAAAAAAAATGAAATTATAATAATAATTTTGTTGTTTTGACTTTTAAATGTGCAATTTTATAGTTTTGGGTCGATTTTTGGTCAAAGGAATTTTTTGCTGTGAAATCTTGATTTGTGTTGTTTAAACTACTTTTCTTAATATAGATTCAACACTTTGAAAAACCCATTGAGAACTTTTATTGTGGAGAGTTCGCTCATGAAACTTATGATTTCAATGAATCTCTATCAGATTCTAAACAAATTAGATCGGAAAATAAATAGGATTTTTTTTTTTAAATAGTGGAACTTAAAAGAAACTCGTTAGTATACTAAATAAATGGTCAAAATTTACATGAAATCAAACTTTTTAAAACTTTTTTAATAACCTGTGCAGTTTTTATCACGCCCTCAAATGGTTCAGGGTTCATTTAATAAACAAATTGGACCAACTCTTGCAAGACACATGTGATACTATGTAAAATATTGATAATTTAATGTTTATTTAAATTTATCACCCAATATATAAATTAATGTGATTCATTTATATTTAAATTTCATGATTAGGTTGTGACAGCAGGCTTAAGTGCCAACTAGTGGTTACGTTATTTTATGTTAAGCAAAACTAAGGAATTTACAAGAATTATTATTTGATAAACAGAAAGTAATTTTTTTTTATTAAATAAAATTAAGTATTGGAAAGTGGTTCCATAAAAAAGGTAAAAGACTGATTAAAAATATTCCAAGAATTTGAGAAGTAGTTGAACAGAAAAACAGTTCAGACAATTACCTTTCCCTCTGAGGATAAAGGTACATCCCAATGAGGAAGAGGGGTTCTCTCCAGTAAGTGAGCAGAGGGAATTGAGTGGAAATTCCTGAGCTGGTAGAGACCAGTGGAATCACTCTGAATTCTGAATTGTTCCTGGAATAGAGGACTGGACTGGTAGTCTCGAGGTCTCTTCTAGAACTTATGTCGACTCATTGTAGCCAGGTGTGGAGCATGGGGGAGAGATGATGACGTAATTGCCTCTCTCGAGGAAGGGAGGTTAACATCAGCAGTATTTGTCAAATAAGTAAATGAATTTTGTTGTTTATAAATGAGTAACTAGTTCTCTGTATAGGGCTATGATTATTACAGTAATGCAATTATGAAAAGAGGAAATTCACTGCTTACTCTCTTTCTTTTAAATTAAAATAACTATTAGACTCTTTTTCTGTTTTAAAAACTATGAGAGTATATATATATATATATATATATATATATATATATATATATATATATATATATATATATATATATATATATGATGAAGCGGATGAAAACTATAAGTCACGGTCTATTATCTAGCAACAGGAAATTGTTAACTCAAAGCGATCATAGCGGGAGCTCTGAGTATGTTGTTCCTTGTGACTATGATAATCATAGACAGGATGGTCCAGACATTATTTTTAAAGAAAACAAAATTATTACAAGTAAATTTGAAAAACCTTAAATATACAGAAGGAGGAAACTGTAGGGAACAGTTGAAAAATAAGAGAATATAACCATAAATCTGGGATAGCAGGATATCAGGAAATGATACTAGTAATCCCTGGAGACAAGTGTTAAAAATTGTATACAAAACCCAAAATAGGTCATACATAAAAATAGCGTTTAACTAAATAAATAACCGTAAAAAAAAGACATGGAAAAATAAGCACAATAATATTCAAGTTAAGGAATCCCTGTCACTGTAACCTTTCTAGTTTGTACTGGAAATAATGAAAGTTCATGGGCAATGGTAATTCTAATATGAAAAATCAAACTTTCTGTATTATCTTATTTGAAAATGATAAAACCAGAAAAACTAAAATTGACACATTTTTCTTCTTGAATTCATAAACCCAGAAAAGAGGAGAAGTTATTCACTTAAGCAGAAGTGTAATATTACAGTATTAATGTTGAAAGTATGAGCATAGAATTAGCAAGTATAAGTCAAAAACTGGAACACTAGAATTAAAGGCCTTGGAGGTCGAATGTCACATATTTAGTAAGAACAGTACATGTAATTTTACAATATTGAAACCCCATGCCAAAGGCAATGAAATATCTCAAAAAAGCTGTAGAAATCTATTATAACCATATTCAAACTTGGAAAACGGCGGTGTGAAATCCCAATGCTAAAAAAGGTAACAAAACCCCAATAAAAATTTAAAGACCATTAGTTAATGTGAAGCTAGTCGGCAACATCAAGACCCAACAACGAGGATGAGTACCTGGAAATGGGAAGTGTGAGTCAGTAGAGACTCAAAGATAAGCAACTAGTGAAGCCTCCAACCATAAAATTAGGCGCTTGAGCATACCTATACAAAGAAAGAAAATGAGTGAGGGAAACTGCATGAAAACTAAAACAAAATTAAGAGGAAGTGACAAATCACGTCATAGGAGAACGGTAACTCTTAAAGTCTTACCTGAAAACTTAAATCCTCCATGGAAGTGGCAATGAGGGTATTCTACAGTGAATGAAACACATAAAATATATCAATGATACATGGTCAAGTGCAGAGGGGAAGAGTAGCATAATTTGTTGGTATTCAAACTATTAGGTGTGGAGCCTGATTATCTTGTTTATTTTGTATGACAGCGTTGGACCCATGTACCTTAATGGGGTGGAAACGTTGCCCATAATTGTATGTTTCCTAGGGGGTCCAGGGAGGGGGCCTACAGTTTATGGAGCCCCCCCCTGGCGAGGGGGTTTCGGGGGAAGTGCCCCCGAAGCTAAAAATATATGTAAAATTTCCTTGTAAAAGTATAGTAATTTTTAGTCAATCTGGATCGTTCATTACGCGAATGATCTGACGGTAGAAGTTATGTTTTTTTTATGGTTTTTTTCCCTAGAAGGCAACACCTCACATGTATGAGGCTATTGTATTGCGGCTATGTATTGTATGTGTATTTTGAGAGCGAGAAACATATAGGGAGACTATGTGAGAGAACAGAGGATATTATAGTGGATCTACTGTACGTTGTGTCTCTTCATTTTTCTGGATAATAGAAATGAAGGATTGGTTGTTCGAGGTGGACGTAGCCCAAACTGGGTGAACCACGTATATATGTATCTCTCTGGTTTTATGTGTTTTTCCTTCTTGTGTTTTCTGCATATTTTATGTGTTGCATTGCTCTGTAATATATAATTTTATAACACAAACCTACACATACATTACGTGAGAAAATTCTCCGAGGAGGTAGTGAGAAACTAGTAACACATCCTCCTGAGTGCGAGAAGCATTTCTAGCTTCGACCCAGTAAACAAGAACTGAATCAAGAATTATAAATTTCCATCAAGCTAAAAAATAAAAGACTAACTTGAAAAAAATAGAAACATACTGGAAAAATCCTCAAGAACAGAGGTTATATGAATGCAATCACGCTAAAGTGAAAGGCGTTAAGAAAATAAGTGATTCTTACCATCATCGAAGGGTTCCAGAGCGAAGCAGAAATGCATAAAACGACAACCATGGAGTCGAGCTTGTAGAGCTTACGGCAGTAAGCCGAGAAAATGAGTAGAACGGTTAGGTTTGGAGGTAGTCATTACCCAAAATAACCCCAAAACCCCAGAATGTAATTCGACCATATATATTGTACTAAGAATATCAACGATGTGAAAAGCTACAACTGTAGATACGTGAGGTATGTGGGACAGATTTAATACATTCCAAATCGTATGCAAGCTTTCCATATTAAATATCCACTACCGGAAAATTAAATGATTCCAAAATCTCATATACATGACTTTATTGTAAAACGAAAATGTCGAATAATATGTTCAAGACCTTGTATTGGTTAATATTCCAAGACTGGTAATGGTATAGAATAGTACAATCATTTATCCAAAGTGAAAATACGCTACCAGGCAAACATCTTGGAACCTGGGAAGGGTAATTAAACCCAGACAAGATTTTTATTATAAATTTATTATCAGATTAAACATAAGGGTTGTATATGAATATGAATTCTTGTGTAATGTTAAAACAGTTTAATGTTGGAAATCACGTTGTCGAAGCATGGCATGATTTTTTTAGTGAAATAGAAAAAGGTTAAAAGTAATTTTTTTTTTTATTGTTATGTGTAGTTGAATGTTATAAGTGGTATCAGAGCAACGTTCGCACGTTGGGACCCTATGGGTAACCTAATATGATAGATTGTGTGTAAATGATCCACAGTTAAGGAAGCATAATGGGAGACGTTATGAGAAGGGGGTCAATGTAGCAACCACCCTAGAACACTGGGGAACTCTAACCATGACCAGAAATGAATCCTAAGATGTGGATTCAGCTGAGTGTGGATTGTCGCCAAAAAACAAGTAGACTACTGGAGGAAGAGAAACACCAAAGTAGCATTCTGTTGAATACAGTGCAGAAGCTACAGGAATAAATGGTGCAGGTTCAAAGTGATAATGAACGCTTGATGCAAGAACAAGAAAGGATACTTAAGAGCCTCTCTGATAAGCAAAATCAAGGAATGGAACAACCCAGTCCTGATAGAGACATGCAACAAGGTAATGAGCAACAAGAAAGAGACCACACCACTAACAGAATGGAATAAAGTCATTCACAGTGGAGTAATAAAAATAAAAACTATAATGAGGCCGAGTCAGGGAATGTGTCGGATCAACAATAAGTTAAGAAGTAGAAAGTGGAGCTATAAAATGAATTTCGAAAGATAAAACCACCTACAAATGATGGAGTAGAGGAAGAGGTGGCTGAAGTGTGGTTGATAAATATGAACAAGTATTTTCAAGTTTACGATTTGAGCAGCAATCTTAAAGCCAGATTGGCCATTTATCAGTTGAGAGAGAAGGCCATACTATGGTAGGAGGAAGTTAAGAATGTCCACAGTATAGATGATCAGGACGTGACTTGGGATTCGCTCTAGCAATATTTTAAAGATAAGTACTTAACTAAGTGCTTCTATGATGAAAAATGTATATAATTTCATGATTTAAACTGGGAAAATTGATGATGGTTGAATACATCACCAAGTTTACATCTTTACTTCATTATTTTCCTTATATAAGGGACGAAAAGGCTAAATTTAAGCGGTTCCTGAGCAATTTTTACTCATATGAAGGAGAGAATTGAGTTTGTGAATCCCAAAACCATGGACAAGACAATCCAAAAGGCAAGAATGTGCTATCAGCAATCTAATTCAAAAGGAGAGCTGGGTAAGAGTTGGCATTCAAAGAAAGAACAAAAAGGTAGTTCAAGCTTCAAGAAAAATAGAACCGGTAATTTAAAGAGTGCTACTAGAAGTTCAACAAGCAAACAGTTTGGCAGAAATCATCAAAGAATACGATGGCCTGCGGAAGATAAACCCATGGAAGCTTCCAACAAGCCAGATCAAGCACACAATCAGAAACCACCCCTACAACGTTCGGGGTGTGCTAAGGCTCACTAATACATGAATTGTCCGCAGTAATGAAGGTGAGAGGCAGTTACCAACTTATAGGAAGCCTCAATAATAGGAGACGTAGCCATAAATATACCCAGAATTAATGCAGCATTGGAAGTTCGTTAGGTAGATTACCAACCGACAATGATAGAGTTGGAAGGTAAGCTACTCTCTCAACCTGTTTCTATTTTGGTAGATCCAAGTGCAAGCTTAAGCTACATAAGTCCCAAATTAGTAGAGATTTGTAAATTGCAAAGTCATAAATTCAGAAATCCATGGCTGGTACAGTTAGCCACGATAGTAAAGAGAAACGTTTGTGCCAAAATTCTGAACTATACACTGGAATTTAGTGAACAATAGCTAACTGTATACCTGAATATATTACCCCTAGGATCCTATGATGTGCTACTTGGCATGGATTGGTTGGAGAAGTATTGGATGTTAGTGGATTGTAAAGATAAATTTATATATTACAGAATGCAGGATGTAACTCGTAAGGAGATTCAAGGTATAAATAAACCTCTACAGCTTTGTCCTATTACAACCTCTCAAATTAGTAAGTGCATGAGAAAAGGATGCCAATTATATGCCATTCAAGTGGGTTTCACTAATTCCAAAGAAAAGACTCCAATGATGGAAAACATTCTGATAGTGCAAGATTTTATGGACATATTTCCAGAGGAAATACTGGGTTTCTCACCTAGAAGGGACATTTATTTTACTATAGAGTTGATACCTGGAGCATCACCGATTTCAAGTACACGATACCGAATGAGCGTACCAGAATTGACCGAATTGAAGATGCAGTTACAAGAACTATTGGATAAAGGGTATATTCGACCAAGTGTATCTCCTTGGGGAGCACCAATACTATTCGTAAAGAAGAAATATGGAACCATGCAAATGTGCATGGACTATCGACAACTTAATAAATTGACTATCAAAAATTGATACCCTCTATCGCGGATTGATGATCTGTTTGATCAGGTGAAGGGAGCGGCTGTATTCACAAAGATAGATCTACGGTCGGGATATCATCAGATCCGGATAAAAGACAAATGCATATACAAAACTTCTTTCCCTACCAGATACGGGCACTATGAGTTTGGAGTGTTACCATTCGTATTGACTAATGCACAAACAACCTTTATGAGGTTGATGCATGGTATATTTCACCCTTTCCTAAATAATTTTGTGTTGATATTTATTGATGACATCATAATTTATTCCAAGAATGTAGAAGAGCATAAAGAGCACTTACGGATAGTGTTGGAGATGTTTCAGAAGCATCAGTTGTATGCTAAGTTCAGCAAGTGTGATTTCTTCAAGGAATAAATACAGTACCTTGGTCACGTTATTTCTACTAAAGGAATCGCAGTTGACCCGGAGCAAATTAGGACGATTTTGGAATTGAAGGTACCCCAAATGTGGTAGACATCTGATCCTTTATGTGTTTGGCCAGTTATTATCGGCGGTTTATTGAAGGATTCCCACAAATTTCCTTTCTAATTGCTTCCTTACAAAGGAAGGGAAAAATATTTGACTGGACGAAGGAATGTCAAAATAGTTTTGAAAGATTAAAAATTTTATTGACTACAGCTCCAGTGTTGAGAGTAGTTGACCCAAATAAAGATTTCGAAGTCTTTTACAGATGCGTGTAAAGAAGGAGTTGGGGAAATTCTATCACAAGAAGGTAAAGTAGTCGCCTATGAGTCACGGAAGCTAAAAGAGCATGAAAAACAATACTCAACTTATGATTTGGAGTTGACATCAGTAGTGCATGCACTTCGAGTATGGAGACACTACTTCCTTGGGAAGAGATTTGTACTCAAAACCGATCATAGCATCTTAACTATAGGTTTTAACCCTAAACATAAATTATCTACACATGAATCTTATAACAGAAAATAAACAATAGGGAGAGCAGAAAACATAAAACAGATCAACACAGAGATTTTCCCCTGGATCCCAAATCTGGACGACCAGCTTGATTTTTCATTATATTCCTTTTAGTGTTACAACACATATATATACATGCCGAAGCATACTTAAACCCCAATCCATTAACCTCCCCGGATTAGAACGATGCTGTAGCCTCTCACTCGTATCTACAAAATACCAGGTGCGGAAAACCATCGTACTCCCAAACCCATGTGCAAAACCATGCACAAAACCATGGGCGCTGGACTACCCACCGGAAATTAAGGACCAAAATTTTCTGCTTGGGCACTACCTCGATTCCCAACATGGGGGCTACCACCCCCCGTGAGTTCTCGTTGCGCCACAGAAATGGGGCTATCGCCCCCTCTTTGAGAGCTTTACCCCCCTCACAAGATACTTAGTCGTGGAAAGAATATAACACATGCCCAACATTCTCCCACTTGTTGTTTTCCTTCCACAGGGGACCACAGGAGAGCTTATTCATTGGCCCATTGTTTCTCTGCAACATTATTCAAATTTTCCACCTTTACTAGCAACGCCCTTTTAGCCTCAACCATATCTCTAACAAAGTGATATTGAACATCAATGTGCTTTGTCTTTGAATGATAAGCAGGGTTCTTAGCCAAGAAAGTTGCACTTTGGCTATCACAGTCTATCTTTATAGCTTGATGTACCAACCCCATACTTGAACACAATCTCTGCAACCAAATTTCTTCCTTGCTTGCATGAGTGGCTGCTATGTATTCTGCCTCTGTAGTTGAAAGAGCCACTACAGACTGTCTTTTACTCATCCAGTTGACTGTGCCTCCAAATAGGCTAAACACATACCCACTTGTAGATCTTCTTTGGTCTAGATATCCAGCCCAGTCTGCATCAACAAAACCACGAATGTCCAACATTCTTTCCAATCCTGGTCTTCCCTGGTAGCACAAGCCATAATCAGTAGTGCCACGTAGATATCTGAAAACTCGCTTCACTGCTGTCCAATGCTCCTTCCCTGGGTTTGACATAAACCTGCTCAATACTCCCACTACATGTGCAATGTCTGGTCCAGTACAGACCATTTCATACATCAGGCTACCCACTGCACTTGCATATGGAACATGGGACATATACTCCTCTTCTTCTTGTGTCTTGTGACATTGTTCAACAGACCGCTTTACACCTACAGTAATAGAAACATTCACCAGTTTACTATCCTGTATATTGAACCTCTGCAATATAGTCTCGACCTACTTCCTCTGGTTTAACCAGAGCTTCCATTTTGCCTGATCTCTCTTAATTTCCATGCCCAAAATATAGTTTGCAGCACCAAGATCCTTCATGTTGAATTCGGAGAACAGTTGTGTCTTCAAATATTAGATAATTTCTTTATCATTTCCAATCAACAACATATCATCCACATACAAGACCAAATAAATAACATGGTCACCAATTAATTTAAAATAAACACAGTGATCCTCCTGTTGAAGCCTAGAAAATCTCTGCTTCAAACATCGGGGAAAACCACCCGGTCGGAACCTTAAGACAGCTCCTTTTCCGTTTGGTGTGGTGGCTCCGACTGGATTTAAAGGACCAGTTTCCTTGTAACTAAATGGATTGGATTGGATGGGTGGAAATGGGACTAAACTAACTGAAATAAAACTATCTAATTTAAGCTAAATGCTAAATACCGATAAAGAAATTCTAGCACTAACCCGGGTAGCTATATGTGAATACAACTTGAGATTGTTTCAATTCAACAATAACCATAAAAATGTATTATTAATTAAATTGAAATATGCAGAAACAAATAAAGATAACTCTGTTTAAGAAATTAAACAGAGTTATATAAACATATTGCATTCATCATTGTATACCATTTACTTGTAACTATGAAAAATAACGTTTCAATTATACTCAGAAATGATATATAAAAGGAAGCGTTGTTAAAACAAATATACATATAAATGATAGCAATTTTAAAACGAATATCATAAAACAAAAGAGATCAACCGTGAACAGATAGAAATACCTTGTTCATCTTGAAGACTTTCAAATGCAATCTGATACTCTATCCAATAACTCTAATGCAAAACCAAATCCAAGGTACAAAAATGCAACACTTCAAAGATAGTTCCGCATGAAAATCACCAGATGTGATCCTTTTCAAAAAATATATAAGACAATGGAGTACATAAATGCAATCTCCAAGTCTAAAAATATTAAGATCCAGGACCCCTCTCTAAATGCATGAGAGGGGTTTAAATACTACTTAACTAACTCTAAAAATAGTTTATTACAAAAATTAAGGATTCGGTTCAATGACCGTCCTTTTCCTAGGCTAAAATATAGTGAAATTAAAACTAAATCTATCTATCTATTAACTTGATCTTTAAGCTTGCAGGCATCTAGCATAGTTTTGAGAAGATGCGGTTGACCGACTTCAGAATTCAACTGTCCTGAAAAGACAGAGTCGGCAAGCGTAGGAGCAATCTTCTCTGTCACATTGATGATACAATTGAGCGCACTGTGCTGACTGTGTGGCTTCACCAAGTACATCCAGTATGAGTCCCAATTCAATCTTGTCAGCCCTTGGATGGATTTTGCTCTTTCTTCTGCCTTTTGCCTCCATTTTGTTTGCAGTTGATTTGCCTGTGGGAGATATCCTGGAACAGTTTCAGAAATCAAGTTAGCTTTGTGTAAATTGTCATTTACACAATCAGTGAGAGTGTTTGCCGCTGTAGATGCCTCCTCTGCTGCCCTTTCTGCCTTTCTGATTTGTGCATCCCAATTATTAAACAATATTTCTTTATGGTTCTCGTTAATGATGGGTGCACCAGCTTTTCTGCCTTCTTCTGTCTTTTTCCATGCTAGATAATCATTGATCTTTTCATTAATCAAATCATAATCATTTTGTAAATCTACGACATGATTTGTGATTTTATCGCTCTCTTTGCACAAAGAATTCCATTGCAATATTTTTTGGCAGAAAAATTCCTCTTGTTGCAGTAGTTGATTGTTTAAAGAGATGGTTTCTGAAATGAATTCAGGAAGCTTAGGATCATCTTTATGCTGATCTTGGTTAATCTGTATTTGTTTGTCTTTATCAGCCAGGCTTTTTTGATGTCCTGTTTGCATTTCTTGAAGTTGTTGTTGTAACTCTTCAAGTTTTAATTGTGCTTCCTTATTGGCCTGTACCTATTGCAATTGTTGTTGCAGAGATTTTATCTGTTCTTCTTTTTCATCCAACAAAACTTGTTTCTCAACTGCTTTATCAATTGTTGCAGAAGCATAAGCTCCTGTTATTTGAGATAACTTAGTGAGATTATGAGTAGGCTCTGTGGCAGGATCTTTCCACAAAACATCTACTTGTTCTGCTTCAGTAGAAATTGCACTTTCTATTTTTCTCTTTTTTCTTTGTCTCTTTACTACTGCTTTGTATTTTGGGCTATAAAATACATCCAGAGGAGGAATGTCCTCTACATTAAGTATAATTTTAGAGGAGGGTGTGATTGGTATGTGCTATGTTATTGCGGCTGTACTGCTTGTTCCTGTGCTCAAAACTTTGGTTGTCTGGACAGGGGTCTGTACATTCTGTCCTTCTACATTAATCAATTGATTAAAGGTTTCCCATTCTTTATCTAACTCAATGGTGACTGGCTGTTGCTGTACATTGGGTGGAGGAGGATTTGTTTGTTGAGAAGTCAAAATTTGCTGTTGAGCAAGCTCTTTAGATTGTGTAGAATCGTTAATGGATTCTTCCATTTTATCTTCCTTTTCTTTGGATGTATTGGAGTGTTCAGAATCTCTGTCAGATTTTGATTTGGATTTACCTGTGCTTGAACTGCTGTTAAGACTAACACTAGGAGTTTTCTCCTTTGCAGGCTCTATGCATAGATTATCCAAAGGAATAGGAATTAGTCTCCTTTCTCTGTACAACTTGAATTCCTGAAAATCCCCTGGAGATAGCTGCTCTCTAGCTGAATTCAAAACCTCTTTGAATGAATTTCTTGCCTGGAACATATCATCAAAAAGATCTTGCTCCCCGACAAATTCCCTTACTTTGATTGCATTGGTAAAATTTTTAACAATATCATTTTGGTCAAATAACCTTCTTGAGAATTTGAACAGCTGTAGGCATGTAACGTTGCCTATCTCTTGAAATGCATGACCAATATCAAACAGTGAAAATGTTCCACATTTTATGGGAAATTGTGGCCAAATGCCCTTTTTCTTCTCTTTTAAATCTTTTGTTATACCTCCCTGGCCACAGGTCTGATAAGCAATTTCCCGAGCTACAAGTCTATCTGAAACATATAGGGGTAAAACATGGGGAGAAGCATAACTTCCAAAAACCCTAATATAAGTGAATAATTCTTCTCCAAACCATCTCGCGACGGGGAGAATATCAACCTCTGTTTCTGAGGATAACCTTGGGGCATCCTTATTATACAATGTTCTCTACAATGGCAGCATTATTCCATGACAAATTTGGTAAAAATGGGGGATAAACTTAGGACTTACAGTTCTTATGTACACAATGAATGGGCAAAGTGACTGGATAAGCCATTTGGCCCATCACAGGGAATTTAGAGACATAGCAAATGGCATCCATGACATAAGCAGATAAATAAAAAGGCGGATAAACCCGCTGGGAAACATTTCATTTAGACCGGTAATGAAATATAGCAGTGGTGAGATTATCAGATAGGATTTTGGCCCAATCTACAATTGTAGAATTAACAGCCGCATTTAACAAAGGAAGCCATTCGGGTAATATCATATTTATGTCAGGCTTTCCAAAAATCCTGCATAACATGGCAGCAGTAAAACAATAAGGAGAGGTAAGTGAACCCGTGTTGTACATACCTTGTTTGTTCTTCTTCAATGGTTCACTTCTTTTGGTCCACTCCTTTGTGCATTCTGCCAAATTTGAGTGCTCTTTGGCAAACTCTTCCATAAATTGCTTGTTGAAAGTTGCCTGAGGTTCTGGCAGCTTATACATTAATCTCAGATCTTCTATGGTGAATGACCCAATTAGCTCTTCAGATGGAGTTCTGAAATGTCTGTCCGAAATATCTGTGCTATCTAGCACCCATCTCACCATGTCTGTATATGGGAGAATCCTTGGCCTTGCTGCTATTCTATGTAGAAATGAGCAAGCCAAGTCTCTAAGGGTTGCTTCAGACGTATCCTTTGAACCTGCTGTAGCTACAACTTTTATCACCACAGGGTTTTCATCTTCTAACAGTTTATACATTCCCTCCCAAGTGGATATACCGGCGTCCTTGTTACAGGCGGTGTCTGCGTATAGAGAAGCCATTTCTTTGTTCTCAGAACTTGAGCTCTTCTCCTTCTTACCCATAGTGTTTAGCGGAAGATTTGTATAGTGGTCTGCTTCTTCGTGCCTGCGTTTTACGAATAAATGAGAGTAATGATATAAGAAAGGTGATGAGACTGGTTTGAATGTGAAAGCGGATGAAATATAATATTTAAATTGTGAAACGACTTTCAATCTAAACACAATCTCTTTTCACATTAATAATCAATCCAATCATTTAATATAATCATTAAAGCGCATAACGGATTTGACATATGGGAAGATTGCCTTGGGATAGCGTGCCTACATGAATCTGCGACATTGCGATCTGCGATTTGCTGCGCAATATCGCAATATCGCAATGTCGCAATATCGCAAAATGAAGTCATCGCAGTCATAAAAATAGCGCAAAAGTGGAAATTGCGCAATAGCGCAAAAGCGCATATCGCAAAAGTGCAATAGCGCAAAATCGCAAAAGCGCACAATCGCAGAAGCGCACAATCGCAAAAGCGCACAATCGCAAAAGCGCAGAATTGATAAGAGCGCAAAAGATATTTATTAATCATTTCTGTTTTCTGCGCTATGCGATCTGCGATCAATGCGTTTTATATACTATTTTGTTATGGATGTGCTATCTTGTTTCAAGAGCAATTTTATTATAATCTATCATAAACTTAAGTGTTTCTAAGTATTCTTTCTAAGGGATTTTTATAAGTTTATGATAGAAAGTTTTATTTGAAAGGCAAACAAATCCTAATTGATTTTTTTGGATTTTTAACTAAGGGTCCCCATTTATTTAGTATTATTACTAATAATAAATAAAAGGGGGGTTGTTGCTGGTCACAACACCTCCTTGCTTCTAGTGAAGCCAAGTCCCCGTATATAGGTATCAAATTTCTGATACCACATCCTTAGTGATTGTTTTAACCCATACAGAGACTTCTTCAACCTGCATACTAGTACTTTCTTACCCTTCACCATAAAGCCTTCAGGTTGCTTCATGTAGATCTCCTCTTCTAGATCCCCATGAAGAAATGTTGTCTTCACATCCATCTGTTCGATCTCAAAATCAAACGCAGCAGCAACAGATAAAAGTAATCTAATAGAAGTAAATTTGGCGACAGGAGAAAAAATATCACCAAAATCAATTCCTGGCACCTGGGAATAACCTTTTGCTACCAACCAATATTTGTATTTCTCCACCTTACCTTCTACATTCATCTTCTTCTTAAACACCCATTTTCTCCTGATGGGCTTCCTTCCAGCCGGTAACTTCACCAGATCCCATGCCTCATTTTTGTGCAAGGATGCCATTTCATCAACCATAGCCTCCTTCTAGAGTTTTCCATCCTCTGAATCTACTGCCTCCTTGACAGTTCTGGGATCATCATCAGTTATATTTAAGGCAAAACCTGAATAGAAAGCAGATGGACTATACCTTTCTGGTTGCCTTATTTCCCAAGCCAATATTCTCACAGCCGGAGTTTGTGGCTCTTCCTCTTCTGAGTCTTCTTCTGTTGTAGAGTCTGATTCATCCTCCTTTAGCTCAAAATCTATCTTCTCAGGTTCCTTTGGTAGGAGTTCATGTGTAACAACATCTTTCACCTCTCTAAACACCACATCTTGGTTGTACACAACCTTCAATGTTACTGGGTTCCAAATCTTGTAACCCTTTAAACCATCCTTATACCCAATAATGATGCACCTTTCAGATTTATTATCCAACTTGGTCCTTTTCTCCTTTGGAACATGTACATATGCATCACATCCAAATACCCTTAGATGTGAAACAGAGGGTTTCTTACCAGTCCATACCTCATGTGGAGTCTTATCCTCCAACGCTAATGAAGGTGATCTGTTAACTAAGTAACATGCAGTCTCCACTGCCTCTGCCCAGAATTCTTGTCCTAACCCGGTACCACTGAGCATGCTTCTTGCGTTTTCCATCGGCGTTACGATTTCATTCTTTACGCAACTTCAGCAACTTCGTTTTGCTGCGGTGTTTATGGAGTAGTTTTTTGCGTGCTATACCACACTTCTGAGCTGCGGAATTCCTTCTTGCGAACTCCCCACCATTATCTGTCCTCAACGCCTTTATCTTCTTCTACGTACGGTTTTCCACCCCGAGCCTTAAATTCTTTAAATTTGTCAAAGACTTGATTTCCTCCTCAATAAATATATCCATGTATTCCTTGACAAGCCATCTATGAATGAAACATAGTACACGGACTTTCCCAGTGATGGAACTGACACAGGTCCAAACACATCACTCTGCACAAGTTCTAATATCTTGTTCGCCCTCTTAGCACCAGAAGGAAAACTCACCCGATTATGCTTCCCATATACACAATTTTCACAGAAATCGAAATCCAGAGATAAATTAGACATACCTTCTACCATGCCATTTCTATGTAGTATCCGAAGGCCCTTCTCTCCAATATGTCCAAGCCTTTGATGCCATAGCATGGTCTTTTCTCCAGAGACAACTAGGCTTTCTACGCCACTTGTAGGAACCATACAACTGTTACACCCATCAATAACAATGCTACCTTGTAGCTTGTACAGAGTTCCAGTCCGAACGCCCCACATTAATACCAGTGCTCCCCAAACCATCTTGCAGGCATCTTTCTCAAACACTGTTTTTACACCTGCATCATCCATCTTGCTTACAGAAATCAGATTTCTAGCCAATGCAGGAATATGCAGAACACTAGGAAGTGTTCTAATCCTTCCACCTTGTAGCTTTAGCTTTACCTTTCCACGTCCGACGATTTTGGCCTTCCTATCATCCCCTAGGAATACATCACCATCATATTTCTCATACTCGCAGAACCACTCCCTATGGGGAGTGAAGTGAAAGGATGCACATGAGTCAATAAACCATGACTCATGATCTACATGTGTATTTGAAGAAGAAGCCAAATACACATCCTGCTCATCAGGGGTGGTTTTTTTCCTCTATGGAGAAGGAGCATCATCAAATCCCTTTCCTTTCTCAAGAGCTTTAGATACGCAAGTCCTTTTGTAGTGCCCTTCCTTTCCGCATTTCCAGCACACCTTTAAAAACTTTCCAGGAGATTTAGATCTCTCTCTAGATTTAGATCTCCCACTCGAAACCTTATTCTTGTTTCTATTTTGGGACCGTCCTCATACAGATAATGCATCTCCATTTTGACCCTCTATATTTCTCCGTCTCATTTCCTACGACGACGAGGATGAGACAATGTCATCAGAGTCCAAGGTAGTTGTATTGCTACCTATTGCAATAACAGTGTCCCACGAATACGTGAGAACACAACAAATTGATGCACTTATCTTCATCTGAGATTTTAATATCAACAGATGACAGCTGACTTACCACAGTATTGAAGGCATTCAAATGCTCTGTTACCGAATCTCCATCCTTCAACCTCAGGTTATATAGCTTTTTCCGCAGGAACAACTTATTCACCATAGACTTAGATTGGTACAAAGTCCCAAGTTTTTCCCACAAATTCTTCGTCGTAGCTTCCCCAGATACATTCAACAATACTGAATCTGAGACACACAACCGTATTGTGCTCTTAGCCTTCCGATCCAATTTCTTCCAGTCTTCATCTGACATTTCCGTTGGTTTAGTACCTGGATCTACCAGGATCCACTGATCTTTATCCACCAGTAGATCCTCCATCTAGAGCTTCCATAACTCAAAACTCTGACCATTAAATTTCTCGATCTCTATCTTTCTGTCACTCGCCATCTACTTTCACCGCAAGAATCGATCCCGCAAATCTCCCACTGAACAGGGTCTACCTTAGGCCCGATAAAAAAACCCCTCAGCAGCAAAGGCGTCCCCTTGAAGCCGAAACAACTCCGATACCAAATTTAGGTTTTAACCCTGAACATAAATTATCTACACACGAATCGTATAACAGAAAATAAACAATATTGAGAGCATAAAACATAAAACAGATAAACACAGAGATTTCCCCCTGGATCCCAAATCGGGACGACCGGCTTGATTTTTCATTATATTCCTTTTAGTGTTACAACACATATATACATGCTGAAGCATACATGAACCCTAATCCATTAACCCTGGATTAGAACATAACCGTAGTTCCCTTGACCAGATCTACAAAAATACCAGGGGCTGAAAACCATCGTACCCCAAAACCATGTGCAAAACCATGCACAAAACCATGGGTGCGGACTACCCACCGGAAATTAAGGACCAAAAATTTTTGTCGGCGGCACCTACAGACCCGCGACATGAGCTACCCCCCACAGCAGGCCCCCGGTGCTTGAGGCGCAAAGCCTATCGCCCCCCCCTCTTACCCCCCCACGTGTGCTTATTCGTAGAAATAATATAACACATGCCCAACATTAACCAGTTATTTTAAGCAAGCTAATATTAATTCGCGCCAGGAAATATGGAATGCTTTCCTAAGCGAATTTGACATTGATATGTGGCATGTGAAGGGTAAGGCAAATAGAGTAGCAGATGCATTGAGTAGGAAGTCGCATGGTGTTTATGAACTGTAATATAATCAGATTGAATGCAAATTTCTGGAACAAATAAAAAGAGAAGCTGAGAAGGATCTTGAATACCAATTTATATGGTAGAAGGCATAGGAGGCCAGAAAACAAGGAAAATCTGTTGATTATATAATTAGTAAGGATCAGTTGCTAACTTTCAAGGCAAGGATTTATGTTCCAAATAGAATTGAATTGAAGGAACTAATCCTACATGAGTATAACCAAAGTAACTAATATGGACATCCTGGGTATCAGAAAATTCTAACAGCAATTAGGAAGAACTACTTCATGCCAGCAATGTGAAGAGACATTGCAGAATATTTAAAAAAATGTTTGGAGTGCCAACAAGTGAAGGTGGAGCATCGACATCCAGCAAGATTGATGCAACCCATACCGATACCTGAATGGAAGTGGGAGGTTATATCTTTAGATTTCATCACTGGTTTACCAAAGACAAAGAAGTATAATGACTCCATAATGGTAGTGGTTGATCGATTAAGAAAAGCACCGTATTTTATACCAGTGTAGTCCACTTATAAGATGGTACAAATAACAGACATATTTACATGAGAGATATTTAGACTGCATGGTATCCCAAAGATTGTCATATCTGACAGGGATGTGAAGTTCACTTCAACACTCTGGAAAAGGTTATTTACAGGACTAGGAACTCAATTTAATTTTAGCACTTCTTACCATTCATAGAAGGACGGACAAATAGAGCGATTGAATGAGATCCTGGTGTTGGACATTGGATAAACCAACGCTCCCCATGTGTTTCGCGACATGGACTAACCTCCTTTTGTGGATCCTTATTTCTGGCGATGCGATCGTTGACTAACACCTGCAGGTTTTGGTCTAACAGAAATCGTGATTCCCAACAAGTGGTATCAGAGCGTAGGTCACGAGTTCGATACACACTCGGCTCGCGTTGGGGGGGATATTGTTGGACATTGGATAAACCAACGCTCCCTGTGTGTTTCGCGACATGGAATAACCTCCTGTCATGGATCCTTATCTCTGGCGATGCGATTGTTGACTAACACCTGCAGGTTTTGATCTAACGGCAATCATGATTCCCAACACCTGGAGGATATGTTACGCATGTATGCAATGCAATAACCAAATAGGTGGGAAGAATATTTGCACCTAGTAGAGTTTGCATACAATAACGGTTATCTGGAATCCCTTAAGATGAGCCTGTTCGAAGCATTATACGGATGACAGCGTCGAATTCCTATTAATTGGAGTAGCCCAGAAACCAAATTGATGCTAGGACCAGAAATGCTAGATGACATGGAGTCAAAAGTAAGGAAGATTAGGAAAAAATTCAGAGTAGCTCAGGGTAGACAAAAGGTGTATGCGGATAAGAAAAGGACTTATCATGAATTTGAGGTGGGAGATCATGTGTACGTCAGAATCAAACCAAAGAAAAGCACTTTAAGGTCGGCCTCTTATGCCAATTTGGCTCCCAGGGTTTGTGGGCCTTTCCAAATATTGGAGAGGGTAGGACCTGCGGCTTATCGATTGGCACTGCCCAGTCACATCTGTGTACACAACATCTTTCATGTATCATTACTAAAGCAATATGTACATGACCAAAATAATGTAATTCACTAGAAAAGTATTTAGGTAGGATATGAATACAAGACTTGATTAGAAATGTTAAATTTTATGAGAAATTAATTCAAATTTTTTTGATTGCAGGTCGAACCGGATGGCGAGTTCCTAGTCGAGCCTCAGCATATAATCGACCAGAGAGAAATCATGCTCCGAAAATGAGTGATGACCTAGGTTAGGGTGAGTGGAAGCACTTTGGCCCAGACGCAACTACCTGGGAAGATGAAGGTTTTGTTCGGTATGCTTACCCAGAACTATTTTCTGAAGCAGAATGAAAACATTGAGGACAGTTTTCACTTCCAGAGGTGGAAATTCCTAAGCTGGTAGAGACCAGTGGAATCACTCCAAATTCTGAATTTTTCCTGGAATAGAAAACTGGACTGGTAATCCCGAGGTCTCTTCCAGAACTTCCGTCAACTCACTATACTCAGGTTTGGAGCACGGGCGAGAGACAAGGACGTAATTTCCACTATCGAGGAAGGGAGGTTAACGCCAATAGTATCTTAGATTCAGATAAGTAAATTGATTTTGTTGTTTATAAATGAGTAACTAGTTCTCTGTATAGGGCTGTGATTATTACAATAATGCAATTATGAAAAGATGAAATTCAGTGCTTACTCTTTTTTTTTTTAATTAAAAGAACTACTATACTGTTTTTATGTTTTAAAAACTATCAGAGTATATATATATATATATATATATATATTACATGATGAAGTGGATGAAAATTATAAGTCACTATCTAGTATCTAACAACAGGAAATTGTTAACTCAAAGCGATCATAGCGGAAGCTCTGAGTAAGTTGTTCCCTGCAACTATGATAAGCGTGAACATGATGGTTCGAAAATTCTTTTTAAAGAAAACAAACTTGTTACAAGTAAATGCAAAACCTTAAATATACAAAAGGAGAAAAATGTAGGGAATAGTTGAAAAATAGGAGAATATAACTATAAATCTAGGATAGCAGGATATCATGAAATGATACTAGTAATCCCTAGAGATAAGTGTTAACATTGTATACAAAACCCAAAACACGTCATACATAAAAATATCATTTAACGAAATAAATAACGTAAAGAAAAGAAACAGAAAAATAAGCACAGTAATATTCAAGTTAAGGAATCATTGTCATTGAAACCTTTCTATTTCATATCAGAAATAATGAAAGTTCATGGGAAACAGAATCTGGTAATTCTAACGTGGAAAATTAAACTTTTTGTATTATATTATTTCAAAATGATAAAACCGGAAAAACTAGAAATAATGCATTTCTCTTCTTGAATTCATAAACCCAGAAAAGACGAGAATTTATTCACTTAAGTAGAAGTGTAATATTGCAATATTAACGCTGAAAGTATGAGCATAGAATCAGCAAGTATAAGTCAAAAACTAGAACACTAGAATTAAAGGCCTCGAAGGCCGAATGTCATATATTTAGTAGGAACAGTACATGTAATTTTACAGTATTGAAACCCCATGCCAAAGGCAATGTAATATTCCGCAAAAGATGTAGAAATATGCTATAACTGTATTGAAACTTGGGAAACGATAATGTGAAACCCCAATGCTAAAAAATGTAACAAAACCCCAATATAAATACAGAAACCATTAGTCAAAGTGAAGCCAGTTGGCGGCGTCAAGACCCAACAACAGGGATGAGTACATGGAAATGGGAAGTATGAGTCAGCAGAGACTGAAAGACAAGCAACTAGCGAAGCCTCCAACCATAGAATTGGGCGCCTGAGCATACGTGTACAAAGAAAGAAAACAAGTGAGGGAAACCGCATGAAAAATAAAATAAAATGAAGAGGAAGTGACAAATCATGTCATAGGAGAATGGTAACGCCTAAATTCTTAGCTGCAAACTTAAATCCTCCATGGAAGTGGTGACGAGGATATTCTACAGTGAATGAAACACAGAAAATATATCAATGATACATGGTTGAGCACAGAAGGGAAGAGTAGCGTAATTTACTGGTATTCAAGCCTACACATACATTACTTGAGAAAATTCTCCAAGGAGGCAGTGAGAAACTGGTAACGCATCCTCCTAAATGTGAGAAGGATTTATAGCTTTGACCTAGTAAACAAGAACCGAATCAAGAATTAGAAATTGCCGTCAAGCTAACAAATAAAAGACTAACTTGAAAATAGAAGAAAAATACTGGTAAAAACCCTCAAGAACAGAGGTTATATGAATACGATCACGTGTAAGCGAAAGGCATTAAGAAACTGAGTGAGTCTTACCATCATTGAAGGTTTCCTGAGTGGAGCAGGAAGGAATCTGTCGAGAAATGCACAAAACGACAGCCATGGAGTCGGGCTTGCAGAAGCAACCCGAGGAAACGAGTAGAATACTTAGGTTTGGGGTTATTCATTACCCAAACAAACCCCAAAACCATAGAACATAATTCAACCATAGATATTGTACTAAGCAGATCAACGATGCGAAAAGCTACAGCTGTAGATACGTAAGGTATGCGAGAAAAAGTTAATAAATTCCAAACTATATGCAAGCTTACCATATTAAATATCCACCGTCGGACAATTAAATGATTCCAAAATCTCGTATACATGACTTTATTGTAAAACAAAAATGCCGAATAATATGTTCAAGACCTTGTATTGGTTAATATCCCAAGACTAGTAATGGTATAGAATAGTACAATCATTTATCCAAGGTGCAGATACATTGTGAGGCATACATCTTGGAACCTGGGAAGGGTAATTAAACCCGGAAAACACTTCTATCATAACTTTATTATCGGATTAAACATAAGGGTTGTATATGAATATGAATTCTTGTGGAATGTTAAAACAGTTTAATGTTTGGAAATCACGTTGTCGAACCATGGCAGGATTTGTTTAGTGAAATAGACTAGCAGGATTTGTTTAGTGAAATAGACGAAGGTTAAAAGTAATTTTTTTTATTGTTATGTGTAGTTGAATGTTACGTATGTGTTTTATAATTGTGGGAAAAGAATCAAGTTATAATAATAATTTCGTGGGTTTGACTTTTATATGTGATTTTTTATAAATTTTGGTGGATTTCTAGTCGAAATCAGTATGAAATATTCTTGCTGAAATCTTGGTTTGTGTTGTTTAAATTGGTTGTGTTACTGAATATATGGATTCAAGACACTGAAAAACCCACGGGGAACTTCTATTGTGCATATTTCACCCATCAAACTTGTGATTTGGATAAATCCTTCTCTGATTCTAAACAAATTAAATCGGAAAATAAGTAGGAATTTTTTTCAAAAAATCGCACTTAAAGGAAACTGGTTAATGAAATAAATAGATGATCAAAACTTAAAAGATCATTTAAATTATATTTGATGCAATCTAAATATTAAATTAATGATTTAAAGTTTTGATTAATTATAATGAGTAATAGCTAAGGTTTCCATTTACTATGGTAGACACTAATTTTATAAAATATATTTAAATATTTTGAATATTGTGTAAAAAAAATTTATCATAATATATATAATTAATAATAATAAATGGATTATCAAAATTTCCAAGGTTTTATAAGATATATTTTAAAATTTTAATGAATAATAATGAAAAAATTTGACTTAATCTTAGAATTTAGTTATATGTATTGTGATTTAAATAAAATTTAAAATAATTATTTGATTTATTATAATAAATAAATTTGATTTTAAATTAATAATTTATAATTGATTTATTTATCTATATAATTTTAAATTAACAATTTTAAATTTATTTAATTAATAAAATAAATTAATGATCAAAATTGACCCAATCTTATAAAATTCACCCACTCAAAATTGACTCAACCTTATAAAATTCACCCAATCAAAATTGACCCATTCTATCATTTACGAATCTTAAATTAGTACTTTAGGGTTTTTTATTTTATTTTAATCATGATGAATAAATCACTATATTTTACCATATTCAATAAAATTTATTTTATTAACAATAATTAAAATAAATAATTTAGAATTTATTTAACTAAATAAATTTTAATTGTTAATTTTATTATTATTATTATTATTATTAATTAAACTTTAAATTAATATTTTTTTAATAGCAAGTAATTTTTTAGGATGGATGTAATGAGTGAGTATTCTAAGTTACATAATATTTATCACTTATATTACTCATGATTCAAGGACACATGGATAAGTTATCAACCATTTGTGTTAGTCAGCGACCAAAAATGAAGAAGGTGCGTCATTTCAACTATGTCTCCCATAACTCATCAATAATTTGTTGATGACATTTTGTTATTATGTCAACTCAATCTTAGGGAATCCAAAGCTATACTCAACATACTCTCAGATTTTATCGATGTGTGTGGTATAGTGATCAATGATGAGAAAACGAGTATATATTTCTTGAACTACAATGCTTCTATTGAACACAATCTTTCCAGAGTGTTTGATCTCCAAGTTGCTAGCCTTCTAACTAAATATCTTGGAGTCCCTTTGGTTTACAATTCCATGAGAGTACCCTATTGGGAAGTGATCCTTAAGAATATATCAACCAAGTTAAATAACTGGGCCTTTTGGGCCTTGAATTTTTCTACCAAGCTTGTCCTGCTCAAAGGAGTCCTACAAGAATTGTTAGTGTATTAAATGGCATTTTTATTCGCCCCCAAAATTATTTTCAAATAAATTACATGAAAATTCATATATTTCTCACGTAAATGGGAAAAGAAGGCCAATAAATGGTCATTGGTAGCATGGGACATTTTTTTCATAGAAAAGATGGTTGGGTTACTGGGGTTGCGAGACCCGGAGACTCTGAAGAGAGATCTAGGGAAAAAATATGGTGGAGATGGATTCATGGGGGAGAGGAACTGTGGAAGAATATTTAGGATAGAAAATACAATACAACCACCTACGAAGCTTATAAATTCAGATAGATAATGGTCATCCATGTATCATCTTCCTAGAACTTGGCTCAACCTATTATAGGTCTTGTGCAAGGACATGTTTTTTGGGAGATGAGAGGGGACATTGCTTCTTTTGGAATGATACCTAGAAACAACTTCGTGGGCTAAAGAAAAGGGAAGAATTTAGGGAGTTAGAACTTTTACTACCAATCATGGTGGAAGCAAGGTGGTTGCTTAATAAAAGGAGAACCAAAACACTTCACAGTGAAGAGAATGGAAGAAAAAATAGGACGAGCCAAAACATCAAGCTAAGTATCCATAGGATAGCCTAAGAGAAGAAATTCAGGAAAGAAAAATCGAGTTCGCCTAGGAGCTTGGCAAGTTACGGTGGGGCTATAAAAAAAAAAGGCATGCTTTCCCTAAATGAAGCCTTCTCTCTGATTGTAGGGCATAACAATTTACCAAGAGTGCTATGGTGGAAAATATGGACCATTAGCCTTTGGCCCAAAGTAGCTCACTTCCTCTGGCTAGTTGGAAGGAAAAAAATGTTGACTTGGGATCAAACTAGGAAAAAAGGGTACCAAGTTCTATCCTACCGCCACCTATGTGGAAACTGGGAGGAGGATATGGAGCATAATTTAAACACATGTGCATATGTAGAGGTATTATGGGCACACATCTCACCAGTATTTAGTTATAGAAATAGAAATATAGATGATATAGTGGCTACTTTTGAACAATGGAGAAATAACATTTTTCAAGAATCTTGTAGTTAATAGAGCATGGATTCTAGTTGAAGGTTTTACCACATGGGCCCCATGGAAACACCATAATGGGATATTTTTCAAGAACAAGAGGAAAAAAATAGAGAACACATGGGAGGTAATGAGACATAATGTCAAAGAAACATTTGTAGTAGAATCCCGGTCTATGGAATATTGGAAGGTAGATTAACAAGAGGTGGTAATATTGAGGAAATTGGAGATAGGCCACAATATGAGTTCTCCTACAAAAATTAGAAGTCCAAATATCAGTAGTAATTCTCTCATCCACTTTACCCCCTCCCGCCCCCCATGATCCCCCCACCGTCAAGATTTATCAAATTAAATTTTGACGGGGCCTCAAAGGGGAACCTTGCTATTGCTTGATTCCGTAGTTTTTTACAGAGATGAACAAGGAATACCTTAAGAATAAATTTGTAGATTTGTGGGACTACTATAAAGAACATGGTAGAGTTTCAGCCAGTGGAAAGCAATCCCTAAATAATGATTATAAAATATTATAGAAAGCTACAAATTGATTGTGATTTGACAATGGTAAACATGACTTCTTAGAAACTCATTTATGGATCAATGCCTTCCAAATTTGAAAAAAGTGGGCACTTGGAACTATTAATAGACCACATCAGGGAACTGATCCTTCAACTAGGTTATGTTATAGTCTTGATCCAGGTGGTCGATATTGGTGGCCACCCACCTATTTCATTTGGACCTCCACCATCGCTTATTTCATTTTTTCAGTTGCTACACAACTTACTATTTTTAACATTTTTTTGGGTCATGAACTTCTAGAACCGTTTTGAGGCCGTAAACGACGTTTTCTGGGAAAATCGGGTGAAACATGGAAGTTCCATTGACGTTTCTCACATTAAAATGTGTGTTCCTCAGACATATATTTCTAACAAGGTATTGAGTGTGTCAAACATAGATCATATGCCAAAGTTACATCCCTGGGAAGTTGATGTACCAATTTACCTAAAAGGGGCCCACAGTTTTGGTGCTTCATCTCTTAGGGTTAGATTTTTGGATGTTTAGGGTTTTCCATTGTTTCTAAAAAATAAATAGGCCTTAGAGCCTCATTTTAACATAGTTCATAGGCCTATAGACGCCACATCTCTTCTCAGAGATAAGCTACCAACGGCCTGGCTAGTTTATTTCCATTATGTTTGTAAGCATATTTTTGTTATTTGATATTAATGAAATGAATTGTTATTTCCGCCGCATATTTGTATTTATGGTTATATGTATATTATTTTTTGTTCCTACATAAATTTGGATCAGTGGTATCAGACCGGTTTTCTCTTTCTCTGTTTTTTCTTTTCATGTCCCCAACAAGGTCAGGGTATAAGGAGTTAGGGCTTGATGTGGTTGAAACCTTGCAATATTAGCCTCGCAAACCCCAACGACCTCCCATGGCGGAAGAAAATAAAGGCAAGGGAGTAGGAGATCCTATCCAAATATTACTGGAGGAGGCCCTCAAGAAACAGTGGAACGTGATGATGGATGACTTTTCCCATATCCTTCAACGACTGCCCACTAGCGGTGCATCTACATCCAGCAGCCACTTTGGAGGTGCCACTCCTTTCAAGGTATAAGTCAGATTTCACATTCCTATATGTGAAGGCTAGATAGGTGTAGACAATGTATATAGATGGTTGAATTTTCTAGAAGGCTATTTCTCGATCCATGATTTCTCCAACCAAGAAAATATTATTTTTGCACTGCTCAAAGCCGCCCCCCATGTCAAAGACTGGTTGGAAACCTACTGTGAGCAAAAGGATGAGAGGGAACTCTCTATGTTCTCGGACACACACACTTGGAATTCGTTCCGAGACGACATCAAGGAACAATATTACCCAGTGGGAAGCTATGAGGAAAATTACATCTAATGGACCACGCTGCACTAGCAAAGGGATCAAGATGTGCATGAACTGACGAATTTGTTCCATACCCTACGCACAAAGTTGGGTATTAAATATTCAGAGATATATTTGGTGCTCAAGTACCACAGCTATTTGCACAGATACATTTAGCAGGAAATGGAGTTCCTTGACATTACCTCGCTTGGAATGGCATATTGCTATGCTACCAAGATCATGCATAAATTTATGTAGGAGAAGCAAGACTTTGGATCTGTGAATCTGAAGCAAGAGAAAGGCGCCCCTGAACCACATAACAAGGGGAAAAGCTAAAGTGGGGTGACTTAGAAATACACCACAAATCAAAACAAGGACACAGGGAAGTGGTGTCAATTTCATAACAACCTCACTCATACCACAAATGAGTTTCAGGCCAAAAATTCGTTGGTGGTCGAACTAAAGGCACCTGAATCAGGTGCATGTTATGATCCTGAGTCAAAACCAAACAAGGGTGATGAAAAAGGGAAGAATATCATTGATGTGGATCCTAGTGCCATTGTTTCCACCAATAAGCTCTAGAGGGAGGATCCCGAGGATCCAAAGGAGTAGGAGTGCCTCTTCTATTTGTAGGATGTGGGTGAAGGGTTCTCCACTGTAATTCCTTATCGATAACGGAAGACAAAAGAACCTCATTTCAACAAAAGTCGTGAAGTGGATCAGCCTGCTGGCCATACTACACCCGCAGTCGTATACCATTGGGTGGCTTCACTAAGGAAGAGATTGTTGCATATGCTAGTAGCGTCACTTTCCGTACAACATCAAGCCATTCACGGATGAGGTACCATGTGATGTTGCTCCTCTTTATGTGTTTGATGTATTATTGAGCCAACCATACTTGTCGAACTGACATGTTGTGTATGAGTCTAGTCTTCGTTCTTTTTCTATTACTTTTGGAAATAAATTGTACATATCGAAGGTAGTACTACCTCCTACCATCTCTTTGACTACTGCAAAACAACACAGTAAGATTATTTCCCAAACCAGGACATTTATTTTCATTACTATTCGCCCACAGTGCAAGAAGAATATTGTGTCCACAACCTCAAAACATGGCTCCCCTACATGGCAGTAGTAGATGGAAAAAGTCGTGCAAGAATATGAGGAGATTTTCTCCTCACCCACAGAGATTCCTCTACACTATCAGGTCAAGCACTCCATTGATCTGACCCCAGGCATGTTGTTTCCTGATGTTGCCATACCTCATGCAACCACACAGTCAAAATCCACACATGTACTGTCTAAGGCTGATAAAGGAACCAAATTTATTAAACACATCCAGCACATATGCTAGCAAGTCCACGGCATCTTCAACAAATCCAATACCAAGTACAAGAAATGCCATGATCAGCATCGGGTGCCACACAACTTACAGGTGGGCGACAAAGTGGGGTTACATTTGAAAAAGGAGAACCTCTCTAGACCCCACTGCAAGCTTCGCCCACTCCAATATACCAAGGAATGTGGCTCACAAGGGACCAAGTTAAGTAGAATTTACATCATCTCATGGAGGAACTCAACACAATGGGGACCATTTCTTCCTAAGGGGGGAGGAATGATCCAAGTGGATATTGGTGGCCACCCACCTATTCCATATGGACCCCCACCATCGTTTCTTTCATTTTTTCAGTTTCAAAATATCTTACTATTTTTAGCAGTTTTTCGGGTCCTAAACTTCCGGAGCTGTTTTGAGGCCCTAAACGACGTTTGCTGGGAAAACTAGGAGCTACATGAAAGTTCCTTTGATGTTTCTCACATAAAAAGTTGTATTCCTTAGATAGATATTTCTAACGAGGTATTGAGTGCATCAAACAGAGATTGTATTCCAAAGTTACATCCCCACGAAGTTGATGTACCAATTTACCTAAACGGGGCCCACAGTTTTGGCGCTTCATCTCTTAGGGTTAGGTTTTTGGATCTTTAGGGTTTTCCATTATTTCTAAAAATTAAATATGGCTGAAGCAGAGCGGCAAGACTGCGAAGGAGGCAGAGGAGGAGGATAGGCTACATGACAGAGAGCAGTTTGAGTTGAGGGATGTTGTAGGGCCTCAGCAGGAGCAGAATCGGCGTAGGAGGAGATAGAACCAAGACTGAGAATAAAAAAAAAGTCAAAAGGAGAATGTCGGAGATATAATGCCATTGTCCATATATGGCTACGGGAGGAGTAACTTTTCATATGGAGGAATGAATGTGCATAGGATGAAGTTAATTATCACCAGGTGCAGAGAGGACGCGACAAATAGTTCAAGGTTGGTGGAGTTAATATCAACGATGCCCCATATTTTAATAACCACTTCGGTGCCATGTGCCTCCTCGTGACGAGGATGGCTACCAAGAAACGACACAACTAGGTGGATGCTGGCTGGATCACTAGTGAGCACCTACATCTGGGGAATAAATTCTAATCATTAATTATTATTATTACTATTATTAATTAAATTTTATTTATTGTTTTTTTGATAGAAAGTAATTGTTTATGACGCTTGCAGCCAGTATTCTAAGTTACATAATATTTATCACTTCTATTACTCATGATTCAAGGACACATGGATAAGTTATCAACCATTTGTTTTAGTCAGCCACCAAGAATGAAGAAGGTGCATCATTTCATCTATCATTGCATCTCCCATAAGTCATCAATAATTTTTTAATGACATTTTGTTATTCTATCAACCCACTCTTAGGCAATCTAGAGTTATATGCAACATACTCTTGGATTTTATGGATGTGTATGGCATAGTGATCAATGATGAGAAAAGGAGTATATATTTCTTCAACTACAATTCTTCTATTGAACACCATATTTCCATTATGTTGGATTTCCAAGTTTCTAGCCTTCTAGCTAAATATCTTGGAGTCCCTTTAGTTTACAATTCCATGAGATTACCCCATTGGGAAGAGATCCTTAAGAATATATCAACCAAGTTAAATAACTAGGCCTTCTGGGCCTTGAATTTTGTGAGCAATCTTGTCTCGCTCAAAGTAGTCCTACAAGCATTGTCAGTGTATTAAATGCCAGTTTTATTCGACCGCAAGATTATTTGTAATTAAATTACATGAAAATCCTATTTCTTATGGAAAGGGGAAAATAAGGCCAAGAAATGGTCATTGGTAGCATGGGTCAATTTTTGCATTGAAAAAATGGTTGGGTTACTGGGTTTGGGATAATCGGAGACTCTAAACAAAGATATAGGGGAAAAAATATGGTGGAGATGGATTTATGGGGGAGAGAAACTATGGAAGAATATTTGGGATAGAAAATACAATACAACCAGCTCTGAAGCTAATAAAGTCAAACAGATAACAGTCATCCATATATCATCTTCCTAGAACTTGGCCCAACCTATTATAGGTCTTGTGCAAGGACATGTTTTGGGAGATAAGGAGAGGGGACACTGCTTTCTTTTGGAATGATGCCTAGAAACAACTCCCCGAGCTAAAGAAAATGGAAGAATTTAGGGAGTTAGAACCATTAATACCGATAATGGTGGAAGCAAGGTGGTTGCTTAATAGAAGGAGAACCAAAAAACTTCATAGTGGAGAGAATGGAAGAAAAAATAGGACTAGCCAAAACATCAAGCAAAGTATCCATAGGATATCCGAAGCAAAGAACTTCAGGAAAGAAGAATCGAGCTAGCCTAGGAGCCTGGAAAATTATGGTGGGGCTATCAAACAAAAGGCATGTTTACCCTAAACAAAGCCTACTCTCTGATGGTAGGGCTGTTGACCGGATAAATCAATCTTGTGAACAAGATCGATCTCCCTAGTACCAAAAAGTAATCTAGCAACAAACAGCCAAATAAACCTATCTTTCTCTAGACATATGTGATTTACAAAAGAATACTATAAAGGTGTTAAGGCCTTACCATAGATCCAATGCTTGTTTGAAGTAGTTATCCATCGGTCACTTGAAGGAGTTATCTTTGAAGACCTGCAGTCACAAACAAGTAAACATTAAATAACACATGTATAGTAAATATTATAAATCATGCCTATCATGGTGATCAAGGAATCCATGAAATAAACGTTTAATAACAGCTTATTGAGAAAAATGAATTAATTTGTATTAACTTTGAATAAAGAAAACCTTACAACCTTAGCCTTGATGTTGAACAGGCCTTCCCCAGGTCCGAAGCAGGAATCTCCTCTACTCTGACAAGCCTTGCACTCTTCCAACTGAGACAGATAAAGGTATGTGATCTCTCCTCACAAAATATTAGTTAAATGAGTCTAAATCCCAACAGCTCTTAACCTCCAATAATTCTAAAGCTTGAACTCCCCTTGAGGCTACCTAATGCCTCTTTTTATAGTGCAAAAGAGGAGGTTTCAGTTCCAACTATGAAGGGATAGAATACTTCTTCAAAGGGATAAGCTCCTCACATCAAGGGGTTAGCTCCTTAAGGTAAGGGATACATGAACCTCAAAAGAGCGGTTCTGCCACCGCAAGATTCTTTCTAGAGGCTTCTAGAAATTACTAAAAGTGAGATTTTTGAGTTTACTTGCACCTTTTTAATATTTTACAAGGGTCTGCACCCATTACACAGATAAAGTGCATTCAAGTACGCATGAATCATGAACATTAGATGCGGGACAGCAGGCAAGACAAAGAGAAAGTGCGATACCAGAGTTAAGGAGATTTTTGAGAACTTTTCTCTTATTTTCAAGGCTTGACATGAGGAATTGATGTGTTAGACTTGAAAAGGAGGAAGTATGAGTGATAATGAGCTCATACAAATAGCAGAATGCCAAGATGGAAATTTTCAGTGCAACAGATTGCCCCCTTAAGTGCAAAGTCTGGAATAGATGAAGATGAAGTTTGTCATATATGAAGAGTGTACTACTTTATCATTTAAAGGATCATCCTGTGGACACCCAGTCGGAACCTGTAAAAACATTCAATGCAAAACATATATATGTAGACATACCATCGCTGAGGTAGGCATTCCCATACTCAAATCAAAACTAACTAGAAAACTGACTTAAACTGTTCTGATACAGGAATGATTTTCAATAAATCAACAGTATAGACATGTGTAGACACAATATGGATGCAGCCATCTGTTTATGAATAGTCCACTGTATAAATGATAATAAAAAAATCATCGCAGCCCAGATGGTAGAAACTAGATCCAGGGTCTTGATTTCCGCTTCTCGAACTAGTACGATTCTATCCATGTGAATGAATGTGTCGAAGTCGAACATGGTAGAAACCACTTGATTACCAATCAATGATGTAAATTGTTAACAAGTGTGAGAGTAACCACCAGTAATGTCAATGGCCCTCAATGTACTTAGTACAATCCATGAGATGTGAAGAAATGAGCTGAAGTCGAACATGTCATGGAATCATTCGATTGAAGGTCAATAATGCAACTTGTTGTCAAAGGCGAGAAACCTGCCATTAAGGCATGCGCTGAAGGTCAAGGGGGTACTTTTTCGTAAATTTATTCTCTCGAGCCCAAAAAATGATAAAATAATGAGGGAGAGAACTCTATTGATTGTAATTAGTCAACGTATACCTTTTTCATAAATAGTCCATCTCAGTCTGTGAAATGGGTAAACTTATACTGAAAGGATGATTATTCATTTATTTTAACGAGTTCGAACAATCAAGTGCTCGACAATCTTTTCAATTTTCGAGAGTCTGAAAAGAGCTTAAATCATCATTGGTCAAGGATTGCATAATAAAAAACCAATACCTCAACTATTCATAGGAAAAGGCCAAAAACATCATTGTTGCATTTCGAAGCAATGGAAAACACATCATCACTTTCACATTTATTCGCAACGCATGATTTAAAAATTATGGCCATAACAACTAATACCTCTAAAAAAACCATATTTTACTTAATAAAGTAAACGAGTCATCTCCCTGTGGTGGATTTGTTTGTGGAATAACTTCAAGGACTAGATTCTTCATGGGTGTGTTTTGATCCTGACGTGTTTGACATGCAGATTTCTGGTGTTCATCCTCGTTGCAATGATTCTTCTTCTTCTAGAATTTCTACATTGTCCTAGAATGCATCCTCCTAATGTGCCTCTAATAAGTGCTCATGAATCCCTCACTATCGTTGAAATGTGAGGAGGTGCTCTCATCATCAGTTGTTGGTGGGTCACTAGTTGTTTTGGAGCATTCCCCAACTTCCTTCCTGACATATTCGAGTCTTGCATGACGAGGCAATTCCTCTACTTTGATGGGGTCTATGATGCCTTGTCTGCTGATGATGAGGCCCTTCCCTTGATATCCCATTTTCTTCAGCAGTTTAGACCCGATTCCTGTAGTATGTTCTTCAAAAGCAGTGAAATCATCATTATGAAAAGTACACGAAGTTGAAGGGTTTCTTTTTACGTCGAGTTGGTTATGTCCCAAATTTTCCAAGGCCTCATCCTTAGCTTGTAACTGGTGTAGTAACCTTTGTTTTTCTTCATTTTCTTCCTATAGGAGCCTCCTTAGCTCTGTATTCTCTGCTTGGATGCATTGGTTGATCTCCTCAAGTTCTTGGAGCCCTGCCGCAGTGAGTGTCCTTTTCATCTTTGGTACAATGTTGTGAAACCAGCTCCAAAAATAGAAGAAAAGAGATATAAACGCCTTAGAAATAAGCTATTTCGAGGGGGCAACCTCCAATACATTACATGAATGAACAATTCTTGGATAATACAAATTACAAAACCTCCTTTCTATATATAGGAGTCCATGGGGCCACAATGTAATCCTAGCCGACCTAACAATAATAATTTAAGGGCACAATAATAACAATATGGGGGTTACAAGGGTACAATAATAACAATAAGGGGGTTACACTAGCAACAATAAGGGACTATACTAGTAATATAGGGACCTAACATGCCCCTCTCCTTCAAAAAAGTGTTGTCCTCAACACTTGAGTAGCTCTGGGTGCTTCTGTATAAAATTCTCATCCTCCCATGTAGAATCTTCGGTGGGTAAGTTCTTCCACTTGATGAGATACTCTGAAATTGATCGATTCCGTAGTTGTCGAGTTCTTGTTTCCGTGACCGCTTTAGGTTCCAATATGATTTTTCCTTCCTCATCAAGTTCTGGAAATATTGTTTGAACTCGAAGATTTTCACCTATAACCTTCTTTAAGCATGAAACATGGAAAACTGGATGCACTCGTGAAGAAGCAGGAAGCTCCAATTTGTATGCCATAGTACCAATATTTTGCAACACCTTGTAAGGACCATAGTACTTTGGCGATAATTTATTATCGTTCTTAGCTTGCTTGAGGGACATTTGTTTGTATGGTTGTAGCCGTAAAAATACCCAGTCTCCTACATCAAAACTTCTCTCGCTGCGATGTTGATCTGCCTGTTGTTTCATTCGATTTTGTGCCAAATTCAGGTTATCCTTTAAGAGTTGGAGAACTTCTTGTTGATGCTCGATGTGATCTTCCACTGCTTGAACCTTCGAATTTTATCTTAAATATTATGTGATGGATGGTGGATGATATCCATAAATTTCCATAAATGGGGTCATTTTTGTTGCAGTATGGAAGGAAGTGTTAAACCACAATTCAGCGAGAGGTAACCACTTGACCCATTGTGTTTGTTTATCAAATACAAAACAACGAAGATATCCTTCCAAACATTTATTTACTATCTCAGTTTGACCATCAGATTGAGGATAATAAGATGAGCTATGAGCTAATTGAGTACCCAAACAAGAAAATAACTCCGTCCAAAAATTTCCAGTAAAAATGGGATCTCTGTCGCTCACAATAACCCTTGGGCATCCATGTAGCTTTTGAATTTTGTCCATAAATGTAGTAGCAACTGTACTTGCATTAAATGGATGAGATAATGCACAAAAGTGTGCATACTTGGTAAGTCTATCAACTACCACCATGATGACACTCTTTCCTTCGGACTTAGGTAAACCTGTGATAAAATCCATTGAAATCTCCTCCCAACGTTGACTTGGAATGGATAAAGGTTGTAGAAGTCCCGGGGTCCTAATTGTTTCCACTTTATTCTGCTGGAAAACCAAAAATTCCGCCACAAACTTTTGAATATCATATTTAAGACCATCCCAAAAAAAATCTTTCTTCACCCTGTGGTAAGTTTTTAAAAATCCTGAGTGTCCTCCTAAAGGAGAAGTGTGCAATTCCAGAAGAATATTTTGTTTTAGTTGGGAATTCTTACAAAGATATAAGCGATCTTTGTACCATAAGGAACCATTTTTCCAACTAAATGTATCAGATGTACTAGGATCTTGCTGCAAATTTTGAATGAGTGTCCACACTTCTTCATCCTTCTTCCATTCATCTCTTGCTTCGGTTATCCAATCTGGTTGGATAATAGAAATGGCACAAAGCAATGCTTCCACCTCTTCATTCTTTCTTGAGAGTGCATCTGTGACAACATTTAGCTTCCCTTATTTGTAGATTATTTCAAAGTCATAACCAAACATCTTTGTGACCCATTTTTGCTGCTCTTCTGAAGATAGTCTTTGTTCCAAAAATTGTTTAAGACTATCATGATCATTTTTTACCTTGAAGTGTCTTCCCATTAGGTAAGTTCACAATTTCTTTAGTGCATGCAGTATTGCTAACATTTCCTTCTCATAAATAGTTTTCTGTAAATACTTTCCTTTGATTGGACGACTCTCAAAAGCAATGGGTCTTCCTTCTTGCATTAAAACAACACCAATTCCATTTCCTGAGGCATCACATTCCACAATAAAGGTTTTTGTGAAGTCTGGCGTAGCTAAGACCAGTGCTAGGCACATTGCCTCCTTAAGATGTTCAAAGGTCTTAGTTGCTTTAGGATTCCATGAAAATGCATCTTTCTTCAATAATGTTGTTAGAGGTGCTACTATTCTCACATAATTTTTAACAAACTTGCAATAATACCCTGTTAACCCGAGAAATCCTTGCAACTGCTTTATGGTTGTGGGGAATTCCATTCCTTAATGGCTTTAATTTTGTTAGGGTCTACCTTAACACCCTCGTGAGATACAATATGACCCAGATATTCCACCTCTTGTACTCCAAAGAAAAATTTGGATGTTTTTGCATATAATTGTTTCTCCTCCAATAGTTTGAGCACCCTGTCAACATGTTGAACAAGATCCTTCCAAGACTTGTTGTAGATTAGTATATCATCAAAAAATACTAGCACAAATTTTCTAAGGAAGGGTTTGAAATGGAATTCATAAACACTTGAAATGTAGAAGGTGCATTGGTAAGGCCAAAAGGCATGACCAAAAATTCATAATAACCCTCATGAGTTCAAAATGTTGTTTTCGGAATATCTTCAGTCTTCATTCTCATTTGATGATATATTGAACGAAGATCCAACTTGGTGAAATAAATTGCTCCATGTAATTCATCCAATAATTCATCAATCACAAGAATGGGAAATTTATCTTTAATAGTGAGCTTATTGAGCTCCCTAAAATCCAGAAACATGCGCTATGATCCATCCTTCTTGTGCACCAATACTACTAGAGTAGAGAAAGAAATTTGACTAGTTTGAATTATACCAGCCTCTAATATTTCTGCAACCATACGTTCAATTTCGCTCTTTTGGACATAAAGATATCTATAAGGCTTGATGTTTTGAGGAACACTTCTTGGAATCAAATGAATAGCATGATCATGATCACGAATAGGTGGGAGTCCTTTGGGAGTTTCAAACACCTTGTAATGATTTTCCAAGACTTTTTGGAGATCTAGAGAAATAGATGATTTTGATGTTGGAAATTCTAGTGAGCATAATTGTGCAATTAAGCCTCGTTCTTCTTTATTTAGAAGCTTTTTCATGAAATTAGGGCTTATTATCTTTCCCGGATTCCCTGCAATACCCCGTAATTTGACTTCCTTTCCTTCTGGAAAAAAGAAAAGAAAAATGGGTTCTTGAAAATTAAAAGCTATCGTCCCCAAAGATTGTAACCATTATACTCCTAGTACAACATCAACACCTCCCATAGGAATGGAAAGCATTGGACTATTCAATACATATTCCCCCATGGTTAGCTTGATATTATGGCATTTTCCTAAGCAATTTATAGTTCCTCCATTTGCAACCATCACTTGACATTCTGGTGCTGGGTATAGGAAACAATTTAATTCCTTGGCTACCTTACAATGAATAAAATTATGGGTGCTACCTGAATCAATCCACACTATTACCTTTTTCTTCTTGATTTGTCCTTCTATCTTGAGAGTTAGAGGAGTGGTAATTCCTGCCAGTGCATTACACAATATGGTCGGATTCATTTCTTCCTCTTCTAGGGCTGGTTCCTGGTGTATATCCTCTTCTTGTTCATTTTCTTCTTCCTCTTCACAATCTATGTAAAATAATTTCTTCTCAGCACACTTATGACCTTTGGTGTATTTTCTATCACAACTGTAGCAAAGCCCTTTTGCTCTTTTTTCTTCCAATTGTTGTGGTGTCAACCTTGTAGGTTGTGGAAATCTAGGAGTAGCAACACTTCCCTCTTTATAGAAGTGAGTGGTAGGCTTTCTTGTCGCCATAATTTTACATTCAATTTTTCTTGCCAACCTGAATGCCTTCTCCAATGAATCAGGTTCCAAAACGCGAACTTCATGTTGGATGTTATCCTTTAAAGTGCCTATGAAGAGATCAATCATGTGTTCCTTTGGAATATCAATTACCCTTATATTCAATTTTTGGAAGTCCTCAATGTGCTGCCCCACTAAACCCTTTTGTTTGAGATTTATCAATTGGCTAAAGAAGGTGTTGCGCTTTGTATCCTCATAATGTGCTATCATTTCCTCCGTAAAAATTGACCAAGTGACAATTTTTTTATGGGAGCAAAGCCATCGATACCATACAAATGTATTTTGTTCTAAATGTAAAGTTGCAATCCGTACCTTTTGTGTGCTTTGCACATTATTAAGATCAAAATATTGCTCCATCTGTAGTATCCATGTTACAGGATCCTTTCCATCAAACTTCCTCATATCCATTTTTGGAATATGGTGGTTCTTCCCTCCAACATTAGAGTTTATGAAATCACGATTAATATTTATTTTATTCTCATCGTGAGTTTCCTCTACTATCTTTTCACCATTAGGAAACATTTCTTGTATCAACTTTGTCAAACCTTCCATGTTTTCATTTAGAACATTCTTCGTGTTTTTCATCTTAGCTTCCAGTCATCCATCTTAGATTCCATGCTAGCTTCCATGCCATCCATCTTAGCTTCCATTCCATTCTTCAAACCATCCATCTTAGATTCCACGCCTTTCTTCAAACCATCCATCTTAGTTTCCATGCCTTTCTTCAAAACTTCCATGTCATTTTTTGTTGCTCTTTGCGAGAGCGAAATTTGTTGCACTTGCTCTTGTAATTTTTATATGTCATGTTGTCATTCTTCATCTTCATGAGTCATAGTAGAGCCTTCTAAAGGCTTAATGGGTGTTGAATTCTTTTTAGGGGCCATTTTAGAATCCAATACTGATATCTATTCTACAATATGCCCTTGGAATCAATTCAACTTGATTCTTCAAACAAGACTTATGCAATTCGGTGGTAAAAAATAATAATAATAATAATAAATAAATAAATAAATAATAATAATAATAATAAATTTTTAAAAAATAAATAAATATATATATATATATATACACACACACCTTTTACTTTCTTTTGAGGAGCTCGATATTGAAATTGAGTTATCTTTATAATTACAGATCCTCAATATCTGAAATTCGGCCTTGTAGTAGTCCTCTGAAGCTTTTCTCAAATACCACAGGTCTAACTTGATTTGGATTCTTCGAGGAAAAGTTATGTCCAATCTCCCACAATGACCTAATTATGGACTTGTTTAATAGAGCAAACTTGTACGACTTGCCACGTGTCACTGTTTGCTCCTTTGGCTCTGAAATTAATAGATAGGAAACTACAGTATGTGTACTTCCATTCAATTTTTACAGAATTCCAATCCGATGCTCAAAGAGAGATTTATGAATATTTTCCCACGATCACCTCTTTGAGATGAAATTCGGGAACCTGAAAAAGGCTTAACTTCCACAGATCATATCTCCGAAAATATTGCGAACCAAGATCTGAAATTTTGCGACGATGTTCCTCGGGATTTCGGCTTCATGCTCTAAAAATTTCAGCTTTTGAAACTTCGTAGAAAAAAATTTATAGCGAAAATTCCTCTTTGACCTTTTTAAGTGAAATTCAGGAGCCTGCAAAAAGCCCTAACTTCCATAGATCATATCTCCGAAAATATTGCGAACCAAGCTCTGAAATTTTGCAATGATGTTCCTTAGGATTTCGGCTTCGTACTCTAAAAATTTCATCTTTTGAACCTTCGTATAAAAAAAATTTATAGCGAAAATGGCACGATGACCTGTTTGGAGCAGCGAAACCCTAGAATCCAAAGCTCTTATACCAAATGTTGTGAAACCAGCTCCAAAAGTAGAAGAAAAGAGATATAAACACCTTAGAAATAAGCCACTTCGAGGGGGCAACCTCCAATTCATTACATGAATGAAAAATTCTTGGATGATACAAATTACAAAACCTCCTTTCTATATATAGGAGTCCATGGGGCCACAATGTAATCCTAGCCGACCTAACAATAATAATTTAAGGGCACAATAATAACAATATGGGGGTTACAGGGGTACAATAATAGCAATAAGGGGGTTACACTAACAACAATAAGGGACTATACTAGTAATATAGGGACCTAACAAGTAACCTTTGTTTTTCTTCATTTTCTTCCTATAGGAGCCTCCTTAGCTCAGTATTCTCTGTTTGGATGAATTATTTGATCTCCTAAAGTTCTTAGAGCCCTGCCGCAGTGAGTGTCCTTTTCATCTTTGGTACAATGTCTGTTGAAATTTTTGTTTCATCGCTCGAATCGAAACCCAAGTCTATGGGTCCTCCTGTTGCGATCCCAAAGGCTGCAAGCTTCATTTCATCATTGAAATCAGACCCCATGTCAATTGGTATACCTCGTACAAATCCTGCAGTTGTGACCTTCTCATCTTCCTTTGATTCAGAATCTTGGTTTTGCTGCAAGGTGGTAGCGGTCTTCTGCTTCCCCTTTTTTTCATTCCTCTCAGGTCTCAACTCAAGGTGCAACTTCCAACAACTTTCCTCGTCATGTCCCTCTTTCTCGCAATGTGTACAAGAGGGCTTCACTCCCCTTCTCTTGGCTGCTGCAGTTCTTTTTGGGTGGTCATTTTGTTCATGCATTCCCCGACTTTCTAGATGCATGGCCTTCACATTGGCCTCATCGATAGTAGGAGGCTCAAACAATAATAATGAATGTCTTATGTAATTATGCAGATAACCAATATACTTAGTTACAATCTCTGGTTAATCTAATGGAATGCCCAAATTCAATGCTTGTTTTCTAAATTCTTTAGTGAAGTCTTGTACATTTTGACCTCTGCTTTGCCTTAGGTGTTGCCATTCCATTAATGCCTTTTGCTTATAACCCAAAGGGTAAAATTGGTTTCTCAATGCGAAAACAAAATTTGACCATGAGGAGAGAAGGTTACCCAAATTTTGGCTGCCTTGCAATTTGCTCTCCCACTAGACAAGAGCGGTGCTGTTCAACCGAAGAGAAGCCAACTGGATCTTTTCCTTGTCCTCCTTGATTTGTTAAATCCTGCAGTAGACTTCAATCTGCCTAACCCAGTTGTATAGCATTTCTGCATTACTTTCACCATTATACATGGGAAGATCAAATTTGACATCTAATTTAAAGAAAGGTTTCTTAGATGCATTTCCTAAATTCCTATGATGATGGTGAGAAGAGGAAGAAGAGATTTCACTCGTGGAAGGAGAAGGAGGTGGATCCCCTCCATCATCTCCATGTGCTGAACCTTGTCCTTCTAGAGCATTTTCCCCTGCACTTTCTAGTTTCTCAAGCTTTGAGAATAGCTTCTCAACTCGATCTGCCATTGTGTAGAATGTTTTGCAGAAATTTAGCTCCTCCTCATTTGTTGCATCGTCATCCATGTTTCTTCTTTGATGCGCACGTCCCGCTTCGGGATCAAAAGACTTTAGGTTTCCTTTGGCTCTTTGGAGCATGTTTCTGGTTAGCATATAAACATGCAATTCACATCTACAAAGACCTACTCTGATACTGCTTGATCCAATATCTTTAGCTTCGAGATGGAATAAATAATTACATGTAAAATTGCATCTTAACCACGAAACTTAAAAGGCATGAAATAAGAAGAGAGGAGCACATAGAATCATACAAAGAAGACAAGAACTTGATAACGGAGTTTGTCCAGGAGGGACTACGTCTTCGGGCCCTGCTCAATCAGTGGGGAGGCCCTCTTTCATTAAGTCGCAGATAAAATGAAAGTACAAGCATCAATGTAAAAGTGGTTGAAAAATGGACACCTATGTCGCAGAAACGGATAGCACCATTAGAATCCTGTTGCCGAGAGGTGTAGAATCCATATAAAATTTGTCCAATTTGGACACTGGGAAAATTTGGCCCCTTTGAAAGTTGAGCTCAAATCATGGTTCCACCTGCCCCTGAAATGGCTCAAGGTTTTGCTGCCCGCCTCGATCTTCGTGTTGCTCCTGGTCTTTCTGGGTGCATTAGTGAGGGCTAAGTTCATATATATAAAGGTCGGGGGAATTCCCAAAGGAAGCCGCTGCAAGGCGGCTAGGATCCAATTTGGTTGGGAGGGGGTCGGGTGGTCAAACCCCGTCCCCTCCCGAAATAGTGGCGCATTTGTTTTAAATCCCACTGAAATAAATGTTTTGGGGGGTTAGACCCGTATCGGGAGACCTGCCCGTTCTTATCGTCATTACATGGTGTATATAAGAGTTGGGGTGGCGGGGTTGACAGCCTGTGCCCCTCCCAATATAATCTGGTGGTTGGGGTGTGGCGTGTGGGTCTGGCAGGGTCATGGCCACTAACCCATAAATATACATATATTTTGTTATATAGTTGGGGCAGGGACGGGGGTCATGGACCGCCCCTATTTTTTGTATATTTTTTGTTTTTAATATAACCTTATGCCATTTTTGAAATTTCTGGAAACTAACCGAAGGAGTCAAATTAACTATCTCACAAATTTTTTTGGAATCCGACCGGAGCTGACCGAATACAGTGGCCATATTTCTGCATATTTTTTGCCTCCTTAAGTTTCCAAGTCATCCAGTCAACCTTCCAACTTTGACCAGCTCTAACTTTCACATACAAACTTGGTTTTACGAGTTGTTCGCGCCGTTGCGATCAGGACGACAAGATCTTCAACTTGACACTGAGTTTGCCACATTTATGCCACTTTGAATTTTGAGCCTTTTGTACTTAAGCCACTTATACTTGGACATGTACGATCCTCCTGGATCACCTGGTAGTGACTGACTCTACTCGAGAGGGGATGAGTGACAGTATGACTAGAGGAAAAATGGGCAACATGTGATGAATGTGACACAAATATGGATGGAATATTGTAACAAGAGATAAAGGGACTTAGGATGGACTCCATGAATGCGATGATGACTCAACTCGGATGCTTTGATCAAGGGTGACTCGATGATGCTGCCACACAGGATAGACCCAGGGGGACCATAAAAACATGAAAAAATAATGGTTGTCCATAACGAATATTGACACATGAGGCGACAAGTGCAAAGGAAAATTGGTGCCAAAGTACAAGTGGCTCATATGAAGAAATTCGATTTAAATGGAGACAAATTGACACCTTATGGAAAAAATGGATTTCAGGTTAAGTTTCAAATTACCAAAGATAAAAGAAAATCCATTATAATGCTCGGTGAGATATTTCCAACGGTGCTAACGGTTCGTCAAACCAAGCTACGGTTTGGTCGCAATTGCAGACGGAAATTTTGGGGGTTTTCCTATAAAAGGGTGTTTTCCCTCCAATTTTAATGCATTTACTAAGTGAGTTGTGGTGAATTTGGAGAGGAGGACAAGGCCCTAAATATTTTTTCAATCTTAGTAGAAAAATTGACCATTGGAATCAGGATCCGTCAATGGGAGGTAGGTGGCCTAACCTTACTCTTAATTTTCAGTGGATTAGCTTTTCAGATTAGGGCTCTAGAGCTCAGTAGGAGACCCTTGCCCTTGCTCACAGTGGGGTTGCACTTTTTTTCCCTTGAACTATGATTTGGCTAGCAGAAAAAGGTGGAAAACCTGTGAGATCACATTTTTTGGACAAAAAGTGCGAGTTGGGGTTAAGGCAGGGATTGATCTGTTGGCTTACTAAGGATTGGGGGCAGAAGATGTATGGTGCAGTTGTCTTAGTTCTTAACTGACATTACATGATGATGTTTTGCAGATATGGCAAAGTTAAAAATTACCTGGCATAAACAAGACTTAGATGCTCTTCGCTCTAATATTATAGGGAATCAAGTGGTTAGAGGAGCGCTTGCTCGGTTTGGGGTTCTCAAGTTGTTATAGAACCCATTGATGAGGGCAAGTGAGCACTTGCTATTGACGATTGTGAGTTATTGGGATCCATACCAGGAGGCCTTCATGGTGTAGGGGTACATGTTTGAGCTTACCATCCAAGATATATATTTTTTTACTGGACTCTCCCCACTAGGGGTAGTGGGGTATATACATCCAGTGTTACCTTGTGGGAGGAACATAACAAATTTTGTGAACCACCATTGTGGACTAGGTGCTCATGTAAAGGGAATGACTATCATGATCAATGATCTAGAGAGGCTAGAGACACGAGTTGTCGTCGCAGCAGTGTTGTCTATCTTAGGCAACCAAGTGTTCAATCACATCACTGGGGGGAAAATGATGTTAGTGGAGAGTGTTTTGAGTCAGACCTACTATGGGTGGGCCCAGAGGATGATGTTGTCAGTGAAATGATAACTGTCGCTATGCAAATGATGGGTGAACCATGACTATGCATTTGGTACAGTGTTGTGCTCTTTCTTCCTTGATAAGATCCTGACCATCCAACCTCATGCACAGATCCATGATGGGGGCCCACAAGAGCCCAAGATGCGTCGTTGGGGGCAGCTACTCCATAGAGGAGGGGGAGGGGGAGTCAGGCGTGTGTTCCGACCAATTTTTTTCGCACATTGGGATCATATGTAGCTATTCATAGATGACTATCCATACAATGGTATGAATTATCAAGGGGATCTTGACTTGCCACTTCCGCACAGCCAAGCATGGGGACCAGATGGTAAGTGAAAGTTTTTATTTTTTGGTGCATTTAAAGTTTTTGTATGTGGTACTAATTCTTAACTTGTGGTATGCAGATATAGCACTGGTCAAACCGACAGGATATGCAGGACAAGCCACAATGCATATGGCTGCAGAACAAGATGTGATGTGGTGTTGATCGGGGTATCAAAGCGTGGGTGGCATGAAATAGAAGACCGATATATTAATGAGTGTACGGGTCTTCCCTTAGAGTGACGAGGAATCATGTGACTCATGGCGATGGCTAGTCAGGTTTTTAGTGATCTACGAGCTGGTGGAGCATAACCATTGCCCCGGGAGCCTCCAGATAGTGACTAGGGACGGGGCATGTGGTGCCCCCTTTTTTGGTTTTTGTAACATGTTATGGGTATGTCATATGTATTTAGAGTAGTGGACTCAAAACACTTATGCTTTTATATGATTATGCATAATATGGATATGCATATTTTATATGACGATTGTGGTCCACCATTTTTTTTATGGTTGTCTTGTGCTAAATACATGAGATAAATGCCAAACTATAATGTTATTTGCAATGGTGTCTACAAAGTCATTTTGGGCTCTAAGAACATGACTGAATGTAATGGATTAAAATTCACGTGCTAAAAGCTTCACCTGTAGATATTTTATATATAGGACATGGTTATGGACACCATAAATGCCATTCAATGCATAACAAGTAGCAAGGAATCTAAACGAACGTGAATATGAAGGATGCAATGATCAAAGGAATTGACTAACAAATCTATCACTACATCTTATTCGACCTGGTTATTGGTGGTATATCCAATGCATACGCTATTGGAGTGAACTAACGAATGAATGGGGTAAAAATGGCCCAAGTTGTCGAGGCTAGATTATGGAAGAAACAACTTGCACCGTCGGCATCACTGATATATGGTGTAGATGATGGATCCATCTGAAAGGCGCCACAAGACAACAAATGAGATGATGGGAAATGCAAGCTACCTGAATGCACAACAGAAATAAATACACACATTTCAATGGGAGATTCTATGGGTAAAATTTCTTGAGGTAGAGTGTATTGCGAGGGTTAGGAAGGAGTTTTCCTTCGAAATCCTCTAAAAGGTATGCCCCCTTGCCCAAACATAGGGTGGAAATGTAATGGGAACAAGGTGGATGTGGATCGAATTCATGGGTTCGATGTAAGGGGTAATATAACCAATCAACCTCATTATGGATGAAGTCTTTGGAATCCACAACATATTGTTCATGGGTCTGTTGCGGAAGGAAATATGCATGATGGTGCATATCATCCCAAGGAAAATCAGGGGTGGACATGGCTTCCATTATGTACTCAACAGAATGGAATATGGGAGAACTGGAGGAAGGGAGACCACTTGATGTGGTGGAGCTACCTAACGTATCTTCATGAGAAATATGGTTAACATATGCATCGCCATTATGGGTAGACGAAGAGCTAGTAGATGAAACATCTACCGATGTTGAGACCAGGGTGTTTGACGAGTGAAGTTAGACATAAACATAATGGGAAGCCCCATAGGGTTCTTCCTCCATGGATCTCATGGATGATGACAGATAGAGAATAGTGACCAAAGATTCTGTCATGTCGACATCAAGAGGAGGTATCACAATGGGTGCAGAATAGTCCTCTAGTTCTGGTGAATCAATGGGACCAGAACTCACAAGTAGAGGAGTATATGATCCATATGAGCGGCCTATATTTCACAAGGTGCCTGAAGGGTATTGCGAAAATCGTTGAGACGGGGAAAATGATGGGAATAGTGGCCATAATGATCGCACAAAGCACAAGGGTGATTCGTACGTAACGATTTTAGTTTCTTGGTTGAATCAGGTAAGGTAACATGGACCTCAGGGATGTCATACGCAGGAAACACTTCATCGACCACAGGTTTGAGATGAGGGAGCTCAAGACAGTTATTGGCGGTGTGCCCAAAAACATCACACAAAACGCACATAGGTGTCGACTTTGGAGGCTTTAGTGGAGCTGGAGTTGTTTGGGGAGTCTTGTCCTTGGGTTCCCTCTTTTTGGATTTCCCCCCCTCACTGGATGCTTTCACAACAGGAGTGGGTTATTTTTGAGGTTGTTGTGGAACTGAAGCAAAGGGAGGGGTCATCGTGATTGATTGAACAGGGATCAAAGTGGTATATGGCTTGATTTTATCAAGTGGAGTGTTTACTGGGGGATCAATGTACCCGATTGGGACCCCCAAAGTCAAATTGGGTAAAATCAATGTAGCCATAACACGCACAAAAAAGACTCCAAATGGGGGAGATAAAAATGGTATCTGACCTTAAGGATAATGACCTAGCGGAACATCTCCCGGATGGTTAAGGCTTGGGGGAACTATTCCTGGTTGAAAAATATGAGGAGAGACACCAATAGAAGGAGAAGGTCCTTGAGGAGATGGTCCTGATGGTTGTGTCGAGTGAACAACAACAGGTTGCGAATGCGCTGGCTGCTGGCTAGTTGTACTGGGTCACTTTTGGCTAGCCCAAGACGCTTGCAACATGCAAAGACTTGATGAGCTGGGCTCAGAAATGGGAGGAGGTGGACCAGAGAATGCACCGAGTAATGAGGAATATTTATAAACTCTTGGTGAGACATTGGTGAGAGGTGCGACCATTTGTTTATCAGCCACTGATGATATAATATATTCAGGGGAGGTCTGGGACTCGGGCTCGTAATATGTCAATTGATCAATGGTAAAGATCTTTCCTTTACGGGGGAAGCACATCTTACGATGAACTGCAGATGCGACAACTGACATCACATATGTGTAGCTATGAACTAAGAGGATATTCTAATCGAAAGAGGCATCGATGACTTCTATGTCAATACAAACAGTCTTGCCTGCAAGTGTGATAGAACAATTGCGGAATATGCCAAGGGGCTACGAAGGGTGACTACCCTAGGCACGCAAAGTGATGGTAGATGGGGACAGATCTGGGGACCCGAGTTGCTTCCAAACAGAGGCAAACATCACGCAGGTGGATGTACCCTCATCAATGATACATCACTGGACAGTGGCGTTGCAGATCTTGACTGGTATTTGGAAACCAATGGATGAGGGTAAAGGAGGATGTTCTGACTTGTCAACATCAAATGCAATCAAGCTATCATCTGAAGGATCCACAATGCCCAAAGTAGATAATAGAGATTATCTTCGGGATGGTCACATATGGAGAACTTCCAGCATTGACATGGTGGCAGGAGACTATGCCAAGTCATCTACTATGTTGTAAGTGTGGGAGGCTTTGGAAGAAGAAGCATTACGACATAATGTTCCTTTGGGGATCTTTGGAATGACCTTTGTCTTAGGTTGAGGGATATGTAAGGGACCATTTGGTGTCTGAATGGACTTTGTGGACACTTTGGTTTGGGACTTTGTTGCAGACGTAGCGAGCTGCTTGTCATACTGGCGCGACCAGGTTTGAAGGTTGACATTAACAGTATTGACCTTGTCAGATTTCATCATGAGAATATAGTAATCAATATTACCAGACTGCAGGGGTTGAGGAGCGGCCTGACCTTGCAGGGGTTGGGCAAAAACATATCCTTACTGAGGGAAATGATTAGTGAACATAGTCGGTTGAGTTGGAGCAGTGTTTGGAGGGAGCGATGTCATGGGTCGTTGTCCTCGAGACACTGCTTGGGCTTCCCACATTTGACACATCTGGGGTATAAGGAGACAATCATGTGTGTAATGTGCATGTACACCACAACATGCATAAGCCTTGTTCATATGAACGAACTTGTTCTTCTTGGGTTGATCGCTCTGTTGCTGGGTTGTGGTATTAGGCTGGTTCCCCTGGGTTGCATTCAGTTGAGTACCTTGGCGACCCTAGTTACCCTGCGATTGTTGGTTCTGGTTGCCTTTCCCCTTGTTCTTTTTCTTCAAAATGGGGGTATTAGTCGCGCTTTGCTGAGCATACACTTGACATTGAGGAGGAGGTGGTTGTTGTGACAGAGGTTAAGAAGGCCTGGGAGGCAGGGGCACTGATGATGGAGGGGTTGGAGCATCAGCCTATGCGTAAGGATAAAATGAGGTGGGGCAACATTTTGGTAAATAGGTTAAGCAATAGTTGACCCTAGCATCGGTTGATGCAGCTAGGAAAATGCATAAGACATGCTTTGATCGGGATACGGGTTGCTGGGAGGGGGATAAGTGTTGGAGGAATTGGTCATCCCTGAGAGTAACCATAGTTCATTTGAGGATGAGAATATGGAGATGGGTGTGAAAGGGATCCAACGATACTGTTGGCGGCGTGAGATTCCCCTAGTGCAGTGGCACCACTAGGTCTAGGAATAACCGGTAAAACGGTATAAACATAACATGACTGAGCATAGATAAAGTCATATTTTAAAGCAATCTGGAGGGCTTCTTCCTCGGTCCGAGGAAAATAAGATGTGACACATTTACCTATGGGGGCTAAGAGCGTTCTAAGAAACCAATCCATATAGACACGGTCATCGAACGTAGGAGCTCTACACATGCTCCTTCTTCTACACCATTCTTGGACATGGTCACAAAGGCGGGTGGCAGAAGTCTAATGGAATGCGGTCAAAAACTTGGTATCAGTATCATAATGGAGGGGTAACTGTAAATATGACAGAAACTCTTTATCAAGTGTTGCAAAAGCAGTATGAGATGCGATGGACTTGTCAACATACCACTTTGCAGCTTCCCCAGTGAGTGTGTGTTGGAACAACCTAAGACAAATGGAGTCATCGGTGATGGAATTAGACAAACACTACATATGAAAGGAGTGGACATGATTAGTGGGGTCCTCTCCATTGTTTCCTTCCAACTTAGGGATGTTCGAAGGAAGCTTAGTTGGCATAGTTGGCCAACCTACATCGTGGAGTATGGGATAATTGATTAATTGGCTGAAATCGGGAAGGCTTAAACCCACCATGAAAGGTAACAATGGAGTAGCTGGGATGGTTCATGTAGCGGTTCCACTCGAAGTAACTCCAGGAGTAAGGCCAGATCCATTACCGGGTTGGCTTCCCGCACCTCCATTGGCGCCTGACATGGTGGTTGTATGAGGTTGAGAAGAAGCGGAATCAGAGGAAGAACCAAAAAAAACAAAAGAACCAGAGTCAAAATGGGGACTCAGGGGAGGACTAACTCTAACCCTATGTGGGGGAGTGAGATGTCTTAACAGAAACTGAGGGTGAATACATTGGATTCTCCGTGACAAACACCTTGGGGGCACAATGATGGTAAGACACAATTGGCACGAAAAAGGTTGAAGAGTGATAAATAAGGATATGTGCGATAGATTAATTAATTATGATGTTTATGTCTTGGCTTGGTAGTGTAAACCAAGTGCTCTTCACTTTAGGTGTGAGTGTGTGCAAGCCGTGTGTTTATTTTAATTAAGCCCATACAGTTATTTTATTTTATTTTTAAATGTTGAAAATTTGTAAATAAAATTGAAATGATAGTAAAATAAACAACTAATAATTCATAAATCCCAACCCAAACAAGGCTCTCAAACAACCATACTAGACGGGGGGAAAATTGACTAAAAACACACTAAAATGGCCAGGATAACTATGTAGATGAGACTGGGATCTAATGACTTGATATTGTTGGAAATGACATAGAAAACAACAAGAAATCAGAGGGGGGAATTGCTGCAAAAGATGGGGCTAAAGGTAAAAAACCTAGGGCAAACAATGGGACCCTAAGGGAAAAGGCCAAACAAAATCCAAGAGGGAGTTTTGGATGTAACAATAACCTATCTTAAGGATCTGTAAAAATGATGGATCAGACCCTTAAACAATGGCTGAAAACGTTGCAAATCTCATACTATCTACTCAAATCAACTCCTCTTAAAAAGGTGGAAGTGTATTGAAACCCTAGGGGGCTTGGTTCTACATCAAGGAGATAAAATGAGCATATATAGGCCTAAGGCAAGCTGAAATAGAGGTCATACAACCCAAAATAGTGCTCTTGGCAAACCTTGACAGTTTCAGAAAAAATTCAGAAAAAGATCCCAGATCGCAGTTTTTGACTTGTTTACGGGTGAGATCGCAGTTTTTGAGCCAATAAGTGCGATTTGGACCTCCAGAACATAGCTTTGGGGCTAAAAAGTGTGATTTATGTTCCTTGGTTCTCAAGTAGCAAGTTGTAGAAAAAAAGATTCATCTCTAGTGCGACTGGTACCTGTTACATGCAAAAAACACCAGAAAACTTCTAGAATTTAGAATTTTGACTGAATTACGGCAAAATTCTAGAAAACAACATCAAGAGACTGAAAATAAATGAAGAAAAACCTTGATCTTTGAAGTTGATGGTCACCTAGGAATCTTAATTACAACAGTGGAGTCGCCATTTGCTAGTGTAAAATCTTTCGACAAGTGTACCAAAAAGACTTTACTTAAGCTATGGATGACATATAGCCCTAACAACAAAATGGTCGTGAAACCCTTTAGAGCTACAATAGACAATCAAAATAAATCCTGCAAAAACCCATATCTACGCAGTAAAAGCAGTTAAAGAGCAAAATGAAATAATAACTAGTGTGAAATAACTCGAAATAACCAACAAACAAGACAAGTTTAAAGAATGAATTTTATTTTTAATTTTAATTTATTTATTTTTAAATGTAACACCTACTGAAGGAAACAAGTAAATGTAACTAGTCCCCCTCAATGGGATGGGTTCTTGGTTGTCTTCAATGCTTAAGCTTCGTGAGTCTCTCTCTCTCTCTCAATGATGTAGAAAACTCAAATATGTGATGAACTCAAGTGGGAGCTCAAATGACAAAAGAAAATGATAGTGACAATGAGAATGATCAAAGTGAAGAATGGATGGAAAAACCCTCCTATTTATAACAAAATATTGAGTTATCCTCGAAAATGGAGAATAATAAAATATTATTGACCATAATCTAGATCTAGCTGCTTGGAATATTTTATTATATTTTGTTGGAGGGAAAGGTATTTAAATTGGTTAAATACCTTTATTTAGAAATAATAAACAAAGAAATGATTTATATATCATTTCAAGAATGTAGTTAAAGAATAATAAACAAATAATGATTTGTTTAATTATTCCTAGGTGATTTAGTCAAATTTAACAAGGAATAATAACTCGTCTTGATGATGAGTCTTGATTTAGACTCGAAACATCGCCTAAAAATGAAGACTGTGGATATTCCAAGTGTTGCACCTCAAAAACTAAATAATGATTTAATTAATTATTCCTAGATAAAAATAAGATAAATAATGATTTATCTAATTATTTCTCATAATTGGGTTAAATATGACCAAGAATTTTATTTAAACAATGGTTTAATTAATTATTCCTCATGGGGATTCTTGTTTTAACCATAAATAACTTAATAAGATATGGTTTATTAAATTATTTCTTATAGTGAAATTAATTTTACTATGGTAAAATTGGTCTTACGTGGTGTACTTCGATCCATCTAGTTAAGAATGGCTAGATGATCAATTTTTGGTGATAACAAACATCATACATCTTTCTTTGTTGGGGTGGAAAATCAAGCTTATATGCAACTATTCCAATCCTTTTTGAATCTTGAATGGTCCAATGAACCTAGGGGATAGCTTGGTTCCTTTACCAAACCCAGAGGAACTCTTTGAAGGTCTAATTCTAACAAAAAAATTATCACCTTCCTTATAGCTTCTATCAATTCTTTTTAGAACAACATAACTTTCTTGTTGTCCAATGAACCTAGGGGATAGCTCGGTTCCTTTACCAAACCCAAAGGAACTCTTTGAAGGTCTAATTCTAACAAAAAATTTATCACCTTCCTTATAGCTTCTATCAATTATTTTTGGATCAACATAACTTTTATTGTTGGTCCCTTTCCTCCTTCAATCTTTGCTTTATTGTACTCATATGCTCTTCCATTTCATGTAACAAGTATGTTCCCAATATTGCTCGATCTTCCAAGTGATCCTAACTTACGGGTGTACGATAGGGTCTTCCATAGAGGCTTACATATGGATTTGCCTTAATGGAATTATGATAGTTCTTATTATAAGAAAATCCACTAAGGGAAAATATGTCACCCATTGATTCTATTGATCCATGACATACATTCTCAACATGTCCTCTAGTGCTTGGTTTATTCTTTGTGTTTGTCCATCAGTCTCTAGATGATATGCAATTCTAAAGGTGAGTTGTGTTCTCGTAGAATTTAGGAGGGTTTTCCAAAATCTAGAAGTAAATAATGGATCCCTATTGAAAATGAATTTTTGAGGCACTCCATGTACATGAATTATATCTTTTAGAAAAACTTGAGAAATAACAACTGTGTCATAGGGGCTTTTAGGTTGAATGAAGTGGGAAATTTTAGTGAATATATTAACAACTACCATAATCCAATCATGTCTATGGGGTGTTATAGGAAGAACCCCCACAAAATCCATTGAAACGACTTCCCATTGGTTTCATCTATATCATGTGGTTGTAGTAGTCCTGCAAGGTGATGGCATTCTACTTTAAGTTGTTGAAATTCTAGACACTCAACTGTGTTATGTGTTATATCCTTTTTCATTCCTACCCGAAAAATATATATTTAAATTCCTCGTGCATTTCCTTCACTCCTGGATGTGCAACATAAGGATCTATATGAGATTCCTTCAATATCAACCTCGTAATATCTTTATTTTTTGGTACATACATCTTACCTTTATATTGTAATAATACATGATTCTTTATCATATAGCCTTCCCAAATCAATCTCATAATTATTCCTCCCCACAAGGCATATTTTATTTGTTAGCCATGGTGATATCTTATAAGGTGGCTTAAAATCAGGTCCCTTGGGCTTGCTTTCAATGATAGTATTGAATTCAGTCTAGGCCTTCTACGTAAGGCATCCACCACTTTATTTTATTTTCCTCTTATGAAAGATGCTTTTAAATCATATTCATTAAACAACTCACTCCAATTTCGTTGCCAAACATTAAGGTCCTTTTGGGTAAAAACGTGCTCAAGACCTTTGGTGGTTTGTATTAAGTTCAAAATGACATCCCATTAGATAATGTCTCCATAGCTTCAAAGCCATTACTTCTGCAACTAGCTCTAGATCGTGGGTGGAAAAAATGATCTCATGACTCCTAAGTTTACATGAAGTGTAAGCAATCACTCCTTCTTGCATTAATACTACGCCTAATCCTTCGCTCGATGCAAGTGTGCATACACAAAAGTCTTTGTCCATGTATAACACTTTCAAGATCATAGCGGTTACTAATCATCATTCTAGCTTGACAAACACCTCCTCACATTTATTGCTCCTTTCAAATTTGATACCCTTATTTTGCAAGTTTGTAAGGGGATTAGTTATTCAATAAAATCCTTCAACAAAATTTTTATAATAACCTGCTAGTCCCATTAAGATATGTACTTCCTTCATGTTTTTAAGAGTAGACCAATTTATTATGGATTCAATTTTATTATGTTATACTGTAATACCCTTTATACTGATGATATGGCCAAGATATTAGATTTTTATTTGGAAGAATGAAGATTTTGATAGCTTTTTTTACAATGGTTTGTTATACTAGCAAGCCTAGTAACAGGAAACAGGGTCTATATCATCCTTGCCTGCACCCACTCATCCTTGGGAAATAATTTCCATGGACTTTGTGGGAGGTTTACCATCAACCTCGGAGGGACATTACTACCTCTTCATGGTAGTTAACAAATTCAAGAAGATGTGTGTTATAATTCCCTATAAAAAGACCATAAACGAGAAAGAAGTAATGAACTTATTCTTTGGACAGGTCTGGGTGCACTTTGGAATACCAAAAAGCATGAACACAAGATTTCTCAGTGCATTTTGTACTATATTGTAGGAGAATATAAACATGAAGTTGAAGAGGTCTATAAAATTCCATCCACAAATAGATAGGTAGACAAAATTAGTCAACAAGACTTTGGTGCAACTTTTCAGGAGTTGCAATTATAAGCATCTTAAGAATTGGGTAAAAAATTGGTATATAAGCAACACTCTTGTAATAGAGCAATCCACACTTCTATTGATAAGTCCCTCATTTCAATCTTTTTTTGGATATTTTCCACCTTCACCTTTGGATATTATATATGGGAAACAAGGAGGAGTGAGGAAGAATCTTACAAGGAATGCTTTAAGGACAAAAAATATTGTTAAGATCAGGCATATCCATCTAAAGGTACAATAGACACTGCATAAGTCACGGGAAAAATACAAGGTCAGGCATGATCAACAAGGAAAAAAGAATTCATTTAGATTGGGAGACAAAGTATGGTTATAATTGAACAATGAGAGGCTACAAGGCCCCGTTAAGAAAATCAAGGCTTTGAGATACTAAAAAAGGTGGGAGATAATTCTTATAGACAGTTTACTCCCATACAAGTGCATTTACTCAATGGTGAATGTAGAGAATCTGGAACTCTATGAGCCTTCCATGCTAGATTAGGAAGATGAACATGCCCTACCTTCTATAGAGGATTTGGCATAATTAGGCAGAGTCAACAAAGGATATAGTTTTACAGAAGAGATCCAAAACTACAAGATATGGGAAGCATGAACTTTGGTGGATTGTGTTGAAATGACATCTTATGGGTAAAGCTAAATGGTACACCGAGGAGAAGGCGGAGGAAAAATTTACTCACCTCATTTAATAGAAGCTTTTGGGGACCAAAATTCTCCCAAAATGGGAAAGGTGTGATATGGATTAGATCATTATATTATTATTCATCCATGTTGATGTTTTCAAAGTGGAAAAAGTGAAGGAATAAGGTCATAGGACCATTTTTACTGGTATGTCCTAATTTGAAAATTAGAGTCTAGAACCTTTTTGAAGCAATTTGAGGCATGAAATAATGTTTATTTTAGGGGTATTATTTTTTTCTCAAGTTTTACACCTTTTATAACTACTCTACACATAGATATCGTTCTAGGGGTGCAAGAATCACCTCAATAGGAGTTTGTATGCAAAAGTGATGTCACCCAAAAGTTGACCTCCCTGTTTTGACCACCATGATTCAAGAGGATGATGTCAACCCCTATTATTCATGGAAAAGGGCTTATCCATGTGATCATAATGAAGAGGAATCTAACATATTCAATATTGTAACTTTAGTCAAATTTTAAGGAGTCAAACTTACCATTGGTAGGCTATCGAGTTGTGTTATAACCGAGCCATTAGGAGGAAAAAGGTTTCCATTCCATTTGAGTGCATTTTGTTTCATAGGTGAGTAAATTAGCGAAGAGTAGATAGAGAGAGCGAAAAAATAGTGGGTTTCATGCATTGTAGCAGCTCACAGACCACAAGCCTCACTTCTTTTCACTTGCATCCATTTCCATACAAAGAAAGAGAGCAAAGTAGCCTCACCTTCTAACTCGGTTTTCTCCCGTAATGGTTTCCTAGGTTATATCTTGTGTTAATTTGTGGTTTGTGAGTTTTATTTTATTGTTCTTTATTTTATACATAATTATAATTTGCATGCGTGTGTAATAAACAAGAATTAACATATCGAGAAATCTAAGGAGAAATAAACCCTCGCATTGTAGATTTCAGATTTCCCAATATATTTAGTACATTTGTTGTGACGAATTATCTAGTGGAATATCCACAACAATTTACACATCAAATCCCATCTTTATTAGTGGAGCAACTCATACCATCTCATAAAGGTCCCCGAAAATGGCTCATTGAAACAATTGAAAGTGTTCATCTTAATGAGGTTGGAAACACAAGACTAGAGGTTCCACCAAACAAGTGATGTAGATAATTATGGTTCAATTGATGTAGATGATATGGATATTTCAGATGATTGTAAATTAAATTTGTGTACTAATTCTAAACCAAATTTCTTTAAATAGGATGTTTTTCATGACGCATGGAAAGAGGCAGTGCAAAAGTATGTTGCTCTCATAAAGAATGGAATGTAGAAGTTGGTGGACCCTCCATTCAAAACCAAACCAATTGGATGCAAATGGGTCTACAAGAACAAGTACAAATTATATGGCTCACTTGAAAAACACAAAGAAAGTCTCATGGAAAAAATATTTGCACAAAAATAAGGTGTTCAACAAGCATGTATATCTTGGATTCAATCCGATCTAACAATGTACTAAAGTTAAATATTAAATCACTTCTACAAGTATTTTTCGGTTAAAAACACAATCGCCAAGCACATGAAGCAAAGAAGAATCAAATCAAACACAACACAGATTATTTCCTGGGGAAAGCTTGATGCTCAAAACCCCTCTATCATATATTGTATATTCAACATGGAATCATGAAACATTTACATACAACTCTTCTCACAAGAGCCCTCTTGTACTCAGCTAATTGTCTCACACTGTCATACATAAAACTGACCAATACTTAGCCAAATTACTGTCTCCAAACAACCTGCCTTTCTTGTGCAATCCCCGATGAATGCAATCCCTAAAAGATAGGAATTTTGGCCTTCCTTTACTGCGCAAGTATCATGGGCACTCCAATGGGTGTTTGGTTGCATGGGTGCAACCCAATAATCCTACAACTGATAGTCAACTTCCCTTTCACCTAGATCTCAACTGGGTCTCCACTAGATCTGACATGTATGCAACTAATAATAGTAAATCCTCAATTTCTTGTGAGATCACTGGTTGTGAATTAATTAATATTTGATTCACTTGATCTCTCACTAGTGTATCTAACAGTTACAACTAGCACAACTGAGTTTAACTCACTTAGCCGAGTTAAACTAATTACAACTTGCATTAACTAATGCACCACTACACTTCAAACTTTGTTACAACTAGAACTACTGTACCTGCCTCACCAACTACCTCTAACTCGAAATCCGTGAACTAATTGAGTTTATCACTCTTAGTTAACTATTACAAGTTATTTTGAGACTAGATTACATTTTATTGTCCATCTTAATTAAGGGATAACTAAAATAGACATGCGCCAAAAAATAGACATGTGGGCCCCACACTAGTGTAGGTGCTTAATGCACTAGGTGTGTGTGCTGAAATTTTCTTGTTGAATCTCAACAGTTCCTCTCAACAAGAAAGGGATTATCCTTCACCCCGATCCTGTCTCTATGGTATTCGAATTTTCTCCTGGTGAGCGTCTTTGTCAGAATATCTGCATCCTGATCTTCCGTGGGAATGTACTGAAGAAACGTTATTCTCCTTTGCACACAATACCTGAGATGATGGTACCAGATATCTATGTGCTTGGACCTATCATGAAACACATGATTAATCAAGAGTTTAATGCAACTCTGATTATCGCAATGTATCACTGTCGGATCCATACGAGAACAAAACAAACCAACCAATATCTTTCTCATCTAGATAGCCTCACATGCAGCTTGAATTGCTGCCATGTATTATGCTTCCGCTAAACTGAGTGCCACAGATCGTTGTTTCTTGTTGTACCAGGAAACTGTTGTCAATCCTATGCTGAAGATCCCTCCTGATGTGCTCTTTCTGTCTGATGGACTGCCCGCCCAATCTGCATCCTTGAAGCTTCACTCCATCTGTCTGTCTATACCATAGACCATACTTTGATGTACCCCTCAGGTATCTCAAGACATGCTTCCCTGCCTTCCAAAAGAGCTTGGTAGGCTTAACCATAGCTTGAATCAGCTGGTTAACTACATAGAAAATGTCTGGTCTAGTGTTCACTAGATACATCAGTGAACCAACTAACTGTCTGTAGATAGTAGCATCCACTACCTCTCTAGAAGTAGCATCCTCTTTCCTCCAATTTACTGGAAGAGGAGTATCTATGGGTTTGCAACTCTCCATGTGAAACTTACCCAGTATCTCCTTTGCATACTTGCCTTGAGACACAAAAATTTCACCATCCCGCTGCCATGTTTCCAAGCCAAGGAAATAATGAAGGAGTCCCATGTCCTTCATTTCCAACTCCCTTGCAAGATCCTCCTTGCATGAGTGTATCAACTACTCATCACTAGTCAAAATTAGATCATCAACATACAGAACAATAATCAATAGCTTACCCTCAACCATAATCTGGTACAAGTTTTCATCTGCTTCTGGTGAAGCCCAGTCTGGTGAAATAGATGTTTATCCGAGTGTACCAAGCACGGGGTGCTTGCTTCAGCCCATGCAATGCTCTCTTGAGTCGAAACGCATGCGACTCACTGTTGAAGATATCGAAACCTTCAGGCTGCTCTATGTACACTTCTTCCTCAATGATCCCATTGAGAAATGTAGTTTTCACATCCATCTGATGAATGTGCCAACCCATCTGTGATGAGAGTGCAAGGATGGATCTTATGGAAGAGTACCTTGCAATAGGTGCAAAAGTCTCATCATAATCTATCCCCTCGATCTATGAGAATCCTTGAGCCACAAATATGGCCTTGTATTTCTCCACACTCCCATCAGCAACTTGCTTTACCTTGTAGATCCATCTCGATCCAACCACTGATTTGTCGACCGATCTTGGGACAATCTCCCATGCACTGTTCTTCACAATGTTGTCATACTCCTTCACCATTGCATCAACCCAAGCTGGTTTTTGCACAGCTTCCTGAAAGGGAGATGGTTCAGTCACAATACATTTTCTCATAAGATCCATGTATCCAGTAAATCTATCAGGAGACTGTCTTTATCTACGCTGTGAAGTAGGGGCTCCTACATTCTCCGCAACATCAAGTCTCAATCTATCAGCTTCCGTGGTGCACCTGCTGCCATTTATGATGGATGGCTCTGCATGAGTGTTTTCCTCCACTCCATGATCCTCTGCATGTGGCTGATCCACATATTAAGGCTCATCCTTGGGAACCAACAGTTCCTCCTCTGCATGCAAGTCCAACTTTCTCTCAAGGGACAACCGCATGGCTTTCTCCTCATCAAATTTTATATCCCATCGCACAACATTCATTCTTTTTTTTGGCAAATACACTCGATAATTATGGGGCGTTTCAGTGTACCCCCAAAAAAACCTGATCTCAGTTGTCGGTTCCAACTTCTTACTGGCGTCTTTGGTCACATGTGCATAAAAAGATGAGCCAAAAATCTTAAAGTGTGAAATATAAGGTTTCTTACCAGTGAAAGCCTCTTCAGGTGTACTCATGCCAAGTATCCTATGAGGACAATGGTTCTGCACAAATACCACAGTGTTGCATGCTTCCCCCCACAGATGCATCAGTAGGCCTTGATCTTGCAACATCGCTCTTACTGCACCCACGATTGTTCTGTTCTTTCTTTCCGCAACCCCATTCTTTTGTGGGTTATGAGGTGCTATCAGTTCTCTTTGAATTCCTTCTTTGCTGTAGAAGTTCTTGAATTCGTTAGAGATGTATTTTCCACCATTATCACTCTTAAGAGACTTCACTCGCTTCCCTGACTCTTTTTCCACTAGTGCCTTAAACTCAAGAAACTTAGAGAATGTCTGATCTTTCTTCTGCATGAAGAAGATCCAACACTTACGAGAAAATTTATCAACAAATATTACACAGTACTTATGTTTTGTTGTCAAAGCAACAGAGAATGGTCCACACACATATGTGTGAACTCTCTCAAGATCCACGAAGCTCGGTTCTCCTTCTCATGAAAGGTGGCCTTTACATATTTTCCCATAGTACATCCCTTGCATGTGTCTGACTGCGCAAGTGTACCCCTGGGAAGACCAACAGAAATATGTTGCATGACTTTCAAGGCTCCATGGTGAAGATGGCCCAATCTCCTATGCCATAATTCACCCTCAACCCAGCTCACCACTTTATCCACCTTGCCCATCATTGTTGCGTAGCCATCTACCTCCATCTTGTAGAGATTACTAACTCGAATCCCTATCCTCTTGGCTTGTCCTGTTGTTTTGTATCGCAGGAAAGATTTTCCTTCACTAAAAACAATATCATAACCTCTATCCTCCAACATTGCGATTGAGACTAAATTTTTCTTCAAACCTGGTACATGCATTACATCTTTTAATTGAAAGGGTTTGCCTGTATGCCTCTAGAAGGTAATGGTACCAATCCCAGTAGCACTGTACCGCCCATCATCACCCATTTCAATATGCATTTGGAGGTCTTTCTCCTCCAAGTTACTGAAAAGTTCCTTGTCCCTCGTCATGTGAAAGGAAGCGCCACTATCCAAATACCACATTGATCCCAATGCACTTGACACCATGCATGAAATCAATGAGAAGTCAAGCTCAAATTGCGAGGCCAAAGCCTCACCAACTGCAGATCCTCCAACCTTATTGTTCTTCTTCTTTCATGGATAGTTACTAGCAAAATGCCCATTCTCGTGACACTGAAAACACTTCACCTTGGACATGTCCTACTTCTTGCCATTTTTGGACTCGGATTTGGAATGGAATTTCTTCCCCTTCCCCTTATTCACCTTGGTAGCAAAAGCACAATCTTATTCATCTTCATTCTCAGATGAAGATCCAGCTCTGGTGTTCCATCTGAACTCCTCCTGCACCAAATCCGACCACATTCATTCCCAATCTAGAAATTTTTCCCTTTCATTGACAAAGTCTTGATAACTGTGCCAACTCTTGGGAAGTCCTAGGAGAGCCAAGCTCCCCAAATCATCATCAACGATAGTTATACCAACGGTCCCTAGTTCATCCCGACATTGGACAGACTTTGTTAGATATTTTGGTATGGAGTCGACCTTCTCCATCTTGATCTTCCTGAGTTTATCTTTGAGCACCAATCTCCTATGGTCGATGCTGTTATGGAATAGATCTGTCAAAGCCTTCCACATTGCATATGGTATGGCTTTCCCATGGAGGTTTGAGACAATGTGGTCTCATACTCCCTCCTATATGATCCTTCTCGCCTTTGCCAATTTCTTTTTCCATGCATCAAGATTTGCAGCATCTATCACAGCGGGTTTAGGAACATCATTGTAAATTAATTCCTTCAAGCCATTGTCTTCGAGTACTTCCTCCATCCTGTCCTTCCAAGAAATATAGTTTGAGTTGCCCTCGAGTGCATACTCCAACCTCAAGCCATTGAAAGCCATTTCGATCTTGAATCAACTGTAGCACTAAGAAATTATTTCTGCAAATTTGAATTCTATCCAGTCACAAACTCAACTCCTCCTTCACAATTGTGATTTTCCATGCTCTGATACCATGTAGAAATTATACAACAAGCATGTATATCTTAGATTCAATTTGATATAATAATGTACTAAAGTTAAAAACTTAATCGCTTCTACAAATCTTTTGCGGAATTAAAAACACAGTCGCCAATCACATGAAGCAAAGAAGAATCAAATCAAACACAACACCGATAATTTCCCGGGGAAATCTTGCTGCTCAAAACCCCTCTATCATATATTGTATATACAACATGGAATCATGAAACAATTACATACAACTCTTCTCACAAGAGCCCTCCTGTGCTCAACTAATTGTCTCACACTGGCATACATGAAACTGACCAATACTTAGCCAATTTACTGCCTCCAGACAACCTGCCTTGCTTGCGCAATTCCTAAAAGATAGGAATTTTGGCCTTCCTTGACTACACAAGTATCATGGGAACTCCAATGGGTGTTTGGTTGCATGGGTGCAAACCAATAATCCTACAACTGATAGTCAACTTCCCTTTCACCTAGATCTCAACTGGGTCTCCACTGGATCTGACATGTATGCAACTAATAATAGTGAATCCTCAGTTGCATGTGAGATCACTAATTGTGAATTAATTAATATTTAATTCACTTGATCTCTCACTAGTGTATCTAACAGTTACAACTAGCACAACTGAGTTTAACTCACTTAACTGAGTTAAATTGATTACAACCTGCATTAACTAATGCACCACTACACTTTGAACTATGTTACAACTAGAACTACTCTACATGCCTCACCAACTACCTCTATCTCGAAATCCGTGAGCCAACTGAGTTAATCACTCTCAGTTAACTATTACAAGTTATTTTGAGACTAGATTACATTTTATTGTCCATCTTAATTCAGGGATAACTAAAATAGACATGCACCAAAAAATAGCCATGTGGGCCCCACCCTAGTGTAGGTGCTTAATGCACTAGGCGTGGGTGCTGAAATTTTCTTGTTGAATCTCAACACCCCCCACAGCAAAATGGGCCACCATTTAGAATCTCTTTGCCTTGATAGCTCAAAATGGATGGAAATTTCATCAAGTGGATGTGAAGTCTGCTTTCCTAGATGGAGAGTTGAAAGAGAATGTTTTCATGGATCAACTAGAGGGTTTTTTTTTTCTTCCATAAAAAAAACTCTAATTTTTATTATGATAACAGTGAATAAAAATGACATTCTGTAGAAACACCATGTGTGTATGCATTTATGAGCCAAAACATGTATGTACAAGGAGAAATCATCTGAAAAATAATATTTAGGGTATGAAACCCTAGGGTCAATAATCCTCATACCATAGAACAAAGAGTTTTTAAAAATATCTGGGCATGCAAGCCTAACCAAGAAAAAAAAACAGGGCATACAGGCCCATAGGTAACCTAATATGGAGTAGAAAAAATGGCACAATAAGGCAAAAAAAGAGTTGAAAACACTAACAAATAACACATGGACAAAACCCCTGAATGGAAACATTAGGCCGTTGGCGATCCAAATAGCCAAGGCCAACCACCTACCAGTGACAAAAATATTTGGCATAAGTCGCCTAGGTAGTTGAAACAAAGAGCCATGAGACAGTGCATTAGAAAGAACCGGGCCCGAAACCCCAAAAAGAGCTAGCAGTAGCCACAAAGTAGACCTAAAAATATTGCAACAAAAGTAATGGCAACGACAAAAATGCCTCCACAATGAGCACCAGAGTAGCAATGACAATAGCTAGGTAGAGAGACATAGGCACCAAAAAGCTCGTCATATGCTGCTTGATCATGCTCTTCCTTGGTTGATCTTTTCTTTGCTTTCCTTTCCTCGTTCTTTCTTTTGCTTACTTTTCCCTTTCTTGGTCCAATGGTGAAATGATCCAAGGAAACTCCAAGTGTCCAAGAGTGTGCGAGAGAGAGATTAGAGAGAGAGCTCCAAAACTGAACTGACAAAAGGTACCAATGGATCCTCATAAGCCTTTTTATCAATGAGGCCTCTATTTTCTTCATTTTCCATTATTTTCCTTCAATTTCATCCTCAAATGCAATCATGTGACCTTTCACCTTCCTTTTCTCCTAATTTACTTTATTTTCATAAATAAATGTGCCAAAAATATTTTTTGCCTCTTTAATGCCTTAGACATTGCCTTTGCCAATTTCCCTTAGCCATAAACACTTCCACTAGTGCCCATTAGGATATCTTGCCCAACATTCAGCTTGGAATAAGTGTCCTTTAACCGTGGTTATTATTTTGCCTTTATTAACTTTTATTACATGAACTTTTAACCCGAGTCTGTTACATTATAGAATTCACCAACATTTCTTCTAAATCTTTAATTAATTATTTGTTACTTTTTTCTTCCCCTCGTTTTACCCCTATTTGTAGATTTCAAGTTTTCCCTACTGTTAATTTTTTTTTAACTATTAGATAACTTGAGGTTTGATTTTACTTATCTATAGGATATTGATGGAGAATTTCTTGCAATTTAATATATGCTTTGGAGATGAGCTATACTTCCTTATCCATAATTAATATCATATCATGATTTGTCCATGTTATTGCAATAAATTGTGGGTCGAGCTCCTCTAATTCCATATCCTCTACCTCCTCTACTTCTAATGGTTCCTCCCAATCATGGATCATCTCCACATTCTCAGGTTCCTTGCTGTTGCTTTAATCGAGCAACCTTCTTCTTTTGGCTGGGACTTCTTTTACCTTCTAGGTTTTGGGATAGGTTCCTCTTTTCTTCTTCCTTTTTTTGCTTCATTGTTAGCTGAATATGGATCTATATTTGATAAGACATAATATTTATTATTGATCCTTATGTTTTTCATGGATCCTCCCCCTATTGATTTTTTATTGGCTCTTCTTCAGTTTGTGACTCACTCAAATAATTCTTTTCAATTAGTGGCTTCGAGGGTTGCTAGTTCACATCCAATGGACATTCTCTCAATAGGTGAGGTGTTCATCACATTTCTTACATTTGAACGATATATGGTGGTTTGATTCTACAAATTATCTTAGTAACTTAGGCATAGTGGCAACGACTATAGACATTCATGTACACATAAATGCGAGTGCAAGAAGTGTATTTTCCTTGCCTAATAGTCTCTAAAACCATTACAAAGATTCCTAAAGAATTTACAATCCCTTCCAATATTTATAGTCCCAAAATTCACAAGGGAGTAAGTATAGTCTGATCCAGACTCGCATTGTTGTAAAATCCTCTTTATTCAGACTAGACCCCTCTACCTAGAAAATATAATCCCAATGAGTAGAAAATTGTGGGCCCTTTTGGAAAACCCTATTTCTATCCTCATGGTTGTTAAAAATGTCATAAAGAATCCTTTGGACCTTAATTTTAGTTCTATGTCTCCTTTTGGCTACCGATGCTTTTAGATCCACCATATTAAGGCTCATTGAGTTGGCCAAAGACCCATAATTTTTTCGACCAAGGCATGATATTGCATGTATTGTATCATCTCTACCATCCTTGTTGATGTAATTTCATATTTCAGGATTTTTTTCGCTTGGGGTATATAGGAACCCATCTTCTTTTGTTGTGCCATATCTTACACAAGTCATGTGAAGAGATTGGATCATTTTTGCTTTGTTGCAACGAATCAACAATAAGGCTTCTATAGAATTAGGTATTGGAGGGTTTGTGGAGATAACAATTTGAGCCACCCCCAACTACTATGCTGCAATAGGAGGGGGCCAATCCCCCTCATCTAGAGGGTGCCATTGCACACATGAACTATACGCTGCTTTAGAAATCAGAACCTAGCTTTGGTAGCAAGCGCCTCCACGGCCAAATCAAAATCAACATTCCATGCAAGAAATGAGGGGAAGCCATGAGATAGTTTATGGCTTGTTGGAGAGATATACTTAGCTTTGTAGGTTGACAAATGTTTAGTAAGACTCATTTATTGGCTTCAATGAACTTGACATATGACTTACCATACAATTATGTAGTACCAATTACTTGGGAATAATCCATCATCATTCATACGGTTGTCACGAGATTCAAATTCGAGCCCCACCAAAGAGGGGTGAAGTATATTTGTCAGGACCTCACCTGGGGTGAATTCAAATCCAAAATCTTCAAGACACAAAACTTTGTGAGAGAAAACCATTAATTGGGAAAAAAATACCATTTATTGATTAAGTCTAACAAGACCACAATTTTGCCCAGAAAATAGTGAAAATTCTAATATCCTTTAATAAAACCAAGTAATATGAAGTGTCATATAATAGTTGGTCCCACTTCATTTTGTCGTAAACTACAACCTGTCAGTGGGACACTCCGAAATGATCGCTGAGATAGAAATCCCGCCCATTACATTTTTTGAAATATGAAATATTCCGCACCTTCGAGTAATGCGGTCTCGACAATTTACAGGATTTGGGGTTTATATTTACTCTCGAAGCGTATATTTTTTCCTCAAGCCCTAGTTGAATTCATAGTCTGCATCCGTTGGTGAATCCATCGGTACCCATATTGATTAGTATCGTGCTCTGTTGTTAGAAGGTTTGCTTAAAGCCATGGAAATAATAGCTAAGAAGTCCAATGATATCCTCAAGGATGATGAGAAGGTTTACCAACGGTGGTTCGAGTATGTCGATGCAGGTGTGGAATTGCATAGTTTTCCATTTTGTATTTTATATCTTAGGTGTAGCGCTCCATAACAGTTGCAATAATGTTTCTGTAAATCGACTGCGTTATTGAATATTTCGTTGATTTATGCTTATTTTAGTTTATTTTTTCATCTAACTAAATGTTCTTTTAAATGCAACTTCCATAGAATATGTTGCTGTCCAGGGTTTTGTTTATCTATTTATTTAATTAACTTTGGTTAAAAGTGTATTGATCTATATTAATATTACATTATTATACAAAACTGGGGTGTAGTTATGAAGCCCCTTACCGAGTCTGGACATGGCCTGTGATACATCAACATGCCTTTTCTGGGCATTCCTGAAATACAATACAGATTAAACAGAACTGTTCAACTTGCACATTTTTAGCACAATATTCATATCTACTGTTTCTGAGAAAAGGACTAAGAGCTGTGATATGTGGCCTCTCAATAACTGGTTTTCTCGCTGAAATCGGTGTGAACAAGATCGCTGCCGTCATTTGGGTCAAAATGGCAGAGAATTAAGGTCTCTGCTGGAGCTATATAATTCTCACTAAATACTCTCTACTGCTTCCACAGGTCTTCAAATCGTTACTTAAGTATTGATCCAATCTTTGTTTACAGTAGGGAACATCATATTGAAAATTGTTTGAGAGTAATGACATCTGCCCCAGTAATTATTCGTATCCATATTACGAAACCCTTAAAAAAGTGTCCGTCATATCTATTGTCATCCTCAAGTCACCTGGGATACAGGGAGGGGCTTTACCTTGTCATTACTTGTTTGTGCTTGCCGCTCTTCCGGATCCGCTTTGGTGGCATCCAGTTAAATTTCTCTTTCATCTTTCTCATTTCCAGAGCTTGCAATTCAGTTGCTAAGGGCTTTATTACTTGCACGGCTAACATCTTTATTTAATAAATGCGACTTAAAACAGCTCACAAATGGAAGTTCTTTCCTTTTAGCTCATCCCGGATAGGGATATTTCCGGGATATTTTATTGCAGTTAACGCACTTTAGCGATTTGTGAGGAATCATTCGTTGTATTATTGTCAATGTAAAGTTGAGTTTTACTACGGAGGATGCATTATCTAATGCTGTATGATGACATTTGCCATGGTATATACATTTTTAACATGCCAAAGTGGTTTCAAAGCGCTTGTCAGGAAAGCTAAAACCGACCACAAGACCCCAAAAAGGGTATAAAACGTATACTTGATAAATTACCCAATAACCAACGCTTAACAATGGCAATTAATCATGACAAGGCTTATATGAGGGTTTTCAATATGTTTATAAATAAATCCTATTTGGCCCGGAGTCAAATGCATATCTTCCAAATTACCCAATAACCACTGCCCTACAGCACGAAATAACGGGTTATAATGTAGTTGTCAAGAAATCTCAAACCAACCCAAGGCTAAAAGCACCTTCCAAAATGCCCGATAATCACTGCCTCACCATGCCAATAACACTGATACCTTTCGCTGCTATAACTGCTTAAACATTGGTCCAATATTTGTTTATACTAAGAAATATCATATGGAAAATTGATTGATAGTCATGGTATCTGCTTCAGCAATTCTTTGTATTCATATTACGAAACCCCCAAAAATGTGTCTATCATCTCTGTTGTCATCCTCGAATCATGTGGGATACAGGGAGGGGCTTTACCTTTGTCATTGCTTGCTGCTCTTCCAGATCTCTTTTGGCGGTGTCCGGTTAAATTTCTCTTTCATGTTTCTCTTTTTTCTCAGAAAAGCAAAAACCCTGCTTATATTAAATACAAACAGTACATGATTCACAAATAAACATAGTTCCCGGATCATACATATAATACCATATAGTACTACTGTATACCATAACCTATGCATCGATGCGCGCCAGCAACAAAACGATGACATAATACAAACATGAGCAGATGTGTTCATCATATTCCAGGGCTTGCAGTTTAGTTATTAAGGGCTTTATTACTTGCAAGGCTAAGATCGTTATTTAATTAATGCGACTTAAACAACCCACAAATGGAAGTCTTTTCTTTTCTTTTAGCTTATTCTGCATAGAGATATTTTATTGCAGCTAACATACTTTAGCGGTTTGTAGGGAATCATTCGATGTATTTCTGTCAGTGTAGAGTTGAATTTACTATGTAGGATGCTTTATGTAATTCCGTATAATGAGATTTACCATGATGTTTGCTTTTTTTTTAACATGCCAAATGTATTTAATGGGGAGACATGGCATGTAATAAAAATTATGCAGATGGAGATGGCCGCATTACTGGAAACGATGCAGTTAAATTCTTCTCCTTATCTCAGTTGTCAAGGCCTGAACTCAAACAGGTAAGGGCTTCTTCCATTGTGAGTGTAGCTGGACTAATTTAAGCTATATTGCAAATTATGTTTTTTTTCGAGTAAAAGCTAAAATATAAGCCACTGCATACAGTGACAGTTCCATGAGTTTGCAAATCCAATGAATGCATAACAGGTGGTAAAGAAACTTTGGGGCAACGTTAAGAAAGGCTCAATTTATACAGAGTTAATCAGGTTCAGTTACTATTATCTAAAAGAGAAGAATTTACTCAAGTTAGAAGAAGGTTTTATAGAGTTGTTTACTTAACTGAACTGGCTATCTGAAGCGTGTGTTAATTTTAATTTGTTAAATGCTTTTTTCCTAATTAAAGAGTAATTTTTAGTATATATCCCAACTCACATGACACATGGGACATGGAAATATGAGTATTTCACATGGTACATGACTCGGTCACGTGTATAGATACATGTTTGCATATTCCTAACTCTGCGAGAGATGGACATGGACCTCCAGTTGGATGTGTCCTGTTTCTTAATACACACTATTACAAGATTTTACAAAATGGGCTGTCTGTGGCATGCCCTTGAAAGATGTTTGAGCCAATGTTGAAAAAATTGGAATCGGCAAAAATCCGACAAGGGGCCTGGATTAATTGTTTTGGAGAAATCTGTGAAAAAATTAGAAAAAGTCAGCAAACAATAAAAAATACGATATATATATATATATATACACACACACAAAATGACATGACATATAAATGTATCTCATCATAATGAGCTAGATGTACAATGACAACAAAAACAAAACTAGCAACTAGTTAATGCCCTCTCCCCTTTTACGGGAAAAGATGACAGATTGTTTGCTAGGCCTACCCCTAATAGTAGAAGGCCTTGACATTGTAACAAGTGCATTGGTGGGTGCAAAACTAGGCTCACCAGTTTCTCTAAAAGGTGGTGTTGATATTGCCACATCCTCCTCTCGCTCCTCTCATTCTTCTCATTCCTCCCTCTCCTCTTCCTCTTGCTACCCTTGTTTTGTTTGTCCCTCCTCTAACCATCCAAGTGCCTCCTCGATGATAGGCTGCTTAGACTCCATCCTCCACTTAGACAATACATCAATATTGTCTAAGGAAATGGCAGCCACATCTTGTGTTTTGTTGATTTTCCTCATCCATAGTTGGAGGTTGTAATGGGCATATACCAAGTCATTGAGACATGAGATCTCCAACTTGTAAGAGGTTCATAAAAAATATAATGAATCTTGAGGGTCATAGTATATTAGAGGGTTATAAATTACAATAAATGTAATTACTCTGTTCAAGTTTGAAGTTATAACTTGTTGCATTTCTTTGGGTATATTTTTTCAAATACACTTTGATTGCACTCACATCTTGAAGCACTATAGGTTTGATTAAGGATTTTGATGGCAATTTTTGATAAATTTGGTGCCCTTGCACCATAGTTTCGCCACCAAACATTTACAACAAATAAGAAAGAAATTGAACTAAATTACATTTCATTAAAATTGAAAATAGAAAATAAAGAGAACATAATTAAACTTTCAAATGAAACAAAAGTGAATTTAAAAAAAATTGAAGTTCTAAATTTTAATGTCTTATGTGGCATCAAAGTGGTCCTTCCACTAATAGCATCATCAAAGCCAAATAGTCCAGTACCCTCCCCATACCTTTCTATCTTGTAATTGATTGTGCTGCGAACCTTAGCATTAGGTACCATCCTATAAAGACAAGCACGCAACCCTTCCATTACCTCACATTCAAAGTCAAAGTTGTTTGTAGTAAAATGCAGTGTTGGGGAAGAGTGTTGCTACATGAATGGGTCGATGGATCATCCTGGTCCATTGACGATCAATCAAATCCCACAACATCATTTGTCTATTGAACTTAGGGGTACCCTTGCCCACATAACAGTATCTAATAGTTTCTTTGGCCCTATCCATGGTGTCATATAGATAGCCCACTATAGGCTTGTTTACATCAACCAATCTCAAAACCTTTACTAAAGTTCACTAACTGAGCACACTTATTTCACTCCTTTCCAACAATGGTTATTGTACAATTTACACCAATTTATCAATGGATCTGCCATCATCTCTGTAGCTACATGTACATGCATGCCACTCGTCACAAACAAATATTTGCTTCAACTGAAACTAATGTAAGCAAAGACTGAAGAACAAGGAAATAGATTACAAAGCGTGTGATTGCAAGATGTCACAACTCCTTAGTTTTTGGTGCATTTCCTCATGAGGCTAAGAACGAATTCATGGTTATTTATGAACTTGAGGGTTCTCCTAGTTTGATCAATCACCTCCTTGATGAAGAAAAGTTTTAATATATCCTCGGGCATCAAATCAATACATGTGCAGTGCACAAATTCCAAAATACTAGATGATGTCTGTCCACAAGCATGTTAACAACAACTGCATAATTAGCTACATTATCAATATTTATTTGCACAGTTGCACCACATTGGGCAAACCTATCCCTTGGAGGAACCCATCCAATGACTCACATAGCAATGCTGCATCTTTTACATGTGCAGATGCATCCATTGATTTGATAAATATAGTACCCTTGGGACAACGTACCAAGAAATTTAGAAGGGTCCTACCATTCCTATTTGTCAGATGTCTAACCATCAGACATGATTGTGCATCCAGTGACCTCCCATGACTGCTTCAACTCTGCCAATATAGAGTTGATGTCCTTCTCTTTTGCTTGAAGAATTGGCCTGCGCAACTCATCATATGTAGCATTTTTATACCTTGGGCCAACAACAATAATGGCATCACTGCTAATTTTGGGCAACTAGGTCCAAACTCCAGGTTGCACTGCTCATATGATGATGATTATATTTTTGTTGGATTCCTCTTTCGGAGAGGTGCAAGATTCATCCAAAGATCATCTTGTTTGGATGAGCAAAACATATATTTTAATTTTATTTTCCACATGTGCAAGGTCGACCAGATTTGTAATGTAGGCTCACAAGCCTAATAGATGTGTCACACACCCTCACTCATTGATATAAACTGGAGAGAGATGATGTCCATTTTATCATCATCTCATCACATACATTCCTCATGATCTGATTGGTTCGTACAACCTAGAGGAGGCTTCTCTCTCTCCCACGTGTGAATATGGATGCCTCAAATTCGGATGCCGGAAATATGGATGATGTCAGATATGGATGCCGAAAATATGGATGATGCCGGATATGGATGCTGGAAATGATGTCGGAAATGGATAACGGAAATGGATGTTGGAAATCTGGATGTCGGAAATATGGATGATGCTGGAAATGGATGTCAGAAATTTGGATGAGGGATTCTTTTGTTGACTTGCTTTGACTTTTGGAGCTATCTTTGAGGGGTGTGTGTGACACTTGGAGGTTGGCTGATCTAATGTTGAGAAAGACTTTGCTGGCTGATGCATCTTGTTGATTGCCGTAACACACATCACTCTCTATCTTTGCAGGACAAGAAGAATTGTAAAATTTGATCTACATTATTTGGCTCGTCTTTTGTTGATCTATTATTATGTTCTATCAACATTTTACTTTCATGTTTATGTGATTGCTAAATTAAATTGGGCCTATAAGAAAGATTGAAGTAAAATTGCTTTAAGCATAGAACATACCATTGTTATCTAAAATTAACATGGTATCATAGCTGAGGTGAAGACAAAGCCCAAGATAGTGTGAAAAGAAATCACCGAAGAAGAAGTCTTGTCAAGGACCAATGGTCTGATGATAAGTTGACTGACAAGTCTGATTATCATGCATGGAATATGTCCTTGGATTTGGCATTAGAAGATCAAGATGTCACAGACTATGTGCAGGGGAAGATTCATGAGCCTCCATCATATTTTATGAGGCTCACAAAAATCAAGAATGATCTCCTTGCCATAGGAGAAGAAGTAGCTGATCGAGAGCTCATCGTCATTGCTCTTGGAGGACTTCCCCGAGATTGGTATGTATTTAATACTATGATTTTGAATAATAATATGATTCTCGATTTTGATAAATTGCTGACTAGATGCACTCAAGAGGAGACAAGAATGATGGAGAGAGATCATCCCTCTAATGCAAATAGAGGTGACCTTATTGCCTTCACCGCTCATGCAAAGAAGAAGAACCATGGTGGCTCGTGAAATCAAAACCATGGTAGAGCGGGACCTAAACGAAGGAAGGGAAGATGTTACACTTGTAACAAGTCTGGTCACTATGCAAGAGAGTGCCCCAATAGAAGGGACTCTCCCAGGGACGATGACAACAACTTCAGGGGGAATGGAAATCAAAGGAACAACAAGTTCAAAGGAAAAAGGAAGGCTCCCTATGATCGTAGTGGAAATGGGCAACCTTTCAAGTGGTCAATAAATCCCAGGTACGATGAGTTTAACGTTGTTGATAATAAGAAAAATGAATATATTTTTGTATCTACCCTCTCTATTGCATCTCCTCCCAACATCTTAGATGTCTGGTTGATTGATAGTGGTGCTTCAAAACACCTCACTGGTTATAAAGAAGCCCTCCTTGATTTGATCGAGAAGGATACTAATTTAGAAATTATACTTGGAGATAATGCCACATGTCCTGTGAAAGGGACAGGGACTGTGACCCTTCATCTATTTGAAGGTCAAGTCCTCCGTTTACAAGATGTGTTGTACGTACCTAATTTGAAGAAGAACCTTGTGTCTATTTCGGCAATGGAAGACAAAGGGTTCAAGGTGCCATTCGTTGATGGAAAGGTACACATTTGGAAGAAGAACTTCAAAGAAGCTCTTACTATTGGTTTTAGAGTTGATACACTCTACCAGGTTGGAGGAAGTCCATTGGGGGCTATGTCATGTGATACAACTCTTCAAACAGAGTTATGGCACTGGAGGTTTTCACACCTTCATTACAAAGCCCTTCTCGAAGCAAGGAAGGTGGTGACAGGGATGCCTGAATTTAAAGATGATCATGAAGGTATATGTCAGGGTTGTGCCGAAGGGAAGCATACAAGGGGACCATTTCCCTCAAGTGTCACAAAGACAACTGATATCTTGCAGTTGATACATTCTGATTTATTTGGTATGCTTCCCGTGACATCCTTGGGAGGATGTTCCTATTACATGACTTTTATAGATGACTTCTCACGCAATACTTGGATATATTTCTTGAAGAAGGATGAAGCATTCAAATGGTTTCGTACCTTCAAGGCCTTGGTGGAAAATCAAATTGAGAAGAGAATCGAAGTTTTGAGGACTGACAATGGGTTCTAGTATGAGTCAAATGAATTTAATGACTTTTGCAGTAAAGCTGGCATTAAGAGGGAAACCACAATTGTGTATACTCCTGAGCAAAATGGTGTCGTTGAAAGAAAGAACATGACCATTGTGGAAGCTGCCCATGCCATGCTATGTGACCAAGGTCTTCCGAAGTTTCTATGGGGAGAAGCTGTGAACACCTCTGTGTACGTTCAAAATAGATGCCCACATTTCGCTCTGGACTCCAAGGCTCTCGAAGAAGTCTTCTCTGGTAAGAAACCTGACGTTTCTCATTTTAGAGTTTTGGGTTGTCCTGTTTACTTTCATGTGCCGAAAGAAAAGAAGTAAGTTGGATGCTTCTAGAAAGAAGGGAATGTTTGTGGGCTACAGTGAAACGTTGAAGGCATATAGAATCTATGTTCCTGGTTAAAGAGAAGTGGAGATATGCCACGATGTCACCTTCGATGAAGATGTTGCCCTCAAGAAAGTAAGAAATCTCCCTAGCTCCAAGGAAGATAAAGAAGATGAAGAAGCAAGGAAGTAGGAAGAATCGATGCTTGATGTTGAAGGACCTATGGATCCTATAGATCCACCTCCTTCAAATAAGAGAATACCCTCATGGCTTAGGGATACTCTCGAAGATGTCGAGAGACCTATTTCCCCAAGGGGGACATTCTGTGAAAGAAAGAAGTCGAATAGATACCAAGGGTATTTAGCAGCCATGAGTACAATTGTACAATATGACCCTGAATCATTTGAAGAAGTTGTAAAGCATCAAGTTTGGAAGGATGCTATGCACGAAGAATAGGAGTCCACTATGAAAACTGATGTCTGGGAAGTGGTCTCGAGATCGAAGGACAAACTTATTGTCACCTAGAAATGGCTCTATAAGTTCAAGCATGGATCTGATGGTAGTGCTAAAAAGTACAAGGCAAGATTTGTTGCTTGAGGCTTCTCTCAAAAAGAAGGCATAAATTATGATGATATATTTGCACCTGTCGCTCGCTATACCACCATCCGATCTATCATTGCCCTTGCTGCAACGCAAGGATGGAGTCTCCATCAAATGGATGTGAAGACTTCCTTTTTGCATGGTTCAATAAAGGAAGAGGTTTATGTGGAGCAACCTCTGGGGTTCGAAGTCCAAGATAGAGACACCTATGTATGCAGGTTGAAGAAAGCCCTCTATGGGTTGAAGCAAGCCCCCAGGGCTTGGTATGAGAGGATAGATAGCTACTTGATGAAGCTGGTTTTCACTCGAGGTAATGCTGATCCAAACCTTTGTTTTAAGGTTGATAGAGAAAGGCCTCTCATTCTGGTTCTCTATGTGGATGATCTCTTCTTAATAGGTGCTGACCCTCTTATTCATCAATGTAAGAGGGAGCTAGCTTCTGAGTTTGAGATGAAAGACCTAGGACTGATGCATCACTTCTTAGGCTTGGAGGTCTGGCAAAGGCCAGGCGAGATTTTCCTTTCTCAAGGAAAATATGTCGTGAAGCTGCTGGAGAGATTTGGTATGGTGGAATGTAAGTCTATGTCGACATTGATGGAACTCAACTTTAAGAAGTTGTGTGGAAACGTTGCTGGGCTCGAGCTCGAAAATCCCATCGAGTATCGACAGCTCATGGGGGCCCTGATGCTCTTAGTGAACTCTCGTCCGGAAGTATGTTTTGCAGTGAACACTTTGAGTCAACATATGGTTGAGCCTCATCACATTCACTGGATTGGTGCCAAGAATCTATTGAGATATCTTCAAGGCACAATCAACCATGGGCTGATATACACTGCTGGGAGTTTTAGACTCCATGGATATACTGATGTCGATTGGGCTGGCAGTGTGGTGGATTGCAAGAGCACATCTGGATGTTGCTTCACCTTGGGTTTTGCTTCGATATCTTAGATGAGCAGGAAGCAGAAGTCAGTGGCTTTAAGCACCATTGAGGCCGAATACATTGCCGCGAGTATGGCCTATTGTGAGGCTGTTTAGTTGAGAAAGCTCTTTAGTGAGCTGTTCGGACATGTTAGATACCATCGTTATCCTTTGTGATGACCAGAGTGGGATTCGTCTTTCTGAGAATCCTGTGTTCCACGATCAATCCATGCATATTGACATTAAGTACCACTTTGTCTGGGACATGGTACAACGAGGTGCTGTAGGGTTCGATCACATAGGAACTAATGAGCAGGTTGCAAATATTCTCATGAAGCCCCTGGGGAAGGTCATGTTCCTAACCTTCTGTGAGAAGCTTGGAATCGTGAAAAGACCCTATTGTGAGGGTCTTGCTTGAGTTGGACTATGAGCTCTGGGAGCTCCAGGGGGCTTGGGGATAACTTCTTGGAGCTATAAGCACACATGAGGCTAGGCTTGTCGAACCTTGTTGTGCTTCTGCCCCATCGTTATGGTATCGAGTTGGTTCACCTCTCTTTGATCTATGCCCCGCACGCATCCTACCCATGGAGTTTCAGACTCAGGGAAGTACCTCTCATTTGGCCAATGAGGTGGGAAATGTGGATAGAGACCAATAGCAAGATCGATGGAAGCATCAAAGATTGCCGTACTCTCTATGTCTAGGACGACACGTGTCCAACACCTTGATTTGGGATCAAGTCTGATGAGATTTTTACCTCTAAAATAACTTCGGGTCAGTAAACTAACTTTGGGTTAGTATGAGACTCTTTTTGAGTCCAAAGTTGACTTTGGGTCAGCAGAGCGTGATGTCATTGTGACTCACCTTTTTGTTCTATTTGCGAAGAAGAGCCAACAAAGCAAGTTATCACAGGATGACGCACGATGATATATGATAGTACACGATGGTATTGATCTCTGGATGGCACAAGTGGACAGATGGAGTTCTCCCTAGTTGAGGAGGAGTGTTAATTTTGGGCAACTAGGTCCAAACTCCAGGTTGCATTGCTCATATGACGATTATATTTTTGTTGGATTCCTCTTTCGGAGAGGTGCAAGATTCATCTAAAGATCAACTTGTTTGGATGAGCAGAACATATATTTTGATTTTATTTTCCACACATGTGCAAGGTCGACCATATTTGTAATGTAGGCTTTCGAGCCCTCATCCACTGATATAAATTTGAGAGAGATGATGTCCATTTTATCATGATCTCATCACACACATTCCTCACGATCTGATTAGTTCGTTCAACCTAGAAGAGGCTTCTCTCTCTCCCACGTGTGAATATGGATGCCAGAAATCTGGATGCTGGAAATATGGATGATGCCAGATATGGATGCTAGAAATGATGCCGGAAATGGATGTCAAAAATTTGGATGAGGGATTCTTTGGTAGACTTGTGTTGACTTTTGGAGTTGTCTTTAAGGGGTGTGTGTGACACTTGAAAGGTTGGCTGATTTGATGTTGAGAAAGACTTTGCTGGCTGATGCATGTTGATTGTCGTAACGCACATCACTCTCTATCTTTGCTAGACAAGAAGAATTGTAAAATCTGATCTACATTATTTGGCTTGTCTTCTGTTGATCTATTATTATGTTCTATCAACATTTTACTTTCATGTTTATGTGATTGCTAAATTAAATTGGGCCTATAAGAAAAATAGAAGTAAAAATGCATTAAGCATAGAACATACCATGGTTATCTAAAATTAACAATCACACATTGATTGTGAAAATGGATTGTTCTTTGTGATGTTGGGATGTAAGTCACTCCAAAAAAGACACCTCCCCATGACCCTGTCTGCTTCTCACTTCTCATTTTTTTTACCATTGATTTGATGGAAGGTTGTGCTGTAGCTCGAGTTTGTGGAACAAGAAAAGATGGCGACCTCTCGATGGGTGTAGCTGTGAAGCCCCTCTCGCTACCCTCAGTGGTAGATAGCCCTGAAGATCTAGCTACTTGTTCGACCTTATTTGTAGTTGCTTTTGCTCTCTTTTTCATTTGCATTGATTGCATCATGCACAACTTGCATAATCTTTGGGCTAGATTCTTTACAAATTCCAACTTCTTTGCCAGAGATTTTAGCTAGATGGACTTTTAACCTAAAAACCCTTTTTGTCATGTACTGGCCACATAATTTGCAATGTAGTTTTTGCTGGTTGTCACCTACAGGTTCCCCATATTGCCAAAATGGGTCCAAAGCATAGTATTCAAAACTGATCGATTTGAATTGGAAATTGGTCAAACTGGCCAATTCATTAGTTGAAGGGGATGAACATGTTGAAAAACTAGGTTAGGTTGATTCGCGGGCTAGGATTTTCCATTAATCAGTTGTAAATTGGTTGGTTCATTACCAACTTGGTTGTGGATCCCCGTGAGTTGTTTTTTGGATTTTTTGAGCGGTTTTGAGGGAAACTAGGGGCTCTTTCCCTCCAAAAATAGCCCCTCCAAGCCTTTGAAAGAGTGCCTCCCCTCTCATTTGCCTCACACATTTCAACTTGAGCAATGCTAGCAATCAATGGTAATGTTAAATTTTTAAAGTAAAAGTGACATTTCCTTCATCCTTTTATTTTAATTTTTAGCATTACCATGAAATGACTTAGGATGTTTGAGAGTGGTTTCAATTTCATTGGATTTCATATGGAGAAATTAGATTTTTAGATGTCACTCAAAATCCAATAGGCTCAATGGTTTTCATGATTTCAAGATTTAGGAGATTGCAATGTTTCCAATTGATTTTGTCACGCGTGAGGGTATGAAATTGGCATTTCATCAGGAGCATGAAGCCCTTTAAGTACCTTGATGTTGGTGGCATTAATTGTTGAACTTCGTTGATGTCGGTGGTATTGCTTGTTGAACTCCTCTATCAGGGCTTTAACAAAAAGGTACCCTTCACTCAAAGGAAAATAAATTATAATTGGTTAGGCATGCTAAGCTTTTTCTACCATATTATAAGGTTGATGAGATGAACCTTTCACTCAAACCAAAATCACTGGTTAGACATGTTAAACTTTTTCAATTTCTACCATATTATAAGGTTGAGCAATCCAAGTCTGAAGACGTTGAGCTAGATGATGTTTATGTAGTTCTTGTTGATGATCCCATTTCTAGTAGTGCTAAATCAATGATGAGTTTCATGAGTGATCATGTTGATCAGTTATTTGTAGTTTTGATGTCCAGTTTTGTTGCTACTACTACTAGTACAAAGATTGCAGAGGAGTTTGAGGAGTCTTTAGATTCTGAGCCAGATGATGTTTATGTAGCTTATGTTGATGTTCCCATGTCTAGTATTGGTGATGAGTTTGATCATGATGAAGAGTGATCATGTTGGTCACTGATATATAGACTTGTTGTAGGCCAGTGACTCTAGAGGCCATTTAGAGCCTCATTAATTATGTATTTTGTTGCTTATATGTATTGCACTCGGTTCCATTTTGATATATTCACCTTTATATGGCATATAGATGAGCAAACTTTGTATATTTTGTCTCTATTAGTTTGGAATCATGGTTTTAAATCTTAAAAATAGTTTTTTTCATTAAAAATTAATTATTTCATGTATTTTTTTAAAGACCAGTTCCTTGAAATTTGACCACTCTGGTTGTTTCCGTTCCAGTTTGAAAATTGGTTTGATAGGTGGACTGGTGTGGTCACCGGTTCCAATTTTGAATATTATGGTCCAAAGCCTTTGGAATATTTGCAATGGAAGTGGAAAACTTCAAAATTCAAACCTAAGGCACAACAAACACAAGAAAATTACATTAAACACCCATTGGAAAAAATTACAGTCAGTTGATTTAATGAATCAATTAGCAAAGATTTAGAAAAATTTATTAGATCATTGGCAACTGAAAATGAAAATAGGAGGATGGAAAACAAATTGATTCATGTTGGCTGTCCCATTCCTATGTTTTTTTTTTTTCAAACTATTACATTGTTTTATGGTCATGAAAATCATGGCAAAATGTTAATAATTAGAGGCAAAATGTAGGCAAGCAAAGAGGCAAGCAAGCAAACAAAAATCTATTTCAAAAAAGCATAAAGATAGCGGGGTTTAGATATATACCTGTCAATGGAAACTTCCCCACAGTTTTGGCAAATGAAACTTACCCCTTGCAATTTTTTTTTGGATGGTGGATTGGTGATGGCTGCTTAAATTTCTCCGCAATCAACAAGGATGCCCACAAACCCTTCTCCTCCCTTCTTCAACAGCTTAGAAAAAAATGAGTGAGAAAAAAGACAAATAGGGTTTTCTTTAATCTGCCCTTCACATCAGTCTGGCGAGTTTTTAAATCATAAAAAAATGTGATTTTTACGGGGTGATTTATTGTTTTACTGAAAACTCACAATTTTTTAAAAATTGCTGATTTTTTCAACACTAGTAATGAAAATATCATAGATTTTCATGCCATTCCTCCAGTAAGCTATATTGATAATAGTAGCATGTTTATCAATTTCCACTGGGAGCATATCATTGTTAATCCAGGTTGACCAAGCTAAGGAAAAACAACATTCAAACAGTTTTTTCTTATGGGTTTCCTTCCCAATGTCTTCATTTCTTGCTTTTCAAGCAAAACTGTGTCTGTCAAAATTGCTGGGATGTACGATGGTTTGTCCAAAAAATTCATCACTAGTGTGCACCCCACTTCCCTGCCTAATCTGGCTTGACATCCATATGTATTGGCGGTCGATAGCATCTTTATAAAAATTTAGCAGAAAATCATCACTTTCTGCCGTAGACACATACCTTGTCCAAACCGTTATATAGCTGGTAGCACTATCATGACTTGATGCAAAAAAGAACCACACTTCTGGATACACAGACTAAATCATCATTGGTAACAGGGAGAGGGACAGAGTCTGTGTTACCATTGACAAAAAAGGGCAGAACATTTCGTGTCTTCACAGACTAATCATCATTGGTAACAGGGAGAGCGACAGAGCCTGTGTTACCATTGACAAAAAAGGGCAGAACATTTGGTGTCTTCCTTCTAGTTATGGCTTTTGTCGGATTGCAAATCTGGCTTTTCATTTCATTGATGTCTGCACGTTGCTGTTGCACCAACTTTGTTAGTTGCTCACCTCCCTGCCCATTACATTAAGCCTTTTCTCTGCTTCAAATTTCCCGGGGTTGTTCTGAACAAAAGTTACAATTGCATCATGGGCCACCTCCAACATTTGCCCATACAGATTCTTGATCAGCTGAGCCCCAGATATTGATGATTGGAAGATTTCCACTAGTTGCTCCTGATGCCCAAGCATAACATCTAATACAAAGAATTTGACCTCCACAGTCAAATGAGATAAGTGGTGTCTGTCTGTTGTGTAATTGGGATCAACAGTTGGCCATATCTCCATTTTCCTTTAATACCTTCATTGTGAGTCCTCTTGTCCAATTCTCTGTTTACATTCCATATCTGGCAACAACTCTCTTCCTTGCCACTTCTTCCATTCCTACCTGGCCTTTCTCATATGGGGAAGGGTTAGAAGATTCATCCTATTCCATCTTCTTGCCACTCTTGAAGCCTCCTTTCACCATAGTTTCATCACTGAAATCATTTCCAAAGGGCACTAGGTTAAGGCCCAAAACTTGGACACAAAAATCTTTAACTAAGAGCTCCTTGGAGGAGTCAGGATTCAATTTTAAGCTAGGAAAACACTCCCTTATGTAAAAGAAAGATGGAAAACGGAAAACTAAAAGCCTCCCACTTTCTCTTTGATGCACATAAATTGGTAGCATTTAAAGCTGTAAAGCTGACTATGCATGGTTAAAAGACAAATACCCTATCGGGTACCTGAAGAATAAAGGATACTAGAGCAATAATGCTACGAGATTTCCCTTGGCTTTCTCAATCTACGTCTGACTGGGAATGCAGAAAGCCAGATCAGATGAAGCCAAAGACAGCCTCAAACCAAAATGTTAGCACGAGAAATCTTGACAGTCTGCAATAGCAAAGGAAAATAAACCTCCAAATCTGCATATCATAAACCTCATTGATTTAATTCCTCTATGAGTATTCTGCTTCCCCATAATCTATAACAATAGGATTCTTGCAAGGTGAGATCATCATGAAGGGATTTCATCTACTCTTGGTCAATTTTTTAGTCTAGGGGTATGTCATGGAATTGGTCAATTGTCTTATCTCCCTCATTCTTTGCTTGATTTCCTTTCTCTGAGGTGGTTTGCTTTGATGATCCTGCCAGTACTTGGTGATAGCTTCTCCACTTTTGGTGGCTGATCATGGACGTTGTCAGCTAATATTTCTCCCTTCTTGCCTTGGTCATTAGTGCCAGGCTTAATCAAGCTAAAGTTGTTCCTTGTGTTCTCCACTAGTTTGTAAACACAAGTTGTGAAATTAATAGATTATGTACTATTGAGATGAAATAAACGGGGTTTGGTCTAACTTTTACATAGGAATAATCAATTTCGAATTGCAAGTCCAATCTTTGCCAGACAAGATGTGCATACACGACTTATGTGGACTGTTGTAAAAGTGGTAAATAAGATGAAGAAAGTTGCATAATTGTTGAGAGCAGTATAAGGAAAGGATAGTCCACCTATGTACAGAGTGAAGTTGGGCTTAAATGGCTTTCGTTAACCTTGATTTTTTTCTATGTTTTTGGTCTATTTTCAATATGTCTTGATGTTTTAAGTATTTTGTATATGTGACCCTTGCCTTTGGATCTCAGGTTTGGGCCATAGCAGATTCAAAACGTCAGGGCTTTCTTAGCTTCAAAGAGTTTGTCTTGGCAATGCAGGTTTTACTTCAGAGCATCTGTTAATGTGAAATTCAATCATGCAATCATCTTATCATGGAAAATTTCTCTTATTGTTGATGAGTATTTTTCCTTGGAGAACTGCAGATAATCTCTCTTTGTCAAACTGGAAAGGAGATTACACCTGATATTTTGAAGAATGCAGGTGGATATTTCTTCATATCCTAATTTTGAGTTTTCTAATTCAATGGGACAATTAATGTCTTTATTCATTTTTTGTCTGCTACTTACTGTGCATAATGCAAAATGCTTGGTCATCCAAACTTGGCGAATTAAGCAGAACTAGAGAATATTAGCACCCCAGTCATGGAAGGATTGGATGAACTGCTAACAACAACAGTAAGTATTCGTTTGTGCTCTTTTGACCTTAAGCAATTTTATTGCAGTTTTACACATATCCTTAAAATATATCTGTTTGTTGAATTTCTGAAGAATGACAGGCAGTCACCCCCCGAAAGTGAGGCTCACTCAAATGGTAAGTGTATTACTAATAGTTATATTCTAGCTTCAAATTTGTGAAGAGTATGACTTCTTTGTTTTTTTGTAAACTTTTGCTATCATATAATTTATTTGACTGGGACTGCATACAGACTCGTCTCCTAGGTGGCAGGCACAGGCAGTTTATTGGTTTACATCTAAAAACTCAAAGAAGGTATTTTTCTAGATTGCACAAATGATGTCTTGAACAATTATTTTATCGCTTTACATTATAAACATAAATAAGGTGTTTTTCGTGGATTAGATGAAAACATTCCTGAAAACTTTTCAGCAATTAATCATAGTATCTTTATACTGGAATACTTGGTTTCTTATTTACGGCTGGACTGTTATCACCATCAAACAATAATTAGTTGATTTGGATATATACTAGCTACAGACCTATCTAATAAAAACGTAGTCCAAACTCCAAACCATTTCTCCATGTCCTTATCATTTTTGCAAGTGATTTAAACATAATTTTAAGCATCTTCAAGTTATTATATTTTGTTGTTAAATACATATCAATTACTGTTGGGATGAATAATCCTGTTTTAACTAATTTTCTATTAGCACGGGGGAGTATGGAGTGGGGAGACCTACATTGGGGACATGTGGAAGCCAATTTTCTATTAGCATGTGGGAGTATGGAGTGGGGAGACCTACATTGGGGACATGTGGAAGCACCTTCAAATTTTGAGGAATTCAATGGAATATGAGGATGCCGAGTACCTAACATAGGTGTCCTTATCTTTATAAATACAAAAATAAAAATAATAATGATAAATTCCAACAATAATGATTCATCTCATGCAAATTCATATTGTGCAATGTAAATACTAAACATTAAACTATAAAATAATACTAAATTCAAATATGTAAATGATATAAACATGATTAAGATTAAGATTTAATAATGATACACATTGATTTGTAAACCATAAATGAAATATAATTAGTAAAATATTGATACATTGATTTAAATTCACCATTTTAGAATGTAATTAGTACAAAGAAAAATAGTAGATACTAAAGTCTACATGGACTAGCAGTAGGGACGCAACCTGTAGATTTGGAGGAGTGAGATGTTCCTTCGAGCTCTACCGGGAGGAGCACGAGATGGGTTTGAGGAGAAGACACACCATACAAGGCACTAGCCTCATGGGAAGTGTGATACTCTAGTGTGCCAAGTCTAAGACCTTTGGTTTTGAAATCACTTGTTGGAATCACGATTGTCGTTACACCAAAACTCGTAGGTGTTAGTAAATGGATGCATGCCAAAGTTAACAGATCCCCGAGAAGCAGTTAAGCACATGTTACGAAACACACGAGGAACATTAGATTATTCAATGCCCAACTACTTGAGTAGGTTTTAAGAAAAATTAATGAAGAATTGTTGTTTGGGAAAAACTTGTGTGCAATATGTTACTGTGCATGATCTAATTGTTGGTTTCGTAAGTTTTGCTATGTATAATTTGTTTTTGGTTAGGCACATCAGTGTGTTTTAGTGAATTAGTTGGGTTAAAGTTAATTCGAGATTGTTACCAAATCTGGTGTGTGTGTGTGTGTGTGTGTGTGTGTGTGTGTACACTGTGTCTAATGCCCACAAATTCTAACATGAGGTTTTCCAAAAAGGAAGTTAGATCCCAGTCAACCATCCAAAAACTCTTTTAGATTGTTTTAGTGATACATATATAAGGCCATAACTGTAATAGAAAACATTTAAAGAGTAGGTCTGAAGATAATAGAGGCTTGAGCAAGCACAAGAAGGTTAAGATGGGCATAGATGAGGCGAGGCCTTTGGTTCTTTGCCTTTGCTAAGTTGTTCCTTCTTTGGTTCGTCCTCAATAATAATTAGGTTGGAATTGGTGCTTTGTGAAGTGGAAGTGTTATGAGCTCCACTATTTCCTTGTTTTTGTTTGACCCTTCTCCATACACTTTAAAGTTGAGCCTAAAGACAACGTTGCAGAGTATAGTGAATTTTCCTTCTAGTCTTCTAAGTTTATATTAATTTTGGTTCATATGATTTTTGGTTTTCTAAGGCAATGGCAACCAAGGTTTTGACAAGCCAATAAAATTCCATTGCTTGAAAAACCTCAGTGTCACATGATTGAGAAAAGCCAAAATCCTAAACTTAGTTATTAAATTCAACACTAATTGCCAAGTGGAGGTCTATTGATGATGCCACTTCATTGAATTAACATGTCTTATACTGCTCTAAGTGTCTATAGTAAATGCTAAAAGGTGTATAAATTTGGTAGTATGAGGTTTGCTAAAAAGGAAGTTAGATCTCAATCAACCATCCAAAAACTCTTTTAAATTGTTTCAGTGATTGCACATATAAGGTCATAACTGTAAAAGAAAAGATCTAAAGAGTATGTCTGGAGATAATAGAGGCTTGAGCAAGTGCATGAAGGTTGAGATGGACCTAGATGAGGTGAGACCTTTGGTTCTTTGCCTTTGTTGAGTTGTTGCTTCTTTGGTTTGTTCTCAATAATAATTAGGTTGGAATTGGTGCCTTGTGAAGTGGAAGTGCTATGAGCTCCACTATTTCCTTCTTCTTGTTTGACCCTCGTACATAAACTTTAAAGTTGAGCCCAAAGACAACGTTGCAAAGTACGGTGAATTTGGCTTCTAGTCTTTTAAGTTTATTTGATTTTGGTTCATATGATTTTTGGTTTTCTAAGCCAATGGCAACCAAGGTTTTGGCAAGCCAATAAGATTCCATTGCTCGAAAAACCCTAGTATCACACGATCGAGAGAAGCTAAAATCCTAAAGCTAGTTCTTTAATTCAACACTAATTTTCCAAGTGGAGGTTTATTAATGATGTCGCTTGATTGAATTAACATGTCTTCTATCGCGTCCTAAGTGATTGGATTAATGCATTGTTGAAACTGTATTTGCACTTGCCTAACAACCCTCTCAACTCTTGTGCTTTGAGGATGAGGAGAGGTAATCCTTGAGAGTTGCGCATGCCCCTTGCCTCTCTTAGTAGCACCCTTTTTGCTAGATTTGGGTACTTCCATCCTAACCATACTTGTTGGCTTATTGAGATAGAAGTTTGACAACACAACCCCAAATAGAAGCCCTTGTGGAACACAACTTGATCCCAAAGAGCCCCCAACCACTTGAACCCAGTAACATAGTGTATGTAATGCAAGAGGATGGCAACCATAAATTGAAAACCAACTAGGAGAAAATGCCAAGTAACATAGACCCAATGAAATTTGTATCCATAATTTTTAAAGAAAAATTAGGCAAAGATATTCTCTAGCCATCGACCAACCAAGAAAGGGAAGAACCAAAATGCCTAGAGGATGATAGATAGTAGCCAACAACAAATAGATAGGGGTGCGTTGAGCCCAAAAACAATGTTGCAGAGTATAGTGAATTTGGATTCTAGTCTTTTAAGTTTATATCGATTTTGGTTCTCTAAGCCATTGACAACCAATGTTTTGGCAAGCCAATCAGATTCCATTACTCGATAAACTCGTGTCACACGATCGACACTAGTTCTTAAATTCAACACTAATTTTTCAAGTGGAGGTCTATTGATTATGTTGCTTCATTGAATTAACATGTCTTCTATTGCTTTTTGAGTGTCCAGAGTAATGCATTGTTGAAACTATAACTGCACTTGCCTAACAATCCTCTCAACTCTCGTGCCTCGAGGATGAGGAGAGGTAATCCTGGAGAGTTGTGCATGCCCCTCACCTCTCTTAGTAGCACCTTGGTTGCTAGATTCATGCAATTCCAACCTAACCATACTTATTGGCTTATTGAGATAGAAGTTTGACAACACAACCCCCAATAAAAGCCCTCGTGGAAAACAACTTAGTCCCAAAGAGCCCTCAACCACTTGAACTTGGGAACATAGTATATGTAATGCAAGAGGATGGCAACCATAAATTGAAAACCAACTAGGAGAAAATGCCAAAGAGTGTAGACCCAGTGAAATTTGTATCCACAAATTTTAAAGAAAAATTAGTCAAAGACAGTCTCTAGCCGTCGACCAACCAAGAAAGGGAAGATCCAAAATGCCTAGGGGATGAGATATAGTACTCAACAACAAATAGATAGGGGTGCCATGACCAAAGGAAATCATTTGTGACTGTGGTTTCCTTGAGTGGTCCCATAAACCAGCCTTCCCATTCATCTCCATCACTGTAGTATTACATAATAAAGCATTATTCTTTATGGTCGTTAACCAACGTGTTCTAGTTTCATCATTGTTGAGAGTAGTTGGTCCTCTAGTACTAACATTGTCCAGACCCCATGCTTAGTACACACCTTCATCCCTTATACCACGTGAATCCATCACAAAGTTGTCCTTTTGTAGAGATCAACACCTTATAGATCCCTCGCTTAGCACAAGCCTTCATCAGTTATCCCACGTGAATTCATGACAACAATCATCATTTTGTTGATCACTTGCAGGCAAATCGAACATGCCATACATCAAGCCATTGCCTCTACTCATTGTTTGGTTGACTCAAATCTCAAAACATTTGATGGCACGTGGTTTAGGGGATGTAGCTTGTTATATTTGATTTGCATGCTATTAGTTACATCCATGTGTGTTGCATGAATCCCTTTTGCTTTGTTGATTTGCTATATGGTTCTCATTTATTTTGTTTGCTATATTGGTCTTATTTGTCTTTGTAATAAAATGTTTTGGTCTTTTACTATATATGTAAATTGATGATTGGCTTGAGTCATTTACATTTAGTATTGCTTTTTAACATGGGTCAATTGAATTAACAAAGGCTTTGGTCTTCACATATATTATGGAAGTATCCTTTCAAGTAATCAATCTCATTATCCATTTAGATTACTTCCCTCAATTGAATCATCCAAACCATTGAACTAAGTCATCGAAGAAGAACCATTTTGAGTTCTAGCTTTCAAACCAAGTTATCTCACCGTTCACTGTGAAAAAAATATCTCATGATCCTAGTTTTAATGTTTTGAGGATGGATACTCTTTCCTGTTACTTGCATTTGTTTGGTTAAAATTTGTCAACTTGCATTTTTTATTGACTATTCTTGTTATATATTGGACGGCATTAAATTTAAATCATGTTAATCTATTTTAATTTTGGATTTATAAAGTACAAAAAGGGATTAAAAATACAACTGAGATGGAAATTTATTAATGTTTAATAGATATTAAGTTAAGGGGGATTTATGCTAATGCACTCTCTCTCTCTCTATATTTTGTATCATGCAACTCACTATTAATAATGCGACAAAAAGTCATAAATAATGCCAATTAGAATCAGATTCCTCTTCTTTTAATATTTGATATGATTTGTGACTAATTGATTATTACAAATTTTTAAATTTTGTATAATATGTTATACTGAGTCAATTTATATGGGATTGACAAATAAGATAGATGTTATAATCTCTTCAATATTAGATTGAAAAATATGTTTTTTCAATCTATAAATTAAATTTATAATTTTAAAATAATTTCTATGGTAAATAAATATTCTATTTTTGATAAAATATTTAAGATATAATATATAAATTAAACTTATAATCTTAAAATAATTTTATAAGATACATATTCTATTTTTGATAAAATAGTCAAAATATAATCTATAAATTCAACTTATAATCTTAAAATAATTGTATAAGATGAAATATTCTAATTTTAATAAAGTATAAAAAGATATTAATCATTACGACAAACAAACTCAAGTTTTTTTTTTGATTAAATGGATCAATATATTTTAGTCCATGCTTTTAATATAATGGGTGGAAGTATTAAATCTATATCTTTATTTTCTTGGAAAAATGCACATTGAAGTTGGCTCTTGTTACAATGTACAAAGATGCAAATTAATGTATGCGTTTGATGTTCAAATATAGATACCTATGACTCCGGTGACATCAATAATTGACGGTCTGAAGAAGCTTTATCAAGAGAAATTGAAGCCATTGGAAGTCACTTACAGATATGATGATTTTGGCTCACCTACGTTGGTATGTGATGTTTGGACTTTCGAATAGTGTCAATCATGGATTTCTTTTAGTGTAACTTTGAATTTTTAGTCCATACCTATTACGTATTCTAATTACGTAGATTGATTATTTACCAAGCAATTTAAATTGTCGTCGAGTTTTGTGGTTTATGTTTTGGATGGTTTATGTACAAGAGAGTATCCGTTAAATTAGTTATGATTGTCGTATTTGTAACATGAAGGGATATAGTTGTTATTTATGTAGTTTTGTATATAGAGATAATTGATACAATGGCAAGTTAGAGATTAATGACACTCTTTATTTTGTTGCTCAAGATGGCTAGTGACTTCGATGCAAAACCGATGGTCATGCTGTTAGGTCAATATTCTACAGGGAAGACTACATTCATCAAGCATTTACTAGGAACTAGTTATCCAGGTAAGGGTCATGAGCTATTTCTTTGGAAGGTGTAAATTCATAATATAAATATGCTATTAATGAGCTATTCTTTTATGTTGATTTTGCTAGGTTCTCATGTTGGACCAGAACCTACTACAGATCGCTTTATTGTTGTCATGGTAGGGTATTTATTCCTTCACGTTGTTTATATCTAGACAATAAGTGTAGAGCTTATTAATTTATTTGCCTAATTTCTAAAGCTTTTTATCAAATCTCTGATCGAACATTCCAATGAGCGTTGCTTATGTCTTAACATTCTTATATGGACCTACTTCTAATGTTACCAATTTTATGTATTTGTAATTATTTTAATACTAGTGGATTTGGATTCCTAAGCCCCTGTCGTGTCTTGCCAAGGTTATGGATATGGCAACAGGGAACGCGTTTTGGAATAAGATTATAGCCTGTTCGACCCAAATTTTAAAGGACAACATGGTATAGGACATAAGTAATGCAATTGGGACATGGTGTTCTGATTTCACCCCCAATAACATGGCAACCTACTAACCTCTTTGACCCAATTTTTAAGCGACAACATAGATGATAGAACATGATTGATGCAATGGGGACATGGTGTTTTGAATAGATCTCAATAATGTTGTAACTTACAATTTTATGGTCTCTGTTATGGTGATATAGAGATAACGTTAACACAATAAAGCATCTGAAAATGAAGAATTTCACAGTTGGAGATCATGTTAGATTTTTTAAAAATAATTTTATCGTTTTTTTTAACGAAATGACTAATGTTTTAGGTGGATGCTTCACTCAATATCAGGAACAAAAAAACTTCTATGAAAATTTAACCATTTTTCTCAATTCTCTTTACCTAACTGTTAACCTTTCATTCCTCTTAACTTGATCCTTTACTCTCATTTTTTCATCGCAAATTTTATGTCTCTAATGATAGGTGATAGGTGGAGCATCCACCCAAAATATTGATTATTTTGTAAAAAATACACAGTTATTTTCAGAAGAAATCTACAACAGAATAAAGCATGCAAAACCATGTCAAAACTTATCCTTTATGCCAAAACTTTATAATGCATGTTTAACTTATCACCCTTTTGTGTCATCATCTTTTAACATGTAATATTTATTCTCTTGTTTGGACCTTTTGTGAATGTTCTTGCGTTATAGGTAGTTCCATTGAATTTAAATATATATATATATATAAGATTTTGTGTTGACTAAATATTATGGTAGAGTTTGTAACAAAATTACATCAAAGTTTGATGGCCATTTAGCATATATTTGTATTTATTTAGTTTGGTAAGCAAAACATCCCAATATATCTCAGTAGTGTAGATTCTACAAAATAAATCAAAAACTTTAATTTTGTAAATGTAAAAACTTAACAGAAGGCATTCATAGTTTGGCTGCTTTTTCCAATGTTGTTTTTGCTAGATCTAAGTCCTACTTGACAATGGCCACATTTTCAGAGAGCTGATGCATAATTTCTTCATCCCTCAATCCCTCATAGTTTGAACTGATTGATTGCATTTGATTGGATACTTGCCCATAGTTAGATTTATGATCGTGTTCTTAAGCATGTTTCCTTTTGCCTCTACGGCAATGATGTGGCATTTTTGTTGAATCATAGTGCCCATAATTGTTGCAATTTGGACAGTGACCTGATAATCTTGCTCATAAATTACTGTTGTAGCTGTGAGGATTGATCTTCTAGTACCTTGAACAACATCTTTGCGGTTTTGTAATGCATGCCTAATCTCCCGCAACTTCCTATAATCCATCTTAGAGCTGCAAGAGTCCCAAACCCAATGCCATTGATAAAATCATTCGTGTTAAGCATTTGAGAAAAAATGTGCTCACAACTCGAGTAAACAAAGTCAATGCATTAGCCTACAGAGGACATCTAGTATGAAATTTCGCTAAATCTTGTCAGATTTTCCAATGCCAATAGTCAGGAAGAGCACCATATTTCTAGGTTCCCTGCCCATCCAATGCTTCCCAATGTCATAATAAGACTGTCTAGCAGCACCAACCTTTAATAAACGTTGTTTGTGAATGTCGGACTATCGTTGCAGCCATAGATTTAATCCTGTTGGCTAGGGCTATAGCTAAAAATGAGCACCTTGTAGTTGACATCAAGGAAGGTGATCGTTGTCCAACCTTCAAGCACATCCCCTTCTGTCCCTTTAGCAAATAGCTTAATTAGACTTGCATTAACATGTTCTTCCATGTGTTTCACTCTCATTGCTTCTTGGCACATCCTTGGAAGATCATCACTAATTACAGACCGTTGTTTTTTATAAAATAGGAATCGTAGCCCATTCAAGCTTTGGCATTTTCCCTTGGACATATCTTATAAGTCCTCGAACAAATCCTTGTCTAATGGTTGAAATAGGTAGGATTGCTCAAGTCTGAACAATTTAGGAGTAACACGCTTAACGATTTTCCTGGTTTCATTTCAAGTAGCATCGCATGCTTTCCGATCGTCCTAAGCTAAAGATTCATTGAAAGTGGTTTTAGAATATTCATTTTATTTTGTCCCCATTCTCTTTTTAAATATCGTTTGGGGGCTTTAAAATGCATGATTTTTCCAAATGTCTTTTTTCACTCAAGTATTTAAAATACACCTTTGTGGAATCTTGTCCATACTTACCCCTGTTTTTCGTCCGTTTGCATCTATAGTTTTTTGTGATTCAAGAATTGAGGTTTTTTTTTGGGAAATAAACTGAACCGAGGGCTTTGGGGATTTATAAGATTTGGGCTCGTCAAATTTCGGATAAGCAAATCTTTTTGTGAATTGTAATTTCAATCCCTTTGGATATACAAGCGCTCACAAATCCATCACTCTGAAGATCCCCATCGGGTAGTGGATGCCTAGGCATTCCTTGTATGGGTAAAGTGATATCTCGGTGTTCCCTTTCATAGGGGATGTTCCTTTCGAGTTTTGTATAAGTGATGCCTTGGCAATGTCCCTGAATTGTCCCTCGCGTTTTGGGGACTTTGCGTAATTTCCAAAGTTGATGCCTTTTCACTAGGAACCAGGGGATACAAAGGACATGCCCTTGTGGTACATTGGTGTAAATCTAGATGTGCGGCGTGTTTGGGATTGCGGTCTACTTGCAATAGGGAGTTGTGATCTTAACGATTGTGATTTCATACGTCTAGGGACTTTGCGCCATTTATATTGCATTCATCTTGACATAATGCAAATTGGGCTTGCGCGACCCTCGAGTAACTCCTAAACCATCATACTGGGGCATCAGTACACTTAAATATTTTCATTTGCGATAACTCGATTTGGTTTTTGTGTCTTTGTGGAATCAATTTCAGAGATCTCACGCAGATCATCCATCCGGTTTTGCAATCATGGTTTCTCCAAAAGAATAGTGATCTACATTGAAATAAGGCTTCTCAGTAACTAAAACTATCCAAACTCGCTGATCACCAAGTACGTACTTGTCAGATAAATATATGGAACTAAAGTTAAAAAATGAATGGCAAATGTAGTCAGTATTATGGGTAAAATTACCCTCTATATTCAGTTAATCTGCTTTCCATGCGCCATCGGCTCATTTTCTTTGCGTAGATTGTTCATTTTTCTTTGCTGCCACTTATGTAACACTTATAAATAGGCTACTTATGTTTTGAAAGACGTGGTCTTACATGATTTCCCCGGGTGCAATGCTGTGTAAGACAGAACAACCCATAAAGTTTTGTGATGCAACTGGTCAACATTTTATTTGCACTTAAATGATCAGAGGTTTTTAACTTTGGTTAATCGTTCTGCCCTTACCTGCATAGAACTGCAAGTATCTGTTGTCACATTGTATGGCGTTTTGTTTCTGTTTAGATTCTAGAAAATATCCCTTTACCTACCTATCATTTGCTCTCTACACAAGTTTCGTTTGTGTTTAGATTCTATGAAAAGCAGTATTTAATTTTATCGAATGTTTTGATCTTTCAGTCAGGTCCCGATGGAAGAAGTATACCTGGTAATACAATTGCAGTGCAAGCAGATAAGCCCTTTGGTGCACTGACTAGATTTGGCTCTGCATTTCTCTCAAAATTTGAGTGTTCACAAATGCCACATCCTGTATGTATAGAAACATGTTTATGATATTTCTTTGCTTTATTATTAATCACCTATTGATTTTTATTGTTTATACGCTACAGCTTTTGGAACATTTTACCTTTGTTGACACGCCAGGAGTTCTTGCTGGAGAAAAGCAGAGAACTCAACGCAGCTATGACTTCACCGGTGTGACTTCGTGGTTTGCAGCAAAGTGTGATCTTATTCTTCTGTTTTTTGATCCTTACAAACTGGATATCAGTGATGAGTTTAAGCGTGTTATTGGATCTCTTCGTGGCCATGATGACAAGATAAGAGTGGTCCTCAACAAAGCTGATCAAGTTGATACACAACATGTAGGCTTATCTTTGCTCAGTTCTGCTTTCCTTAAGATCAAGTTATATATTCTTGGGTACATTTTGTCTCCTAATTTATTCTAATTGTCACCTCCCGCAGCTAATGAGGGTATATGGAGCTTTGATGTGGTCCCTAGGGAAAGTATTGAGTACTCCTGAAGTTACAAGGGTGTACATTGGGTAAGTTTTTTTAATTCCTTTTCTGGGTTCAGAAATGCACTTGTTTAAGCACGATGTGAGTCTTTTTTGGCTGATAAATGTAATATTTCATTACTGTTTTTGAGGGAGCTAGTTGTAAGATTGCGATGTTAGATGCCATTTTTGTTGTGATGATCACCGTGTTCTTGCTAATGGTTTAACGTGCGTCATGTGTTCAGCCGTTGTGCTATCTTTTTGTTAAACACGTGCCAACTTCAGAGATCTGTTTTCTCTGTACTTTAGACAGTTTTTTATATATACTACTCTCTATGGTCAGAGGACTGACTCTCGAAATAGTTCATGTTTAATTTTGCGCCAGACTTATGGTCTATAGTTTATTCTGAGTATCTTTTGATAACGAATCACAAAATCGTGTATACAAACCTACTGCTGCTTATCATCAGACTGATATGCTTCACAATTTATTCGCCAGTTATATTTTACTTAATTTCGCTATAGGTGAGAAAAATTGACAGTTTATGCTTAGCAGAATTTATTTACGTACATAAAATACATTAGTAATGTTTACAAGGCAGTTTGAGGGATATGTGTTCCTTAGGAAGTGTGTCTGTCTCATTACTGTCTCTCGGTGCTACACATAATTTTCCTAGACGAAATATTGTGTTTGTCCATATTTATCTGTTTTGTTGTGATCGTGTTATTGGGTGAGGGATACTTGGCTTGCTAAGAATAAATTCTATCAGTTGTATGTAGTTTTGATGTCATCCATGTTTCTGCATTCTTGACCCTTTTTAAACTTGTCGATCATTTGGCTTGCAAAGATGCCTTGCACTTGCCATAACTCTTCGTTCTACTGCTGCAGTTCATTCAATGACAAACCTATAAATGAGGCTGCTTTTGGTTCAATGGGGAAGGAGCTTTTCGAGAAAGAGCAGGAGGATCTTTTAATTGATTTGAAAGACATTCCTAGGAAAGCATGTGATCGTCGTGTAAGTTCATCAGCTCTTATTTGTTATGTATGTTGTCTGTTTGTCTCGGATTGCTGATCTCTGTAATTGATTAATGACACAACTGCCTTTACTGGTTATGCAGATAAATGAATTTGTCAAGCGCGCTCGAGCAGCCAAGATTCATGCATATATTATCAGTCACTTGAAGAAAGAGATGCCTGCTATGATGGGCAAAGCTAAGGCGCAACAACGTCTCATTGATAATCTGGAGGAAGAGTTTGCGAAGGTCTGATTATTATTATTATTATTTTTTAATGTCTGTCCTGTTGAAAATTCTTGTTAAATAGAGTGTTATGCACTAACCACATTCTACCTTATTATTGAGTTGTGGTCATATCCACTTTCCAAATGATTTTGTGGTTGTAACTGAACTTTAGTGTTTTGATATTTTATCCTTTTTTACAGGTGCAAAAGGACTACCACTTGCCAGTGGGTGATTTTCCGGATATTCAGCATTACAAAGAAGTTTTAAGTGGATATCAGATTGATAGATTTGAAAAGCTCAAACCAAAGATGATTCAAGCAGTGGACGACATGCTGGGCTATGACATTCCAGACCTGCTTAAAAAATTTCAGAACCCTTATGATTAAATGACCTATCTACATTCCTTCTGATATATCCCCATAATATCCCTACCCGTGATCTGGTTTGGCAGAAGTCCTTGTCAAATCCGCTTGAGTGTGTTGCAATATGTTTCAATCATGATTGTTTTGTTGCATGGGTCACTTATATTCCTTTCCTGAATGCCAAAGCAAATGCCAGCGCCTGTTGCTACATATTCTTCTGGTGACCATCTTTGTCAGTGCAGAGATATTTTTTAGCACCAAGGTCCAAAACTTTGGTATGTATCTCAATAAGGGAATTTTATGTCAGATCAACAATTGGTTGGCTGCCTACCTGATACATGCTCATAAATGGCCTATTCAACCCATAGTCCCTCATTCAGTTTCGCAACAATCTTTAGTTCTTGTTATCCTAAAGACGTGGTCTCTTATTAGGCTTTCAATTTTTTATACCGTAGCTCAATTATCATTGATTCCAGGCTACATTGTAGGTATTCCCAAAGGTCTTTCGGTCTGTTTTTAATTGTGTCCTCTTAAATGTTAGACCCAAAATAGAGTTGTATCATGATATGATTTGATCAATATCCAACATATATATTTGGTGCAATATGTTTGAAGGATGGTTGTCTCTATGAGTTTTGATTTATTAGTTGCTTCAGTCCCTCGGAGCCAATGGGACTCGTAAATAATTCAGCGTCTGGTTATTGAAGAGGGTTTTAACTCGTTTTCAATATTTTATACATGGCATCCCACTGAACCTCATTTAACAACGTAAGTTGCATTATTAGTATATCTGATATATCCAAAGGAATCCATGATTGCATTGATTTTTTTTTTCTCGAGGAGCATCTTTCATTAAAAGAAATTCGGAAACCATGGTTGCATATCTTTCATAAAAAGTTCGGCTCTTTGGCATGATAAGAATAAATTGCAAAGTTGCATTAGACATATAAAAATCCCAATAAGCTCTGGTTCGCATCCACATAGGTCTCAACATGCGCCTATTCATTTTGCCAAATCATATTTATGCATATGTATCACACCCATTACTCATTTCATTTGGAAACTGCTGTAGTCTAAAAAACGAATTCATAGAATATATTAGAAATTTCGAAAACTGCTATAATTTTTTTTTTGAAAATTTTGATTATCATTGTTAAACTTCCGTATTTTAAGTGTCTTATATTGAATCCATTTCCACCATTAAAAAAAATACAATTCAAACATTTTAACTATCTAATCTACCTGCAACTATTCTATTGTAAACAACTCCTTAAAGAAGATATATATATGTTATCTTGAATGGCACCTTAAAAAAACCTGTTATGCGATATAACAGTTATATCATTTTACCTTTTATGCAATATAGCCTTTATATCATTTTAAGTGATGGTAAAAATAGTGAGTTAACCTCTTTATATTTATATGTAATATAATATAAAGAGAAGAGAATTAATTTTATTTTAATTTTTTAATTTTTAATATTATTTTAATTTAATTTAAGGAGTGCATTTATAAATAACTTTAAGATTTAGTTTAAAGAATGCATTTATAAATAATTTTAAGCTTTATATTTATATATAATATAATATAAAGAAAAGAGTATATATATATATATATATATATATAAATTTTTTTAATATTAATTTAATTTAAGGAGTGCATTTATAAGTAATTTTAAGACTTAATTTAATTTATTTAGTTTAAAGAATACATTTATAAATAATTTTAAGTTTTAATATTTATTGTTTTATTTATTAAAGAATTAATTTAAAGAATTTTATATGAATTTAGTTGTAAAATTTCATCCCATTTATAATAAATATTAAATATTTTTCAGTAAATTATTTGAAATAATAATTTTAATTTTCTAATTATAATTTTTATTCTTAAGTTATGTAACTCAATTTTAAAATGTATCTTATTTTTATTTTACAAGATTAAAACATTTGAAAATATATGAAATATATTACTTTTTCTCTTATGTGTTATTTGTGCTTTAGAATAATATATAATAATTTAAAAAATAACTTGAATATTCTATTTTTAAGTGATGTGATTGAGATTTAACAATCTGGGAACATCACAATCAATTGCAATTTTAAAATGTATCTTATTTTTATTTTACAAGATTAAAACATTTGAAAATATATAAAATATATTACTTTTTCTCTTATGTGTTATTTGTGCTTTAGAATAATAGATAATAATTTAAAAAGTAACTTGAATATTCTATTTTTAAGTGATGTGATTGGGATTTAACAATCTGGGAACATCACAATCCCATCACAATCAAGTTTATAGATTAAACCTTTCAAATAGTTCTTTTTGATAGCTCTCTCACATTGGAATTCAATCAATATTCAATTTTTTTCTTTTATGATAATTTTATTTTTTAAAGTGTTATTACTTATATTTTACTTGGTAATTTTATTGATGCATGATTAGGCTTTGTAATTCTTAAATACAACAACAAAACTAGATGAGCATTATTAGAGAGATTTGCTTTTGGAAGTAGCACTCTTGCATGACCATGATTATATATAATTGAATGTGCAAAATTAATAATGTAAACAATGTGAAATAGAAGGAAAAAGACAAAATTGAACTCTTGATTAAATAGTACACCAAATTTACTATGTAGATTACAAATAGAGGCCTTCTTCTATTCTTTGGACATCATCATAGAACATTATTCTATTCTCTTCTTTGGTTTAGCTCGCCCAAGTCTGAGGCAAGTTCACGGAGATTGGTTGGCACAGGTCTAAATTACAGGTCCAAGGCTCACATCTTTGTTTTTAGGGTTTTGGGTCTTAGTTGCAGGCATGACATGGAGAAATTTCCATTTCAGCTGCAGGCATGCCATGGAGAAATTTCGATCGAAGCCTTTCAGCCACATGCATGACACATCTTCCATGCGATTGGAACCTAAAGGTTGAATTTTTAGTTAATTGAAGTTTTCGCTCATTGATCGCAGAGTTCGGTAGTTGACTACGGATAATGAAAGTTGATTACAGGTTCTTGAATGAGGGTTTTGGATTATTGGCATTGTTGGATTTATCTCATGGATATTGTTTAGTTGATTTTGCTGATTAGGTTTATGATGAAATATAGAAGCATTATACTCGCTTTATTGAATCATTCAATGACAATATAATAAGAAGAATTTGAAAAGGTTTTCCCCATAGTGGGTTTTGCCCTGGTCTCCGAGCAATCCTGATGTCTTTATGTGTGAATGCTTTTCTTTTGTTGTTCTTTTATGTTTTGCTGCATTGATGATGATATTGTTCTTTCTACATATTTGCATATGTTGTTGAATAATGATGTAAATTTGAATAATGTTATGATATTATGGGGTGAATTTAAGATGGAAATAATGAAGTGCAATTATCAAAGCAAAAAACAATGTAGCTATTTGACGTTGATTACTTGAGCTTAAAGATGGTCTTGAATTAGACACCACCCTTGGTAAGAAAACCATTGGCATCCAACTCATATGGACCAAATGATGGACCCTTTTGGGTAATGTAGTTTATTTAGAGCCATCTAATTCTTCCTTTTCCATCTAAAATGTATTCAATGAGTTATTGTTCTTCCAATTAAGTAAATATTCGAAATAATTATGACTTTAAGTCTTCATGGTAACTCGCTTTGCCAATAACTCTTCAAATTTTCTTTAATTGATTTGATTGGTAGTTGCTCTCCCCATTCTTCCATGATGTCTACTTTCTTCTTCTCCTTCTTCATGAAACTCATATAAGTCAAACATTAAATATTGGAGAAATGTCAAAGGCCTTTGACAAAGCTAACTTCTAGGCATATCGTAATTATTTATTTATTTATTGGAATCTATATCAATTTTCTTGTACTATATGTTCCTTTTGGAAATCTATCCTTTTTCATGTGTTATCACTGTATCACCTTCTTTAAAAACCTTGGACTTCCTATACAAATTTTCCTTGCACCTATCATTATATTGTTGTGACTTCTTGAATTGCTTATGAAACTCATGCATGCTTTTTACAAATTTGTTTCCATCAACACCCTTATCCTTGACTTGTGACAATTTAACCAAGTCTATAACACCATTTGGAGACTTACCATACACTACATGAATTGGACTTTTTCCAATGGATCTATTTATTGAATTGGTGTAAACAAATTCAACTTGAGCTATAGCCAAGTCTCATCGACTTGGCTTGTCTCCAATCAAACTTTTCAACAAATTTCTTAGACTTATATTAACTACCTTTATTTATAATAAGTTTGTGAATGATATGTTGAATTGAATTGCAACTTGGAGCCCATCTTTGAAAGAGTTCATTGAAAATGTCCAATAAATTGAGTATTTATTTGAAGTTATATTGCTTGGCAACCTATGCAACCTCACAATTTTTTGGAAAGATAACACATTCACATGTGTAGTATCATTGGTCTTCTTATATGATATGAAATGTGCCATCCTATATTTTTCCACCACTACCAACATTAAATCGTGACTTCCTTTTGTCTTGGGTAGTCCCTAAATGATATCGGTGCTTATGTTTTTCCCATGGTTTCTCAAATCTTGATAAAGGAGCATATAGTCTAGTGTTTTAATATCTTACTTGTCCATTGAAAAATTCTATAGTTCCCAGTATACTTCTTGACATCTTTGTTGATTTTAGGTCAAAAATGTTTTTCATCCACTAATGCCTTGGTCTTATGTACTTCAAAATTCCCACATAAACCTTTAGTACGTAGCTCTTAAAGGAGGTTCAATTTTAACAAACTTTGTTCGATAGAAAATTTGTGAGTTTTAAAAAGGAATCCCTTTTGGATGTGAAATCCAAATATGATGTTTGATTCAAACCCCATGGTTCTTTGCACACTCTCCATGTCACTACAAAATATGAGTCTTTTGCATACAACTTTTTCATGTTTTTCAAATTAACAACCATAATTGAAATGGTATTCAACAACATCACTCTTTGGCTTAATGCATTTAAAATCTTATTCAAATTTCTAGACCTATGTTTCAAAACAAATGAGTGGCTTTGCAAAACCTCTACCCATTTCAAATGCTTTTGATTTAACTTACCTTAATTATTTATGTATTGTAATGCCTTATGATCAATAAACAACACAAATTAATTTGGTAGTAGATAATGTCCATTTCTTTGATTCTTGAACAATGACTTAGAATTCTTGATGATAAACATAATATTTTTTCTTAGCATCATTCACATTCTTGCTAAAGAATGATATCGAGTTACGATTTAGACATAAGATTGCTCCAATTGTTGAACCACTTATCACAACTTGCTTGAAACGAGTTATTGAAATGTGAAAGTGCTAACGCTAATGTTTGATTACCTTCTTCAATGTTTCAAAACACTTTGTAGTGGTTGTCGTTCATTGAAAATTTCCTTCTTCATATGATTAGTAAGTGGTGCACAAATCCTTTTGATAATTTTTTGTCAAAACCTCACCAAACCATGGAAATTCCTTACATTAATTGTACATCTAAGCATTGGCCAATCCATAATGGCTTTCATCCTTTGAGGATTCATCTCCAAACCCTTATTGAAAACCACAAACCTAAGTAAACCAACTCTTCTTGCAAGAAAGTATAGTTCTTCTAGTTAATTTGTATGTTCTTTGCATTTAGAGTTTCCAATACTTGTTTCACATGCTTTAAATGCTCTTTGGACTTGCTAAAAATTAAAATGTTGTGAAGATAGATAATGACAAGCTTTGCCAAAAAAGGCTTTAAGGTCTCGTTTGTCAACCCCACAAATGTACTAGGCACATTGGTTAATCCAAATAACATAACCAACAATTGAAAGAATACATCCTTCATCTTGAACGTCGTCTTCCATTTGCCATCTTTCCTTATGGGTAAAAACACGAAGGTGGGTTACACTTTTGTGAGAAACGCAGACGGAAAATTCATTTTTCCAACAATTCGGCCGAACTTTTATAAAAGTTTGGCCAAACTGTTAGAAAGTTCGTTCGAAGTTTGTAAATTAGTTCGGCCAAATTAATTCTACCATTTACATTGACAGCGTATTGACGGCGTGGGTAAACAGATTTTTGGTTGGAGATGGGAAAACCAACATTAAAAGTTCGGTCGAACTAATAGTCCGACTGAATTTTTGAAAATAATTAGGCCGAATTATTTCTTATAAATATATCGGCCCACAGACTGCAAGAAGTTCCAGGATTGTTACCGTTGTCTGAACTTTGTGTCGCTGTTTCTGTTGCGCTGGTGTTTGTTGTTGCAGGAGCGAGGAGGTGAGAAGCTTCGTTTTGTGTTTATTTTTTTGTCTATTTTTTGTGGGTTTTAATTTTTGTCTCTGTTTTTTTGTTTGTAGGTTACATATAACCTACGTCTTCGGCGATCTCCTTCCTCGTTGCGGCTTGCCTCGTCGTCTCCAGGTAGATGAAAAAACTCGTTTCTAATTAGTTTGTTAGATTTTCTTGTAGAGTGTTTGTTTGTGGTTAGATTGTCTTGCCTTATAATGAACCAAACTGTGATTCAGCTACAGGGAATGCAAAATTATTTTTATTTGTACGTAACAGTAAATTGAAAAACTATTAGAATTTTAATATAAAAACTATAAATTGAAAAACTATTAAAATTTTAATGTAAAAAATGTACAATTTTAATGCATGAGATGTTTTTGTTGAAGTATTGATTTTAGCTGTATATAACTATAAATTGAATAATGGAAATTTACAATTTCATTTAAAAAAATCAGTAATTTCATTGACTAACACAATTATATCAACCATTACATCATCATCCTGATAATTACCCAAAACCAAAAGCTCAAAAATCTGTTTTGAAATAAATTCTCGACTTCTTATATATATATATATCGTTTCACATTCATTTCCATGATATTCAAAATCATGTAGATGAATCACTGATATTCAAATTCCAGCAGAGGAATCACTAGTAGCAGTTACACTTGTTTTCTCAATCCATGACAGGCCACACATATAGAATCTTCGTTGTGTTCAAACAATGCATCAAAATCCCTGAAACCAACTCAATCATAGATTGTTGCAGTAGTTACTGACACACTCACATAATTGTTTATTCATTTAATCGTGAACGCACATAAGCTACAATAGCGTGATCATAACAAGGTTCTCTGTCTAATGTGTGACATCTCAGAATCTCAGAGGTTTCATAGGAAAAGTTTTAAGAAATTCAATGCTACAATTAAGCCACCAGTCAAGAATAGTGAAGCTACTAGAATTCAACAGAACTTCCAACTTCGATTTCTGCTTAGTCTAGTTTGCATGGAGCCTTTAGAACTGCTTTAGGACTTCAAGTAGCATTCATATCATGCATGCTAACCAAACCATATATTGTTTAGCTACTTGAAGATTATATCTGTGGAAGAGAGCTTCTGGACACCTCATCGACCACCTCTTTACTCATTCTCTTTCTCACACAGACAGACCTCAGAATCAGATTTAGTGGAACAGGATTTCTGTGGCCTATACAACGCGACATCTGAACCTTGATGCTAGGTTAGATGGTTGTTTGATTGGTTGAGTAGAATCATTTCAAGTAGGCAAGTTTGTTTGCTTTCTCTCTTATTCCTGAACTAAAGCTTCCTAATCTAGCTAGCTTTCTAATGCCTCAAAGAGTAGAGCTGTATGTGTTTTCTTGATGGATGATAGCTCTAATCTTTCCTTCAACCTCTGCAGATCTAATATCTCTGTGTTCTTCTTATGAGCACCAACTCACAACTCTGTTCTTTCTTAAGCTTGTAGGTTGTATTTGTGTTATGTTGCTTTCTCAGACCTTTGTTAGATTGTCTTTGTTTTTCAGCAGTGTTTGTTTGTGGTTACAGTGCCTATCTTCCTAAATACTCCTTGCTAAGCTAAAACCTAAGCTTTTGTTTCTTATTCTTGAACTGAAGCTTCCTAATCTAGCTAACTTTCTAATGCCTCAAAGAGTAGAGTAGAGATGTATGTGTTTTCCTGATGGCTGATAGCTTTGTTCTTTTCTTCAACCTCTGCAGATCTAATATCTCTGTGTTCTTCTTATGAGCACTAACTCACAACTCTGTTCTTTCTTAAGCTCGTAGGTTGTATTTGTGTTATGTTGCTTCCTCAGACCTTTGTTAGATTGTCTTTGTCTTTCAGCAGAGTGTTTGTGATTATAATGCCTATCTTAAGCTCGTAGGTTATAATGCCTATCTTAAGCTCGTAGGTTGTATTTGTGTTCTGTTGCTTCCTCAAACCTTTGTTAGATTGTCTTTGTATTTCAACAGAGTGTTTGTTTGTGGTTATAATGCCTATCTTCCTGAATACTCCTTGCTAAGCTAAAACCTAAGCTTTTCTTTCTTATTCCTGAAGTGAAGCTTCCTAATCTAGCTAGCTTTCTAATGCCTCAAAGAGTACAACTGTATGTGTGACTTTTGACATAACTTCATCAACCACTACAACTAGTTGTTTAAGTAAGTGTATAAAATAATTTTGCACCCCTTTCCACTTATTACTTCAATCATAAGTTTCTATGTGTAGATTTTAGGCCCACCTCACTAGATGATGTGGTGGTTTTATTGTAATTGAGATGATTAAATTACTAGGATTGAGGTTGACTATTTAATTTTTTTTTTAAAACCAAACATTGATTTAGTGATACTTTTCCACTGTATTCATATTTATGTTGATGCTAACTATTTTTTATGAATGTACCTAAATTTACACCTTCCATGATGCTTCCTCTCCTAGTGTTGTCATTTACTTTTCTAATCTCTAAAATGTTAAAAGTGGTTTTATGATATATATATATATAATTTAATTTAATTAATTTTAATTAATTAATTAATTATTTTTATTTTATTTTTATTTATTTATTTATAAAAATGAGCACTTTGTAGTTGACATCAAGGAAGGTGATCGTTGTCCAACCTTCAAGCACATCCCCTTCTGTCCCTTTAGCAAATAGCTTAATTGGACTTGCATTAACATGTTCTTCCATGTGTTTCACTCTCATTGCTTCTTGGCACATCCTTGGAAGATCATCACTAATTACAGACCGTTGTTTTTTATAAAATTGGAATCGTAGCCCATTCAAGCTTTGGCATTTTCCCTTGGACATATCTTATAAGTCCTCGAACAAATCCTTGTCTAATGGTTGAAATAGGTAGGATTGCTCAAGTCTGAACAATTTAGGAGTAACACGCTTAGCGATTTTCCTGGTTTCATTTCAAGTAGCATCGCATGCTTTCCGATCGTCCTAAGCTAAAGATTCATTGAAAGTGGTTTTAGAATATTCCTTTTATTTTGTCCCCATTCTCTTTTTAAATATCGTTTCGGGGCTTTAAAATGCATGATTTTTCCAAATGTCTTTTTTCACTCAAGTATTTAAAATACACCTTTGTGGAATCTTGTCCATACTTACCCCTGTTTTTCGTCCGTTTGCATCTATAGTTTTTTGTGATTCAAGAATTGAGGTTTTTTTTTGGGAAATAAACTGAACCGAGGGCTTTGGGGATTTATAAGATTTGGGCTCGTCAAATTTGGGATCAGCAAATCTTTTTGTGAATTGTAATTTCAATCCCTTTGGATATACAAGCGCTCACAAATCCATCACTCTTAAGATCCCCATCGGGTAGTGGATGCCTAGGCATTCCTTGTATGGGTAAAGTGATATCTCGGTGTTCCCTTTCATAGGGGATGTTCCTTTCAAGTTTTGTATAAGTGATGCCTTGGCAATGTCCCTGAATTGTCCCTCGCGTTTTGGGGACTTTGCGTAATTTCCAAACTTGATGCCTTTTCACTAGGAACCAGGGGATACATTGGTGTAAAGCTAGATGTGTGGCGTGTTTGGGATTGCGGTCTACTTGCAATAGGGAGTTGTGATCTTCACGATTGTGTTTTCATACGTCTAGGGACCTTGCCACATTTATATTGCATTCATCTTGACATAATGCAAATTGGGCTTGCGCGACCCTCGAGTAACTCCTAAACCATCATACTGGGGCATCAGTACACCTAAATATTTTCATTTGCGATAACTCGATTTGGTTTTTGTGTCTTTGTGGAATCAATTTCAGAGATCTCACGCAGATTATTCATCCGGTTTTGCAATCATGGTTTCTCCAAAAGAATAGTGATCTACTTTGAAATAAGGCTCCTCAGTAACTAAAACTATCCAAACTCGCTGATCACCAAGTACGTACTTTTCAGATAAATATATGGAACTAAAATTAAAAAATAAATGGTAAATGAATAGTCAGTATTATGGGTAAAATTACCCTCTATATTCAGTTAATCTGCTTTCCATGCGCCATCGGCTCATTTTCTTTGCGTAGATTGTTCATTTTTCTTTGCTGAAAGAGCAACAAATTCTTTGCTGCCACTTATGTAACAGTTATAAATAGACTACTTATGTTTTGAAAGACGTGGTCTTACATGATTTCCCCGGGTGCAATGCTGTGTAAGACAGAACAACCCATAAAGTTTTGTGATGCAACTGGTCAACATTTTATTTGCACTTAAATGATCAGAGGTTTTTAACTTTGGTTAATCGTTCTGCTCTTACCTGCATAGAACTGCAAGTATCTGTAGTCACATTGTATGGGGTTTTGTTTCTGTTTAAACTTTAGATTTTAGAAAATATCTCTTTACCTACCTATCTTTTGCTCTTCTACACAAGTTTCGTTTGTGTTTAGATTCTATGAAAAGCAGTATGTAATTTTATCAAATGTTTTGATCTTTCAGTCAGGTCCCGATGGAAGAAGTATACCTGGTAATACAATTGCAGTGCAAGCAGATAAGCCCTTTGGTGCACTGACCAGATTTGGCTCTGCATTTCTCTCAAAATTTGAATGTTCACAAATGCCACATCCTGTATGTATAGAAACATGTTGTTTATGATATTTCATTGCTTTATTATTAATCACCTATTGATTTCTATTGTTTATACGCTACAGCTTTTGGAACATTTTACCTTTGTGGATACACCAGGAGTTCTTGCTGGAGAAAAGCAGAGAACTCAACGCAGCTATGACTTCACCGGTGTGACTTCGTGGTTTGCAGCAAAGTGTGATCTTATTCTTCTGTTTTTTGATCCTTACAAACTGGATATCAGTGATGAGTTTAAGCGTGTTATTGGATCTCTTCGTGGCCATGATGACAAGATAAGAGTGGTCCTCAACAAAGCCGATCAAGTTGATACACAACATGTAGGCTTATCTTCGCTCAGTTCTGCTTTCCTTAAGATGAAGTTATATATTCTTGGGTTCATTTTGTCTCCTAATTTATTCTAATTGTCACCTCGCGCAGCTAATGAGGGTATATGGAGCTTTGATGTGGTCACTAGGGAAAGTATTGAGTACTCCTGAAGTTACAAGGGTGTACATTGGGTAAGTTTTCTTAATTCCTTTTCTGGGTTCAGAAATGCACTTGTTTAAGTACGATGTGATTCTTTTTTGGCTGATAAATGTAATATTTCATTACTGTTTTTGAGGGAGCTAGTTGTAAGTTTGCGATGTTAGATGCCATTTTTGTTGTGATGATCACCGTGTTCTTGCTAATGGTTTAACGTGCGTCATGTGTTCAGCCGTTGTGCTATCTTTTTGTTAAAGATGTGCCTACTTCAGAGATCTGTTGTCTCTGTACTTTAGACAGTTTTTTATATAAACTACTCTCTATGGTCAGAGGACTGACTCTCGAAATAGTTCATGCTTAATTTTGCCAGACTTATGGTCTATAGTTTATTCTTGGTATCTTTTGATAACGAACCACAAAATCGTGTATACAAACCTACTGCTGCTTATCATCAGACTGATATGCTTCACAATTTATTCGCCAGTTATATTTTACTTAATTTCGCTATAGGTGAGAAAAATTGACAGTTTATGCTTAGCAGAATTTATTTACGTACATAAAATACATTAGTAATGTTTACAAGGCAGTTTGAGGGATATGTGTTCCTTAGGAAGTGTGTCTGTCTCATTACTGTCTCTCGGTGCTACATATAATTTTCCTAGTCGAAATATTGTGTTTGTCCATATTGATCTGTTTTGTTGTGATCGTGTTATTGGGTGAGGGATACTTGGCTTGCTAAGAATAAATTCTATCAGTTGTATGTAGTTTTGATGTCATCCCTGTTTCTGCATTCTTGACCCTTTTTAAACTTGTCGATCATTTGGCTTGCAAAGATGCCTTGCACTTGCCGTAACTCTTCGTTCTACTGCTGCAGTTCATTCAATGACAAACCTATAAATGAGGCTGCTTTTGGTTCAATGGGGAAGGAGCTTTTCGAGAAAGAGCAGGAGGATCTTTTAATTGATTTGAAAGACATTCCTAGGAAAGCATGTGATCGTCGTGTAAGTTCATCAGCCCTTATTTGTTATGTATGTTGTCTGTTTGTTTCGGATTGCTGATCTCTGTAATTGATTAATGACACAAATGCCTTTACTGGTTATGCAGATAAATGAATTTGTCAAGCGCGCTCGAGCAGCCAAGATTCATGCATATATTATCAGTCACTTGAAGAAAGAGATGCCTGCTATGATGGGCAAAGCTAAGGCGCAACAACGTCTCATTGATAATCTGGAGGAAGAGTTTGCGAAGGTCTGATTATTATTATTATTTTTTAATGTCTGTCCTGTTGAAAATTCTTGTTAAATAGAGTGTTATGCACTAACCACATTCTACCTTATTATTGAGTTGTGGTCATACCCACTTTCCAAATGATTTTGTGGTTGTAACTGAACTTTAGTGTTTTGATATTTTCTCCTTTTTACAGGTGCAAAAGGACTACCACTTGCCAGTGGGTGATTTTCCGGATATTCAGCATTACAAAGAAGTTTTAAGTGGATATCAGATTGATAGATTTGAAAAGCTCAAACCAAAGATGATTCAAGCAGTGGACGACATGCTGGGCTATGACATTCCAGACCTGCTTAAAAAATTTCAGAACCCTTATGATTAAATGACCTATCTACATTCCTTCTGATATATCCCCATAATATCCCTACCCGTGATCTGGTTTGGCAGAAGTCCTTGTCAAATCCGCTTGAGTGTGTTGCAATATGTTTCAATCATGATTGTTTTGTTGCATGGGTCACTTATATTCCTTTCCTGAATGCCAAAGCAAATGCCAGCGCCTGTTGCTACATATTCTTCTGGTGACCATCTTTGTCAGTGCAGAGATATTTTTAGCACCAAGGTCCAAAACTTTGGTATGTATCTCAATAAGGGAATTTTATGTCAGATCAACAATTGGTTGGCTGCCTACCTGATACATGCTCATAAATGGCCTATTCAGCCCATAGTCCCTCATTCAGTTTCGCAACAATCTTTAGTTCTTGTTATCCTAAAGACGTGGTCTCTTATTAGGCTTTCAATTTTTTATACCGTAGCTCAATTATCATTGATTCCAGGCTACATTGTAGGTATTCCCAAAGGTCTTTCGGTCTGTTTTTAATTGTGTCCTCTTAAATGTTAGACCCAAAATAGAGTTGTATCTGTTGAAATTACTTTCCGCCGTGCTCTGTACAGGAGGCCGCCTTCCGTTTTTGTTTGAAGAACAAAGTACTGAAGCCGCCTTCCATTTTTGTTTGCAGAACTGTGCAGCTGAGCCGCTTGCCAAAACCGTTGAGCAGTCAACCTCCGGATTTGAATTTTAATGAAGCAGATTGAAAGAAAATCCCGCATCACACTTTTTTCCGTACAGGTTGCCAAAAATCGGACCCGGGGAAATTTATGAAGCGGATTTAATAAAAATCCCGCATCACAACCTTGCTGACGTCTGCAATCACTTTTGGCACGCGGAATTTTTATACAGTTTGGTTTTTGTTTTAATCTTGCTTGGCGTACATTTAGGTGGTCAAAGAGTTGTTTTAAGTTTTGTTTTTAAAAAAAGCATTCGTGATGAGAAGTCAACATATATATAAAGCAGGTATTTCTCAAAGAAAAGGAGGCGTGGGCCATAGTAGCTTTTATTTTTAGTTTTATTTTTATTTTAAAGTTTTTAAAAATAGTTTTTATTTTAAATAGTTTTTTATATATATTGTCTAAGGTTCATAGGATATATATTGATATAGATGAAAAGCCTGTGTGCTTGTGTGACAGGTATTGTAAGTTTTAAAATTCTTTTTACACAGCAGAAGTAAAAAGACTGATATAGCACAGCAGTGCAGAGTTCAGTAGTAAGTTATAATTTTTTTTTACACACAGCAGCAGTGTAATAGAATTTGAAGTGCACAGCAGTGCTTTCATTTTTGGAGAGACAGAGTATTTGTCCAGAGTGAAATTTTAGAGAGTGAGAGTTGTTTTGAACTGTGTTTTGAAGCAGTCAAAGTTTTTGTATTCCCTCAGTCAGAGGTGATCTTGTAACCAAGTTTTTTGAAGTTTAATGAAATAGTTTTACAGTGAAAAACTCTGTCTACAGTGAAGAATTTTTTTTTTATATTTTCTCTGTGTTGAAGAGGGGGAATTTTATTCTCCATTGTTGTTCTGGAATGTTAAATATTCCAACATGGTATCAGAGCTAGTCCAGGCTCTTTGAAGATCAAAGAAGCTGAAGGAAAGGAGTTCTTAGTTGCAGCAGCTTCTCCAGCAGTGTGAAGACTCAGCCAAAGAATCCAAAGGTATTTCTCTATACAGTTTTTGAGTCACTGTTGCAGAACAGTGTGCTCTTTTATATACACAGTCAAGTTTTTTTTTAATCATAGTTAAGAGTGCAGAATGGCTGGAGCCAACACTGGTATGGGTATGGGAAATGTCCATCTCCCAATGTTTAATGGGAAAAATTATGACTACTGGTCAATAACTATGAGAGCATTATTTGTCTCCCAAGACTTATGGGAATTTATTGAAGATGGCTTTGAAGAGCCAGCAGATGAAGAAGAGTTTGAAGATTTAACTCAGGCAGAAAGAGAGTTGCTGAAGAGCAATAGGAAGAAAGACTCCAAGGCTCTCTTCTTATTGTATCAAGCAGTGCATGAGAGTGTGTTTCCAAGGATAGCAGCAGCCAAGAGATCCAGAGAAGCATGGGAAACTCTCAAGATAGCCTATCAAGGCATGGAAAAAGTGAAGACAACAAAACTTCAGTTGCTGAGGAGAGACTTTGAGACTCTCTGTATGAAAGAGTCGGATACTATTGACTCATTCTTCACTCATGTGATTGGAATGGTCACACAAATAAGATCTCATGGAGAGACTCTTGAAGAGAAGAGGATTGTGGAAAAACTCTTGAGGAGTCTACCCTCAAGATTCGATGTGATTGTCACCACCATAGAGGAGACTAAGGATCTCACAAAGTTCACAGTGGATGAGGTACATGCATCACTGATGACTCATGAGCAGAGATTGGGTAGGAGTGAAAACTCATCTCTGGAACATGCCTTTAAGACCCAGATGTCTTTTGGAAGAGGAAGAGGGCAAGGCAGAGGAAACAAAAGAGGAAGAGGCAGAAGCCAAAATAGAGGTGGAAGGAACAGTCCAACAAATGCTCAAGGAAGAGGCAGCAATCCAAATCAGCATCAAGGCCAAGGCAGCAGCCAGCAGAGTGGTCAGCAGAATGCTCAAGGACAGAGGTATGATAAGTCCAATGTCCAATGTCACTATTGTAAAAAATATGGTCATTATGCTAATGAATGTAGAAAGAAACAACATGATATGGGAAATAGAACTAGTGCAAATTTCACTAGAGAAAATATCAACCAAGATAATTTGTTTTTGGCTTGTAATATGGCTGAAGAAAAGAATGAGGATTTATGGTTTCTAGACTCCGGTTGCAGTAACCATATGACAGGAAACTTAGCAATGTTTTCTATGCTAGATGAGAGTGTGAAGTCACAAGTCACACTTGGGACTGATAGTAAAGTGCCTGTTATGGGAAAAGGGAATGTAAATGTTCTAACAAGAAAAGGTGCAAAGAAATCCATATCAGATGTCTATTATGTTCCAGGAATGAAGTGTAACCTCTTAAGTATTGGACAGCTTGTTCAAAAGGGGTACAATGTATTTTTTGAGGATGATGTTTGTACCATCATGGACAAACCTCCCAGCAAACAATGTATTGCTGAAGTGAAGATGACAAGGAACAGAATGTTCCCTCTTAGAATGAGAGCAGATCTGAAAAATGAAGAAAAGATAGCAGCAGTGGCAAAAGAGGCTATCCAAAGCGAACAAAAAGATGAAAATTGGTTGTGGCACTTGAGATTTGGACATCTCAACTTTGGAGGTCTTAATTTGTTGAATAGAAAAGGAATGGTAAGAGGTTTACCATTGATAGAGAAGCCTGACAGCCTTTGTGAAGGTTGCATTCTTGGGAAACAACACAGAGAAAGTTTTCCTTCCGGGAAAAGCATAAGGGCAAAGACACCCTTAGAGATTGTCCACTCAGATTTGTGTGGACCGATGCAAACTCCATCGCTTGCTAGCAGCCACTACATGTTAACATTCATAGATGATTTTACAAGAAAAACTTGGGTTTATTTCTTGAAAAATAAAAGTGAAGTGTTTGAAAAATTCTGCAATTTCAAAGCACTTGTGGAAAACCAGAGTGGGCTACACATCAAAGTTCTAAGGACTGATAGAGGAGGTGCGTATATCTCAAGATTTTCTACGTTTTTGTAGAGAAAATGGTATTCAAAAGCAGTTTACAACTAGATATACTCCGCAGCAAAATGGAGTAGCCGAAAGGAAGAATAGAACCATAATGGACATGGTGAGGAGTATGTTAAAGGCAAAGCATTTGCTTAATGATTATTGGGCTGAAGCTGTACATTGTGTAGCATACATTTTGAATAGGTGCCCTACAAAAGCAGTGATGAACAAAGTGCCGGAAGAGGCATGGAGTGGCACAAAGCAAGGTGTCACACATATGAAGGTTTTTGGATGTGTGGCTTATGCACACATTCCGGATCAGCTAAGGAAGAAGTTGGACAGCAAGGGGGAGAAGTGTATTTTCATTGGATACAGTGAGGAATCCAAGGCCTATAGGTTATACAACCCATCCACCAAGAAGTTTATTGTGAGCAGAGATGTTCAGTTTATTGAGGAGGAAGCTTGGGATGGAAGCATAGAGAAAACAGTGAATGTTAAACACTATTTATCTCATGATGAAGATGATGATGAATTGGCTGAAATACATCCCCATACAGCAGCACCAACACAAGAGCAGCAAGAGACACCCTTGAGGAGAAATGAAAGTGCTTCTCCAAGCACACCACAAGGAGGAAATTCAAGTGCTTCTTCAAGCATTTGTACATCAAGTGGAAGAGGTAAGAAGTTCAGAAATTTAAATGACATTTATGCACAAGAGGCAGCAAATGAAGGTATCAATTCTTTGTTTGCTTTATATTGTCATGTTGAAGACCCTATCCACTTTGAAGAAGCTATTAAGGAAAAGAAATGGATAGAAGCTATGGATGAGGAGATTAATGCCATAGAAAGAAACAAGACATGGGATTTGGTTGAACTCCCAAAAGGTAAAGATGTCATTGGGGTTAAATGGGTCTACAAGACCAAGAGTAATGCTGAAGGCAAAATAGAGAGACACAAGGCAAGACTTGTCGTCAAAGGGTATAAGCAAAAGCATGGGATAGATTATGAGGAAACTTTCGCACCGGTTGCAAGAATGGAAACCGTGAGAGCAGTGTTGTCCATAGCAGCACAAAACAAGTGGAAAGTTTACCAAATGGACGTGAAGTCGGCATTCCTAAATGGAGTGTTAATGGAAGAGGTTTACATTGAACAACCTCTCGGCTATGAGAAGAAAGGCCAAGAGCACAAAGTGTGCAAGTTGAAGAAAGCTCTTTATGGGCTGAAGCAAGCGCCAAGAGCATGGTACAGTAGGATAGATTCCTATCTATTGGAAAATGGATTTGAAAAGTGTGAGGGAGAACCCACCCTCTACATCAAAGAAAAAGATGGTAAAATGTTGATTGTAGTTTTATATGTTGATGATGTTATTTTCACAGGTAATGATAATTACCTTATTGAAAATTTTAAAACAGTCATGAAAGAAGAATTTGAAATGACTGACATGGGTTTGTTGAAATACTTCTTAGGAATATAAGTAGAACAAGATGAAAATGGGATTTTTATCTCACAGGCAAAATATGTTAATGAAGTGTTGGAAAGATTTAATATGCAGGAGAGCAAGGCAGCGATCACTCCCACAGTGATGGGATTAAAACTCAGCAGAGAGGACAGCAGCAAGGATTTTGATCCTAGTTTGTATAAGAGCATAGTTGGCAGCCTCATGTATTTGACTGCAACTAGGCCTGACATAATGCATGCTGTTAGCTTAATTTCCAGATTTATGGAGAAGCCAAAGGATGCACATTGGCAGGCAGCAAAGAGAATTTTGAGGTATGTTAAAGGCACAAAAAGATTTGGTATTTTATATACTGCTTCAGAAAATTCAGATTTAGTTGGATACACTGACAGTGATTGGGCTGGAAGTGTAGATGATCGGAAGAGCAATTCCGGTTATGTTTTTCACATGGGTTCAGGAGCAATTTCATGGGCTTCAAAAAAACAACCCATTGTAGCATTGTCTACAGCAGAGGCAGAATATGTGGCAGCCACAGCAGCAGCTTGTCAAGCAATTTGGATGAGGAGGATGTTAAGAAGTTTGTGCCAAGAGCAGGTAAAAGGAGCAGTGATTTATTGTGACAATAGCTCAGCTATTGCATTATCAAAGAATTCTGTGTTTCATAAGAGAACGAAACACATTGACACAAAGTTTCATTACATCAGAGAATTGGTAAACAATGGTGAAATTGTTTTGGAACACTGCAGAACTCAGCAGCAGTTTGCAGACATTCTGACCAAGCCATTGGGGCAGAAGAATTTTGAGTTTTTGAGGAAATGTCTGGGTATGACTGATAACCCAGCAGCTGAAAGTAAGGGGGAGTGTTGAAATTACTTTCAGCTCTGCAGTGTACGTGAGCCGCCTTCCATTTTTGTTTGCAGAACAAAATGCGAAACCGCCTTCCATTTGTTTGTAGAGCGTACGGTTTGAGCCGCTTGCAAAACGTTGACCGATCAACCTCCAGTTTGAATTTTAATGAAACGGACGAAAGAAAATCCGCATCACACTTTCAAAATCTGGAGTTGCCAAAAATCGGACCGGGAAATTTATGTGAAGGCGGACTAATAAAATCATCCTTCTTAAAAATGTTGGCAATCACTTTTGGCACGCGGAATTTTTATACAGTTTGGTTTAATCTTGCTTGGCGTCCGGTTCAATTGGTCAAAGGTTGTTTTAAGGTTTGTTTTAAAAAAAACGTCGTGCGTACAAGTCAACATATATATATATGTTTTACATATATATAAACAGAATGTTCTCAAAGAAAGGGGAGGCCGTGGGCCATAGTAGCTTTTTATTTTAGTTTTTTTTTTATTTTAAAGTTTTTAAAAATAGTTTTATTTTAAATAGTTTTTTTTTATATATATTGTAAAAGGTTCATGGGATATATATAGATGAAAAGCCTGTGTGCTTGTGTGACAGGTATTGTAAGTTTTAAAATTCTTTTTACACAGCAGAAGTAAAAAGACTGATATAGCACAGCAGTGCAGAGTTCAGTAGTAAGTTATAATTTTTTTTTACACACAGCAGCAGTGTAATAGAATTTGAAGTGCACAGCAGTGCTTTCATTTTTGGAGAGACAGAGTATTTGTCCAGAGTGAAATTTTAGAGAGTGAGAGTTGTTTTGAACTGTGTTTTGAAGCAGTCAAAGTTTTTGTATTCCCTCAGTCAGAGGTGATCTTGTAACCAAGTTTTTTGAAGTTTAATGAAATAGTTTTACAGTGAAAAACTCTGTCTACAGTGAAGAAATTTTTTTTTATATTTTCTCTGTGTTGAAGAGGGGGAATTTTATTCTCCATTGTTGTTCTGGAATGTTAAATATTCCAACATCATGATATGATTTGATCAATATCCAACATATATATTTGGTGCAATATGTTTGAAGGATGGTTGTCTCTATGAGTTTTGATTTATTAGTTGCTTCAGTCCCTCGGAGCCAATGGGACTCGTAAATAATTCAGCGTCTGGTTATTGAAGAGGGTTTTAACTCGTTTTCAATATTTTATACATGGCATCCCACTGAACCTCATTTAACAACGTAAGTTGCATTATTAGTATATCTGATATATCCAAAGGAATCCATGATTGCATTGATTTTTTTTTCTCGAGGAGCATCTTTCATTAAAAGAAATTCGGAAACCATGGTTGCATATCTTTCATAAAAAGTTCGGCTCTTTGGCATGATAAGAATAAATTGCAAAGTTGCATTAGACATATAAAAATCCCAATACGCTCTGGTTCGCATCCACATAGGTCTCAACATGCGCCTATTCATTTTGCCAAATCATATTTATGCATATGTATCACACCCATTACTCATTTCATTTGGAAACTGCTGTAGTCTAAAAAACGAATTCATAGAATATATTAGAAATTTCGAAAACTGCTATAATTTTTTTTTTGAAAATTTTGATTATCATTGTTAAACTTCCGTATTTTAAGTGTCTTATATTGAATCCATTTCCACCATTAAAAAAAATACAATTCAAACATTTTAACTATCTAATCTACCTGCAACTATTCTATTGTAAACAACTCCTTAAAGAAGATATATATATGTTATCTTGAATGGCACCTTAAAAAAACCTGTTATGCGATATAGCAGTTATATCATTTTACCTTTTATGCAATATAGCCTTTATATCATTTTAAGTGATGGTAAAAATAGTGAGTTAACCTCTTTATATTTATATGTAATATAATATAAAGAGAAGAGAATTAATTTTATTTTAATTTTTTAATTTTTAATATTATTTTAATTTAATTTAAGGAGTGCATTTATAAATAACTTTAAGATTTAGTTTAAAGAATGCATTTATAAATAATTTTAAGCTTTATATTTATATATAATATAATATAAAGAAAAGAGTATATATATATATATATATATATATAAATTTTTTTAATATTAATTTAATTTAAGGAGTGCATTTATAAGTAATTTTAAGACTTAATTTAATTTATTTAGTTTAAAGAATACATTTATAAATAATTTTAAGTTTTAATATTTATTGTTTTATTTATTAAAGAATTAATTTAAAGAATTTTATATGAATTTAGTTGTAAAATTTCATCCCATTTATAATAAATATTAAATATTTTTCAGTAAATTATTTGAAATAATAATTTTAATTTTCTAATTATAATTTTTATTCTTAAGTTATGTAACTCAATTTTAAAATGTATCTTATTTTTATTTTACAAGATTAAAACATTTGAAAATATATAAAATATATTACTTTTTCTCTTATGTGTTATTTGTGCTTTAGAATAATATATAATAATTTAAAAAATAACTTGAATATTCTATTTTTAAGTGATGTGATTGAGATTTAACAATCTGGGAAAATCACAATCAATTGCAATTTTAAAATGTATCTTATTTTTATTTTACAAGATTAAAACATTTGAAAATATATAAAATATATTACTTTTTCTCTTATGTGTTATTTGTGCTTTAGAATAATAGATAATAATTTAAAAAGTAACTTGAATATTCTATTTTTAAGTGATGTGATTGGGATTTAACAATCTGGGAACATCACAATCCCATCACAATCAAGTTTATAGATTAAACCTTTCAAATAGTTCTTTTTGATAGCTCTCTCACATTGGAATTCAATCAATATTCAATTTTTTTCTTTTATGATAATTTTATTTTTTAAAGTGTTATTACTTATATTTTACTTGGTAATTTTATTGATGCATGATTAGGCTTTGTAATTCTTAAATACAACAACAAAACTAGATGAGCATTATTAGAGAGATTTGCTTTTGGAAGTAGCACTCTTGCATGACCATGATTATATATAATTGAATGTGCAAAATTAATAATGTAAACAATGTGAAATAGAAGGAAAAAGACAAAATTGAACTCTTGATTAAATAGTACACCAAATTTACTATGTAGATTACAAATAGAGGCCTTCTTCTATTCTTTGGACATCATCATAGAACATTATTCTATTCTCTTCTTTGGTTTAGCTCGCCCAAGTCTGAGGCAAGTTCATGGAGATTGGTTGGCACAGGTCTAAATTACAGGGTCCAAGGCTCACATCTTTGTTTTTAGGGTTTTGGGTCTTAGTTGCAGGCATGACATGGAGAAATTTCCATTTCAGCTGCAGGCATGCCATGGAGAAATTTCGATCGAAGCCTTTCAGCCACATGCATGACACATCTTCCATGCGATTGGAACCTAAAGGTTGAATTTTTAGTTAATTGAAGTTTTCGCTCATTGATCGCAGAGTTCGGTAGTTGACTACGGATAATGAAAGTTGATTACAGGTTCTTGAATGAGGGTTTTGGATTATTGGCATTGTTGGATTTATCTCATGGATATTGTTTAGTTGATTTTGCTGATTAGGTTTATGATGAAATATAGAAGCATTATACTCGCTTTATTGAATCATTCAATGACAATATAATAAGAAGAATTTGAAAAGGTTTTCCCCATAGTGGGTTTTGCCCTGGTCTCCGAGCAATCCTGATGTCTTTATGTGTGAATGCTTTTCTTTTGTTGTTCTTTTATGTTTTGCTGCATTGATGATGATATTGTTCTTTCTACATATTTGCATATGTTGTTGAATAATGATGTAAATTTGAATAATGTTATGATATTATGGGGTGAATTTAAGATGGAAATAATGAAGTGCAATTATCAAAGCAAAAAACAATGTAGCTATTTGACGTTGATTACTTGAGCTTAAAGATGGTCTTGAATTAGACACCACCCTTGGTAAGAAAACCATTGGCATCCAACTCATATGGACCAAATGATGGACCCTTTTGGGTAATGTAGTTTATTTAGAGCCATCTAATTCTTCCTTTTCCATCTAAAATGTATTCAATGAGTTATTGTTCTTCCAATTAAGTAAATATTCGAAATAATTATGACTTTAAGTCTTCATGGTAACTCGCTTTGCCAATAACTCTTCAAATTTTCTTTAATTGATTTGATTGGTAGTTGCTCTCCCCATTCTTCCATGATGTCTACTTTCTTCTTCTCCTTCTTCATGAAACTCATATAAGTCAAACATTAAATATTGGAGAAATGTCAAAGGCCTTTGACAAAGCTAACTTCTAGGCATATCGTAATTATTTATTTATTTATTGGAATCTATATCAATTTTCTTGTACTATATGTTCCTTTTGGAAATCTATCCTTTTTCATGTGTTATCACTGTATCACCTTCTTTAAAAACCTTGGACTTCCTATACAAATTTTCCTTGCACCTATCATTATATTGTTGTGACTTCTTGAATTGCTTATGAAACTCATGCATGCTTTTTACAAATTTGTTTCCATCAACACCCTTATCCTTGACTTGTGACAATTTAACCAAGTCTATAACACCATTTGGAGACTTACCATACACTACATGAATTGGACTTTTTCCAATGGATCTATTTATTGAATTGGTGTAAACAAATTCAACTTGAGCTATAGCCAAGTCTCATCGACTTGGCTTGTCTCCAATCAAACTTTTCAACAAATTTCTTAGACTTATATTAACTACCTTTATTTATAATAAGTTTGTGAATGATATGTTGAATTGAATTGCAACTTGGAGCCCATCTTTGAAAGAGTTCATTGAAAATGTCCAATAAATTGAGTATTTATTTGAAGTTATATTGCTAGGCAACCTATGCAACCTCACAATTTTTTGGAAAGATAACACATTCACATGTGTAGTATCATTGGTCTTCTTATATGATATGAAATGCACCATCCTATATTTTTCCACCACTACCAATATTAAATCGTGACTTCCTTTTGTCTTGGGTAGTCCCTAAGTAATATCGGTGCTTATGTTTTTCCCATGGTTTCTCAAATCTTGATAAAGGAGCATATAGTCTAGTGTTTTAATATCTTACTTGTCCATTGAAAAATTCTATAGTTCCCAGTAAACTTCTTGACATCTTTGTTGATTTTAGGTCAAAAATGTTTTTCATCCACTAATGCCTTGGTCTTATGTACTTCAAAATTCCCACATAAACCTTTAGTACGTAGCTCTTAAAGGAGGTTCAATTTTAACAAACTTTGTTCGATAGAAAATTTGTGAGTTTTAAAAAGGAATCCCTTTTGGATGTGAAATCCAAATATGATGTTTGATTCAAACCCCATGGTTCTTTGCACACTCTCCATGTCACTACAAAATATGAGTCTTTTGCATACAACTTTTTCATGTTTTTCAAATTAACAACCATAATTGAAATGGTATTCAACAACATCACTCTTTGGCTTAATGCATTTAAAATCTTATTCAAATTTCTAGACCTATGTTTCAAAACAAATGAGTGGCTTTGCAAAACCTCTACCCATTTCAAATGCTTTTGATTTAACTTACCTTAATTATTTATGTATTGTAATGCCTTATGATCAATAAACAACACAAATTAATTTGGTAGTAGATAATGTCCATTTCTTTGATTCTTGAACAATGACTTAGAATTCTTGATGATAAACATAATATTTTTTCTTAGCATCATTCACATTCTTGCTAAAGAATGATATCAAGTTACGATTTAGACATAAGATTGCTCCAATTGTTGAACCACTTATCACAACTTGCTTGAAACGAGTTATTGAAATGTGAAAGTGCTAACGCTAATGTTTGATTACCTTCTTCAATGTTTCAAAACACTTTGTAGTGGTTGTCGTTCATTGAAAATTTCCTTCTTCATATGATTAGTAAGTGGTGCACAAATCCTTTTGATAATTTTTTGTCAAAACCTCACCAAACCATGGAAATTCCTTACATTAATTGTACATCTAAGCATTGGCCAATCCATAATGGCTTTCATCCTTTGAGGATTCATCTCCAAACCCTTATTGAAAACCACAAACCTAAGTAAACCAACTCTTCTTGCAAGAAAGTATAGTTCTTCTAGTTAATTTGTATGTTCTTTGCATTTAGAGTTTCCAATACTTGTTTCACATGCTTTAAATGCTCTTTGGACTTGCTAAAAATTAAAATGTTGTGAAGATAGATATGTAAAGTTTACTTAAAGGCTTTAAGATCTCGTTTCAACCCCACAAATGTACTAGGCACATTGGTTAATCCAAATAACATAACCAACAATTGAAAGAATACATCCTTCATCTTCAATCGTATTCCATTTGTGATCTTTCACTATAGGTAAAAACATTGCTGAGTTTACACTTTTGTGAGAAATGCGGATGGAAAATTCATTTTTCCTACAATTAAACCAGACACATAAAATTTGGCCAGAAACATTTGAAGTTCGTCGAAGTTTTGTATGAGTGGTTCGGCCAAATTAATTCTACCATTTACATTGACAGCGTATTGACGGCGTGGGTAAACAGATTTTTGGTTGGAGATGGGAAAACCAACATTAAAAGTTCGGTCGAACTAATAGTCCGACTGAATTTTTGAAAATAATTAGGCCGAATTATTTCTTATAAATATATCGGCCCACAGACTGCAAGAAGTTCCAGGATTGTTACCGTTGTCTGAACTTTGTGTCGCTGTTTCTGTTGCGCTGGTGTTTGTTGTTGCAGGAGCGAGGAGGTGAGAAGCTTCGTTTTGTGTTTATTTTTTTGTCTATTTTTTGTGGGTTTTAATTTTTGTCTCTGTTTTTTTGTTTGTAGGTTACATATAACCTACGTCTTCGGCGATCTCCTTCCTCGTTGCGGCTTGCCTCGTCGTCTCCAGGTAGATGAAAAAACTCGTTTCTAATTAGTTTGTTAGATTTTCTTGTAGAGTGTTTGTTTGTGGTTAGATTGTCTTGCCTTATAATGAACCAAACTGTGATTCAGCTACAGGGAATGCAAAATTAGTTTTATTTGTACGTAACAGTAAATTGAAAAACTATTAGAATTTTAATATAAAAACTATAAATTGAAAAACTATTAAAATTTTAATGTAAAAACTATACAATTTTAATGCATGAGAGGTTTTTGTTGAAGTATTGATTTTAGCTGTATATAACTATAAATTGAATAATGGAAATTTACAATTTCATTTAAAAAAATCAGTAATTTCATTGACTAACACAATTATATCAACCATTACATCATCATCCTGATAATTACCCAAAACCAAAAGCTCAAAAATCTGTTTTGAAATAAATTCTCGACTTCTTATATATATATATATCGTTTCACATTCATTTCCATGATATTCAAAATCATGTAGATGAATCACTGATATTCAAATTCCAGCAGAGGAATCACTAGTAGCAGTTACACTTGTTTTCTCAATCCATGACAGGCCACACATATAGAATCTTCGTTGTGTTCAAACAATGCATCAAAATCCCTGAAACCAACTCAATCATAGATTGTTGCAGTAGTTACTGACACACTCACATAATTGTTTATTCATTTAATCGTGAACGCACATAAGCTACAATAGCGTGATCATAACAAGGTTCTCTGTCTAATGTGTGACATCTCAGAATCTCAGAGGTTTCATAGGAAAAGTTTTAAGAAATTCAATGCTACAATTAAGCCACCAGTCAAGAATAGTGAAGCTACTAGAATTCAACAGAACTTCCAACTTCGATTTCTGCTTAGTCTAGTTTGCATGGAGCCTTTAGAACTGCTTTAGGACTTCAAGTAGCATTCATATCATGCATGCTAACCAAACCATATATTGTTTAGCTACTTGAAGATTATATCTGTGGAAGAGAGCTTCTGGACACCTCATCGACCACCTCTTTACTCATTCTCTTTCTCACACAGACAGACCTCAGAATCAGATTTAGTGGAACAGGATTTCTGTGGCCTATACAACGCGACATCTGAACCTTGATGCTAGGTTAGATGGTTGTTTGATTGGTTGAGTAGAATCATTTCAAGTAGGCAAGTTTGTTTGCTTTCTCTCTTATTCCTGAACTAAAGCTTCCTAATCTAGCTAGCTTTCTAATGCCTCAAAGAGTAGAGCTGTATGTGTTTTCTTGATGGATGATAGCTCTAATCTTTCCTTCAACCTCTGCAGATCTAATATCTCTGTGTTCTTCTTATGAGCACCAACTCACAACTCTGTTCTTTCTTAAGCTTGTAGGTTGTATTTGTGTTATGTTGCTTTCTCAGACCTTTGTTAGATTGTCTTTGTTTTTCAGCAGTGTTTGTTTGTGGTTACAGTGCCTATCTTCCTAAATACTCCTTGCTAAGCTAAAACCTAAGCTTTTGTTTCTTATTCTTGAACTGAAGCTTCCTAATCTAGCTAACTTTCTAATGCCTCAAAGAGTAGAGTAGAGATGTATGTGTTTTCCTGATGGCTGATAGCTTTGTTCTTTTCTTCAACCTCTGCAGATCTAATATCTCTGTGTTCTTCTTATGAGCACTAACTCACAACTCTGTTCTTTCTTAAGCTCGTAGGTTGTATTTGTGTTATGTTGCTTCCTCAGACCTTTGTTAGATTGTCTTTGTCTTTCAGCAGAGTGTTTGTGATTATAATGCCTATCTTAAGCTCGTAGGTTATAATGCCTATCTTAAGCTCGTAGGTTGTATTTGTGTTCTGTTGCTTCCTCAAACCTTTGTTAGATTGTCTTTGTATTTCAACAGAGTGTTTGTTTGTGGTTATAATGCCTATCTTCCTGAATACTCCTTGCTAAGCTAAAACCTAAGCTTTTCTTTCTTATTCCTGAAGTGAAGCTTCCTAATCTAGCTAGCTTTCTAATGCCTCAAAGAGTACAACTGTATGTGTGACTTTTGACATAACTTCATCAACCACTACAACTAGTTGTTTAAGTAAGTGTATAAAATAATTTTGCACCCCTTTCCACTTATTACTTCAATCATAAGTTTCTATGTGTAGATTTTAGGCCCACCTCACTAGATGATGTGGTGGTTTTATTGTAATTGAGATGATTAAATTACTAGGATTGAGGTTGACTATTTAATTTTTTTTTTAAAACCAAACATTGATTTAGTGATACTTTTCCACTGTATTCATATTTATGTTGATGCTAACTATTTTTTATGAATGTACCTAAATTTACACCTTCCATGATGCTTCCTCTCCTAGTGTTGTCATTTACTTTTCTAATCTCTAAAATGTTAAAAGTGGATTATTTTATGATATATATATATATATATATAATTTAATTTTATTAATTTTTTTTAATTTTAATTTTAATTTTGTTTATTTATTTTTTGAATTAGTTTTATCTATTAAAAAAGAAAAAATAATTTACACCTTGCCCGCAGCCTTGACTTTGCCCAGAAGAGTGGCATGTTCAACATAAGAAGCAAACAAATGACTGCCCAATAGGGGAAACTAGTCCAAACCATACATAGTTCTGATAAACTGCCTACGCAGGGGTGTCAACTTTGGTTTCCACTGTAATGTGCATATATGATAAACTGTAAGACAAAGACCACTAGATAAAATAGCTAGAAAATCAAGATCAATCCCATCAAGGTGGGAGTCGAAAAGCAAAAAGCAGACTCTAATGGAATAATTAGGCATCATGATGAGGAGGAGGTTCCTCCAAAATAAGGCACCTGTAAGCCTCCATGTCGTCATCCTCCCTTGGCTTGTCCGCACTGAGGCATCGCTTTACTTGGAGTGCTCACACCTTCCACAAGCCTTCTCATCGACTTTAGGAGCTTTTCCTTTGTCCTTGTTCGCCAGCAGCTGCTGCACATCCATATCTTGAGCCATAGTAGAAGAAACCCCTCCCTGATACACGCTAGTATCAACTTGCTAGGGTTCTTCCTTAAAAACCACCAAAATAGAGGCAATTATACGAGGTCTATTCAGGGAGCAATTGTAGAAAAATTGAGCAGTCTGGGGAGTGTTAGAGGCAAGAGTGACAGGGTTGTCCGGAACAGGGTTGGCAGTTTGGAATCTACCCCGCCCACTGCGAGTGTTCGGATATCTACTGATGAAGTAGTCCGAGGAGGGCGAAGAAGAATCCGAATTGGAGGTGGAAGGGGTGCGTTTGGGATGACTTCTAGTACTGCCCCTTCGACATCTCATGTGATGTCACAGACGCGGCATGTTGATGGGCACAAAAGAAGGCGAAGGAGGAGTCAGATTAACAAAGCTGGGCGAGAGCGGGGTGAAAAGGAGATCCAGAGTAACAGTGGAATGATTGCAGAGGCCAATTCGGGAAAGATGCAACCCTTCACCTAACTCAATGCAGCAGCTGAGATGGCTTCTTCTACCAGTGGCTGTGCGATAGCAGGGATGCACAACCGAGGGAGAACAAATTCTTTGTAGCGGATGAGGGACGTCTGAGCTCCTTCTGTCATCCTCCATCTTTAAACTCAGGCAAGCGCTGTCTCGAAGCTCTCCCGACTTTAATTCCTCATAAATGTGATCAACTGGTGTGTGAAGAGAAAACCTTACGGAGGCTCGAGTGAGCATAATGGTCAGATCTCGGTCTCTGCTCTGATTAAATGCTGCGTTGATGAGGGAGCTAACTTGAATGCAATACCTCATGGCGATGGCTTGGGTGGCCAAGTGGCCCCTCCACTTGCCAAACCCAAGTACCATCAACACCTTAAACCCGCTATTCACCCACATCCGGAAATGATGTAATGGATATTACGAATCTAGATTATGTACATTTACTTTTCTAATCTTGTAAAATGTTAAAAGTGGAGTGTTTTATGATGTAATGGATATTACTCATCTAGATTATGTACAGTGATATGACAATAATGTGTAGGTTGGTGTTCAAGTTGTCAAATTCTTGTACATATCAAGGATGAATAATAGTACAAGCCAAAAATGAAATTATTATATTATTAGATGAATGATAGTACAAGCCAAAAATGACATTATTATATTATTAGACAATCTGTTAGGTGCTAAATCATACTTCTTATTAAGGACATAACTAATGCAGTTGAAAATTCTTTTCTAATGTTCTTAGCCTATTTATAGATGTCAAAGTAAAGGTTTCTAGATGTGATTTCTCCCACAAACTTTAAGGCAAACTATGTATATGTAATTTCTCCCACAAACTCATCAAGGTGTGACTTTTGACATAACTTCATCAACCACTACCACTAGTTGTTTTAGTAAGTGCATAAAATAATTTTGAAAACCATGTACATGTCATTTCTCCCACAAAGTTACTCATCAAGGTGTGAATTTTGACATAACTTCATCAACCACTACCACTAGTTGTTTTAGTAAGTGCATAAAATATTTTTGCAAACTTTAAGGCAAACTATGCACATGTAATTTCTATGTCATTTCTCCCATAAAATTTAAGGCAAATTTTAAGGATAACCATGTACATACATGTCATTTCTCCCATTTTTCCCATAAACTCAAGGCAAACTTTAAGGATAACCATGTACATGTCATTTCTATGCCATTTCTCCCATAAATTTTAAAGCAAAATTTAAGCATAACCATGTACATACATGTCATTTCTCCCATTTCTCCCTTAAACTCAAGGCAAAGTTTAAGGATAACCATTTACATGTCATTTCTATGATAAAATTAAGGCAAACTTTAAAGCAAATCATGTACATACATGTCATTTCTCCCATAAAATTTAATGCAAACTTTAAGGCATGTCATTTCTCCCATAAACTATAAGGAAAACTTTAAGGCAAACCATGTACATGTAATTTCTCCCTTAAACTCTAGGCAAGGAAAAATTTAAGACATGTCATTTCTAGATGCGATTTCTCCCATAAAATTTAAGACAAACCTGTTGAGATTGCAACAAGATGATGAGCTTAGCGGAAAGAAGTCGCCTTCACTAAGTGGGCCCGCAGGCTATTTTTGGCGCAAAGTATATTTTTAGACATATGGATCATGTTCTATGAGTTGCAGGATGCTATTTGTGGATGGTTGGTCAAGTCGAAAAAAATATATGGACTTCTATTTTTAGACATACTGGGCGGAATCTATTTTTAGATTGCCAGTCTAAAAATAGATATGTCGAATATTATTAGCTCTTAATAATATTTGGACTATAAACATCATCTTATTCTCTTGGAGCACTTCAGTTAAGTGCACAGATGTGGCACAGGAGCTGACAGAAGGAATTACGCTATTCCTGAGGGTTAAGTGGAGCTATTGCATGGATACTTCAGTTAGAACTCATGTGACCGAGTTTGGTGGAGTTGATTGAGGAGTTAATGGAGTTGTGTTCAGTTTAACTAATCTAAACATAGTTGAGCTATTTGTATCTAGTTTAACTGATTGATACAATTAGTGAGAGTGGTGTGAATTAATTATTAATTAATTCACTAATTATAAACTCATTAATCAACAAAAGAATACATCAGTTAACTTCAGTGCATGGACAGATTCAGTGGAGACCAGTGCAGAGATAGGTGAAAGGGCAAGTGTGACTATCAGTTGTGACTATACTATTGCATATTGCAGCAACCGGTGGTGGAGAAGCCCATGAGGATTACTTGCGATTGCAAGCCAGGTGGTTTAAGTTATTTATTGAGCCATCCGCGTGGTTTTACTATGGAAAGTTTGGATATCGAGGTGTGAGAGATTGGAGCATGTGTTTTGCTAGATCTAGCTTGATTAGTGTGTAGCAATTGGAGGTTGTCTTTGAGAGCTTGTGAGGAGCTTTGTACAATGATTGTGCATACTACCCTATGACATATAATATACATATAGTTGGGGGTTTTCAACTTTAAGCTTTCCCATGAAATACTGTGTTCATATGTGTGATTGTTTATGGTTTTAAAGTGTGCATGCAATTGATTTTATTTCCGCAATTAATGATCAATGGTAGAAGAGATTATGTATTGTGCATGAAGTTAAAATAGTGTGTGATCAGGAGAATATCGATGAATAATATATCAGTTATTCAAATTTCTACATGGTATCAAAGCGATATTGATCATTGGGGCAATTACAAAACATTGAAGCGATTGAGTTTTGAGCAGTTGGAATTCGAATTTGCAGTAGTGTTTTCTTGGTGTCGAAGTTGAGATGTCTTTCAACGAATTGCGATTGGAGTATGCCCTTGAGGGCAGCTCGAATTATATTGCATGGAAGGACATGATAGAGGCGGTGCTGGATGACAATGGGTTGAAGGAGTTCATAGATGCAGAAATTCCAAAACCTACTTCTAGCGATATTGTCGTACTTGACGCATGGCAAAAGAAGACAACAAAGTGTCGAAGGATTCTGTTGGAAGGTGTGAAGGATCACATAGTGTCCAAACTTCATGGTAAGGCTTCTCCATTCTTTATGTGGAAAGCTTTGATAGATTTATTTCAGATCAAGAGCGACCAGAGGAAGTTGCGCTCAAGGATAAACTCAGAAACATAAAAATGGAGAAAGGCAACAGTATGCCCAAGTACCTCACGAAGTTCATCCAATGCAGGGATGAGCTGGGAAGTGTGGGGGTTACTATTGATGACGAGGACTTGGTGAGCTTGGCTCTCCTTGGGCTTTCTAAGAGTTGGCATTCCTATCAGGACTTTGTCAATGGTCAGGAGAAATTGCCAGGATGGGAGCGACTTTGGTCGGATCTTGTGCAAGAGGAGATAAGGCGGAGTACCATGGACGGATCTTCATTAAAGAACTATGATGAAGAGAATTTCACTTTGGTTGCCAAAGAAAAGAAGGGGAAGAGCAAGAAAGCTTCTCAATCCGGTGCGAAAGGTAGGAAGCAGGACATGTCCAAGGTGAAGTGCTTTCACTGTCACCAACACAGACATTACGCCACTAATTGTCCACAGAAGAAGAAAAATAAGCAGGCTGCTGGATCTGCAGCTGGAGAGGCCTTAGCCTCACAGTTTGAGCTGGATTTTTTGCTGATCACATGCTTGGTCTCAAGTGTGATGGGTTCAGTGTGGTTTCTTGACAGTGGTGTGTCTTTTCACATGACAGGAGATCGATATTTGTTTACTGATCTGGATGAGAAAGATCTTGGAGTGAACATCGAGATGGGCGATGATGGTAGATACAGTGCGACCGGTATCGGTACCATTTCTTTTGAGAGGGAGTCTGGTAAACCCTTCGTATTGAAGGAAGTGATGCATGTTCCAGGATTGAAGAAGAATCTTATCTCTGTGGCGATGTTAGAAGACAGGGGATATGATGTTGTCTTTAGCGAGGGAAAGGCTTTCCTACGCAGTAAGGCAACTGGTGAGACCTGGAGGATAGGGGTTCGAGTTAAGAACCTTTATCAATTGCAGGTAGATGGCTGCACAGCAATGGCAGGCAAGGCAGAAGGAGTGGTGAGCCGGGATGATGGCAAGTTGTGGCACCGGAGATCCACTTCACTTACATGGAGCCCAGATCTGGCAGATTCTCTGACTCTTAGGAGTACTCTGTGATCAGATGGTGCAAGGGATGTACCTTGGGAAAATTTGAGAAAGCCACCTTTCACGAGAAGGGATGATCGCGCCCGACGATCCTTGAGAGAATTCACACCAGAGACATGTGTGGACCTTTCTCGGTAGCTGACAGCAAACAACAGGTACTATGTGATATTTGTTGATGATTTTTCTCGTAAGTATGGATCCTTTGTTCATGCGAGAAGAGAGCGAGACATACTCATAAGGTCTACTGTGAGTTCAAGGCATGGTTGAGAAAAGAATCGGGGAGCGGTGAAGGCTCTTAGGAGCGAAAATGGTGGTGAATTCATCTCTGGCGAATTCAAGGAATTTTGCGTGTGAAGGGAATTCGAGAGCTCATAGCACCTCATAACCCACAACAGAATGGGGTTGCTGAGCGGAAGAACAGAACGATCGTGGGTGCTCCATGGGTGATGTTGCATGATCAGGGCCTTCCCATACACTTTTGGGCTGAGGCAAGCAATACTGCAGTATATGTGCAGAACCGTTGTCCTCACGGGATACTTGGCATGAGTACACCCGAGGAGGCGTTTTCTGGTAAGAGGCCTGATATTTCCCATTTGAGGATTTTTGGTTCACCTATTTACATTCATGTGACGAAGGATGCCAGGAAGAAGCTGGAGCCGACCGCAGAGGTTGGGATATTTGTGGGATACACTGATACACCCCACAACTATCGTGTGTATTTTCCAGACAGTCGCAAGACTGTTGTGCGACGGGATATCAAATTTCAGGAGGAGAAAGCCATGAAGTGTTCGCTTGAGAGGGAGCCACACTTGCATGCAAATGAGGAGCTATTAGTTCCTAAGGATGAGTCTTAGGATGTGGATCAGCCACAAGATGAGGTTCATGGAGTGGAAGATACCACTCAGGCAGCGCCAACCATCAGAGGGTGGAAGCGCACTACAGAAGCTGAGCGACTGGCTCAAGATGCAGAGAAGGTTGTAGGAGCACCTACATCACAGCGCAAACAGAGACAGTCACCTGACTGGTATACTGGATACATGGCTCTGATGAGCAAGTGTATCATGACAGAACCATCCTCTTTCGAGGAAGTTGTGGAGGACCCTGCATGGGTAGATGCCATGGTGGAAGAGTATGATTCGATTGTCAGAAACATTGCATGGGAGATTGTCCCAAGGCCGGAAGGGAAATCAGTGGTAGGTTCGAGATGGATCTACAAAGTGAAGCAAGCAGCTGACGGGAGTGTGGAGAAGTACAAGGCAAGATTTGTTGCCCGAGGCTTCTCACTGATTGAGGGGATCGATTATGAGGAAACCTTTGCACCTGTCGCAAGGTATTCTTCCATACGGACGATTCTTGCTCTCTCAGCGCAGATGGGGTGGCACATTCATCAGATGGATGTGAAGACTGCGTTCCTCAATGGGGTGATTGAGGAGGAGGTGTACATAGAGCAGCCCGAAGGTTTTGAGATCTTCAGCAGCGAGTCGCATGTGTGCAGGCTCAAGAGAGCGTTGTATGGGTTGAAGCAAGCACCTCGTGCTTGGTACACACGGATAGAAATTTATTTCACCGGACTTGGATTCTCCAAGAGTGAGGCGGATCCTAACCTATACCAGATTGTGGTGGAGGGTAAGTTGCTGATCATTGTACTTTATGTAGATGATTTGATTTTGACAGGTGATGAGTTGTTGATACACTCATGCAAGGATGATCTTGCAAAGGAGTTTGAGATGAAGGACTTGGGCCTCCTTCATTATTTCCTGGGATTGGAAATTTGGCAGCGCAGTGATGGACTATTTGTTTCTCAAGGAAAGTATGCCCAGGAGATACTGGAGAAGTTCAACATGCATGGCTGCAAGCCTGTTGATACTCCTCTTCCTGGTGGATGGAGGAAGGAGGATACTACTTTAGCGAAGGTAGTGGATGCCACTGTTTATCGACAGTTGGTGGGGTCGCTCTGTATTTGGTCATCTATTCGACATTAAGAAATGCGGTAACCGGCTTTCTGCAACTATGGTTAGCCTACCAAGAAGCTCTTTTGGAAGGCGGGCAGCATGTATTGCGCTATGCACATGGATACGTTATGTTTCTCTGATCGGATGAGGTGAGAATTTGTGTGACTTCTTGTTGGGATGCGGTCGTGAGTAGCCCAACGGACGAAGAACACATTTGGAGGGATTTTACGATGTCTACGTGTGGAGCAACGTTCTTGTTTCATGGGAAACGAGAGATCAAGTGGAACTCGGTTCAGCGAAAGAAGAAGTCATGGCGAGCGAGTTTGTTGCATCACGAGCTATGGATGAGGAAAAATCGAGGTTAGTTGTTGGATTCCTTCTGAGCCTATTGTGATTTATTGTGATAATCAGAGTTGTATCAAACTCTCGGTTAATCCAGTATTTCATGATAGATCTAAACACATTGACATACGGTATCATCATATCAGAGATTGTGTGCAGCGGAAGATCATGTTACTTTCATACATTCCTACGGAGGATCAGGATGTTGATATCTTGACGAAGGTGCTCACCAGGAGCAAATTCGAATACCACGGGGGTAGGATAGGGGTTGCAGATAATCCATATCTTGTTGAGAGGGAGTGTTGAGATTGCAACAAGATGATAATGGAAGATGAAAAGAAGTGACATCATAGAGTGGACGTGATGTTGCAGCGCAAAAGTCTATTTTTAGACTATGTCTATTTTTAGACATATGGATCATGTTCTATGAGTTGCGGGTGCTATTTGTGGATTGGTTGGTCAAGTCGGAAAAAATGTGGACTTCTATTTTTAGACATATTGAGCAGATCTATTTTTTAGATTGCCGAGTCTAAAAATAGATATGTCAATATTATTAGCTCTTAATAATATTTGGACTATAAACATTATCTTATTCTCTTGGAGAACTTCGGTTAAGTGCACGAGATGTGGCACGAGAATTGGCAGAAGGAATTACACTATTTCTTAGGGTTAAGTGGAGCTGTGCATGGATACTTTAGTTAGAACTCATGTGTGAGTTTGATTAATTGAGGTTAATGGAGTTGTGTTCAGTTTAACTAATCTAAACATAGTTGAGCTATTTGTATCTAGTTTAACTAATTGATACAATTAGTGAGAGTGGTGTGAATTAATTATTAATTAATTCACTAATTATAAACTCATTAATCGACTAAAGAATACATCAGTTAAATTTAGTGCATGGACAGTTTCAGTGGAGACCAGTGCAGAGATAAGTGAAAGGGCAAGTGTGACTATTAGTTGTGACTATACTGTTGCATGATTTACAACAACCAGTGATTGGAGATGCCAATGAGGATTGCGTGGTCAATATAGGATGAATTCAAACTCATCAAGAGGCATTCTTCAGCAGGGATTGTGTAGTAGAGGCAGGCTATCAAGTGGCAGAGATTGGAGCATGTGTTTTTCTAGATCTAGCTTGATTAGTGTGTAGCAATTGGAGATTGTACTGAGAGCTTGTGAGGAGCTTTGTATAATGATTGTTACATGATCTCTATGACATATAATATACAAATAGTTGGGGGTTTTCAGCTTTAAGCTTTCCCATGAAATACTGTGTTCATATGTGTGATTGTTTATGGTTTTAATGTGTGCATGCAATTGATTTTATTTCCGCAATTAATGATCAATGGTAGAAGAGATTCTGTATTGTGCATGAAGTTAAAATAGTGTGTGATTAGGAGAATCTCGATGAATAATATATCAATTATTCAAATTTCTAAAAAACCATGCACATGGAATTTCTCCCACAAACTCAAAGCTTTCTCCCATAAACTCAAGGCAAACTTTAAGGCCTAAAAACTTTGGTGAGAACCTAAAGTGGCTGAAATTCCATAAGATTTGAGTCACTTTGTTGAGTGTTAACTTCTACAAGTTCTAAAGGCATAGTTTGTAAAGGGCCAGGTAGCGTATGGATCTCATCCTTTCTCAAAGGTGACATATCCAGTAAATTCCCATACAATCAATCTCTGGAACAGATCTAAATAGAAGTTATTCATTATAATATCCATTTCTGTACATGACATTTCTCCCATTTTCTAGTGTTTTTGGAACCATGTACATGTCATTTATATGTCATTTCTCCCATAAACTTTAAGGCAATATTTAAGGCAAACCATGTACATACATGTAATTTCTCCCATTTCTCCCAAGGCAAACTTTAAGGACAACTTGTACATGTAATTTCTAGCATTTGCTAGTGTTTTTGGAACCATGTACATGTCAATTCTATGTCATTTCTCCCATAAAATTTAAGGCAAACCATGTACATGTGTCTTTTCTCGCATACATGTGTCATTTTTCCCATAAACTTTAGGCAAACCATGCACATGTCATTTCTCCCACAAAATCAAGGCTTTCTCTCATAAACTCAAGGCCAACTTTAAGGCCTAAAAACCTTGGTGAGAACCTATAGTGGCTAAATTTCCATAGGATTTGAGTCACTCTATTGACTGTTAACTTCTACAAGTTCTAAAGGCAGAGTTTGTAAAGGGCCATGTAGCCTCTGGATCTCATTGTTTCTCAAAGGTGACATATCCAATAAATTCCCCTACAATCAATCTCTGGAACAGATCTAAATATAAGTTCTTCATTGTAATATCCATTTCTGTACATGTCATTTCTCCGATAAAATTTAAGGCATTTGCTAGTGTTTTTGGAACCATGTACATGTCATTTCTATTTCATTTCTCCCATAAAATTTAAGGCAAACCATGTAGATACATGTCATTTCTCCCATAAACTCAAGACAACTTTAAGGATAACCATGTACATGTCATTTCTAGCATTTACTAGTGTTTTTGGAACCATGTACATGCCATTTCTATGTCATTTCTCCCATAAAATTTAAGACAAACCATGTACATGTGTCATTTCTCCCATAAAATTTAAGAAAAACTTTATGACATGTCATTTATATGTCATTTCTTTGTCATTTCTATGTCATTTCTCCCAAAAACTATAAGGCAAACCATGTACATGTCATTTCTCCCTTAAAATCCAGGCAAGTAAAATTTTAAGGCATGCAATTTCTAGATGTTATTTCTCCCATAAAATTTAAGGCAAACCATGCACATGTCATTTCTCCCACAAACTCAAGGCTTTCTCCCATAAACTCAAGGCAAAATTTAAGGCCTAAAAACCTTGGTGAGAACCTAAAGTGGATGAACTTCCATAGGATTTGAGTCACTCTGTTCAGTGTTAAATTCTACAAGTTCTAAAGACAGAGTCTGTAAAGGGCCAGGTAGCCTCTGGATCTCATCCTTTCTCAAAGGTGACATATCCAGTAAATGCCCCTACAAACAATCTCTGGAACATATCTAAATAGAATTTCTTCATTGTAATATTCATTTATGTACATGCCATTTCTCCCATAAACTTTAAGGAATTTTCTAGTGTTTTTGGAACCATGTACATGTCATTTCTATAGAAGTTCTTCATTGTTAATATCCATTTTTGTACATGCCATTTCTCCGATAAACTTAAAGCATTTTCTAGTGTTTTTGGAACCATGTACATGTCATTTATATGTACATACATGTCATTTCTCCCATGTACATGTCATTTCTAGAATTTTATAGTGTTTTTGGAACCATGTACATGTCATTTCTATGTCATTTCTTTAAGGAATTTGTTAGCGTTTTTGGAACCATGCACATGCCATTTCTTTAAGGCATTTATTAGTGTTTTTGGAACCATGTACATGTCATTTCTACCATTTTCTAGTGTTTTTGGAACCATGTACATGTCATTTCTTCCATAATCTTTAAGCCAAACTTTAAAACATGTCATTTGGATGTCATTCTATGTCATTTCTCCCATAAACTATAAGGAAAACTTTAAGGCAAACCATGTACATGTCATTTCTCCCTTAAATTCTAGGCAAGACAAACTTTAAGGCATGCCGTTTCTAGATGTGATTTCTCCCTTAAAATTTAAGGGAAACTTTAAGGCAAACCATACACATGTCATTTCTCCCATGCATTTGCATTAAATGTTAATTATATATATATATATATATATATATATATATATATATATATTATTTTATTTTTATTTTATTATTATTATTATTATTATTATTATTTTGAGGAATAAAAAAACCCATTAAATATGGTTGGAAAATGGACATTATGCATAGATGTTTCTTGCATTCCAAATCCAAGGAAAGCAATGATTACATATGTGCTTTGCAATATTGTGACTAGCAAGGTCCTCTAAAAGAAAATGAATATACCGGAAAGAACAACAAACAACGAGACATATTATATTGCACTGATAGAAGACTTCAGAAAAAATAGGGAGTATGGATCAAATGGAATTGTAGTTTTCACCAATTCTAAACTTGTGTGCAACCAGATGAAAGGTGTGTACCAAGTTAAGAAGGAGAGGCTAAAACAATTGCATGAAAAAACAAACAATATTGTTAGCCAATTTCAAATTTTTAGTATAAGACATTGTGAAAATGTTAATAAGATGTCTGGTGATCTATTGTGTAGGGAAATTCCAATTCAATATTCATCTATCAAAGATGAATTAGTATTATATGGGGCAATGCCAATTCAAGGTTCATCTCTCAAAGATGAATTAGTGTTGAGGCGCTCTCCTTTAAAAATTCAAGATTCATCTTTCAAAGATGAATTAGTGTTGAGACGCTCTCCTTCAAAATTTGTTGATGGACATTGTAACATATCTTTGATATGTGTGTGTTTTTTACTTATAAATGCGTTTTTTTTAATGACCATATGTTTTTTAAAATTATATACCAAGTGTGCTCTCACCATGTAAAGTGCAATTTGGTGAACTTCACATTTTTATAAAATTAAAATGTGAGGACTTCAACAAATTTTTATTTAAATTGAGTTTCACACATCAATTAGTGCTTTAAAAGTTGTGTTTTACATAATTTGTCTACACTAAATTACATTAATTTTTTGAAATATTTTAATTTTATTTTAAATAATAATTAAAAAATAATTGTAAATGTCCACTGTAGATATATTGATATATATCATGGAGGATGAAAAGCGAAGATCAATAGAATCCCATGCCTCTACGAGAGAGGGGGATCATGGATCGAGGGATGCTCATGGTATTTAAATATAATCTTATCTCCATACATACATGTGTGTACATATGGAATTGACTTTTTATCAATTTTGTGAGTTAAATTAGTTGTTAATAAGTTTTAATTTTTAATTTTTACGAGTTAGGAGGACAAGGGTGTCTACTCCATCAATGGAGCATGGCCATGGTTCACGTAATCATGGCATGGTTCACACAATTTAATCAACGAATATGTACATGTATTTATATGTATGAATGTATTTTTGAATTGATTATAGATTCATATTTTTTTATGAAGCTTCCCTCTCGTCTTGTGAGGTTGGTGGTGGTACACATTATCTTGGAGGGCCATCAATAGGTGGTGGCGAATTGCGTGAAGGTGGTGACATGCATCCCCCCGTAGGCCAATCAATGGATGGTCATGTTGGTTCTCAACCAATCGGTGGTCGTTCTGGTTCTCAATAGTCTCAGGGTGGGCAAGATGCTAGCCAACCATATCGAGGTGGCTATCATTATGAATATTATTTTCATTCAATTTGTACAAATTTGTTTACATGTTTTTTTAATATACAAAATTTTATATATTGATGCAGAGGGTGAAAATGTTTCTCCAAATGTTGCTCGAAAAAGACGTAGGACAGAACACATTATTCATGAAGAAGGTTGTACACCAACCACGACTTATCCGTCTGACATTTCCGATATACATTGGGAATCAAACATGCAAAAATGCACCTTACAAATGTGTCAACATATTCATTCAAAATTGAAGAGAGATCTTATGTCTTTGAAACTCCCTGCTGAGAGTTGAGAAAGCTTGGAAATAGTTACTCACTTTTTAAGCGAACTAGTAGATGTATACCTAAAGCTTGGGCCAACCACTGATACTTTTGTAGAAGTGATGAGAAAAAGAAAGAAAACAATGATGGGTCCAAATACATGGGAGGTTGTTAAACAAAGAGTTACAATATAAATGGCCAAGTCTATGTTTAATTTCAAAGTAGGGTTGAAAAGAAATATGCTAAAGGTGCACTATTTTAAGCACCCTGATATAGCTGACCATTTGTATGATAGGCACCCTGCTGCCTATGAAAGACTCCCATAGAACGATGAGGTTCCGATTTATTTTGCAAAATCATTTTATGAAGAATTCGTTTTGGGAATGAAACCAAATTATAATGATGTTCCCTCTGAATTTTTTGGTCATGGGAAAGATTGATTGTGTGACCGTAGGGGCGCTAAGTGTGATGCTGAGTTGCCTTGCCCTGAGCCTCCATTGGTTAGTCGACTTCTTCATGTCGAAACTTTGCGATCAGAGATAAATGCCACTTTCTCAAATTAGTCGAGAAACAATGGATGCCATCATTGACAATGTTCAGAGTGGACTGGGTGGAGTTGATATTTGTCTGAATCGACAAAGAGCACGAGAGAATGCACATGATAATTTTGTGTATCATACAGATGAAGAGATAGAAAACATGAGTGTTTAAGATCTCAGAACATATGCAAAGAGCTGTCGTAATGGTTGGCAAGACCTAATTATTCATGAGCAAGAGGGCATGAGATCGGTATGCGTTAATGGTTAGGGTGATTATATATTTTTTTAACTAGAACGGTTATATTATTAAAAAAGAGTGCTGATGTGGCAGAGCCTATGCAGCCAGTATACAAAGATTCTCATTCAGAGCAGCAGTTACATCAAGTTTGCCAAGAGCCTTTTAAGGGATAATGGTTGTGTGCGGAGCTTCAGCATTTAGACTTATCATTCCTTCGTGAAGCAGACTTCCTATGTTGGCCAGTCTATCAGCTTCCTGATTTAGATCTCTGAGAATGTGGAATACTTTCACTGAGGGGATGTCCCTCAGTATTCTGTTAACTCGGGCAAGATGTTTATTGAGCACCGGATTCTTTAGGTTCTTCTTGCTGACTATTGCTTTTATTATCACCTCGGAGTCTCCAAAGACTGCTATATCACTTGGATTTGCATTTTTGACAATTTGACATGCTTTCCATAAACTTAATATTTCTGCTTGATTGTTGGATTTCAGTCCTAAACCCCAGCTGAAATCTTCTTTGGTTCCATTGGGGTGGTAGATCACCCCACCAGCACCTGATCTTCCCGGGTTGCCCTTTGAGGCACCATCAAAGAAGACAGCGTGCTTACCTTGAGATTTCCACCATTGGTGAAATCTGTCCTCCGGAATGCGGATCTGCCAATTTTCCATATAGACAGTGCGGAGATTTGTTGAGGAGCTTATCATGCCGGTGAAAGGAGCCAACCACATCCTTTCTTCGGGCCGAAGAGAATGATCCTCTTTGGTCTGTGAGTGTATCAAGGTCTCTAGAAGAAGAGATTTGGCCTGTTCCGCCACTTTAGCAGCTGTCATTTCTTTGTTGTTGAAGATGTTTTCGTTTCTGGCCAGCCAGATTTTCCAGCAAACATATTTGGGTGCAGCTGTCCACACCTTTTGCCATGTGGATTTGCTGACAATGTTGTAGGGGTAAGCAGCATTCCATGAGAGAAACATGGATTCAATCGTGCAGTGAGTGGGAATGAGCACATTCAGGCCGGCAAGAAAGAGATGCCAAACCTCCTTCGCGAAGTCACACTCCAGGAAGAGATGACCTGTAGTTTCCAGCGCTGCTTTACAATGAGCACAGCGGTGGGGGCCTGCAATATTCCTCTTGCAAAGATTTTCTCCTGTCAAGATTTTGTTTTGAAACAGAATCCAAAAGAAAAATTTTATTTTGGGAATGCTGAGATTGTCCCAAATTAATTTCCAAACAGCCCCAGGATGAGTCGGATCTTTCCTACTTTGAAGTTGAAGGTATCCAAGCTTTGCTGTATAGGCCCCAGTTTTCCCCCAGCCCCAATGGTTTGCATCATCTAAGTGCACTGGGGCATAGTCAGTGATAGCTCTTTTAAAAAGAGCGAGCTGTGAGTGTAAGTGCGTAGGTGGCATGGGGATGTTCCATTGAGTCCAGTTGCCATTGGTGTCCCAGACAGAGATATCAATCATTTTCCTTATTCCTTGCGCTTTGAGCCAATCTCTGAGGTCTACAAAATCGTTGGATTCATTAAGAGGAGGGTGGCCCAGAATGCTGTCTCTCCAAATCCTGGTATTTTCCCCATTTCCTGGCACTCTGTATAATTGTGAAATGAAAAAAGGAATACCTCTGTTGCAGAGTTTCCACACTTGCGAAGCTTTTGAGAGATTGTCGGCTGTGTATCGGGACAGAGGTCGGTTCTGCAGGTATTTAATTCTGAAGATTTGGCTGACCGGGTGTTGAGGATTCGTGGTTAACTGCCACAGAAGTTTGCCACCCAGTGCAAGATTTGCGTTCTGGGGGTCTCGTATCTGCAAACCTCCTTCCAGAATGGGCCGTCTCACGGTATCCCAATTGATCAGATGAAATTTGCTTTGGTTGCCGCGGCCTCCTTTCCACAAGAAATTCCGAATGAGCCGAGCAATCTGGTCTGAGATGGCTTTGGGGGCGAGCATCAGTGCTGCCTGGTAAGTGGGTAACGCAGAAAGAACCGCCTTGACAAGAATTAGTTTTCCCCCCGTGGAGAGCCAGAAACCTCCCCACGCATTAATTTTCTTCTTGAACTTCGCTATGACATCTTCCCAGAGTTGGTTTCGATTGGATCTAAGCGTGATTGGCAATCCCAGATACTTCAGCTTGTCCCATTCAGCAAAGCCAATGAAGCCCAGATCGTTGGCAATTTTGTTAATGGTGAATTGATCGGTGTTCCAGCCATAAACAGCACTTTTCTTCTCACTGATTAGCGCTCCGGATATACTGCAGAACTTCTGGAGAGTATTTCTGAAGGAGCTTGCCACTCTGACAGATGCGCCCCCGAGCAGAATCGAGTCGTCAGCAAATAAGGCATGATTCACTGGTTCAATGCCATTTGCGATTCTTATTCCGGGGCTGCTACCATTGCTTTTGTCTTTGGTGAGTTTTCTGCTTAAGGAGTCCGCCATGAGAATATATAGGAAGGGGGAGAGAGGGCAGCCCTGTCTCAGCCCTCTGGTGGCCAGAAAGAAGCTCGCCGGTCTGCCATTAATCAATGGGGCAATCCAGGTCTTTTCTATGCAGGCTTTGATCAAATTTATGAACTCTTTACGAAACCCAAAGGCAGAGAGCACCCTGTACAAGAAGGATCTGTTAACTCTGTCAAAAGCATTACACATATCTAGTTTAATGAGCATACCTTGTTCTTTGCGGGCGTGACTGGAGTGCAGAGCTTCTTGGACTTGAATGACATTGTCCAGAATATGACGACCTTGCACGAATCCACCTTGAGCTGGAGAGATCAGCTTTTGCAAGAGAGGTTTAAGCCTATTTTCCAGGAGTTTGGCCATAATCTTATAGGAGGCATTACATAGAGAGATTGGCCTATATCTATCAAAAGATCCAGGGTTTGCTTCCTTGGGTATTAGGGCAAGGAATGTGGAATTGATTCCCCCACCCACCTTTGCCTTTCTCAAGATCCCTTGGATCATTTTAAGCAAATCGAATTTAATTAGCTCCCAGCAAATTTTGTAAAAATGTATTGAGAATCCGTCGGGGCCAGGAGCTTTATCCTGCTCCATTGACCACACAATCTTATGGATTTCTTCCTCCGAGGCTGGGGTCAAAAGGCAGTTGTTGTCTTCAGGGTTGACCAACTTCGGAATACTTGAAAGGAATTCGATAATGTCTTCCTCACTCCCGTTTCCTTCAGCAGTGAGTAGATTCTGGAAGTGTCCCTTTGCTGCGGCCTTGATTTGCTCGAATCCCTTGCAGACCTGACCATTTGCTAAAGTAATTTCATTGATATGATTTTTTGAAAGTCTGGCCCTGTACTGCTTATGGAAGTACGCAGTGTTTCTGTCTCCATCTTTTAACCAAAGGCTGCGAGACTTCAACCGCCAATACTGCTCTTCATTTCTGAAAGAGTGATAAACTCTCCTTTGCTCATTGTTTTCTGCTAGTAGATCTGTTGGAGAAATGTCTTTTTTTTCCATATCAAATTGCAATTCTTCCAGCTGTAGGACAGCCTCTTTTCTCTGGGAAGTGGGCGTTTTATTGGCTTTTTTAATCCAGTCTTTTAGTGCCCTTTTTGTGCCCTTTATCTTCTGCTCCCATACGTAGCTAGGAGAGCCCGTGATCTCTGTAGTCCAGGCAGCTTGTACTGTTTCGTGGAATCCTTCTATTCCTGCCCAAAGAGGGTTAAACCGGAAGGGCAGTGGGCCTAGGTCTTCTTCCTCTTTAATGCACAATGAAATTGGTTTATGATCAGATGTTAGTTTTGGTAGAATCTTAGATAGCACAATTCTGTTGTCCAGCATAATGGTGCTACTGAAAAGGAACCTGTCCAATCTAGCTGAGATGTGGTCTCTCCCTGTCCTATTATTGGTCCAGGTATAAGCACCTTTGACAGGCTTGAAGTCAATGAGGTCCCACTGTGTAATAAGGTCTTCGACAATGGGAAGGAAGGGGTCCCTTGTAGAGCTCCCACCTCTCTTCTCATTCGGATCCAGCACAATGTTCAGATCCCCACCTAAAATTAAGTTTTGCAGTTGGTGAAGCTCTAGAAAGGCTGAGAGTGACTTCCAGCACTCTTTCTTTTCCTCATAATGTACTGGAACATATAAGTTGATCAGTGCCAGAACTGTGTTGCTTGCCTTTTGTCTAAGTTCAGTAAAGATCCAATGTTGAGATTCATGGGTTCTTTCTAGTGAAAAAAGATTTTGTGACCAGAAGGTGCCTATTCCCCCTGCTGTTCCTCTTGCACTGATTGTCTTTCCTGAGTCAAATTTCCACTTGTTGTTACTTATGTTCAGGAGATGCTCCCCCTCTATTTTTGTCTCTTGAAGCATTAGGACGTCTACGGATTCTGTTTTCAGTAGGTCTTTGATAGCTTCTGCTTTGTTGGGATTCCCCAAACCCCTACAGTTCCAAGAGACTATCTGCATCATTTAAGACTGGAGGAGATGGGTCCACCCCCCTTGGGGGTCCTTAGTCTGGTGTTCCTTCCTAGAGTCATCTCAATGGTGGACTGGCTGCCTAGGGTTTTTTGCCTTTCGGATTCCTCTTCCCTAGTTTCTCTATTTGATTTCCTACCAGCTCTCTTGGATGGCCTTTCAAAGGTCTCATCATCCGAGGATCCCATAGTTTCTGTGTTCTTCTTTTTAGACTTTATAATATCTGCATAAGAAGGGGAGGAGGTGTTACCTTGAGATGGGATTAAGATAATACCTGCTTCTGGAGCTGTGTTGTTATTCGGCGGGGATGATCCATCCGTCTCTGCTTCTGGAGGGTCTGGCTGTGGGGTTAGAGATTCAAAGGGATTCTTGTCTGCTTCTATACTGGCTTTGTCCTTGCTTCCTGCTGCTTGGTTTTCTACATTTTCTTGTCCAGCTTTGTTCTCCGCTCCTTTGCCCTTGTTTTTGTTATTTTGTCGGGTGTTTGTTGTCTTCTTGGCTTGGTTCCAATGCTCGCCTTTTTCTTTCTCTGCTAGCTCTTCATTTTTTTTTTGCAATACCTGGCAAAGTGCCCGTGTTCATGGCAATGTCTGCACTTGAAAGGTAGCTGTTCGTAGTCAAGCTCCTGAATATGGGACCAGTCTGCTACCGTGAGGTTGATGGCTTCAGGCAGCCCGACTTCAAGATCAACTTCGACACAAATGCGAGCGCAGGAATACTGATCCTTCCTTGGCGCCTGATCAATGTACTTCCCTAGGGCGTTGCCAATCGACTGCAGAGATCTCTGGTTCCAGCAGTGGAGGGGAAGGTGGGGGAGTCTCACCCATACTGGCACTGCCGTGGGCACATCTTGAGCGGGGTCGAAGTCTGGCGACCACTTGTTCAGATAGAGACCTCGAGGGCCCATAAAGTATGGCCCGTTTTGGAAGATCAGACTTCTGTCTTCCACATTATCAAAGACGAAGACAAAGAAGCCTTTCCCCACGAAATGACTCTTGATGTTCTCCTTTACCAAGGGAATCCAGTTCCTATTTACCCAGTCTTCGACAGCCTTCGGGGAGGGCCAAAGCCCGGTGAACTGGCCAATGAGGCCCCTCTCTGCCAGATTTAGGGCAGATCTGCATGTTTCCTCCACGGGCAAAGAAACCGTGGGAATACTGGCCAGTTTCTTCACAAATTTCTGCTGGGATCCTGAAGGGGGCCGAGTGCCCAAACCAGCAACGAGAGAGATGAAAGCGGCGAGCTCCGGGGAGGGAGGGGAGGCCGCAGGACCTCCACCGGGGTCCATGGAGGGGAGGCGGGCACCGACCGGGCGCTACTAGGGCAGCAGCAGGTCGAGCATGAGCGCGCGCAGCGAGCGTCCAATAACCATATGAGTTTTCACTCAAGTCCAGGTTAGGGTGATTATATTAACACATGTACAATTTGTAATAAATACATATATACATACATTTATTTATATACATTAATCTAACAAAAAAATATCATTATATGTTAATGCCATTTGCAGTTCTTACGCTTGATGAACGAAGATGTTAGCATCATGTCCGGAGCCTCCGGTTCACACAATCAAGATGGGTCTCACCATCAATCACACAATCAAGATGGTTCTCACCATCAAGATGATATGTTGGCACATGTTAGTGTTATAAGTGAACATTATGATGTACAATTTTTTATTATTATATATATCGAAAAATGATGACATATTTTTAAAATAAATAATTGTGCACACATGTACATGTATATATAATTAAATGTTAACAAATTCTGATTCCATCTAATGTTTTTGGGATGAAGGTACCTTCTTTTTCCTCGGGAAATCTGCCAAATCCACCATCACAAATATGAACAATTTTTCACTTTTAAATATGTTTTTAAGTTATATATTGCAGCTCAAAAGATCCATTAAAAAAGGAGATCTCTAGATCTTGAGTTATTTTACAATTTTAAATTTTTTGAATTTTACGTTTCTAGAGATTTTCTTTTAGAGCTACCCTTAGGAGATGTGCCAGATCCACCATCACAAGTATTCAATTTTTTACTTAAATATGTTTAAGTTATAAGTTATAAATTGAAGTTCAAAAGTTTTACTATAAATTGAGATCTAGATCTTGAGTTATTTTATACTTTTAAAAATTTTGAATTTTAGGTTCTTGGAGATGATTTCCCTTCTCCACGGACTCTAGCGATGGAGTGCATGATGGAGATAGGAACATCCACACCATTTGAACAAGTTGTCTAATTTTTTTTTTAATATTATTGAAAATAAGTTTATATATGCATTTTCATTTGAATTATATATATATATATATATATATATATATATATATATATATATATATATATATATATATATATATATATATATATATATATTGTACGATTTCTTGTGGAATATTTTCTTGTGGAGGAAGTTTTAATGGACAAGCAACAAAACACAATGGAGAGGGAACCACATGAGGTATTGCATGATTTTTTTATTTTTTTATTTTATTTTATTTTATTTTTTTATTTTTATTTTTACATGAGGTTCTATATTCTCATTCAATTTTAAAACATTAAATTTTAATGTTTTTACACATTGTGTACAGGTTCCCCATGCTTCAGAGAATAGCACGAAGATCATGACTTTGTTGGCAGAGACACTAGATCCATCTGTATTTGATGGATGATGCACATGCGTGCAACATTATATTTGATAGTTCTAGTCTTTATATATATATATATATATATATATATATATATATATATATATATATATATTAGTCTTATCTATGCAGTCATATTTACTTTTATATATAACTTGATACATGTAACACTATACATTGAGCTATATATATATACTTTTATTGTTCATGTGAGATATAAATTTTGGACATATTTTATTGTTTGGATATATAGTTTTAAACTACATTTACTTTTACCAAGAATGATTTTAAATTTTGGATAGTTACATTTTCATTTGATCACATGTTGTGATATATAATGTTTTGTTTTTAAAACTCAAGTTGTCATTTTATTTTTTAAATATAAAATGAATCTAGATAGAGATTTCAAATTACAAAACACATGTACATGTGTGTATATTTTGGATAGTTGAACTACATTTGGCATGTGATCACATGTTGTGATATAATGTTTTGTTTTTGAAACACAAGTTATCATTTTATTTGTTAAATATAAAATTTAAATCTAGATGGAAATTTCAAATTTTACAAAACACGTGTATATTTTGGATAGTTCAACTATATTTGGCATGTGATCTCATGTTGTGATATAATGTTTTGTTTTTAAATTGGATAGTTCAACTACATTTGGCATGTGATCTCATGTGATATAATGTTTTGTTTTTAAAACTCAAGTTGTCATTTTATTTGTTAAATATAAAATGAATCTCTAGATGGAAATTTCAAATTACATTTTTACAATATGTATATTTTGGATGGTTGAACTACATTTGGCATGTGATTGTGATATAATGTTTTGTTTGTAAAATTCAAGTTGTCATTTCATAAACTTGTTAAAAATATAAAATGAATTTCTCTATATGGAAATTTCGAATTACAAACCATGTATACATGTGTATATTTTGGATAGTTGAAATACATTTGGCATGTGAAGTAATGTTGTGATATAATGTTTTGTTTTTAAAACTCAAGTTTTGGATGGTTGAACTACATTTGGCATGTGATTGTGATATAATGTTTTGTTTTTAAAATTCAAGTTGTCATTCAAGTACATGCAACATTTTTCATCAATACACATAGAAAAGCTACTTTCAGTTGATAGTAAACTAGAAATTACAAAACATGTACCACACGTCTAAAACAAAATCGTGCAACTTCAAATTTGCATTATATCAACTATGATAGATACAAATATATGTACATTTTGCAATAATGACATTATGACAAATTGTACCAGAGAATGTATGAAATCGTTTAGACCAGATAATCTAGACATGTGTATGTGTACACATGTATAAATTACTCGTGGGCATGTACCAAAACAATGTACATGTGCAAACACTTGTACATATAACATAAAAAGGCAGTTCAATTTTTAATTGAGTTATGGAAGTTCTAAAAGATGAATCCAAAGAGAAGAAATTGTTGGGCAGTTCAATAAAAAAATTCCAATGGAATGCCATCTTTAATGATCTGTTCATGATCGAATTTTGACATTTTCCATTTCTTAATTTTCATTTTTTCTTTGATTGAACTTCTATCAACTTTATGTGTGTTGCACACACCAAGTGACTATATTGAAAAATTATGACATCAGGTTCATAGACTTGAAAGTAAACAAAATCCCCACTTTGATTAGTTTGTCTGAAAAAACAACCTTTCAGTATAATAGACCCTCTGTCATATGTATTCCTGTGATCATCATAGTTTTCTAATAATTTCATCTTTCGTTAAGTGCAATGCATCAAATAATACTTCACATTTTCATCGTTCATAGTAGGTGCAATTACAACAAAAACATCTCTTGCACAATAAAAAAAACTTATGTATTTAAATTTAGATCATAATTAACATGAAAATTTAATTTTCAAATTAACATGTGTACTTGATTTTATTATCTATTTCTAGATCTATATCATTTGAAAGCAATTGAAATGTTACCTTCTTTAACAAGATCAGAAGCTCGATCACCATCAGATGATATTGTAGTCTCCTTTGATTGCATTTCTTCAAAGCTTGCAATGGACATTTTCCCCTTTGTATTTAGTTTTGTGTGTTGCCAATATTTTACATACATTTTGTTTTCACAAACATCATTGGATTATGTGTTGTCTATGCAAACATGACAAAAACAAGAACATTTTATTTTATCCAATGCAAACACATTTGTGGACAACTTTTTTTTTAATTGAATGCAATTTTCGAGTCCCTTTTATTGTTTCAATGTCATCTCCAATCGATCTATCTACATCTTGGACCCCAATATGCCAAAAAAACCTATATGGAAAATTCAAAGAAGAATATAAATATGATATCAAAATTCCATCAAAGTTATAATCATTGTGATAAATGTACTATTTAAAATTATAAATCCAATAAAAATTAAATTGAATGTACCTTCGTACTTCCCTTGATCAGTTAGTCTCATGGCTTAGTCTAATGATGCACCATTGAAAAACTTCTTCAGCTAAGAAAAGTTAGTTTGTAGAGTGGTCCATTTGATATCTTCAAAGTTCTCATTTTATGCATGCCCCTGCACCGTCATGTTCTCCTTTTCCATGACTAGTCTCAAAGAAATTTCAACAATGTTTAATGCGGGTTTTCATACGAAGACGACACAACCAAAAGAATGACCGTGAAGATTTGTTCATTTAATTTTATTACACGACTTTTCAAGGAGTCGTAAATATTTTCAAAACAGCGTTGTACGAAATATGTATCATGTGTACGATCATCACTGATATAAAAGTGATATTATTTAATAACATGTTGATTTTCACTGGTACTTTTTATATGATCAACATTTTGTTCAACATGTCTATATATAATATGGATGAGCATGGAAAATTGGTCAAAATGATAACATTCACTCTGAATTTCTTTTTGTGGAAAAAATGTGTAGTTTTATGCGAAATCAACTACTAACAAAAAGATCCCTGGTGGAAAAACTTCATGAGATTTTTTGAATTGAAAGTCCTGCCATCGAGCTCTATGGGAATTGTTGTGCAGGTAAATCCCCTCTGTGGATAGAGGTGATCCCTCTAGCCCTAGAGTGGGTCTAGCAACAAGGGAACATGTTAATCCTTTGGACTCCTAGCTTATGAATGAAAATGAGTTGGAATATATAACCTACCTTGGTCCAACACTCTTGTCGTAGCTTGTAGCAGCGATCTCCTGATCTTCGTCTTCACATGTTATGGTCCTTCAGTGGTAATATTTGTGTACCTGCACAAGGATCAGAGAATGGTGACGAAATACGAAAACATACTTGCATTCATAACTATTTGATTGGTTAAGGAGAATAAAAAATATTGCATAGAATTAAACATATCAAACGCAAAATGGGAACCAAAAAACTAGTCATTTATTAATAAGTAGAGAAAGGGAGTTTACAACCTTAATGCCTTGAAGATGCAGCCTCCTTCGATGGGTTCAGTCAAGGGCATCTCAAGCATTCATCGGGAATCAGACCTGGTCAGGCAATGGGCCTAAAATCTCTCTCGACAATGGATTCCTCTGTACCTTACTCTTCACGCCAGCTATAGTAAGGATTGTTCAGCTAGCTGAAACCATGTGAGAAGGATGTATTTATAGGAGAGGAGGAGGTGATTTGGGATCCCTCATAAGGTGGAAGAGAGGTCCTATCCCTTTGGGGAGTTGCACAGATATAGGAAAAAATAAGCCAAAGGGAATATTTCGACGTTATTCAGTCGAACAAGCCATGATGACTTCACTCATGAAGTAGTTAGGAATGGAAAATTAGTTTCTATTTTAAAAAACATTCCAAAAATAGGTCGGCCCGGGCAGCCTGCTGAGACAGAGCGCCAATGGGAATGGGGTCTAGTGTTAATTTCTCTATGGGTGCGAGGCCATAATTTCCTACCAGCGCCGACCCAATTCATGTGTTTTTGAGAGTCTGCTTGAGGAGTGATCAACAGAGGAAATTTTTCTGACATGCTAAGGGATGCAATGACACTTTTTGCAAGGTATGAAAATAAATAGAAGTCACTAAAATGGTCCTCCAATGTGCGGGATGGGGATTTCATGGACAGTGACAAAATACTGTGTAACAGATGCCCCCTAAAGCATGAGGTCCGGAGAGAGGGAGGGGTGAAATGATTTACGAGAATGTGCCCAAACCAAACACCGCCATCAGACGACCTACAAGAACAATTACAACTGATATCTCTGATACTTGAATATGTGGCATGGATGCAGCCATCCACAATAGAGTACATATAAAAATAATATCCGAGGTATGGACGCAACCATCCAGCAAGAAGGATCAATAAATATACTTAGGTATGGTCGCAGCCAACCAATCAGAAGAGTCATGCATATAGTCATGATAAAACCATATCGTCTCGCAACCTATATTTTATCAGAAAAAACCCAGGGTCTTGCGCTACATCTCGACCTGAACAAGTACAAATTCAAGCATGTGAATAAGTGAGATGAAGCCAAACATACAAGAAAATCGCCTAATTACCAGCCAATGATGAAAGTTGTTAACATGCGCGAGAGAAACCACCAATAATGACAATGGATCTCAAGGTACTAATAGTACAATCCACAAAATGTGAACAATGAGCTGGAGTCAAACACCCACGGAATCGCTCGATCGAAGGCCAATGATGAGGACCTGTCGTCGAATGCGAAGAACTTGCCATTGAGGCATGCAAGCTCTAAGGTACCTGAAGGGAGTCTCTAGATCAACTTCCTGGATAATGAGCTGAAGTTGATAGGAAGTGACCTGTTCGAAGGAGGGCCATAATTTTTCCCACATCATCGACACGAGACAAAGGAATAAGATGATAGTGAATTAGGACCAAATGAGGACCAGAGATCAAAAACTGCAAAAGGAAACTTCTCTTGAACATATTGGCGACACGACTTTAGAATTTGGCAGTATTTGACATCAAGGTATCTGATGTCATGATGACATGGAAAAGAGCAGATGAGAGGTCAAAATAGATAGCCCAACCCATGGGGTAAAAAAGAAGAAGGCGAAATGGGATGTCCCAACTCGACACGAATGCAGATGAGTGTCACATTCAAGAGTGACATACTGCCGACACGACTGAAAAAATGGTTTCATTTTCCCCCACCATTTCTGGCGAGTACCCCAATTATTTTTGGAAACAAGCTTGAAGGGGATAGCATATGCTTGTTATATAAGTTTGTCCTTCAGAAAAATCCATCCTAGTACATTTTATGAGCCCTAGGAAGGAGGAAATTGGTTACGTCATGGTGACAATTTCCGATGTCAATTAAGTTTTAACAAGTCTGACAAAGGAAGAAATCGATATCTTTTCATGTTTAGAGAGTTTGAAAAGAAGCAGAAAAGAAAAATCCAACAAGTCCCTTTACGTAGGTAGTCTCACAGATCCGAAAAGGTAGAAAACAATATCTGAGAGAACCTATTAGTCACGACATGCTAAGGTATTCTTTTTTCATAAATAATCCATCCCAGCCTGAAAAAGGGTAAATGTATACTGGGTAGATATCGTTTCACAGCCTTTAATGAGTTAAAAATGATAAGAGTCTCGAAAATCTTTTCAATTTTCGAGAGTCAGAAAAGAGCTGAAAGATGACTCCGAGGGGTGACTCCAAAAAGGATCAATGTGTTTGTCGTATCTCGTTGTTTGTCTAGTGTTTTTCTTGTTTGTTTGACTTTGTTCATTTCATTGTTTTTCTGATTTTTTATGTCTATCTGACTGTTTTCAACCATCACATTCAGTCTCAGAGTGTCAAGTCTAACCTTGGCTCAATGGTTTTTTCGTTTTTCCATGGTTTTTTGGCTCGACGCCATTATTGCTTGAACAATCGCGTCGATTGGCGCTTGTTTCTTTTGTTACAGGAGTGCTATCCTCTGTTTGGCACATATTACAGCCTCATAGATGCACCAAATCCTGTAGGTTAAAATTTTAGCTTCTTTCCTAAGATTTTTCAGCTTCTCTTGCCTTGGATCGGATTTCCATCTTTCAATTAGTCCACTGGAATTGATTTGACTCTCTTGTCTTGTTCTTCTCTGCTATTTGTCCCTCATCTAATCAATGGAGTTTTTCATCCTAGGGTTTCTAGGTGCCTTCCACCGCTTGTCCGGCTACCTCCTCGCTGAACCTTTTGAGTTGAGTTCGAGTCAGTTTGGTCTTTATCTTTTCAGTTTGTTTACTGATTGTCTTAATTTTTTTGTCGGTTCTACGTGTCGTCGGGTTGTTGAATGATCATCTTCGTGTTCGTTTAACTCTCCATATGTCACCTTGAGCATAGATTACATTGCTCACTGAACCAGTTTGAAAGCCATCTTCTTTCTTGAAGGAGTGCATCTCTGTTTTGAGTGTGTTTGATGTTCGTATTGGATTGATCTCTTTGTTTTAGATCATTTCATTCGAATTGCTCAAAATTGGTATCTATTTTTTCTTTTAGTGTAGTAGTGCATTTTACTTCTCATTTATCTAAAGATGACAAAATTTACATTCTTTCTCTTAGTTGGAAGAACAAAACGCTCTTTTGCATTAGTATCTTTTAGTGAACAAGGAAAGAGCTTTTTATTTTCTGTTCTAGTTGCCTTAGATGCATTAGGAAAACTTCTTCTTTTATTTGATTGATTGCTGCTTTGTTATGATCTACTATCCCTCTCTTAGCTAGCATTCATCGAATTGGAACGATGTACTTTTGCATATAGTCCTGCATTAAGAATTCGAGATCACAATCGGTAAGGCCTTGAAATTGCAACATTAATTAAATATCAACTTAAAAATGAATTCAATCAACCTAAGGAAGCATTGAAACCTAATGCACACATTTATAGGTCTAGGATAGTGACGTATTCTAGCGTCGTTAAACCTAGTAGTTGTCATTCGCCATTTGGCATTAGACAACACTAGCACAGAATTGTGCTCCCTGTACCGTCGAGTATATAAAGGGAGACCCTCATAGGTTGCAATCCTTTATCCATAGGAAGCCGAGTCTGCCACCCTGTAACCGTGATACATCGAACACAACATTCGAGGAGACTTCCTGTACGTACGTTAAGTCCTTGGTCATTTCTCTTTCATTTGATCACCAAGGTATATATTGCAGTTCACAGAAACTTGGACACCCTATTTCTTAGTTTTTTTGAGTAGTCATTTTGGTCTTTTCGTGACTCTCTAAAATTTAAAAGATCATCGAGCACTTGTCCTTTCATGCTTGTTTCAACCTGAAACTGACTAGAGTCATGTTTTGCCTATTTTCTTGACTCTTAAAATATGAAAAGGCAGAGTTTTGTTTCAGTGTTATAAAATCAATTGCCTATTATCACATGCCCATTAAAGATATTTTCTTGGTTTGTTCTTAAGTAATTCCTTATTATTTGGTCTTGAATCCTCAAATTGGGCATCTCGGTTCTCTCATGTTTTGAGACAAAGTTACGGTGGAGGAACCACAAGTTTCATCGTCCCCTTCATCAACTCTTAGTGGAGATCCTTCTCTTGAAGTTTCTTCGGGGGCACCCCAACCTACTAGGCCTCTTGATTACTGGCATGCTCTTATTCCGAGTATCTTTCCCCTTGCTACCCGATCTCTTCTTGAGGAGCCATTTGATATCAATTGGCAACCTTTGGGCACTTGGGACGGTTTAAGAAACGAGCAAGAATTTCCTCCTCTTACATCAGAACCATCTTTACTTGCCACCGCTTTACTTGCCACTGCTCATTTCCTTTTCGACGATGCCATGGCTTCATCCGACATGGATTCTTCGAGTCCCATCAATAGTGAAGAACTTTATGTTTCTACAAGAGACTATCAACTATTTCCAGATAATTTTTCTTATGTCTATAGTCAACCTTCCTCACAGTCGATATCTCTCACACCCGGTTATCGTATGTTGGGTTAGATCATTTTTGGTGTTGCATCAGTGTATCAAAACCCGACACAGTCAAATACATGGACTCCCTCGGGAATCTCATCTGTCACCGTATCAGGGGCATCACCCTTGACTCCCACGACGTTGATGATTATTACGTCTATCCTAGTCCGACCCACTGTCTGTGTGGCCTCATCCGCGTCGATTGTTAGAACAACTCTGTCATTGTCATCGTCTTCTGCTGTTCATAGGTCAATTTTTATTGATCCCAAAATATTCGTTAGACCCGCTGTGAGTGGATCACAACCTCACGTTTCGGGAATCCAACCCACTAGTAGTGCGCCCATCATTTCTACTTCCATTCCTGAAGGTCTGACATATGATCAGTACATGTTGTCCATTCAGCATCAAAATTACACCTGTCAGGGTTCTCAGCAGCCATGAGCTCCTGTTAATCCTCCGCATCATTATGAAGAGTACGGAAATATCGTATATTTTCCTTCGATTGACCCCAATCAGTTCACGTACCAATGGGGACAACCCTTACATGGAAAACCTTCGTCCCAACAGGGAAAACCCTATGGTCCACAGGGAAAACCTTATGGTCCACAAGGACAACCTTATGGTCCACAAGGACAACACTTTCAGGGAAAACCTTTGGTCCAAAAAGGACAACCCTACGGTCCTGCTGGTCAACCTTATGTTCAACAGGGAATATCTTATATTCCTCAGGGGAAAATTTATCCATCACAGGGAAAAAAAATTGGGCAACAACACCAGCCTTACGTTCAACAAGGCCCTGCTTTTTTACAACAAGGTCAACCCTCCGTTGTTCAGCTGGTTCAACTAGTATTTAGGGGAAACCTGGCTCATTTCAACCATCGGGCCAACCTTTTCCACAAGGGAAACCTGCTGGCTCTCAGCATCCAAGCCAACCTGCACCGTAGGGACATCCTGTTCAACCGCAGCATCCGATTCAACCTGCACCCCAGGGACAACCCACGTAGCCTCAGGGCACTATTTACATTCCTCAAGTCAATCTAAGGTAGTGTATAGTGTGCCCCAGGGAACTACTTATATTCCTCAAGGTAAATATCAGGTGGTATATAATGCGCCTCAAGGCATTGCTTACATTTGACAACAAAATCCATATTTTTTTGAGACAGGACCTCTGTGGTATGCTCAGAATCAATATCCTGGTCCTTAACCGGTGTATGGGCAAAATTATCAGGCTTATAACCCTTATGGATAAAATCCTCCGGGACAGAACATATGGGGGTAAAATCTCTCCCAACCTGGTTGGAATCCCAATACTGATCTTTATCAAAGGCCTGCAATGCCTTTCAATCCACAATTACCTTTTCTCGCTACGTTGGAACTACCCGATGTGTCGAAGTTGACAAATGATCTGATCCTTCATAATCCATATTGGCCTCCAGTTCCAACTAAAATCCTTGGCGATTGTCCCAAATTTGATGGCAAGTCCAGAGAAGACCCCTAAGCACATGTTATGACTTATCATCTTTGGTTGTCCTCTAACTCTTGGGTTGATGATTCAATTCATCTACGTATTTTCCAACGGACTCTCACTAGTGCCGCTGCAAAGTGGTACATTGAACTCACACGTGGCATTTTCCAAGATTTCAACTCTCTTGCTATGGCATTTATCACCCACTTCCAGTTACCAGTTCGCTATGAAACTGGGACGCACCTCCTCACATCCTTGAAACATCATCGGGCTACTCATATCTTCGATCATATTCATGAATGGAGGCGATGTCGTCGCTTGATCAAGTTTTCAATTCCTGATCAACTTCTAACTGATTGGTTCACTACCTCTTTTATCAGTCTGATTGCTAAGGAAATCACTATGGGGGCATGTGTTACCGAGGAACAAGCCATTGCACATTCCCAGTACCTTGATCTTGTGTACTCTCAGTCTGGCACATTGTATGAAATCTTTCTTGATGCTCCCTGACATAGAGCTACCAAAGCATCGATGACACCATTTGTCGACGGTATCATTGATTCTGTGTCTCAGACTTCTCAAAAGTATTCTCTGAGTCACACGAAGAAAACATCTACTCCTTCCATTGGTACTACTTCTCAGCCACCTCCGAACTTTGGTAAAACCGCGGAAGTGAATGCCATCCAGTCCAATCCGACGGATAAAACTTCCAAGGGTAAGAAGAAGGGTAAAGGTAAGGCCAAAACCGATACCTCGAAATAGGATTCTTCGAAACAGAATGCTGACGATGGTTCAAAATGCAAACCGAAGTACCCTTGTTTGATTTGTGATGGTGAGCATTATACCAAGGACTTTCCATGACAGGACGAGGTGAGTCGACTGATCAAAGGAACCCAAGGCACTCCGATTGTTCTTAAAGAAAAATTCCCATCACAACAAACTCAGTTGGTGGAGCAACCTCAGTCCTCCACCCCATTTGGCTCACAGGTTTTCATGATGAATGGTCCTGCATCCGTCTCTATTGCTACCTGATCGAAAGATTATACTGAACTGCATCACGCAGTAGGGAAGGAAATCGCTGATGGTCCTCCTCCCCTGCCTGCTTCTGGACCTCTTCATATCAAAAGGCCCAGTATTGAGCCCGTTGTATGGCCACCTTCTAAAGGTGTACTCCAAAAGTCTTCCTACAATCCCAATGCCTATGCCGCTCAACATTACAATATTGTTGAGGATTTGGCTCATGCACCATCTGCTATGTCTGCATTGGAAGTACTCCAGAGCTGTCCGTCACAACAAAAGGCTTTGTTATCTGCCATCGGAGGGATTGATCTTGCCGATTGTAGCCTTATCACTTTAGATTTGGAAAATTTCGTCCCACGCCTCCCTCACCAACTTCCACTGATCATTCAAGTTGGGATTAATGGAAAGAATATCCACCGAGTGGTCATGGACGAGGGTGCATCTACGTGCATCGTGTCTTCCACTTGCTGGAAAGACATTAGTTCTCCAACCCTCACTCAATATCCAAATGCTTTAGAAGCTTTTGATGGAAGAGAATCTCACCCTCTTGGTGTTATCGCTAGTTTACCTATTACGTTAGAAGGGAAAACGGTTAACGTTAAGGTTGAAGTCGTTGACGCCAAACTCAATTACAATCTTCTCCTTGGTTGCAGTTGGACTCACGCCATGCTGTGCGTCCTATACACTCTATTTCATGTTCTTTGATTTTCGCATGAAGGAAATATCATTACTATCGATCAGTTGACCTTTTTCACTTCCTCGTCTTCCAAGAGAAATATCCTATATATAGATCGTATTCCTATGCCTTATGAGAGCATAGGACCGGGTCTTTTCAAATATCCTGCCCTCATGGGTCTTTTTTCTCTTCCTACACCCAACACTACTTAGGTTAACATGATCTCCAGATCTTCTGATTCATGGATCATCCCTTCGCCCGAGAAGATTGATTCGTTTGGTGACTCGATGTCGTTAAGCCCAATAGAAATTGATTATTGTGAACTTATTTTAGCTTCGGCTCCTCCTCCCTCTGATCATATTCCTTTGAGTGTGTCTCTTGACACGTATTCTAAATCCCCTTGGCTTGACGCTTTAGATTCGCCAGATCCCTTAAATGAGACCTTTCCCACTGATGAGACCATTGTGGAAACTATGTCTCTCGAGGATCCTCCTTGGGATGATAGTCATCATCGTTCCTCTTTCATGCTTGGCCTTGGGGCCATGTCTACTTGTATTGAGAAGTGCGCTTCCCAAGTTCCTTCTCATCTGCTTCAAACACCCATCTTGACACATGAAGTTTTTGCGGAAGGTAACTTGGGAAAAATTACACAATCGATTCCTATCGACATCTCCATCAAACTGGGGGTTGTCGAGAACATCCACATTGGGGTGACCTATTCTCTTGATGAGATCGAGGTCTATACTAGTCTCTTCCGTGATTTTCATGACGTTTTTGCTTGGTCTTATGAAGAAATTCTCGGCATTGATCTAGGTATAGTTGTGCATGAGATTCCTACCTATCCTGGTGCAAATCTTGTTTGCCAACGTCTTTGTCCCGTGCACCCTAGAAAGGCAGCCACCATTAAGGGTGAAGTTGAAAAACTTCTTAAAGATGGCTTCATTTATCCAATTCCTTTGACAAAATGGGTTTCTAATATTGTTCTTGTGGATAAGAAGTAGGGTACTATTCATGTCTATGTAGATTACCGTGATATTAACCGCACTTTCCCTAAGGATAATTATCCCACTCCTTTTATTGACCAAATCATTGATGAATGTGCTGGGAGTGAGATCTTTTCCATTATGGATGAGTTTTATGGGTAAAACTAGATCAATATTATTCTGACCGATCAACACAAGACCGCCTTTATCTGTCCTTGGGGTACCTTCACCTATAAGAATCTCCCTTTTGGTCTTAATAATGATGGGGCTACATTTCAACGAGCAATGTCGTATGCTTTCCATGATATCAAGCGCATTGTTTAACCTTATCTGGATGACCTTCCGGCTCATTCTGCTAAGCGTAAAGACCACCTAGATCATCTCCGTCAAATTTTTCTTCGTTGTCAATGCTAGAACATTTGGCTCAATCTGCATAAGTGCGTATTATGCGTTGATTCCAGTAGACTCTTAGGGTTTATCATTATCTAAAGGCAGACGTCCCGATCCCCTCAAAGTCGAAGCTATAGTCAATCTCCCCTCCCCTTCCTCTTTACATCAGTTCTAGAGTTTGCAAGGGAAAGCTAATTTCCTATGCCATTTTATACTGAACTATGCTAAAGTGGCCAAAGGCTTCACATGATTACTTAAGCAAGGCGTCTCGTTCCTCTGGGATGAGATCGCCCAAAAATCCTTTGATGCACTGAAGACATTTCTTGTCAACGATCCTCCGTTGCATCCTCCCAATTATCATCGTCATTACTCACTCTATTTTTCTTCTGTATTTAGCGCGATTGCCATGGTTCTAGTGCAAGACGATGATGATGGTGACGAACACGTCATTTATTACTTGAGCTGCAATCTTCTCGATACCGAAACACGTTACGCACATGTTGAGAAATTGGTGTTGGCTATTGTTCAACCCATCCAACGCTTCCGTCGTTATATCTTTTTGTGCACAATCACCATGATTTCTGATTGCAACCCCATGACCTACATATTGACTCATCAATTGCTGGGGGGAAAATACTCGAAGTGGATTATTATCCTCCAAGAGTTATATTTGGAGTTTACTTCCGCAAAATCGAAGAAATCATTGGTTTTTTTCGATTTGATTTTCTCTCTCCCTTCTGATTCTGCTCCATCTGGTTCCGAGGAATGCATTCCGGATGATACACTTTTTCTCATTAGCACCCTCGATCCTTGGTACGGTGATATCATCGTATATATTCAGACTTCTACCTTCTGATTTGAGTTGACGAAGGATTCACATCGACGCATTCGCCATCATTCACAACCTTATCACATAGTTGAAGATACTCTCTACCGCATCAGAGCTGATTCTGTTCTTTGTCGGTGTTTGACTCTCTAGGAGGCTAAAAAAGTCCTCAATGATTACCACTCTGGCACCTGTGGCGGTCGCATGTCTGGATATGCCATTGCACAAAATAATCTTCATGCTGGATACTTATGGCCTACCATCTTTAAAGACTACATCGTTGCTATTCGCAAGTGTCACGATTGCCAGATTTATCAGTGCAAGATGTGTGCACCACCTGCTCACCTCCATCCTGTCATTACCGTTGGTCCCTTTGAGAAGTGGGGCATCGGTTTTATGACGTTTAACCCTCACTCGGATGGGGGGCATGCTTATATTATCGTTTCCGTTGACTACTTCACTAAATGGGCTGAAGAAATGCCTACACTTACAGCTGATGGTAAGACAACAACACAATTTCTATTCAATCATGTCATTACCAGGTTTGGTGTTCCTCAAGCCATTGTTACCGATCATGGTTCTAATTTTCGTCATTACATGATGGCTGAGTTGACCTCCAAGTTGGGTCTGTGTCATGATAGCTCAACGCCGTACTACCCTCAGGCTAATGGCCATGTTGAATCCGTGAACAAAGTTCTAGTCACTATGCTTCAGCGTACGATTGGGATGCACAAATCAAAATGACATCTCATGTTGTTTTCAGCTCTCTAGGCTTACCGAACCTCGGTGAAGGATGCGACTGGATTCACTCCATTCCAACTTGTCTATGGTCTGGAAGCTACCCTTCCGATTGAATGCGAAATCCATTCTCTCAAGCTAGCTATTGAATTGCTGCCTAATACTTCACCATAAGAAGAGCGTCTTCTCTATTTAGAGAGGCTTGATGAAACTCACCTCTTTGCTGCTCTTGTCATAGAAGCACATAAAAGCGGGTCAAAGCTCATTTTGATCAGTTAGTTTCCCCTCGTTCCTTTGTGGAAGGAGACCTCGTCCTCTTGTATGACCAAGCTCATGATGAGTTGGGGGCGGGAAAATTCGAGCCCATGTGGCATGGGCCCTATATCATTAAGCATGTTTTGTAGAATGGGTCTTATAAGCTAACTGAATATGAAGGTTATCCTTTGGATCAACCCAGAAATGGGATGTATCTCAAAAAATACTATGCATGAGTCTCTCATGCATTTTATTTTGTACATAAGTGTTTTTTTCATTTTTGTACATTTTTTGGCTTGGTGTTCTTTGCGAGCATTTTTCATGCTTATTATGTCTTTGCTCATTGTGCAGATGTCTGTTACTCCTTATGTTGGTTTCGCGGATGGTGCCTCCCGCAGTACCTGCAACCTGTCCTATACAACTGCATGATTTATAATCCTAATGGTGAGTTGATAAACCTTCAAGGTATTTGTATAGGACAAAATACAAACAATGTCGTTGAATATAGTGTTGTCATTAAACTCTTAACTGAGGCCATTAATCTTGACATTCATGCATTATTTGTTAACCTAGACTCTCAGATTTTTGTTCTTCAGATTAATAAGCATTATTCTAGTATAAATCCTCAAATATTAAGGTTGTATTTGCATGTTCGTTTATTAGAAAGGAATTTTGATTACATCACCTATTAGCATATTCCTAGACGAATGAATACGTTAACTAATGCAGTAGCCAATATCGTATTAGATATACATTTGCGTAATTTGTAAAACATCATCATCACAAATAAGATTCATACAGGAATATATATGTATATATATATTTATCGAGTGTTTTCATCCACGTGCATCATAAATTCAAAAAATATGTGTGTTTTGGTTACATCCTGAGACATTGTGTCTCTCAAAAAATATGCAGAAATAAAAGCTTAGGTGTCTAGTCGACATGATGCTCATGGTAGAATGTCACTGCCCGCACAAGCCACCTCAATAAGAGGTGAACACGGTTCGACACCCCCGCGTATGCCTATGGTATGCGTGAGGAACATCGTCAAATCTCACATAATCTGGGATTCTACTGGTGAGTCCCTCTAGGTTGCGTACGATTTCCTCCTCCTCACTTCCCTCACCATGAGGGGCCACATCAAAATCAGGAGGAACTCTCTGTGCTATTGGAGACATTCCTGTAGGTATTTCTAGGTCATCATCTGCAAATACATGGATTAACATCAGAACATATATAATCAAAAAATCACAATACTCATAAAAATAAAAAAATGAGTCTTACCCAATGCTTCATCCCAATCCTCTGCTGCTGCGAGTGGTAGATCCGGATCACCCGTAAAGTCTGTGCCAGAATAGGGCCAGTCCTCCATGACAATCAGTTGTTGATGGAGCCAGTCAAAGAATTCTAGTCTCTAGGACATCTGTTGACCACCTCCTGATCTTGGCATCAAAGCCGCCCAACGGACCATCTGAGGCTCTTGGGTTGGTGGTGTCGGAACTATCACTTCCTGACGTTGAAATATTGGTAACCGTTCCAGGATGAATGGTACCAGGATGGACCCATAGCCCAACTATTTCAGCTTGCCATTCTTACATTTTGTCAATTGGTGTTTCATATTGATTGTTACGGCCTCTGCCCAATTGTGAAGATTTGGGGCCATACATTCTACGGCAAGTAGTAACTGTGTTTTTGTAGCTTCATGCGGAGCTTGAGATCCGGCAGCTCGCCTGATGGCGTGCAGGACTACTTTTAGTGCCAAATCGGGAATGGTTTGAATATCCACTTTCCCGCTCTTTGATCCTTTCCTTGCCCCTTGACACATCCTTTCTATGAGCATGCTCATGTTTTCCATCGTAGGCCGAGTGCCTGTCAGGATTGGTGCTGCTCCCCTCCTTTATAATCCAGTGATAAAGTATATGTTAGAGACATAAATCTCTAACTCCTGATCATGGATCATAAATCTTTCCCGGTCAATGTCCCATACAATGGTCAGGTACTGTAGCAACTCCGATTGAGCTCGGAGACATGGTGCCATGAAGAATTTTAGAAACCCACAGTCCCTGAGAGCATCCATGCATCCTACATTTCCCAAGGCTTCCTCATCTTCATCTCCATGTTCTCTTTCCTTCCATTCGATCACCATTTTGCTTTCACACACTTGCAAAATCATCAATGGGGCCATCATTATTCAAATTAATAACTGATGAAGGGTTTAAAATGGGCTAAATAGTTGAATTTTTGTGCAAATCCATGGCCGTGGGTTGGTGCGACTGTTTTAGAAACAGTCGCACCAGCTAGCGCGCCCCCATTAAAAATTCAAAGCGGGTTGGTGCAGGCCTGTGCCTGGAACCTGCACCGACCGCCGCGCCCTAATTTAAAAAAAAAATCCCCCATATATCTGAAAAATGAAATGCATGAAATGGAAATAACATCAAAATGCAAGTAAGGATATGAGCTCTCACCTGGAAGAGACAGATCCGTGATTAGTCTTCTAGATTGTCTGTTGTCAGCTCCACAAAATCACAGTGAAAAAGGGTAAAAAATTGGTCACAAGAGGTAAAAGTGAAAAGTAATTTATTTTTACTATTTTTGGAATTTTATAAACATTTCAGAACCCTAATTAGGTTTTTGAGCATATTTTTTGATTATTTTAATATTTTATCTCGAAAAATGGGTTTTACGAGCTTTTCTTGTACATCAACAGGTCCTCAACGTGATGGCATGAAGTGACGGGTTGTATTTTATTACTTTTTCGGACTCGGTAAAAACACGAAAAGGTCATCCCCAGTGGAGTCACCAATTTGTTGTGTAGGTAAATCTCCTATGCGGACAAAGGCAATCCCTCTAGCCCTGGAGTGGCTCTAGCAACAAGGGAAAATGCTAATCCTTCGGAATCCCAGCTTATGAATGAAAATTAGTTGGGATAGATAACCTACCTTGGTCCAACGCTCTTGTTGTAGCTTGTAGCAGCGATCTCCTGATCTTCGTCTTCACACGTCACGGTCCTTTAGCGGTAATATCCATGAACCTGCACAAGGATCAAAGAATAGTGACAGCATGTGAAAACATACTTCCATTCATAACTATTTTATTGGTCAAGGAGAATCAAACATATTGCATAGAATTAAACATATCAAATGCAAAATGGGAACCAAAATACTAGTCATGTATTAATAAGTAAAGAAAGGGAGTTTACAACCCTAATTCCTTGACGTTGCAGCCTCCTTCGACGAGTTCAGTCGAGGGCGTCTCAAGCATTCGTCAGGAATCGGACCTGGTGAGGCAATGGGCCTAAACTCTCTCTCGACAATGGATTCCTCTCTACCTTTCTCTTCACGCCAGCTATAGTAAGGACTGTTCATCTAGTTGAAACCATGTGAGGACGTATTTATAGGAGAGGAAGAGGTGGTTTGGGATCCCTCATAAGGTGTAAGAGAGGTCCTATCCCTTTGGGGAGTTGCACAAATATAGGAAACAAGAAGACAAAGGGAGGATTTCGACGTTATTCAGTCGAAATAACAATGATGACTCCACTCATGAAGTAGTTAGGAATGGAAACTTTGTTTCTATTTTAAAAAACATTCCAAAAATAGGTCGGCGCGGGCAGTCCAATGGGCGTGGGGTCCAGTGTTAATTTCTCTATGGGCGTGAGGCCATAACTACCTACCAGCACCGACCCAAATTCATGTGTTTTTGAGAGTCTGCTTGAGGAGTGATCAACAGAGGAAATGATTATGACATGCCAAGGGATGCAATGACACTTTTTGCAAGGTATGAAAATACACATAAGTCACTGAAATGGTCCTCCAATGTGCGGGATGGGGATTTCAGGGATGGTGACAAAATACTATGTAATAGGAATGCTTGGTGTATTTATAAATTTTCGCCTCAAACTTTTTCAAAAAATCTATCAAAAAAATTTATTCTTCTTGTAAATAAATTCTTTTAGCACTTGTATTACTACTTGAACCTTGAATCGATGTATGTATATATTCATATCTCTTCCATTTCACTTTCATGTTGGACAATGATTGATTATTTATATCAATATGATATTTTTTTTGAAATTTATTCAAATTTCCACACTCATCGTATTTTTTACCACCAACACATTTCTTTTGGTAAAATAATTCATGGCTTTCTCTTCCACATAGAATTTGAGATATGAAATCATGGATAGTGGAAGGAGGAGGTGAATATTTCCAAAATGTTTTACTAAAATTAAGGAATGTGTCATAATATAACTGAAATTCCACATGATAATGACAAAAACAAGTGTCGCGTATGGTGATAGGTTTTACATACCATGGTTTTTGTTTCACAAAAGCACTGATTGAGACATCAATTTAACGATTCTCTTCTTTGAAATTATTTAACAACTCTATCTGAGTGGTGTCGAAGAAATGTTTTGGATGTTCTTAGTACTGATTTCGTGCTATTCTTCTTCACATCACATCCCTTGTTTTTGGTGAAACACGTGAATTTTTCATCCAATATTCATATATTATTTTTTTAACATTTTCTCCAAGTCTATATTTGTATGGTTTCCTACAAATAGTTTTCCAACAAGCGATTTCATCATTTACATCTATTTGCAACCGAAATTTCTGACGTTTGTGCAAAGTTTTTCGTGAGGTTCCTAATGCTCGTGCCATATATTTTACCAAGCAATTCTCTTTAGTACTTGACGAAACCACTTCCATATGTATTACTCTACGTGTATCTGAAAAAATTTTCTTTCTAGATCTTCTAATTGAATTTAGAGCACTATTTATATTTTGTATCACATCTTCCTTCATTTTTTTATCTTTTGTTGATTTTCAAATACCCAATAAATTCGTAGCTTATTTTAATTTCCTTGATGTTAAAATACCTTTCAACAATTGGGTTTGAATTGCCACAGTTTCATTTTTGAAAAACAAATCAAAAATGTGATTAACACGATATCGTATAACATAGTTAACTTTTTTTTATCTCCATATGTGTGAGTGCCAACATTTTCTAACATCTCATCATTGATATTGATTTCATTTGTACATATTCAAATTAAATGTACATAATAAGTTTACATATTCAATAAATAACTAAATTAATAAATATGTATAATTTCAATAATACACATGTGTGTTCAACATATATATATACATACTTGGGGATTTAATTTCTTCACTTGAATTTCTTTCAACATTTTCACCATCTTCAATCATTGGTTCAATATCTCTTTCACTTTCTCTTTCAAAATTTTGTATCTCATCATCAATGTTTTGAGGAATATCTCTCTCTGTTTACATTGCAAAATATTTTTCAAATTAGTTCATCAAATAAAAATTAAGTTTCACAATTTACACTAGGAAAATTTTAAATATCAAATTTATAATATTTACATTTACATACCTGCTTCAACTTCTAGGTGAGGTTGATCTCGTGTTAATCGTATTATTGATTCATTCTTCAAAAATGAATCAATATTCCTTGACCACTATGTTCCTCATGGTCTCTTGTTCGATCATATTTTCTCTTTCAATTCCTTACTTGAAATAGAAAATATGATCGAACAAGAGACCCTGAGGAACCAAAGACTGTTTGAAGGAATAAAAGGAAAATCATCATTTGGTCATAATTCCAAAGACGGTAAAAGAAGAGGGGGAAAGAGTCATTCTAGTAAAGATTTAATAATTGATGGATGAACTTATAGAGATAGTTGCAGATGATATGTCAGCAGGAATGCCTTCCATGAGAAGTATTTCAAATCAAATTGACTTGAATGCAAGATCAAGTCTACCTAATAGGGGTCCTTATCAAATGATCCCACAAAAAGTGAAGAAATAAATAGACAAGTGCATAAATTACTAAATGAAGGGTTAATCCAAGAAATTTTGAGTCCTTGTGCTATCCAAATAACATTGAAACAAAATAAGTGTGATGAATGACAAATGTGCATTGGTTTACAAGATATTGAGAAAATTGATATGAACATTACTTGACCACTATGTTCCTCAGGGTCTCTTGTTCAATCATATTTTCTCTTTCAATTCCTTCGATTTCCCATGATAATTGAGTGTGAAGCTCAAAAAATTTCCTTGAAAAATTTAGACAAAAACTCAATTAAAAAAAAGCATCGCAAAAGATTTAATTTAAAAAAACTCGTTTTAAATTTTTTGTACAAAAGACATACTTCAATCCAAAACACTTACTTTAAAAAATCTAAGGAAAAAAATGTCTTCTAAAAATAAATTGAAGCTCAAAATATTTCCTTCCAAGTCCTGCAAAAAAAATTCATTTAAAATGTTAGACAAAAACCCATTTAAAAAAATCATTATAAAAGATTTACTTCAACCCAAAACACGTACTCTAAAAAAATGTCACTTCAAAAAATACCTCCAAAGAGACAACAGGAGGCCAGTAATGTAATAATGTAATTCATCTAAGAGACAACAGGAGGCCAGTAATGTAATAATGTAATTCATCTAAGAGACAACAGGAGGCCAGTAATGAGACCTTTCAAATGTATTTATAGCAGCAAAACAGATGTACAATGAGGCCCATAAGATGTACAACAGGAAATAGAAGTCTCCAATGACAGAAATCCCTCAAAATGAGGAGCTCCAACCATATATTAAGACAGAAAAAAACCTTATAGCGTTATTTATTGGCTTTGCAATAGCTGTAAATTAAAAATCAGATCTAGAGCAAGTATGTGGACAAAAATTTAGATCTATAGCAGATCCATACACTATACAAGCTCCTCTATCAATCCCCCTTGGGGTTTTCAGCAAAATACCTAGTACAAGATGTAGATCTGAGATCTAAGATTGTAGATCTATGGAAATATTCAAATCTAGAAAGTGGATTTGATCTGATATAGACAATAAAATGATCTCCTCCAAAATATCTCCAAAGTGAAGGGAAGATCCCCAACACCTAGAAAATCACTCTCCAATTGGTGAGCTGAAACACCCTAAAAATACACCTACAATAATAACGCATATCTGTATCTATACTGTGCTATAGGGATCAATATACAGTTGGCCTGCAACCATGATATGAAAATGATACTCAAATTCTTCAATACAGTCCTCCCAATGAATTAGAATCCTCCTCCACTGAAAAGAAGCACTGAAATGGACTAGATCTGAAAGATCCAATCTCCACTTGCTGCAACTTGCAAAAACAGTCAAACCCTCAATAGAATCTGCGTTGCAGTTGAAAGAAGTAGGTTGGCCTTAAGCTAGATAGTGGACAATGCAATACAAACTCTCCCAAGAGCTACTCAATGGGAAGAGGTGGGATTCCTGACCAAGAACACCCAATGCTAAATAGCATTATTCTCAGCTAAACATCAAGAGAATGAGATATGTCTAAACAAACCATATACTCAGGAAAATATCATATCATCAACAATCCTCTAATGCTGTCATCCCCTTCCTTTTATAGGACAAGAGCTTGCAAACCCTAAACCACCTTCAATGAAATCACCTCTTTCACACAAGGCATCTCCATCTAAAACTGTGCTATGCCTCATTGATGGCCACTCCTCCATGAAAGCGCTGTATATTTGAACAAGGTTGACCCAGTCAATATGTTTTAGCCCCTGTTCACACTTTGGGGTACTTTATTAGGCTGAAAATAAGATCCACTTTCACATGAGAAGTGGTTTTATTCACCATAAAGAGTTTTATGGGTCCTCCCACCCACTTATTCACCTATCTATGTGACAAAACAAAATTTTAATATTCCCATTAGTTGTAGGCTAATGTAGGAATATCACAGTCCTCCCCTCCAAAATGTTGCTTGTCCTCAAGCAACTACAAGGACATTGCCAAATCTCCAATGGATATGTCTCCTCCCAAGAATACAAATTTGCCTTTAGAGAATAAACCAAATAGCTGTCATCATGAAGAAGTGGGAGATATATAGAAAGAGTTACTTTTTGTCCATTGGTCTTCTTAAGGCATGTGAGATGATAAATGTTGGGTGCTTCAACCCCAATGAGAAACTCCAATCTCCATGCTATCATCCAAACAAAGTGAGCCATCCTTGGTAGCTCATAGAAACAGTCACCAATCCCCTCCTTATGCGATGTGTAGAAGCTGCATGGCTGAAAATGAGAGGTAATATTGTTCAACTTACGCTGCCTCTCCCTCCATTTATGATAAATTTGGAGCTGCTAATCCTGGGCTGCAATAATATAGTCCTCTTGAAGCCAAAAGATGCTTGGAACCTCTTGATTCCCTTCATTGGTTCTAGGGAGCCTCCTTGCCCAAACCTCCATGCATATAGTGAATAGAGTATCATCACCATATGTGCTCCAAAAGAGACATGGAATAAGTGTCATATGATATATTGGATGGTGACAATAGTCCCTCCATTGAGATCAACGCTGTTCTTCTTCTTTCTGCCTCAAAACATGATACAATACGTAGCCATCCAACCACCTTCTTGCTGCCATAAGCTTCTCCAAATATTGAAAATAATAGAGGATAATAGGTGTTGGCTGAATATGATTCAAGCAACACATGTCTTGCCGAAAATCCTCCCATGTGAGAGGCTTCTCCCAAAGACATAAGTCAAACATATGGCCCCTTGCATAAGGAAAAAAAAGATATAATGTAGTAGCCATATAATGTCCCATCCTCCTCTTGAAGCATGAATAAATATGGGAAGTTTCATTCCCAATGGACACATCCAACCAATGTGTCATCCCTCCTATCATGTCCCCAACAAAGATAAGAGAATCATCATCATGTGGGATCAAAACCAGTAATACATAAACAATCAAATGCAATGATAGAGGTGGATCATAGTCCCACATGTGGAACCAACGTAGTTTATCTCCTGACTGCATCAGATAGTGATATGGTAAGTGGTTTCCCCACCACTTACTTGCTGCCCAAGTAATCTCACCATGGCTGAAAATGTGAGATATGTTTGGGGCTCTTGGAATGCACCACAATGATATAATATCTCCCTTTTTCCTCTAAGGGAGTGGCCATGTTCAGAAATTATTGTGGCCCAAAGTTGGCCATGAAGTTTGTATGGAATAACACTCCTCTTAGGAGCTATGGCCTGCATAAACATGGTAAAAGAATACAAGTAATAATCAAATAAATCATGAGATACAAAATCATATTCTTTACCAAGATTTCTCCTCATACACTTGGAGTGGTGTATGATGTTTGGTGTCAATGTGGCACACCACAAAGAATACATCATCTCCCCAAAATCTCCTAGGGAGTAATCAACATCATCATTTCTCATGGCTCCAAGTAGCTCATAAAGAAAGTAAGGAAGAGTGCCCCTTCTAGGAGAAATTCCCTGCACGTGTGTGGTAAGAAGATGCAAGTATATAGTAAATACATCATGATGTTCAGAAATACAAGTCTTACCATACACTTGGTTCAAATCAATGAGGTAGCTCATGGATGAGCTCCCTCTCACACCCCATGAGTAAGGAGGTGGTGATGACAACTCTTCCCAAGGGTTGTGTTTCTCCTCATCCTCCAAATAATCTATGCACTTCCTTGTATGATTGTGCATCTCCTCTTTGAAGTCTTCCCACATGAATCCCTCCAAAATAGTATGGTAGGTTCTAATGAAACTAGTGGGATTAGAAAGAAAGATATCATAGGCTACATATAGTAGTTTATCTTTGAGATTTGAGTCTCTAGTCAAACAGATCTGATCATGAAAGTAAATGACTCCATCAACCACTCTATACTTCCTATCTTCCATTTGCCCATCAAGAACCTTACATGTGAAGAGGTTCTTGGAATATTCTACTAAGATTTGGGACTCCCAATATGGATCTAGTCTTCCCAACAATAAAAACGTTGTAGAATTATGAAATGAAGTAGCCGTCATATCATCATTATCCTCTTTGACATGCTCAATGCAAAAGTCACATGTTGGAGTGCTGCAACTCCACCTTTGCTGCCTCTCTTGCAGTTGATCTTGCTCAAGACAAGATTGAAGTTCATGGAAGTCAACCTCCTTTTAAAAGGTCTCTTTCTTCCAAAACTTACATAGGTTGGCCCATCCATAAAAGAGTGTTGATACACTCTTGTCATATTCAGAAATCTTTCTCATGTGTGGAAGTATCATTTGTTGCCCCATGACTATGGAGTGGCCTTTTGACACCATGCTCATGTCATCACAGATTTTTGAATCCTTCCTTTCCAGGGAAAATAACTGAGTGGAAGATAGCAATGTCCATTTTAGAAGTTTTCTCATATTTTCTTGGAACCCATCAAAGTTTCTCAGCGCTGTGGTAGCTCCTCTCAAGGCTCCTTCCTTAGCCAAATATGTTATTGATGCAACAAGTTGAGAGAACACTTTATTCATATTCTCATCAGGGGGTCTCCCTGGTGGAATGCCTCCATGCAAAGAAACATCAAAATCTGAAGTAGACTATATAAATGAGTGCACTTATTTGTCCCTCTCTTTGCTGCATAAACCAGTCTCCTTATTCTGAATATAAACCCCTTGAAATAAACAAGGTGCATGCTCCTCATCCTTGGATGCTAATCCATCCTTTCTCCTCCTTGGATCAAGGTGTTACTGCCCAATAATATTGTCACGTGATGCTCCTTGGGAACCCTTTGCAAAGATGAAAAATCTCCTGCTCTTGAAGCAATAACTTCATGCCCATCCCTATGTGGTGATGATCCTTCTGAAGTGACAGCGTTGTTACCGCCTTCATGCTCTTTCTCCTCATCAATGTTTGAGAATACATCATTGACAATGAGAGACCCTAGATCTTGGTATTCCCTTGAAAGAGGAATCTCCATGTCTTCACTTTGAGAAGAAATCTCTCCATGCAATGGGGATCTTGCCCTTGGTAAGGTATCACACAAGTTTTTATCCCCTTCAATAGAAATCTGAAATGGAGTTTTCATAACAAATATTTCCAACTCATGCAAGGGTTTTTCATGTTCATGCTTTGCTATCTCAATCAAAGATGTTTCATTTTTTTACATCAAATATATTCACTAATCTCTTAGTGAATCTTGCATAAGTAGATATATTGGCATTATTTAATGAAAATGATTCAAATAACCACCAAGCATAAGATTTACCTTTGAGATGCAACGCTGCTACTTTAAGGGCTTCCTTTTATGAAATTTGATGTGGATCCAAATATGAGCCTAGCTGGTCTATCCAATCCTTGGTTGTGCATGTGGAGGATCCATAAAAAATTGGCAGAAAGAATCTACCTCTTCTCCTTCTATTGTGCTTTTTGGATCTCCTTTCCTCCTTGAGTTGGCAGAACTCTTGGAAGTCCAAGTGCTCCTTGAATATCCAAGATTGAGATTCATACTCCTGAAGATAATCACTCAAATTCTCCTCCTTTGGTGCATCTTCTTCCTCCATCTCTCTTGCAGTAAATCTGGGCATAGTATAATGTTGTAGATCTGATTGTGTAGCTAAGTGCTTGCACACATAATATGAAGAACTGGGGTTTTATTCATGTGAAGATCTTCCTGAGGGACCTTCAAGTCTTTCCCTCTTCATTCCCTTGATTTCTCTTTTAAGCTCATGCATATTTTGGAGAAGAAGTCTTGAGATCTCCTTCCCTTTCATTCTTCTAGATAATGGGGTTTTACCCTTGTCTTCTTCCTCATCAGTGTAATCAAATCTTATGTGTCTTATTTCTTGATATCTCCTCCCTCTATCAATGAGAGGCTCTCCTCCTTCAGAAGACATATTGGCTCTTTAGAAAGCATAGGTTGTGCCAAGATAATGCTCTGATACCACTGTAATATTCCCAAATGGGGAATGCAACAATAGAAAACAGATTTGCAGAAAAATAACGCAATTCATCTAAGATAAAACAGGAGGCCAATAAGGAGACCTTTAAAATGTATTTACAGCAGCAAAACAGATGTACAATGAGGCCCATAAGATGTACAACAAGAAATAGAAGTCTCCAATGACAGAAATCCCTCAAAATGAGGAGTTGCAACCATATATTAAGACAGAAAAAAACCTTACAACGTTATTTATTGGCTTTGCAGCAGCTGTAAATTACACATAAGATCTAGAGAAAGTATGGGACAAAAATTTAGATCTATAGCAGATCCATACACTATACAAGCTCCTCTATCAATCCCCCTTGGGGTTTTCAGGAAAATACCTAGTACAAGATGTAGATATGAGATCTAAGACTGTAGATCTATGGAAATATTCAGATCTGAAAAGTGGATCTGATCTGATATAAACAATAAAATGATCTCCTCCAAAAGATCTCCAAAGTGAAGGGCAGATCCCCAACATCTAGAAAATCACTCTCTAATTGGTGAGCTGAAACACCCTGCAAATACACCTACAGTAATAACGTAGATCTAGATCTATACTACACTGTAGGGATCAATATACAGTTGGCCTATAGCCAAGATATGAAAATGATGCTCAAATTCTTCAATACAGTCCTCCCAATGAAGTAGAATCCTCCTCCACTGAAAAGAAGCACTGAAATGGACTAGATCTGAAAGATCCAATCTCCACTTGCTGCAGCTTGCAAAAACAGTCAAACCCTCAATAGAATCTGCGTTGTAGTTGAAAGAAGTAGGTTGGCCTTAAGCCAGATAGTGGACAATGCAATACAAACTCTTCCAAGAGCTACTCAATGGGAAGAGGTGGGATTCCCGACCAAGAACACCCAATTCTAAATAGCATTATTCTCAGCTAAACATCAAGAGAATGAGATATGTCTAAACAAACTATATACTCAGGAAAATATCATATCATCAACAACCCTCTAATGCTGCCATCCCCTTCCTTTTATAAGACAAGAGCTTGCAAACCCTAAACCACCTTCAATGAAATCACCTCTTTCACACAAGGCATCTCCATCTAAAACTGCGTTGTGCCTCATTGATGGCCACTCCTCCATGAAAGCATTGTATATTTGAACAAGGTTGACCCAGTCAATATGTTTTAGCCCCTGTTCACACTTTGGGGTACTTTATTAGGCTGAAAATAAGATCCACTTTCACATGAGAAGTGGTTTTATTCACCATAAAGAGTTTTATGGGTCCTCCCACCCACTTATTCACCTATCTATGTGACAAAACAAAATTTTAATATTCCCATTAGTTGTCAGCTAATGTAGGAATATTACACCCAAGCTCTTAAAAAATACATCCAAAAAATGTCCTTTGAAAATTAAATCCAAAAACCTCTAAAAAAATGTCTCTAAAAACAAAATACCTCCAAACAATGTCCTTTGAAAATTAAGCCCAAAAAGCCTCTAAAAAAATATCACTTAAAAAAATACATCCAAAAAATGTCCTTTGAATATTAAGCCTAAAAAGAGTCCTTTGGAAATTAAGCTGAAAAGAAGTCAAAAAATGTATTTTGAAAATTAAGCCCAAAATCCTCTAAAAACAAAATACCTCCAAAAAAATGTCCTTTGAAAAATAAGCCCGAAACCTCTAAAACAAAATACCTCCAAAAAGACGTCCTTTGAAAATTAAGCCCAAAAACCTCTAAAAACAAAATATCTCCAAAAAAATGTCCTTTGAAAATTAAGCCCAAAACCTCTAAAAACAAAATACCTCCAAAAAAATGTCCTTTGAAAATTAAGTCCAAAAAACATCCAAAAAATGTATCACATACTTCCAAAAAATTTCCTTTGAATATTAAGTCAAAAACGGTCATTTGAAAATTAAGCCCAAAAAAAGCCCTTTGCAAAATCAGCCCAAATGAAGAAATGTGCAAAATTATGCGAAAATAATGAATTTGTTTACGCCTATTTATATGGCCGCGAAATGATTTTTTTGGAGGGTCTTCATTGAATTTTCCGGCCGACGTAAAGTAAATTAAAAGCTCAGCTAAACTTTTGTAAAAACTTCGACCAAAATTTTGTGTCATTGGAATTGATGAGCCGTCCGAACAAAAAAAAAATTCGACCGAACTTTTTTAAAAGTTCGACCGAAATAACACGTCTGCAATTACGTAGCAGCTCAGCTTTGAACACATTTCTTCAACTTTGGACTGATTAAACTCCATGAACGTTTATGAATTAACTGTCGGAACCAAGACAAGCATTTTCAGAATTCAATCTACTTTCAGGAAATATAACTTTTATGGAATTTCATAAATATTTACTAATTTTAATTAATTTTGTAATAAAATGGGTGCAAACAATTTCTGAAGGACAATATGATTCAGTGAAATCAATATTCTGTATCTTCTAAAATACATTGTAAATAAGTTTGAAAAAATTATGGTGCATTAATTTGGTCCGTCATCTGTAATGGGTTGTTTTTAGATTTTTAGTTTATAACTTATATGTTGAGAAATTTTGTGTGAGCCGAAACATATTCAAAATATGTAGTTTTTTCATATTGGATCAGTTCAAAAAATTCTAGTAATTATGATATGCATCAGTTGGTTTCGTAAATATAACGAAACCGAAGTAGACTCTGTCTAGATATTGTAACACATTTTGTTTCTCAAAAACACAAAGTTTTCAAAGAATACAACAACACGTTTGAGCATGACTTTTTATGAATCCTTTGATTGTTAAAGAACACACACTCAAATAAATGTTAAGTTGACATATCAAATGTGTATACAAAAATTCCAAAAAATAAGTAACAAAAAGCTAATAAATTTTCTGACAACTTTTATTTTTATCGCAAAATGAAATTCTAAACAGAAAAATTGTTTTGGCTTGCAAAAAGTTGAAAAAAAAATGATTATTATTTATTATTTATTTATTTATTTTTTCTCAAAAAAGGGCAAAAAGTGTAACCCAACTTCACATTTTCACCCAAATTTCTAAATATAATAGTATCCACTATCTACCATTAACAATTTATTTTCCTTGCTCAAACAATCCATGACGCCCTCCATTCTTGATAAAGGAAAATGACACTTCATAGCAATTTTCTCAATATCTTGTAAACTAATGCACTCTTTTCATTCATCACACTTATTTTGTTTCAATGTTATTTGGATAGCACAAGGACTCAAAATTTCTTGGATTAACCCTTTATTTAGTAATTTATGCACTTGTCTATTTATTTCTTCACTTTTTATGGGATCATTTGATAAGGACCCCTATTAGGTAGACTTGATCTTGCATTCAAGTCAATTTGATGTGAAATACTTCTCATGGAAGGCATTCCCACTGACATATCATCTGCAACTATCTCTATAAGCTTATCCATCAATTATTAAATCTTTACTAGAACGACTCTTTCCCCCTCTTCTTGTACCATCTTTGGCATTATGACCAAATGATGATTTTCCTTTTATTCCTTCAAATAGTCTTTGGTTCACTAGAACATTACTTGACCACTTTTTCTACCACTACTTCCTATATTACTTATGACTATTGTTGTCTCATCTTCTGCCATTGGCTCTAGCTTTTAGTGCTATCCATCCTTATGAATTCATATGTATTTTCCATGCAATTGTGGAAAACCTTTGTATCAAATAGTGATGATATTTCAAGCAACATTGGATATGCACCCATCTCAACCACATCACACAATCCCTAGTCATTGAAGTTATTGATCTAAAAATTTAGCAAGCATTGTTCCATCATGGTGATGTGTTGACCCCTTTGTAGTGATGAAACTCTATGGATTGGGTTTAGGGATGCAATTCAATTTTAGCTTTTCAATCACCTTCATGGACACCATATTTTTCGTATTTATACCATCTATGATAAAATTTAAACATTTAATTTGAACCTTGCATTTAGTTTCAAAAACCTTCTTCCTCTAAATTTCATTCATAGTTTTATTTTTACACTTAAGTAATTCCATTTTGGAAATAAGGTTTTCACCCTGTTCATATTGTAGTATTGTAACATTGTCTTCCACAACCAATACCTCATTTTCCTATGTAACTTGAGTCCTAGACACATTCTTTCTCCTTGGATTAAGGTTATTTGGGTATTCACATGCATAGTTCCCTTCTCCTTCACATCTATAGCAAGTAATGACATTTACTCTTGCCTCTTTGAAAACCTTTACATGTGCTAGCATGATTGCGTCCTTTGGAAAGTTGACTATTAAATGCTTTGTCTTCTCTCCCTTTGCTTGATAGTCCTATAGTCTTCATTCCTCCTTTGCCTCTATGATTCTTTCCTCTACAATGTTGTTGCCACTTCCTATTTAACTTTTCCTCTAATATCAAAACAATTTGATAAGCTTCATCCTGTTGAGAATTTGGTAGGGCAATGATTAATTCAAATTCTCTTGTTGATAAATACTTGTGAGATTACTTCCTTTACTTATGCCTTTTTACTCTTATCTTATTAAGTATTTCATCAAGTCAATTACCAAAAACACAAGAGACACAGATTTAGGCTTTTCAAGCCGTTGGGTCAATTTACTATTGTAAAGTAACGCAAGTATTTATTATCAATCTGGTTTGGTGGAACTTAGAAGCATCCCCAAAGTATATGGGTTTTCGTTGTGATCAATTCAGAAGATGGTTTATTGTTGATTAGGGAAATGCATATTACAAATCTAACTTAAATAATTTCTAAATTCTAAACAATAGATTAAGATACATGAATTAATAATTGAAAAGACTCTTCACTAAAAGAGGTCCTGGTTGTCCTTCATCATTTATTTCATTTATCATCAATGCTATTGTGAAAATAGGAATTTAACTAAACAATAGATTAGTATACATGAAGTAATAATTGAAGAGGCTCTTCACTAAAAGAGGTCTTGGTTGTCCTTCATCATTTATTTAATTTATCATCAATGCTATTGTGAAAACAGGAATTCAGAAAAGAAGGAAAGATGAATCTTAGTTTTGAACTCTTAATCAGATAGAAGAAGAATTTAATTTAAATATTGGTTTGTCTCTTTGTATTTAGAATAGAAACAAGATTAAGATCCATCAGCAATCAAAGCATGTAAAGGCATGTAAAGATGAATTCTAACTGAAAATATTGATAATATAGAAAGAGTGCTTAACTTAAACACTTGTTTGTACTTTCATATGTAGGTTAAGAATGATCATTAGATTCATCAATACTTGAAAATAAACAAATTAAACATAAGCAAACTAATTCAGAGATTGTAGCTACAAAAGAAACTAAGAAGTGCACTTAGCTCGGTGTGGGGGGCCCTCCACCCTTGCCTCACACACTGAAGGTAAATTCAACCACTTAAGACTTCAATCAATCAATCATCTTGTAACAGCATCAAAATATGATAGAACAGATCTTCAATTATGTCTCCAAGTCTCAGAAATAATAATAATAAGTCATACAAGTTCCATATCAAAGCCTTCAAAGTTTGAGGCTTAAATAGATAAAATATCTAACAAACTCATCTAAAATAGCTCAAGTAGTCATAACTATCCTTATCATATCATATCAAGTCGAATTCATCTATCAGATCTATCATAATCTAGAAAATCCCATAAAATAAGAGTTTTGACTTAGTTTCTAGGGATCCTCCATCAAGACTAGTCCTGTTTGACCGCCTTTGACTGGGCCTATTAAAGCTCAATATGACTATGCCAACAGGTGTACTCTTATTATTAGTTCTCGAGCTTTCTAGAAACATATCCAGCTCGAGCCCAAGTGTCCTGCACATATGAAAACCATAATGCTATTATGAGAATTTCTACTACTGTCCAAAAATGCACTTAAATTCCAATTTTTACGAAAACATCTAATAATTGAAAAACATAAATTAAATACCTGTAAATGAACCTTTGGGTCAATATGAAGTGGATGTGATGGTAAATAGATGGATAATATGGCAAAATAAGGTGTATTTCCTAAAAAAAAATAGATAAAAAACGAGAGCCAACATCTCCCCCAAACTGATGATCAAGCATGTCCTCATGCTTGTTGTTTCATCTTTGACCTTCGAAGCCTTGGTGTTGATCCCATTCCTAATCCTGAAACCTCATGCTATGTTGTGTGAAAAAGAGAATCCATGTCTTTGCCCTGCTCTTCCTTGTAGATGGAGGTTTTAACCTTTTGTTTCCCATACTTAGCTTTCCAGGAGTTTTTCTCCTAAAGCCACCTGAATGCCTGTGTATAGAGAAGATTTTTTTTTTTTTAACTTTCCAATTTCCTCACTTATCTTCTCATTCTCCTTAACGAATTTCTCATTGGTTAGTTTATAAGTTTCATTTTCCTCTTTCAGGTGCCTCTCCAGGATTTTTCTTATTTCTAAGCTATCAGTCAACTCTCTAACTCTGGAAAGGTTTTGATCTTCCCCTGTTGAATCTTTGGAAACTGAAGCAACTTCCACTTCATTGTTTACAAAGTAGGATTCTTTATCTATAGGATTATCATACACTTGTTTTTTCAGTCTTTCAAGGATTTCATTTGCCTGTTTTGTTATAAGAGATGTTTCCATGACTTGTATTTCTGGTTCTGCTGAATGCTTATTTTTCTGTCTCCTGGAAATAGTCAAAAATGATATTTATTTTTCTAACATAACTGTCTCCTGCTGTTTCTTTGATCTTGTTTTAGGATAAAGAGATGGATGCACAATGTTCCTTGTTTCTTATTTGGGTTTAAGTTTGTTTTCCACAACTTGTTCTACAAACTCATTTTCAACCAAGAAATCTTCCCAAACCATCCCTTTGACTTTCAATTGATAATCTACAAGAATTTTGATAATTCCCTGATGAATAAATTGAGCCTCTTTGGGTTTAGTCTCTGATTTTGTGCTTTCAAGAATTTTCATCAATTTTTTGTAGAAGAAATAGGGCAGATTGATCCTTATATCCCTTTTGATGTGTTGTAGTAACCTGGCATGGTAAAGGTGTACTACACTAAATCTATTGTCAAAAGTGAAGAACTTTTGAATTATCAATACTAGTTCTGCCCATGGTTTATTGAGCCATTGCCTTGGGATCCCTTTTGATTTATTAAAAGAACCTTTCCTTTTTTTATCTAAGAAAAATGTCTAGCCCTTGTCTTTAAAATGTAAGCCCTTGTGATATAATTCACCTGAAGATGGAAAATCTAAAGCTTCAGAGATATACTCAAGAGTCAAAGGGATATGCAAGTTGACCACCATGGTTTCATTCTATCTGAAGTTATTTACAAATTCTCTTGTGACCTTCTCATTATGACCTTTGAATTTTTGGAGAAAACCTATTAACCCTGACTGATAATTTTTTTCCATTATTTCCCTACTCCAGTGTTTTATTTGGAAGTCTTTAGGTTATGCTCTTGAGGCCATTTGGTCTGAAAACCATTTTATATAACCATCTATCGTCATTAACTTCATCTTGTAAAAAAATTTAAGCACTAGATGTAATCATGGTAGTAGGATTACCATTTTTCTTCATTGCCTTTGTCAATCAATCAATCCTCTGTTTTTCTCTTTTGAAGAATGTGAGCTTACTGTAAATAAACAAAAGAATTTGATAGAAAGGTTTCAAGAAAACATAAGTTTATGTTTCTAATATTATACCCTCTATTTAATTCTTTATTCTCCTTAAAAACAATCTTTGTCTCTGTTTTGTAAAATAAATTGGACTGTGTAAAAAAAAATTGAATTTTTTTTTATACAACAGTGCTTTTCACCCATCAATTGCATATAATTTTTTTTTCCAAAACATTGCATTCAGACTCATGTGTATACAACATAAAAACTTCAATTATCTAATCAAAAATCCATGATAGATTCATTGTTTCTCTTCATCATTCCTCATACTCTGTCTTCTGTCATAAAAAAACATGTCTAATTGTCTTCCATTTTTCTTCACAAACTCTATTTTAAATCTTTAAACTGAGTGTGCTAGAACAAATCTATTACACAACTTAATAACAAACTCACTGTGCAATTCCAATTGAAACTCTCACTCTATATTTTTCATTTAAAATGAAACACTATATGTGAGGATCTGTCGAGCTTACCTATCTCATGCAATAACCCTTGTGATCTTCTTCTTGGATCTTCGTGATCTTCTTTCAGTTGAACTGAAGTTTCAACCCACAACAATCTCATTAAAATCTTCATTTATTAACTCACTCAACAAAATATTTCGTTGTTTTGACTGATGGCAGAGTAGTTTTTGAAAGGTGTCAACACGTTTTTGAATGGTGTCAATGCAAAACACAATGTAATGACAAACTTACAAATCAAATGAAATTACTCCCTTTTATAACTCGGAGTTTGTTGACACAATCCCGAATTTTTTTTAAACAATCAAATCTTCATTAAATTCTTATCTTCACTTCCACAGAATTCTTCTTCCTAATAGCTTGGCTAAGCAATAAGTTTTCCAGATTCGTGGCTTTGAAATCTCCAGTTATCTTCTTATCACTCTGTTTCTTCTCTTCACTATATTCTCTGCCTCTTTCTTCTGCGTTTTATCTCTCCTTTTTCTCTCGGCTTCATCACAGTTTACTCTCTGCGTTTTATCTCTCCTTTTTCTGTCGGATTCCTCACAGTTTACTCTCTGCATTTTGTTTTCACATGGTTGTAGATACGAGGACGTGCTTTGACTGCATGCTCCTTTCTCTCACTGAGCCTCTCTAATGGAAATGATGGTGAAAACGCTTAGCAATGATCATTTCTGATCTAATGGCGGAAATGGTTTTGACAGTGGCGGAAATGGTCTTAACAGTAGCGGAGATGGTTTCATATGTTTTACACAGTGATATGTAAACACATTTGAAAACATTCTAACCATTCATCAACTCATTTGACCGACCCATGCACGTATTTTGTTCTTTGACTGTCGTGCTGGTGTACATTCGTCCTTCTATGCAGCTTCTTCATGTTTTGTGTTAATGACTATGTTCATTTCCATTATCAGCATTACCTCCATGCATCATCATGTTGTATGTCTCCATAGCTCGCATTATCTCCATGCATATGTGCGCTATCATTCTTCATTACCATATGCTTTCTCCTTTCATCTCTCCACTGCATGCATTCAATCTCATCATAGCTTACCGTAGGCCATCATAGCCATGCACTTAGTTTATCTCCGCATCATTTCTTAGGTTAGTAATTGCATTCATTTTTTTGTATTACATTTGCTCCATTACCTTAGTTCGTTTTCTTATATGATTTCACTTGTTTTGTTTTGATTTTAAAAAATAATTACATTATATCATATGTCTTTGCACAATATCATATTTCTTTTGTAATTGCGCTATATATATTTTGAACTTTGGTTTTTGCTTTTGTTATTTAGTTTTTAAAATTAAATGTTTATGATAATACTAACCTTTGTTTTATTGTTTTGTAGGTCTTCCAAGAGTCTTCCATAGGTTCAATATTTGACCTTTTGTTCATAATTCTCTTTTTTTAGGAAATAAGATAAGGTATGATATGAATAGGTTATGTAATGTTTTGAATAGTGGTATGGATATAAATGTGGATAGAATAGGGTTAATTAGAATAGTGGTATGAAGAGGGTTATAAATGATAGAATGTAGATGAAAGTGTAGGAGATGTAAATGAAATGTAGGGAATGTTGGTGATGAAATGTAGGTAAAGATGCATAACTAATATCAAATTAGTTTGTTCAATTCTAAAATATTTTGAAAAATTTTGAAAATTTAAGAGCGATTTTTTTTACTCACTGTACAGGTGTACTCCCTTTTTGACGTTTGATGATGATCGACATTGTGTTTATTGTTACAAAAACTCTTGTAGACTTTGTAGAGACTTTATTTCTTCTTGCATCTGTTTTTATTTAGAATAATTATTGTTCAGGTCCCTTTTGCAGGTTAAACTTTGACATTTTTAGGTTCCATCTGCTATGATCTTCTCAGGTCCCTTCTGACATGTTAAAGTTTCAGGTCCCTTTCGGCGTAATTTTACAATGATGTTAGGTCCCTTCTGGCGTGATGTACAATGATGTTCCATATTTGAAAATTTCTTTTGTCGTAATAATTTAGGTCCCTTTCTTAATAATTTTTCAACAATAATTCAGGTCCCTTCAGTAAATGTCGAATGATATACCAGGTCCCTTTATGACTGTAGTTCATATTTTGTCTCCAATTTAGCTGCTGAAAACTATTTTCATAGTTTTTTTTTATTTCACACCTTCCCCCAAGCTGATGTTCTGATTTTTCCTCAAGTCTAAAATGTCTTGGAGGGTATATATGCAAAAATTTGAAGTAAAGTAAGAGAAAAACAAAAATAGAATTCATATTGGCCAAACAAGTTAGTTTTCTGATATGAATTCGAGTTTGTATTGTGCCAGTTTCCTGGATTTTCACAACCAAACTCTTATTATTATTATTTATTTATCTATATATTTTTTACTCTTATACTGGAATTATGGAAGGCATATTGCTATGCTGCCCCATTATTTCCATATCTGAATCCATTAAAAAATTTCTCAGAAAATCTTCTTTATTTATAGGCTTAATATAGATTTTAACTCTATGTCCATTGCCAATAAATGAAAGAGATGCTTCATCAATTGTTTTTATCTTGACAGCTCCATTGTCGAATATTATTTCAATTTCATATGGCCCGAGCCATGAGTTGTAAATTTTTCTTTGTAATCTTTGAACTTGGAGTCGAACAAGAGTGCCCAATCTCCTTTCTGAAACACTTTATTTTTTCTGAATTGATCATGCCATTTGATCCTTTTTTCTTGGACAAGAGAAGTATGTTCAACTGCTTGTTTTAAAATCTCATCCATTTTGTTTAACTGCATAATCCTTTCTTGTTGTGCTTGAGACAATTCCATCCCTAATTCCGCACAATAATAGATGTTCATCTGGGAAATTGTCTGATATTGGATTTGGATCACCAAGTGAATTTAATCTTGACATAAATTCAACAACTTGGTTATCATTTCCTGGGCGATCTTGTACAATAATATTAAACTCTTGCATTAATAACAACCACCTAGTTATTCCGCCATTTGTGATTGATTTATTCATTAAATATTTTATAGCAGAATGATCCGTTTGAATATAAACTTGATAACCTGTTATATAATGTCGAAATTTTTCCGTAACAGTGTAATTAATTTTTCCTGGTGTTAAGTTTTTATTGATGAAATATATAGCATAATTGAATTGATTCTCTTTTTTTCCAAGTAGTGCTCCAATAGCTGTATCGGATGCATCAGTTGAAATGTGAAATGGAAAAGACCAATTAGGTCCTTGAATAATGGGTGCAATTGACAAATTTTGTTTTAAGTTTTCAAATGCATGTTGACAGTTATCAGTCCATTGGAATTCTACATCCTTCGCAAGTAATTTGAATAATGGCAAAGCTATTTTACTGAAATTTTCAATAAATCTTCTATAGTAGCTTGCATAACCCAAGAAACTTCAAACTTATTTTTGCGTTGTAGGTGGTGTTAAATTCACAATGACCTGAATTTTTGTTGGATCCACTTTAATCCCTGAAGAAGAGATATGGTGTCCCAACACTATCCCCTCAGTTAGCATCATAAACCATTTTTCATTACTGAGTGATAGGTTTGTCTCAATGCATCTTTTTTAACACTTTTTCAAGATTTTGTAAACAATCATCATATTTTGTACCATACACGATGAAATCATCCATGTAAACTTCCACACACTCATGAAACAAATCAGCAAAAATAGCAAGAACTGCTCTTTGAAAAGTAGCGGGTGCATTACACAAACTGAAGTGTAATACATTGTATGCATATATTCCCCAGGGGCATGCGAATGTTGTCTTATCTTGATCTTCTAATGCTATTTTTGTCTTATTATATCCGCCAAATCCATCTAGAAATGAGAAGAATTTATTTCCAACTAATGAATCTAATACTTGATCGATAAATGGCAAAGGAAAATGGTCTTTTAATGTAGCTTTGTTGAGTTCTCTGTAATCCACGCAAATTCTCCATTTCCCATTTTTCTTAGGTACCACAACTAAAGGTGAAGCCCATTGACTATCTGAAATAGGATAGATAAATCAAACTTGTAACAGTTTCTGTAATTCTTCTTTCACTATTTACTTCATCATGGGGTTCATCCGTCTTTGTGGTTGCCTTACAGGTTTTATTTCATTATCAGTGTAAATGTGATGGATGCATGTTTTTGGATGAATTCCTGGCATGTCCTTATAAACCCATACAAAATATTTTGAATATTTTTGCAGTAATGTTATTAGATTTTCCTCTTGTGATGATTGTAAGTTGTTACCAATATTCAAATGTATTTCAGGACTGATTTCATTGATTTTTCTATTTGAATTGGTAATTTAATTTACAGGAAAAATGCTTTCAAATGTATTTTTCAATGATTGTATTGTGAAATTTTCTTGAAAACATTCATTGAAAAGACAACAAGCAGCTTCATATTGAGTTATCCTAAGCTTCTCTAAAAGATTTGGTTCTGAGATGAATAGATCTAATAAGTCCTCATTCTTCCTCCTCTCTAAAATTGTAAACTTGATTAAGACTAAGAACAGGTTGAAGTTCTTGTTGTTCTTTCTCATCAATTAATGATAATAAAGAAGGAGATTGAACAGGAGGATATAATTTAATATGTTTTCTTTCATCTCCATGTGCAATAATCATGCTTCTTGACCTGCATTCAATGTAAACATCTGTAGTAGCTAACCATGGTCTGCCTAAAATTAAGGGATGCCCTCTTAAGTTTGTTTTTGGTTGCAAAATCAAGAAGTCTATAGGATACTCCCATGAATCTAGTGAGACAATGATATCTTCTAGTATACCTTCTGGAACAACTTTAGATCTATCTGCAAGTTCTAAGATTGTAGTAGTAGGTCTAATGTTGTTCAGATTCAAATGTTTCATAGTCTCTATTGTCATAACATTGATAGCTGCTCCCAAGTCTATTAAAGTGTTTGGCACTGAAAATTTGTTAATCGAAATAGTAACCATAGGAATTCCTAGATCAACATATTTTTCAATGGCTATGTTTGTAGACATGAGACTTGAAAGACTTCCAATTACCTCGATTGTTGGTGGATCCTTTTTTCTTCGGCCGGATTTCTTAATGCATAATTCCTTTATTGTTTTTGCATATATCGGAATGTCTTTAATTGCCTACAATAAAGGAATTTTAACATATGTGTTTTTCAGTTCATCCAGAATACTAAATTCACGGAGAGATATTGGAATATTTTGTTGTTTTAATCTCTCTAGATATGGTGGAGTCTGTGTCATGATAGCTTTACCCTTCTGAATTTGTTTTTCTGGTTGAGATTTTTCACTTTGTTCTCCTTTTTCTATTTTTTCTTCAATTATCGAAGGAGAATATTTTTGTAACACCTTCCCAGACCTTAGGCGGACATCTTGCACAGGAAGAATTGAATATGTAGGATAAGATGTTGCCTCTCCACATAATATGCTTGTCTATCCACCTTGTTGCTTGGATTAGCTACTGGCTAAGCTGGTAATTGTGCTGGTCTAGGAGTTGGTTGGTTAGATGGCAGCTGAAGTTGCTGCGATTGAGTTAGAATTGGTGGGTTTTGAGTTGGATATGGCATTGGCTGTTGTTGTTGGAATTGTTGATATTGAAAAAATGATTGTGGAGGGTATGGTTGTTGATATTGATACTGCTGAGTATACATTTGTTATGGTGGCTGGTTTCCATAGCCATATCCCCTCCAACCTTGTGAAGGTTGGTTTTGATATTGTTGTGGTGGCCAAGCCTGCCATGGCATTCGTGTATTCCATGTGTTTTGAGGATATTGAAAATTTTGGGGATTTTGTTAAGGGAACTGCTGAGGCATTCTTAGCTTCCAAGGTCTCCTTGGTGCCATGTAGTAGAGAGAATATAATCCTTGCACTTCTTCTCCTTGCAATTCTTTTAACTTTGGAAATTTTTCTGTTGCATGATTTTCTGTGCATAGTCCACATACTTGTATACCTTGCAAAGGACATTCCCTGAGTGGATGTTTTTATCTACACTTTGGACAGAAAATTGCTAATATTTCATCTTTCTCTTCTTTCTTTTTCTTAGCTTTCAAAAAATGTACTTTTCTATCCAAAGTGCTCAAGAGATCTGTCTTAAAATTTTCTAACAGGCTTCCTATCTCTACTCTTGTTACTGCACTTGCTGCAGATTTGGAAGCTTTTGATGAAATGTCTCTTTTCCCACTCTTGGCTCTTCCCCTAGAGTATTTTTGACATAATTCAAAATTTTCTTCAAATGGTAAATTAGAAATATCTCATTTTCCCATTACATTAAGAATGTCTAAATACTCATCTCTAATACCCTTTAGAAAAATAGTGCAGATGGTATCAGAACTAAGAGAATGATGTTTGGACTTTTGTAAATTGTAAAGGAATCTTTCCAAATATTCCTCCAAACTTTCATCTTCTTGTTGGAACATTCTGAAAATGTCTTCTTTCGAGTCTCTAGCCATGTTGTAAGCTTGATAATTTTTAAGAAATATTTTCTTCATATCTTCCCAAGAAGCTATTGTGTGTTTTCTTAATCCCATAAACCATTTCAAGGCTACATATTTTAAAGTAGCAAGAAAAAGTCGAAGTTTATGTGTATCATCAATATATCCATATGTTCTACACAAGATGTCAAACTCAAACATGAATGCATCAGGATCTTCCGTTGACATTCCATAGAAATTAGGCAATATTGAAGGTGGAATATTTTTCATTTTTATTTCTTCTCCTAGTATTTCTCTTGCATCTAAAATAGGAAAGCCAAAAGTAGTTTCCTAATCATTGTTAAATTCTTGCTCATTTTCTTGTGTTCTCCGATTTTGGTTTTCTCTTCTTGCTTCTTCTTCTATTCTTCGAAGTGCTTCTTCTCTTCTATCTTCTTCTGCCTTTATTTCAGCTTCAATTCTTCTTTATTCTTCTCTTTGTCTTCACCATTCCCTTTGTTTTCTTTCATATTCTAATCTTTGTTCAAGAGTCATGTTTAATCTAGTTGATCCTTCTCCTTCTTCAGCCATTGCTTGTTCATATATTTGTAGTGTTTCAATAGGAGGTTGGCTTTGTATTTCTTCCACTACTTTGATTTCCTCAAGGATAGGTTGCTATAGTTGTTCAATATTTGGTTTTATTGTGTCTTTTTGTTTCCAAAAAAAAGGAGGTTCTTTAGGTGATTGCTTTTTCTTTACCTCCAAGGCCAACAAGATTTTTCTTTCAATTAAAGTTAATCTATGTCCTGATCTCTATTTTTCCTCTAACTCTTCTATAGTAGGTTTTCCAGCAACCGGTGTTGTTAGTCCTGTGGATGAATGAGCTGTTGGGGGGTTTTGTTTCACAAATATACCTTTTTTATCTCAATCTCTAGGCATAAGAAAAAAAATACTTGAAATAAAAACTATGTTTTTGTTATTTTTGGAGATTTTATATTGTTTTTGTCTTTTAATAATTTTGTCTTCCTATTTTGACCATTTTTGAAATATGCTTCCCCGGCAATGGCGCCAAAATGTTGGGTCAATTTACTGTTGTAAACTAACACAAGTATTTATTATCAATTCGGGTTAGTGGAACCTAGAAGCATCCCCAAAGTATATGGGTTTCAGCTGTGATCAATTCAGAAGATGGTTTATTTTTTATTAGGGAAATGCATATTACAAATACAAACATAACTTAAATATTTTCTAAATTCTAAACAATAGATTAATATACATGAAGTAATAATTGAAGAGGCTCTTCACTAAAAGAGGTCCTGGTTGTCCTTCGTCATTTATTTCATTTATCATCAATGATATTTTGAAAACAAGAATTTAAATAAACAATAGATTAAGATACATGAAGTAATAATTGAAGAGGCTCTTCACTAAAAGAGGTCTTGGTTGTCCTTCATGATTTATTTCATTTATCATAAATGCTATTGTGAAAACAGGAATTCAGAAAAGCAGGAAAGATGAATCTTAGTTTTTGAACTCTTAATCAGATAAAAGAAGTATTTAAGTTAAATACTGGTTTGTCTCATCGTATGCAGAATAGAAACAAGATTAAGATCCATCATAAATCAAAGCATGTAAAGGCATGTAAAGATGAATTCTAACTGAAAATCTTGATTAGATAGAAAGAGTGATTAACTTAAACAATTGTTTGTCCTTTCATATGCAGGTTAAGAATGATCATTAGATTCATCAATACTTGAAAATAAACAAATTAAACATAGGCAAACTAATTCAAAAATTGCAGCTACGAAATAAACTAAGAAGTGCACTTAGCTCGATGTGGGAGCCCTCCACCCTTGCCTCGCACACTGAAGGTAAATTCAGCTACTTAAGACTTCAATCAATCAACTAGCTTGTAACAGCATCAAAATATGATAGAACAGATCTTCAATTATGTCTCCAAGTCTCATAAATAATGATAATAAGTCATACAAGTTCCATATCAAAGCCTTTAAAGTTTGAGGCTTAAATAGTTAAAATATCTAACAAACTCATCGAAACTAGCTCAAGTAGTCATAACTATCCTTATCCTATCATATCAAGTCGAATTCATCTATCAGATCCATCATAATCTAGAAAACCCCACAAAATAAGAGTTTTGACCTAGTTTCTAGGGATCCTCCATAAAGACTGATCATGTTTTACTGCCTTTGACAAAATAAGGTGTATTTCCTAAACAAAAAGAGATAAAAAATGAGGGCCAACACAAGCCAGGGCCAAAACCTCTCCCTCTTGGAGAGGAAAACCCATAAGAAATTCTTCTTATAGACTTTCAATTGACAAGTACCATGACCATGACTCAAACCCTTGACGTATGTATGCCTCCATGACCTTGTCATTGCTTCTTCATTGACTCCTTGATCTGATCCTTCTTTCTTGTATTGTCCTAGACCGTTCTGCACCTTATCCTTTATCCTTGCTGAATGTACACACTTATCTTGTTTACTCTTATGGAACATACCACCCTATACAAAGTCATGTTCAAGTGCTTGACATAGTACTATTCTTGTACTTTAACATAGTCTCCTCTATGTATTAGATACAAACCTGTCCTCACACTTATTGCAGTCCAGATTCCACACTTTAACACAACACTTCTTCACTGTTGAACATAGTCTGCTTTTTTCTCCTTGACACAACCCTTCTTCACTGTTGAACGCAATCCTTTCTTTTCTCTTTAACCAAATCCTTATTTACTGTTGAAAGTAGTCCTATCTTCACATTTCTTCAGATATGTATGAACGCAAAAATAATCATACTTTAACCAAATTTATGTCTCCCTTTACTCGTACTTATATCATATATATCTTATTGAAGTTCACAGATACTTTTTCAAATTTATTCTTGTAACTTTTTCCACAAATTATAGACCTATCCAAGCTACTGCTCCTATACTTCACATTTTTTGCAGTTGTGCCAATTCATTCATGTTCCGTGCAATATATATAGGGTTTATATAGTGGTCAACCCCTATATTAGCTGACCTGAAAGTCAATAGACATGACAGTTCGTTGGGCTGACATGATCATTGCTAATAGGCCGACTTGTAGGCTGATTTTGAAGAGTGTTACAATGTTGATCTTGAGCCATATTCTGAGCCATGACTTCAAGGCTTATGTGACAAGGTCTTAAGCATAATTCTTTGACCAAAATCTTCATATACATGACTCTTAATTAGTACATTTATGGAAAGATGAAAAATCCCTAAAAGACATCAAGAATTATTTTGACCTATAATAAAAACCTTTCTCATGAAACCCATGAAGCAAGCATACCAAAAATACATGTTATTAACTTTGTCTTCTTCATTACATAGATACATAATTACATAGTCAATATGAAGACCAAACCTAGTTACATTTTCCAACACTCCCTCTTAACTAGGGAGGTATTCATAATAGTACATGGTCACTTTCAATCTGAAGAATCTCATAATAAGAATTAGATTGGTAATCACATTGGTATAGCATCATATCAACGAACATTTTCCTAGTGCAAGGCCTTGACTAACAACCCCATATTTCAACGAGACAGTGTGCTAAAATGCTAGCGAGACACATGACTTATAAACACCATAGTCATTGTCTCTCCAAGGTACATACTCCACCCAGGTGTTCCCAAAGTATGACCTTCTTGGACTATTCTTCTTTTGGGTAGTGTTATGAAACAAACTCCAAAAATAGAAGAAAAGAGAGATCAACGCCTTAGAAATAAGCCACTTTGAGGGGGAAACCTCCTTTACATTACATAAATGAACAATTCTTGGACGATACAAATGATAAAACCTCCTTCTATATATAGGAGTCCATGGGGTCACAATATAATCATAGCCGACCTAAAAATAATAATGTAAGGGCACAATAATAACAATATTGGGGTTACTGGGGTAAAACAATAACAATAAGGGGGTTACACTAACAACAATAAGGGACTATACTAGTAATATAGGGACCTAACATGCCCCTCTCCTTCAAATAAGTGTTGTCCTCAATGCTTGAGTAGCTCTGGATGCTTCCCTATAAAATTCTCATCCTCCCATGTAGAATATTCATTGGGTAAGTTCTTCCACTTGATGGGATACTCTGAAATTGATCGATTTCATAGCTGTCGAGTTCTTGTTTCTGTGACTGCTTCAGGTTCCAATATGATTTTCCCATCCTCATCAAGTTCTGGAAATATTGTTTGAATTGGAAGTTTGTCACTTATAACCTTCTTTAAGCATGAAACATGGAAAACTGGATGCACTTGTGAAGAAGCAGGAAGCTCCAATTTGTATAACATAGTACCAATATTAAGCAACACCTTGTAAGTACCATAGTACTTTGGCAATAATTTATTATCCTGCTTAGCTTGCTTGAGGGGCATTTTTTTGTATGGTTGTAGCCGTAAAAATACCTAGTCTCCTACATCAAAACTTCTCTCACTATGATGTTGATCTGCCTGTTGTTTTATTCGATTTGGTGCCAAATTTAGCATATCCTTTAAGAGTTGGAGAACTTCTTGTTAATGCTCGATGTGATCTTCCACTGCTTGAACCTTAGAATTTTATCTTAAAGATGATGTGATGGATGGTGGATGATATCCATAAAGTGCCATAAATGGAGTCATTTTTGCTGCAGTATGGAAGGAAGTGTTATACCACCATTCAGCGAGAGGTAACCACTTGACTCATTGTCTTTGCTTATCAGATACAAAACAATGAAGATATCCTTCCAAACATTTATTCACTATCTCAGTTTGGCCATCGGATTGAGGATGATAAGATGAGCTATGAACTAGTTGAGTACCCAAATAAGAAAATAATTCCATCCAAAAATTTCCAGTAAAAATGGGATCTCTATGACTTACAATAATCTTTGGGTTTCCATGTAGCTTTTGAATTGTTTCCATAAATGCAGTAGCAACTGTACTTGCTTTAAACGGATGAGATAATGCACAAAAATGTGCACACTTTGTAAGTCTATCAACTACCTTCATGATGACACTCTTTCCTTCGGACTTAGATAAACCTGTGATAAAATCCATTGAAATCTCCTCTCAATGTTGACTTGGAATGGATAAAGGTTGTAGAAGACCTGGGGTCTTAATTGTCTCAAATTTATTTTGCTGGAAAACCAAACATTCTGCCACAAAATTTTGAATATCAGATTTAAGGCCATCCCAAAAAATTTATTTCTTCACCCTGTTGTAAGTTTTTAAAAATCCTGAGTGTCCTCCTAAAGGAGAAGTGTGCAATTCCAAAATAATCTTTTGTTTTAGTTGGGAATTCTTACAAATATATAAGTGATATTTGTACCATAAGGAATCAATTTTCCATCTAAATGTATCAGATGTACTAGGATCTTGCTGCAAATTTTGAATGAGTGTCCACACTTCTTTGTCCTTCTTCCATTCATCCCTTGCTTCCATTAGGGGAATTTTGAGGTCTAAAATGGGCCTCATAAGAAAAATGTACAACAAAAATAAACTTTATAACAACCAATAGGATTCAAGATGATGATTTCATCCATAATGGATGATTCACCATTTTTGGAGTAAAAAAGTAAAAATAATAAAATAATAAAACTACTTTTTCAACTCGTATTTTAAACTTATCTCCCAAAATTTTTACTCAAATTTCGAGCGGGAGTACTCGTTGGATGCGGAATTTAATTCCTCATCCAAGGAGTACCCATGTTGCATACTTTCAATGAACTCTTCTACACGAAAAATGAGAAATACATAAAAAAATGTGATTGTAATCACTTTTTTTTTTTTTTTTTTTTTTTTTTTTTTTTTTTTTTTTTTTTTTTTTTTTTTTTTTTAATGTATTTCTCATTTTTCGTGTAGTAGGACCCATCGAAAGTATGCAACTAGTCCTTGGATGGGGTAAATTCCCACATACTTGGTGCTAAAGCCTAAATTTGGTAAATGCTTTGGAGATAAATTGATATGAATTGAAAAAGTAGTTTTTTCATTTTTCCCTCTAAAATTTGATGATGTCATCAAATCTTATTAGATTTTTTCCACTATTATTTTATAATTTCCTTAGGAGACCCATTTTAGACCTCAAAATTCCCCTAATGAATTATCCAATCTGATTGGATAATAGAAATGACACAAAGCAATGCTTCCACCTCTTCATTCTTTCTTGAGAGTGCATCTGCAACAACATTAAGCTTTCCTTTTTTGTAGATTATTTAAAATTCATAACCCAACATCTTTGTGACCCATTTTTGCTGCTCTTTTGAAGATAGTCTTTGTTCCAAAAAGTGTTTAAGACTATCATGATCGGTTTTTACCTTGAAATGTCTTCCCATTAGGTAAGTTCGCCATTTCTTTAGTGCATGCAGTATTGCTAACATTTCCTTCTCATAAATAGGTTTCTGTAAATACTTTCCTTTGATTGGACGACTTTCAAAAGCAATGGGTCTTCCTTCCTGCATTAAAACTGCACCAATTCCATTTCCTGAGGCATCACATTCCACAATAAAGGTTTTTGTAAAGTCTAGTGTAGCTAAGACCGGTGCTAGGCACATTGCCTCTTTAAGACGTTCAAAGGCCTTAGTTGCTTCAGGAGTCCATGAAAATGCATCTTTCTTCAATAATGTTGTTAGAGGTGCGGCTATTCTCCCATAATTCTTAACAAACTTGCGATAATACCCTGTTAACCCGAGAAATCCTCGCAACTGCTTTATGGTTGTGGGGACTTTCCATTCCTTAATGGCTTTAATTTTTTTAGGGTCTACCTTAACACCCTCGTGAGATACAATATGACCCGGATATTCCACCTCTTTTACTCCAAAGAAACATTTGGATGTTTTTGCATATAATTGTTTCTCCTGCAATAGTTTGAGCACCCTGTCAACATGTTCAACATGATCCTTCCAAAACCTATTGTAGATTAGTATATCATCAAAAAATACTAGCACAAATTTTCTAAGGAAGGGTTTGAAAATGGAATTCATCAACCCTTGAAATGTAGAAGGTGCATTGGTAAGGCCAAAAGGCATGACCAAAAATTCATAATGAACCTCATGAGTTCGAAATGATTTTTGCAGAATATCTTCAGTCTTCATTCTAATTTGATGATATCCTGAACGAAGATCCAACTTGGTAAAATAAATTGCTCCATGTAATTCATCCAATAATTCATCAATCACAGGAATAGGAAATTTATCTTTAATGGTGAGCTTATTGAGCTCCCTATAATCCGGACACATTCGCCATGATCCATCCTTCTTGTGTACCAATACTACAGGAGCAGAGAAAGAACTTTGACTAGGTTGAATTATACCGACCTCTAACATTTCTGCAATCATACGTTCAATTTCGCTCTTTTGGAAGTAAGGATATCTATAAGGCCTGATGTTTGGAGGAACACTTCCTGGAATCAAATGAATAGCATGATGATGATCATGAATAGGTGGGAGTCCTTTGGGAGTTTCAAACACCTTGGAATGATTGTCCAAGACTTGTTGGAGATCTGCAGAAATAGATGATTTTGATGTTGGAACTTCTAGTGAGCATAATTGTGCAATTACGCCTCGCTGTTCTTTCTTTAGAAGCTTTGTCATGACATTGGAGCTTATTATCCTTCCTGGCTTCCCCGCAATACCCCGTAATTCGACTTCCTTTCCTTCTGAAAAAAATTTCAAGAAAAGTTCTTGAAAATTAAAAGCTACCGTCCCCAAAGATTGTAACCATTGTACTCCTAGTACAACATCAACACCTCCAATAGGAATGGAAAGCATTGGACTAGTCAATACATATTCCCCCATGGTTAGCTTGATATTATGGCATTTTCCAGAGAAATTTATAGTTCCTCCATTTGCAACCATCACTTGACATTATGGTGTTGGGTATAGGAAACAATTTAATTCCTTGGCTACCTTACAATGAATAAAATTATGGGTGCTACCTGAATCAATCAACACTATTACCCTTTTCTTCTTGATTTGTCCTGCTATCTTGAGAGTTTGAGGAGTGGTAATTCCTGCCAGTGCATTACATGATATGGTCGGATTCATTTCTTCCTCTTCTAGGGCTGGTTCCTGGTGTATATCCTCTTTTTGTTCATTTTCTTCTTCCTCTTCACAATCTATGTAAAATAATTTCTTCTCAGCACACTTATGACCTTTAGTGTATTTTCTATCACAACTGTAGCAAAGCCCTTTTTCTCTTTTTTTCTTCCAATTGTTGTGGTGTCAACCTTGTAGGTTGTGGAAATCTAGGCGTAGAAACACTTCCTTCTTTATAGAATTGAGTGGTAGGCTTCCTTGTCGCCATAATTTTACATTCAACTTTTCTTGCCAACCTGAATGCCTTCTCCAATGAATCAGGTTCCAAAACGCGAACTTCATGTTGGATGTTATCCTTTAAAATGCCTATGAAGAGATCAATCCTGTGTTCCTCTGGAATATCAGTTACCCTTATATTCAATTTTTGGAAGTCCTCAATGTGCTGCCCCACTAAACCCTTTTGTTTGAGATTTATCAATTGGCTAAAGAAGGTGTTGCTCTTTGTATCCTCATAATGTGCTATCATTTCCTCCGTAAAAATTGACCAAGTGACATTTTTTTTACGGGAGCAAAGCCATCGATACCATACAAATGTATTTTGTTCTAAATTTAAAGTTGCAATGCGTACCTTTTGTGTGTTTTGCACATTATTGAGATCAAAATATTGCTCCATATGTAGTATCCATGTTACGGGATCCTTTCCATAAAAATTCCTCATATCCATCTTTGGAATATGGTGGTTCTTCCATCCAACATTAGAGTTTATGAAATAACGATTAAAAATTATTTTTTTCTCATCATGGGTTTCCTCTACCATATTTTCGCCATTAGGAAACATTTCTTGTATCAAATTTTTCAAACCTTCCATTTATGATTTTAGATCATTCTTCATGTTTTCCATGTTGTCTTTCATTTTTTCTTCCATGTCATCCATCTTAGCTTCCATGCCAGCTTCCATGCCCTTCATCTTAGCTTCCATGCCATCCATCTTAGCTTCCATGCCTTTCTTCAAACCATCCATCTTAGCTTCCACGCCTTTCGTCAAAACTGAAATTTCATTTTTTACTACTCTTTGCGAGAGCGAAATTTGGTGCACTTGCTCTTGTAATTTTGATATGTCGTGTTGCAATTCTTCGTTTTCATGAGTCATAATAGAGCCTTCTAGAGGCTTAATGGGAGTTGAATTATTTTTAGGGGGAATTTTAGAACCAAATACCGATATCTATTCTACAATACGCCCTTGGAATCAATTCAAACTGATTTTTCACACGACTTATGCAATTCGAAAAGAAAAAAAAATACACACCTTTTTCTTGATTTTGAGGAGCTTGAAATTGAAACTAAATTATCTCTGTAATTTTAGATCTTCACTATCTGAAATTTGGCCCTATAGTAGCCCTCTGAAGCTTCTTTCAAATGCCACAGTTCTGACCTAATTTGGATTCTTTAAAACAAATTTATGCCCAATATCCCACAATGACCTAATTATGGACTAGTTCAGTAGAGGGAACTTGTACGACGTGCCACATGTCACTGTTTCCTCCTTCGGATCTAAAATTGATACAAAGGAAACTATAGTCCATGAAATTTTGGCCACTTTTTATAGAATTCTAATCCAATTCTTAGAGAGAGAATTATGACGATTTTCCCACAATCACCTCTTTGAGATGAAATTTAGGAGCCTGAAAAAACCCTAACTTCAACAACTCATATCTCCGAAAATATTGTGAACCAAGATCTGACATTTTTACAAGACACTCCTCGGGATTTCAGCTTCGCTCTGTAAATATTTCAGCTTCTGAACCCTCATAGAAAAAAAGTTATAGCGAAAATTCCATGATGACCTGTTTAGGTTAAATTCGAGAGCCTGAAAAAACCCTAACTTCCGCAGATCCTATCTTCGAAAATATTGTGAACCAAGATCTGAAAGTTTTCCACGACGTTCCTTAGGATTGCAGTTTCACTCTGTAAAAATTTCAGCTTTTGAGCCTTCGTAGAAAAAACATTATAGTGAAAATGCCACGATGACCTGTTTGGAGCAACGAAACCCTATAATCCAAAGCTCTGATACCAAATTTTATGAAACCAAATAATAGAAGAAAAGAGAGATCAACACATTAGAAATAAGCCACTTCAAGGGGGAAACCTCCTTTACATTACATAAATTAACAATTCTTGGATGATACAAATTAAAAAACCTCCTTCTATATATAGGAGTCCATGGGGTCACAATATAAGCCTAGCCGACCTAACAATAATAATGTAAGGGCATAATAATAAAAATATTGGGGTTATAGGGGTACAAAAATAATAATAAGGGGGTTACACTAACAACAATAAGGGACTATACTAGTAATATAGGGACCTAATAGGTAGCTAGCCCTCAAAGAATATCGGTCCCCGACTACTCTTATCTTGAATGCCCTATCTCATTCTCAAAGAGTATTAGATGCCAGATGATTACCCAATCCTCCATTCTATCTTCCCAAGTGAAGACCATAATGATGTGTATATCCATTATCTCCTCATGGCCTTCACTAATACTTACAGCTGTTAGTCCCAGTTTAGTGCATGCCACATGAATTAGAGAATCATATAAGTCACTCTCTCTTAACTCAGGAAGGACATACTTCAAGTTTCTTCCAAGTATGAAACTTACCACCAGGCTCCCTCTCAACCAGGGACCTGCAGCAACAATGTTGAGACACCCAGCTTCTCATGAATAATTCCTCCCCTCGATGTCATGTATTTTGATATTGGGGAATCTTCAACTTTTGGCTCCATAGGGCACAAATCATACATCATTTTCATCCACGAGTCATGTTAACCATCAAAAAGTGATTCATTAGCCTTTCTCATCTGGTCCACCTTTATGCCATGTTTCTTTCCTTCGAACCATCTCCCAAGGATCTTACAGCCTTCCACATGATAAGCAGCCTTGAATAAACTCATCCAGATAAATATATACATAAGAAATTTTAAATCAAAAGTTACCTCAGTGATGAACTTTCACCATGACATCTTCTCGTAGGCATCAACATCCTTTATTCAGATTGAAACATATCCTAAATATATGTATTATCAAGGGTCTTATTCTTTACTATACTTCTATCAGGGTCCACATATCTTCCCAGGAGATCTCCTAGTCACATCTTCTTGGCTTTCAGATGATAACCGCCTCTTTACATGGTTGCACTTCATGATCTCTTCCATTCTTTATTCGCACAACTTCATCCCTAGGAACTTCTAGTATCTAGTTCCTTGTTTTTATACAACCACCTCATATTCCATATGAGGAAATATTTGATTTTATCTGTTAGTGGCAACCTGTGCACCAGAAGAGATCCTCCTTCATAGATCATACTTCTAAAGATAAAAGTCCATTACCTGCAACCATATGACATGACTTCACAGCATCCAGTGTCAGCACATAGATATATTTACCTCATCCTTTTTCCTTTTGAGCCATCCTGCAACAATTTTACTAGAATGAAGAACTTCATACCTTGAACTGCTTCATCAATATTTCATCATGTTATAATCCATGAATTCTGCAAGATAAAATTCCTGATGAAACATTTTTCTTTCCTTCTAGTCAGTGAATCCAGAGAGCACATTTTTCCATATTGATTATGGAATGATGACCCTTGATCCAGATGACTATCTTCCATCCATGTTTTTATCAGTGAGGTTCCCAGGAGCTACTTATTCAAGTGCTCCTTCCATGCTTCTATCATGATGCTATTCATATACTCTGATTCCTATCATACTATTTTACAACTAACATAAATCACTTAAAGAGAAAGATGATTTCAATCATAATAGAGTTGTTTCGCTTCTTCTTTCTTAGATTTATTTGCATCAGGATATTCCCTTTCATCTGTGACACAGGCTTCTTCCCCTTTCCTCTTGTCCTTCCCATATTTAGGACAATCCCTTTTATAATGCCAAATTTCATTACATCCAAATCATTTTACTTTGTCCATATTTATTCTTTTATTCCGAGGACCAAATTTTCTGAATCTTCCTTTCTTCCTGGACATGGCAGCAAAGGCTTGATTCCCTTCACTTGATCTTGTATCAGATTCGACTTTCAATCTTGTTTCTTCTATCTTACTTATACCCTAGAATGGCATGGCTTCTTCTTTCCCATCTATGCTTGAAGTGAAACCTCTCCATTCTTTCGTTAGAGCATTTTGTACCATAGTGAGTATCTCTCCATCAAACATTATTTCTCCCAATTTCTGCAGTTGATCTCGTATTGCGAAAATCTCCATAATATATGGAATTATTGATTCCTTTCTTGACATTCTCAATTTTTATAATTTTTGTCTCAAGGATATTATTTCCCCTGCAGAACCATTTGAGAATAGCTCCACCAATTTGTCATATATTATTTTGAAGATTCTATATTTGATACATAGGGAATGAGAGAGTCCTTTATGGATTCTATAAGAATCCTTGAGGCTCTGATGTCTCCCTTCATGTATTTGATATATGCTAGAATTTATTCTTTTAAAGGTTGAATTGAAGATCCTTCGACATATTCCATAACTTCATTTTCAATTAGATTCAAATATGTCCTCTTCTTCCATGCACTAAATTTTCATGACCCAACCAATTTGTTGCTCTCTTTACAATAATTCATTTTGACATATTTAGATAAAGTCATAGATGATTACTTGAGTAGGGTGACTTCCTCCTTCTAGCATCTTCCTTGATGAAGATGAAGATGAAGTTAGGAACTTATTCTTAGATAGAATTTGCAATGTAGGTGATCTTGGATCTCCGTGATGATAAAGGATATCTTCAAAAAGATGATGTCTCTTCAACAATGTCTTCAATATAAATCTTTGATGAAAAATATTATCTCCTTGACAAGTGAATCTTTTGAATGAGATTGAAGGTCTTCTTGAGATGACTTGAGAATATTCCTTGCAAACTGATTTGACTTTTCAATGTAGACTTTTATTCTTGCTTCCTTGAGTGTCTCCTTGTCAAGTAGCCCTCGTCTTTAGCACCTTAGCTCTGATTGCATGTTGAGAATTTGGTAGGGAAGTGATTAAACGAAATTATCTTCTTGGTAATTACTTGTGATATTACTTCTTTTACTTATGTATTTTCTTCTTGGCTTATTAAGTCTTTCATCAAGTCAATTACCAAAAACACCAGAGACACAAATTTAGGCTTTTCAAGCCAAGGCAAAAAACTCTCCCTCTTGGAGAGGAAAACACACAAGAAATGCTTCTTATAGACTTTTAGTTGATAAGTACCATGACCATGACTCATACCCTTGACCTATGTATGCCTCCAAGTCCTTGTCACTGCTTCTTCATTGACTCCTTGAGTTGATCCTTCTTTCTTACACCATCCTGCACCGTTTTGCACCTTATGCTTTATCCTTGTTGACTGTACACACTTATCTTGTTTCATCATATAGAACAGACCACCTTATACATAGTCTTGTTCAAGTGCTTGACATAGTATTGTTCTTGTACTTTAACATAGTCTTCTCTCTGTATTAGATACATAACTGTACTTGCTCTGATTTCAGTCTAGATTCTGCACTTTAACAAAACCCTTCTTCACTTTTGAACGTAGTACGCATTCCACTCCTTGACACAACCCTTCTTCACTATTGAACACAATCCTTTCTTTTCTCTTTAACATGGTCCTTATTTACTGTTGAATGTAGTCCTCCTTTTTCATTTCTTCAAATATGTATGACCACAATAATTTCATACTTTAAACAAATTTTTGTCTCCCTTTACTAGTACTAATATCATATATATCTTATCAAAGTTCACAGAGACTTGTCCAAAGTTCTTCTTGTAACTTTGTCCACAAATTACATACCTATACGAGCTTTTGTTCCTAGACTTCGCATTTTTGCAGTTGTGCCAATTCATTCATGTTCTACGCAATATATATAGAGTATATATAGTGGTCAACCCATATATTAGCCGACCTGACAGCCAATAAACGTGATTGTTCATTGGGCCGACATGATCACTATTAACAGGTCGACTTGTAGGCTGATTTTGAAGAGTGTTACAACGCTGATCTTGAGCCATATTCTGAGCCATGACTTCAAGGCTTATGTGACAAGGTCTTGAGCATACTTATTTGACTAGACTCTTCATATACATGACTCTTAATTAGTACATTTATGGCAAGATGAAAAATCCCTAAAAGACATCAAGAAGAAGTCTTTTGACCTATAATAAAAACCGTGCTCATGAAATCCATGAAGCAGGCATACCAAAAATACATTTTATTATCTTTGTCTTCTTCATTACATAAATACATAATTACATATTCAATATGAAGACCAAATCTAGTTACACTTTCCAACACATCCATAGCTCAAAATTATGGGTACTCATTTCATCTTAAATATATAACTTCAAGCCATTCACACATCTTGCTATGTTTCGGTACTCTAGCTCTTCATTAGAGAAATTTTGAGGTTTAAAATGGGCCTCCTAAGAAAAATTTAAAACCAAAATAAACTTTATAAGGACTAATAGGATTCAAGATGATGATGTCAACCAAGGGGGATGATTCAACATTTTTGGGGTAAAAAAGTAAAAAGATTAAAAAATTATAAAATAATAAAACTATTTTTTCAACTTTTATTTTCAACTTATCTCCTTAAGGTTTTACTCAAATTTCGAGAGGGAGTACTCTTTGGATGCAAAATTTAATTCCTCATCCAAGGAGTATCCATGTTGCATACTTTTGATGAACCTTGCTATACGAAAAATGAGAAATACGTGAAAGAAATGTGATTACAATCATGATTTTCATGCATTTCTCATTTTTCGTGTAGTAGCGTCCATAGAAAGTATGAAACATGGGTACTCGTTGGATGAGTAATCAAATTCTGCATCTAACGAGTGTTCCCACTTGAAATTTGAGTAAACCCATAGGGAGATAAGTTAAAAATATGAGTTGAAAAAGTAATTTTTTCTTTTTTCCCTCTAAAATTTGATGATGTAGTCTAATATTATTTTATAATTTCCTTAGGAGGCCCATTTTAGACCTCAAAATTCCCCTAATTAGTAAGTTGATTTAAGTGATAATTTCAAGAACTCTTTAGTGTACTCTTCAAACGAGTCTTTTTTTCCTCAAATTTTTGTGCTTGTCTACACAAACTTTACTAGTATTTAATAGGCATGAATTTATCCTTGATCGTACACACCATTTTCTTGTGGGTTTTCATCTTCTCCTATTTCTTGTCTACATTGTGTTTCTATACAACATCCCACTAGAGTGCATCATGCCATTTCAACTTCATTCTTACAAAATGAAATCTATTAGGGTTTTGTACACTCTCATACTCTCTTATCCAATCAATGAATCTTTCTTTTTAGACTACTCTCATAATAATAAACTTACCCCCTCACATTACATCTATCCTTTAGAAATCAAATCAAATACTAGGTCGGGTGTCTTTCATCATCATTTCATTTTTTCTTCATCTCATATTTTGATTCTGAATTTTCTACAACTCCAATGGCTCTATTTATATTGTTTTACAATTCTTTAATTCTCCTTCTCAATCCCCCCAATTCCTTATTCCTCACATCTCCTCATCTTTATCCTCTTTGTGGAAAGATCCTTGGGAGTTGTCCCATAATCCTCAACCATACTACCAATTATAGGCCTTTCTTTTGGCATTGCCTCCCACCACTATTCTTCCAACAATCATAAGGTGAAGCAACCTTCAATTAGGTCTCATTGTTACCACAATTGCACATGAACTAATTTTGCAGAACCCAACTCTATGGAGCTAATCATACTTGATAATTTTTCATTTTCTCAACTAGAGTTGAACCTGGCTTTAATGACCTCTTGGTGCATGATCAAGCTCTCTAATTCCCAAACACAACTATAGAACTATAATGACACTATTAAAGTATAATGGCTATGGAAGTAGTACACTAATTCAATCACAATAAGCATATCTACATAATTGAATATAAATATAATTAACAATGTATACCACATGAAATAGAAAGGAAGGGTCACAGTCAAACTCTTTATAAAATTGTACGCCAAATTCATTTATGGATAACAATATAGAGGTCTTAGTCTCTCAATAGATATATGGATCCCCTTAAACTGTTTAATTCAAATAGAAATCAAATATTATTTGTAGTGATTCACATTCACCAATGTCATCTCTAAGAATCCCTAGGGGTAAGGTTAGTTTTTGTTTTACTGTCTTAATTTTCTCTCATGAATTGTATTTTAGGTTTTGCAAAAAGACGAGGTTTTGTAGCAATGGAAAAGGAACTTCATGTTATTTACACTTTTACCAATCATACACTTCTCATATAGCCAAGGATGAATAATCTTCATATCACATCTTTACTGTAACAATGGTGACCTCGTTATTCCTCCTACTAAGCAAATAAATTAAATAAAAATAAATGTAAATTCAAAGCAAATGTTTTGAAGTCAATTACTTGATCCCAATGATGCTCCTACATCATACAACCTCTACTGGAAGTAAATGCATGATTTTTGTTACATGTCACTTTTGCTTTAATTTTTTCAACATGTAATAGACACTCAAATATTCAACATTAGTGCAAATATCACTCATTAAGATAATTTTTGGTTCAAAAAATAACTTGATTTTGTCAGTAAAATGTTAAGAAACAAAACACATTACATATGCAATGAGATATGACACAAGAATTGGTAGAAAATGATTTAAGGTATCCCAACAATATATTCATCCAATGGTAACAATAGATAGTATATGGATGTAATAATCTCATAAACTGAAGAGCGTCGACACATTGATAACTCATCAATAATAAATATGATACCTCATCGAGAATAAGGATTACAACTCATAAAAGGGGTGATCTCACACTTTGTTATTTTCTAGGGACCCACAAGCTAACATTCCCCCACTCAATCTCAAGGTTGAACAATTATACTAGTAAGGCAAGATGGACTAGTGCATTAACTGATATTATCTTTAGTCTTCAATATGAAACTTTTGAATTGAAATTTAATGAAGAGATGTTTGAAAAACTACCAAATTTTCCATTGAATGTTTCATTTAAATAAACTTTGAAAGAGATTTTTTTTGGAAGTGAACAATAGTCATGCTTGAACATTCCTCTACTAATTGGTGAAAATATAGGATCACCATATTCCTTTAAATGTAGAAATAATACCGCTGAAGAGATTTTTAAATTTAGGCACAATTAGGTGTCAAATATCCAAATGAATAGTTGAGTTCTTGTAGAAATCATGTTGAGGAGATCAGTTGCTATGTTGGAATTCCAAAATTTTGATTGATAGGACTTTGAAACTTGGAGCTTGACTATCATCATTGGCATCCCCTCTCGTCAAGAGTAAGATGAGAAGTATGTAAAGATATCCAAGCTTGAACATTGGATTCTTCTCTTTTTAAATAACTTTTTAATCACTATAGCTAGTGATCTTGGTTGACCATTAACCATTGATAATGATACCACTTTACTCCATCACTGTACCCCCTCCTTGATCTGTAGAGAGTACCACCTTTGTTTCATGTTTTAATTCAAGATACATATATAATTGGACCTCAATCATGCCCAAAATATTCTTGTAGAACAACTACTTGAAATCTTTCCGCTTTTATGATTTCCCTATGAAAGTTTTTATTTACCCATGTCTAAACTTGACAGTAAAACTTATTCAACATATTTGATTTTAATTTCCACTAAGGAGTTATTAAACCATAATGTACTTTTTTCTTTGTATCCTTCTTCTTTCGACATCTAACTAAATGATGATTTGTCTTCCAACATTGAAGACAAGGATGGAGACCAAAATACTATATCCATATGGCCAATTGGAAGATGTTTTTGGCATTCATCAATACTTTCCTCAATGTGTTTATTATCAATTGCTTGAATATTTTCGGCAACATGTGAATCTTGCCCATTCAAATTTTTAGCAAGAAATTTGACGCTCACAAGCAAACTAGTTTAGAATAGTTAGGAATACAAAAGTTGTTGTCTTTTCCATATTCTAATCCATATTGATTTTTGTTGAATTTCAATTCATCCCAAGGTCTAACAATGATGAAAATGTCATAACTTCAAAATAAAATTTGAATTCGCATTCACTTATAATGTTTTTGTCATCATTGTGTGTTTTGACATTTTCTGCTTATGATTCATTTATAAAACGTGTGTTCATCGATTCACTTTTGGTGAATGATTCCATCTCATGGCTAATTAAGGAATCATGAATCTATCATTTATTGCAACCATATCAAACATTAGCTCATTTGTGCCGCAGTAACATTAATAATTTGCATTAGATGATTTTTGTCACAAGTTGCATTAACCATTTGCATTTTTAGTATTTTCTATTTCTTTTCAATTAAGTTTAGGTGAAGTGCTTCAATCAATTTGTCCTTCATATCCGATTGTTTGTGAAGTAAGGACCCAATTATTCAATTTATTCAAGGAATCTTGTAGTTCCTTTACTTTTTTATTAGCATTTGCAAACAATTTCTACCTTTACCCATTTTAAATTTGCAATTGTCATGCTCACTTATGTTTACTATTGTAACACATGCTTGCACTAGTACTTCTGATAAAAAAACATTAGTGTGTTAGAGATTACTAATCATGCACCCAAAAATGTGTTTTCTACATTTATTTGTCTTTAATAACAATGACCTTCTTATTCAGTTTCAAGTAGGTCGTTTTGACAAGTTTTCATAATATAATTCAATGACCTTGTTCAATGATGCAATATTCTTTTCAATTTTTAAAATTCAATGATTGAAAAAAATGTCCACAACTCTAAGCATTTTTCTTTATGTATGATTGAATTGATGTCTTGCTTTAATAATAAAAAATCACATCTTTTTAATCCATGTATATATGGTAGAATAACCTTGTGCAATTGTAAATTTAAATATCAAAACTACACATAAAGTAGTCATCAAGCATTCAAGCATTCAAAAATTGATTATCACATACAACACCAAGTGTACCTTAAATCTCCTAATTTTTTTTTAGGCAAGTTTAAGACACACCCACCTCCTAAATATGATGTATTTTTATTACTCCTATTGCAATTAAATCTTAGCACTGAAGAGAGCAATAAGTAATCATCTTTATTCTCCTCTCCCTCTTTTAAATAAAAATTCAATGTTATCAAATCTCATTGTAAATTCATCATATATTCATTTCTTACTAAAAAAATATTTTACACAATTTCTTTCATTAAGTCTTTAACTATTTTGCATATAATTAAGATTGTTTTCTATTTTTTCACCCAAAAGTTTCAAAGTGGCCTAAAAAATTATAAATTTGTAAATGTTTCTTTCAAATTCTTTTTACATTTAAAAAAATATATTTTTGCCATTCTAACTCTTTTTACAATAAAAATGTTTTTTTTTTTACAACAATTATGTGCACTTCATTTTATTTTTTTTCACAACATAGTACTTTAAAAGCAAACATTATTTCTCAAGATAATATGCCCCACATGAGTAGTGCCTTCTCTTTATTCATAATTTTAATATATATATTTTTTTATATCAAGAGAACCACTTCATGTGTAATAAATGACCATGTAAAGGCATTACATATTTTTCTCTTATCAACTAGTGGATGCACATAGGTTGCTTGTTAATGTGCATTTTGGTTACTCTTGGAGTTTCTTCTAATTGTGCATGTGCATGGCCTAATTTTCCTTCCTTTCCAAGCAAGCATGGTCTCCCTCCCATAACATTAACAATGTAACATAGGCAAGCGATTCTAACATTAGCACATTTTGAGTTGGTAAGCTTGAAACATTTTAGCCTTAGACAAAACTTGGACTTCAAACTTCTAAGTCAAATCAATATTTGCTTTTGTATGGTGTTATTGTCTTGGTTGTTATCAAAATGATTTAAGTGGCTAGACTTAATTATTTTACTTTTTCAATTAATCAGATCATCATCCATAAAATAACTTATGCTCTTATTTCCACTAGGTTGGTGGATCTTGGCTATGTATATATTAAATTTAATGATTAGTTAGTCTTTAGCAATGTACAATTTAGAGACATTGGACGCTGGTTAGTCTTTAGCAATGTACAATTTAGAGAGATTTTATTTGGAGTTAATCCAAAACTATTTTTTTGGATGATCAAAATATTTATAGATTTTGTTTATACAAATTTAATAATATCATTAATATGATGAATATGATCACTATGTTTAGATTAATAATGGAGAGATAATTGATTATATTCATTGGATCAATAGATAAGGATGACACCTCATCAAGGATATGATATCCTCACCTCTCTTCGTAAGTTGTGTTTCAGGTTCAAGGCATGGTCTCTGGTGCTCTGTCTCCTTTCAGTTTGCAACATCTTGGGATTTTCTTTGCTTTCCAAGGTCACTCCTAATGGTAGCGAGTTTTTTTGCGTGCACAATTTGGATCATCTTTTTATCTTGCGTTCGTTTTTCCTCTTGCCTAATTCTATTCATATTTTCTTCCCCTTGCTCACCATAATGGTTTTATCGAGAGATGATGGGGAGGTAATAACTTACCAAGAGGCTTTCGTGCTTGCTTAAGGGAAAAGGTCTCAATAAGGTTATTCACAGAGTAGCTACTGCTAGAGGTTTTGGAAGAGTTAAGAGAATTGGAAGAAGACATCTCTACAAATCACTAGCGCCTATCAAATGTGGAAGTGATTGAGGATGTGAAGAAATAGGCATTAAACGTGGGGCACACCCGTGGCTAGAAAAACCAATATATAATGTCTATTGACTTGTATTGGAGGATGAATCCATTGTTGGGTCGAATTTTTCTAGGTTGTAACAATGATACAATGAAATTACATTGGTCCTAGACGATGTTGTGCTTCAAAAAATAGACATGGGTGAGTGCATAGTGTGGATTGAGGCCAACATGGTACCTAGTGTTGGACTGATTTGTTGCAATGTAGGAAATATCAACTCAATTGAGGTGGGTTCTTTCATCTCTTCTTACTCTTTTTCATGATGTCTAGATTTCAGTTCATCTAATTTTTTGGTTTTACCAATCTTGTCAATGTTGGTTGGCAATAATTTATTTGTGTCCATTCATAGGTAGATTAAAATGAAAATTTTCTATATCATTTGGTCGAACCTAGGATATTATCTCTTATGAAGAAACCTATTTGTAATTTGGTTTTTTTTGCATGATGATTTGTTGTTTTTTCAGTGGTATGATTTCCCAAGTGACATATCATTGACAAATAGAGGCCTTGGTATCTTGTAAGCTTCCAAAAATAATCGAATTTTAGTTAAAATTTTGATTTGTGTGAGGTTCAGTTCCCATTTGGTTTTAGATTCAAATATCAAGTAGAGGCGTTGAGGGTGGGGAACAATTGTGTAGGTTACACTATCCCATAGGACATCCAAAACATAAACTAAACATTGTTTATCCTTTACATGTAATTGAAAAAAATAATATCAAGAAAATTAGTTTTGATTTTAAAAAATAACACTCAAAATTCACATATGATTTTACATTTATCAAACAATTGTATTTTATACATTTTCACTATTAAAATTTATTTATAATTTTTTTGTGATAACAATGAGGGAAAATTTTAAAGATGGAAATTTATCTTAAAGCTTAGAAACCTTGGCAAATCTTATTAGTCCCTAATATGTAAACCATAAAACCTCTCGTGATATTTTTGTAAAACTATTGAAATTTTTAATGATTTTATATTGTCTCTATAAGATATTGGCAATTTTTTTCAGGCGAAAGAATTTTATACTATAATATTTGTGTGAATCATTTTCAGAAAAGTGGAAATTGATGAATCTATATTTTTTAAAACACAGACAATTAGCCCACCTACTAATATTAGCCCTTAAAATTTTCCTAGATAATATTGTCTTTATATAAGAATTATTTTTATTTAAATATACTTTTTAAGTTTATTTTATTTAAGTATTTAGTAAGTAGTATGAAAAACCATTAATTTGTCTATATATATTTTAAATGAAGCATTGTAATTATTAGATGTTTTTGTTTTTTTCATCGAAATTCGATAATATAATTTTTGGAAAGATCATGGATTTTGGTTGTTTAAAATATGATTTTGAATTATAAATGGATTTAGTGCCCTGAAAAGCCCTAAGGGTACTCAAACTCTACAAATCACATAACATAAAATTACAATTCTAAGACCATAAAATATGCTCAGAAAAGGGAAAAAACATATAACAATTAGATTGCATGTTTTTAAATTACATTGTACTATGTGCATTTATTTTATTCATGAGATATCAATCACTTGGTTTATGAGGGGTTTAATTCCAATTAGGTCTAAATTCAAATCTTAAGTGGAGGTGTTAAGGGTGGAAGTGAATTGTAGGGGTTACATTGTCTCATGAGACATCCAAATATGAGTCAACTACGATATGTGAGGTTACTTCCTTCGCTAGAGATGCTTTGAGATCTTAATTAAAAACTACTAAATTTATAATAACATGAAAAAAACTATTAATTTACCTATCCTATTTTGAAACTAATTTTCCATTAAAAGGATAATTAAAATTATGCAAATTTTATTAAAAAATTATTTAATCTTTTATCTTTACAATATGTTGAAAATGTTTTTTTATTCAAATGAAATGTAAAGACATTTCTTTTGATTAAGAATCTATCTTTTCTTAGAAACATTTAAAGTCTAAGTTTATTCTTTTATCACGAACTAATAGATTTAAATAATATAAATTTTCTTGTATTTTTAATGATAAATTAATTTATGATTCTTCTAAATCCCAAAGGAATAATTGTGGATCAATTCTCATGAAGACTTGGTAGAAAATCCAACAACCACACTGAGTTGTATGGTATTTATTTCGTTTTGACAATAGCTCTCAACCAAGGTGTACAAGAGATCACCATTCTGGGAAACTCTTTCCTAATTGTTTATTACCTAAGAAAAACCTCTCCTCCAAAAAACAATGTGTTAGATTTGTTGTTGCACATAATCAAAGGCATCCTCTAATCATTCTCTAATTCCTCTCCCTTCCATATTTTAAGATCCCTCAACTTTAAAGCATATCTCCTTGCCAATAAAGCTTGTCTTTTGGGCGAAAGGAAAACATATATAAATGGAATTGGTGGTTTCATTCCTATTCCTTAAAGTTGCACATGGTTGACTCACTCTCTTATTCCTACCCCATTTTCCCCCCTTATTTAATAGTGCCTATAGATTAATCCTTATATATCTCTAGTCCCTCCCTTCACTCCGACCCACGTCTGTGTCCCACCTCACCTCCCCTCTTATCCCTTTATGCTTCATATGTTAACATTAGGAATCATTCCAATTCAACACTCCAAATAATGATTACTGGGAGGCCTTTCGCTATGCCATCATGGTAATCCACATACAAGCGTACCTCAATTAAATGTTTCTACGAATATTGAATACTCCCTTATGCAAGATTTTAGATTCCGCCTTGCATATATCTCTATTAGTGTGCCTCGATTAAGAGTACAAGTGAGGATTAGACCTGCACTCAAGCTCGAGCTTATAAGGTAAAAGACTGGTTCTGGCTTGTGGAAAAATTCAAATACAAAATATCAAAGTGGACTCATAAATGGTTGACTCTGGGGGGCCGGTTCATTATGATACAGGCAGTCTTGAATCAGCTCATTGTATATTGGGGGCATCTTTTTTACCTTTCGGAAAAAAATCATCATACAAATCAACTCTATTATTGCTCGTTTCCTATGGGGCGGGCCAAATCTGGAGAAGAAGTATCACCTGTGTAAACTTGAAACTCTTTGTTGTCCAAAATATTTGGGTGATTGGGGTATTATAAACACTCGAGCTTTCAATTTGGCCTTACTTACTAAATCTCTGTGATGAGCGATCAATCTCAGAGGTATTTGGTCTGATATAATTGCCTGCAAATATCTTTCAGGGGACACGATGCATCTAATATACTGCAATCAACTCAAAACCCCTCGCTCCTTGTCTGCTGTATGGGTTGGCTTTATGAAGATTCAGAATATTTTGGCGGATGGGTTAGCCTGGAGGTTCGGAAATGGTCACTCGATCCTCCTGCATGGAGACAAAATCTGTGGAATGATTGAATTTCATACTTTTTCTGCTCCGATGCTTCACCGATTGACTCAAAAGGGGGATTTATTATTTTTCACAGGTGATCCTTTACTGGAACCACAGTGCTCTAATCATTAAATCAGCCACACAAATGGGGCTCTCAGGGCGGGATGCCAAAGAATGGTCAATGTTCAAAATTAAGGTTCAGATGGTTGGTTTATGTCTCTCAAATGTTGGGGATAAAATTGTTTGGGGCGGTAAGTTGAAGAAAGAGGCTCCGATGGTGAAAAGCATCTATTTCAACATCAACATATTTGCCAATCTAGAGCTCTTTGCCTCCGGGTTTGAGAAGTTTTGGAACAGGAATATCCCTACTAAAATCCTTCTATTTGGATGGCTAGTCTAGAGAACAAAGATACTCACGTGGGATGGCCTTAATAGGAGAGGTGTAGCCAGTCCGAGATGGTGTGTTTTCTGTCATAAAAATGGTGAATCGATCGATCACTTATTCTTTTCTCGCCGCATGATCATAAATATTTGGAAGTTTTTTTCCCCTTATAATCTTCGGGAGTCATGGACACCTGTTAATTTTATGGAGACAAAAAACAGGTGGGATAATTTGAAAGGGAAGTTTCAATCTTTGCCTTTTTTCTTTATTTGGGAGATATGGCTGTTTAGGAACCAATTTATATTTGGGAGTATGCCTTTTAATGTTGGTCATATTTACAATGCTATTATGCGATGAATTGATGATAGAGTGATTCCAAATGACACAATTGTTGATGGGTCTAGAAGGATCAAACCTCACCCTATCTCCCTTCCTGCAGTTTTCTTTGATGGAGCTTGCATAGATGGGGTGATGGGCTGTGGGGCTTGGATCAAGCTTTCTAAGGACGAGAGGATCCATATATGCTGAAATGGGGGTAGGGGTACAAACAATTTGGCGGAGCTAATGGCTCTTTGGTCGGGACTACTGGTTGCGAGAAACTTGAGATTGGAGAATGTCCATATATATGGTGATTCCAAGATAATATTAGAAGCAATCATGGGCAGGTCTACCCTCTCCTCTATGCGATGTTTTGGATGGCTTGAAAGAACAAAACTTTTATGGTCTTTGCTGGATACTCCTCCTTTGGTACACATATATAGAGAAAACAATACCAGGGCTGATAGATTGTCTAAAGTTGGAGTACAGATGGATTATGGATTCCTGCAGATTACACAATTTTCGAATGGTAGGGAGGTATGGGCAGATAAAATGCCCATCCCATGATCTCTATGTTTTTACAACACATAACAGTTTTAAATGTTTTGGTTCTCATTCAAGCGAGCCTGTTACCAGTCCGGATGATGTCGATATCTTTCTCCTTTAGGTGAGCCAGTTAATATATTTTTTTACAGGTGCAAGCGAGGCTGTATACTCTCCCGATCTCCTTATCCTGTAGGTGATCCGGTATTATATGCTTACATTTGATGGGGTATAAGAGCCAGGTTATTCCATTTCATTACCAACGAGTCCATTTATGTTCACTTCTCCTTCGGGATGGATGGGGCCATATGTTTTTGGCTGATGTTTATATTCAGTATCCCTCTGGATCCTAGATTAAGTATTGGCATTATGACTGATGATCTGTTAGCATTTTCGTGCCATTCCATATGATATAATTTATTGGCACATGGTATCTTTTTTGCCTTGGTCGGTAACTCTCTGATGGGGTAAATGGGATTTATTATGTTGTATCAGATAAACTTCTTCTAGGCTCTATAATCTGCTCTATTTGAACAATGCTGCTATGCACTATATTATCATGTGTATATTATGTATTGTTTTGCATTTAATTATATATAAAGCAGCAAAAAGGAGTCATTTTAGTTAGTTTTATGATGATTGCAACATTTTTGGACAATGGAACCCATTATGGAGAGTTGCAGGATTGTATGTGGTTGTTGGACAACATTGTGAATAAATTGAGGTAAGAATGCACTCTCTACAACACTTCTTGTGAGCAAGGTGAGTCTTGGTTTAGATATCCACTAATAAATTGCAAAAGGGAAGCTTTGACAGTCAGTGTGGTGTCCAATCATTAGAGCAATTGAAAGTTTAGAGAGGAGATTTGAGTGGCTCTTGAAAACCACTCTCATGTTGAGCTCTGTTTGTGGATAAAACACCATTATAACTAGGAAATTTGACGTCTTTCCCTCTCTAGTTATGAGGTAAAAGTTTCAATTTTCTTTGTTCTTAGCCTTGAGAGAATTTGCATCAGTTCAGCTAGCTTTGTAGTTGTAGTTCATAGCTTTGACAGTGGCAGGAAGTTGTAATTAAAGGCAAACAACCTCTCTATTTTGGGTTTTATTTCCTTAATTGGGCTAGTAACTTCTACTTAGGTTACATGGTCATTCAGACAAGTTCCTCTGAGCACTGGAAAGCTTTCTGTCTCTTCTCCCACCTTGGTTATTCTCCCATTCCTCCATCGTCTCCATCATCAGTGTGCCCCTTCAATGGCCTCAAGTTCATCAACGTCTAATTCCTCAGCCTCAACTGTTTGTGACCATTGCAGAAAGGAGCATGCATCCATTAATTCAGAAATCTATAAATTGCATGTCATGATATACCAAAAAAGGACCTCTAATTGTAACACCCTGACATAATTGAAGCTTAGCATCAAATAATTCCGCACCTGGAGGATGAGGTGGACACCCTTCGCAGTATAATTTCATACCTCAATCTTTAGGAGACCAAACCAACCAGCCTAGAAATGGAAACAACTCGGAACATTGATCTCAATCATCCAACATATGCTTGTGAGTAAAATTTTGTAATGACTAGATTCGAATGTTTATGGCTTTTGTTTCAAATTTGTTGGATATACATTACTATGCAAATAAGGGTACTACTCGCATATGGGGTTTTATATGTAATTTGGGTAAGGGTAGAAAGTTGAAAAAAGACATCCCAGATGTCCATGAATATATAATTATCTCGAGTATTTTTCGCAAATGGGCACGGATTTAATACAAAGAGTACTTCTTCCTGTTTTAAAAAAAAAATGATAAATTAATTTATATTTATAAGAGATAAGTAAAAAATAGTGCAATTTTAGTGCCTCTTTAAAAATGAGTGAAGTTGTCTTAGGCTAAGATCTTGAAAGAGTTATAATTTAAGGCTTTAAATTTTTTTCTTAGTATAATCAGTTTTTGATTTAGGTATTGAATTATAAAGTTTTTTTTGTCATGATATTTGGTTTTAATTATATAGTTGAAAATTATTAGAATTTAAAGGATGATAAAAAGAGAGTTCTTATAAATTTTAAAAAAAAAACGAAAATAAAATTCACTTGAAAACTGAGCGAAAGAATGAATAATCTCACTGAAATGTATGTCTCTTCCTTAACCTCTAGTCATCCAAAGAACAAAACATCTCTTCCACTGTCATTCTGGGAGATTCTCTCATCATAATTCAGCTCGTCTAATCGAGCTCCCCCTAAAAACAATAAGCTCTATCTCCTTAAAAGAATCCAGGTATCCTCGAATCATTTCCTCATAAATCATAGTTCCTAGTTCCCTCTCTGTGCATAGAAAAATGGATTGGAATATGGCAAGGATAAAGGCGAATGGTCTCTTATCATAGCTATGAAGTAGGATCGTTTGGGTAATAACTTGACGCTCTCCAGGTGGAGTCCTTCGCAAGTCTTGTAACATGAGGTGGCTGGCTACATGAATGGTGACATGAGGAGCATTTACTCAAACCTTGTGTCACATATTATATCTGGACCTCAATTATTTCTTATATCAGGCTTTGTACTAGTCTAGTTTGTTTTTAGTGTGATTTTTTGAAAAAAAAATTTGTGAATTTTTGGGTTTAAATTTTCTAAAATTTGCTAGAAATTTATTGAAAATCGATGTTTTATGTTAACTTTGCACGATAGAAGTGCTCTAGAGATTTTTTTAAGGTACTGAATCCATATTTCCAATCAAAAAAACCAGTTTAACTAACAAAAAAATCAAAATTTTACCTCAGATTTTTACACCAAATTCTAATAACAAAAACTCCAAAAAAATCCACCAAAAACAACTCCTACGGAATCAACATGTGAATTTGGTGTCCGTAGCATCTCCCGAACACGGGAACCTCTAGAACTACAGTCTGCATTCATAGACGCTAAGATCAGGCTTAAGTTGTAGAATTGGGAATGCAATTATTTATATGGGTAACCCAGTGTCCAATTCTATATTGGGTGGATTTACCAGTCTGGTTCAGCGCTCCTTCTAACAGTCAGTTGGATTCCTCTTGAGTTGTGCTCCCTCCTTCAGATCAGGATTGGGGTTCTCTCACTCTTAGTAAGCAGAGGACCCTCCTTCATTTGCACAAATTACAGGCTCATGTGGACTAAGAACATGAAGGAGCACTCAATCTCTCTCAGGCCAGAAAATCGTCCTGCTTCGATAGAAGCTGTTGGAGTTTCCAATTTTGTTTACCCATGACCGAGTCTCGGTCCTCTTGCGTGCTCAGGGAAATTGCTTTAAAGAAAAGGCAAGGTATGAGGCAAAGTTGTCTGGTAGAGTTGTGCTTTTAAGAGTCTAGCTGTAACCCTAGTTTGGAGTCTAACATATCTGCATTTGGACACTTTGGGATATTGTTGACGCCACGACTTCAAGTCCACAATGGAACACCACAGATCTTCATCTCTAGTCATTGTAACCTCTGCCAGCACCTTCCATTGGACAAGCACCACGAAGTCGATGACCCTGTCATCAAGTTAACCAACAGTCAGCCAAAATTCTTTGACAGAGGAAGTGCAGAGTCAATAAGCCATAATTAGACATTTGGAAGATGAGATGAATTGGGTGCATCGCCAATTTACAGATCTGTAGGAACATAGAAACATTGAGGACAATAGAAGCACAACCAGTAGTGCCCCTGCCACGCCAACAAGATGTCCATAGACTAGTTCTTTGTAAATGCATTTTGTTAAGTGTTTAGTACTGGCAATTCTATAGTATCATAAGTCTTAATTTTTGTTCTAAGAGGGAAAGTAACAAAAATATGATAGAAATTTTTGAGATAGTTCTAGCAAACTGTCTAGAGGATTTTGTATTTCTGAAATAAATGTAAATTCTCCAAGTACTTTGTTGCAATTGGACCCAAAATTAATAGAATTTTTTTTCATTTGTGCTAAAAAAAATGTTAGAATGTTAAGGTTATTCAAAGTCATGTTATTTGATCTTTAATTCCATGGTTGAAAATTATTGGAATTTTAAGGTTTTCCATAATCATGATTTTGGTTTTTAAGGCCATGGTTGAAAAATGTTGGAAATTTAATCCTAAAAAAGAAGAGTAATGCAACATCAAAACTTTTCGATGTTGAGGTGTTTTTCATGTTCTTGGCATAAAAATAGGGTTTTTAGGGGCTAGAGTTCTTGTTTTGAAGTTACAGTTCTCATTAAGTTGGTAACGTTGTTTGAAAGGAAGCTTGCTCAAGGAAGTCAATGAGGGAGTTTGGGAAGTTTTCTATTTTACCTAAATGTAATGTTTTTGACCTCTGATGTTCTAGTTAAACCACCCAACTACTAGCAATTATGAGAGAAATGGGGAAGGAGTTATCAGATTGTCCAAGAATGGGCTATGTACCACGTTGCAATCCTAGTTGAATTTGCAACCCAAGGAGGGACCCCAAAGCTCTAATGTGATAAGGTAATGCTAGGAAAAAAGAGAGGAGATTATCCATTGTGACAATAAAGGAGTTTGAGTGATTCAAAACATAAATCCCTATGAACCTATTGTGAAATGAGTGACCTATTATCCCGTGTGTGTATTGGGAACCATAGAGGTCGTGAGAGACAGACTTTGGAAGGATAGGTAAAATCACCCTTGGAGTCACAACATGCTTGTGAGGGAGTCCTTATCTGATTTGTGATTGGAAACATGTGAGAAGAAGCCCTCAGATTGAGTTTGGTAGACCAAAAGAATTTGACCGTCTGGTCATATCACACAAAATAAGCATTGGAAAGAGGGAGGATTGTTGAGGGCACTATAGGAAGTAGTGAATGTGAAAAATTTCTGAACGTTACACTTATGCAGAAATTATTACTCTTAATCTGGTTATGCTCGTCCTACTTAGATAAGTTATTAACTGAATAAATTCAAGTTAAAATCGAAGCAAAACACATAACATATCTTCACCAATTCAGATCTAGAACAAGTTCATGCACACATAGACAAAGTGACGCAATTATTTCTGGACAAATAGTCCCCAGACAAACCCAATGCGGAAAAACCGGTCTTCTGGCTACTGGAGGGTTTTATTATTAAGAATTTTCTGAATACAACAACCCTGGGTTCCAGATCTGGAAAACTCGGCAGAGAAATAATAGATCTACAGCTCACTGGCTGATCTAGGGCCAAAATAATGACTGATCAACACCCTCAAACGGGATTTACATAACTCAGCCAAAATTAGGACCTAGAAACCCCAGCGCTGCCCCTAAAGCCTCTGTGTCAGCCTCTGAAGCCTCTTTGACCCTCAGCGCTGCTCCGGAAAGGGCTGCGTTACCCCAGACTGGGTGACTAAGGACTTACGTTGCCCCTTAGGGTCTTTTCATAACCCCTGAGGGCTTCCTACTGAAAATCACACTGTCCTTGCTGCTGCAGCTCCCCTGCTTCTCTGCGATGTCTCTCTGAGCTGATCTCTGCCTCTTGTTGATTCTAGACCCGGGGATCAGATCATCCCCTTGGCCTAAATTCCCCTCTCTACAGCTGAAACACTTCTGAGAATTCTTAGCAAACCCACCCTAAAATCTCAGCTTAGCTTAAGTGCTCTGCCTCTGCGCTTCTTTACAAATGACCCCAAGCCTTTCCTTTATACTTTTCTCATTGGGAAACCAACGGCCATGATTAGATCTTGAATCAATGCCTAAGATTAAAAGAAAGCTTGATCTGTGTGACTTAAGACAATTTCATCACACATTTAATTAAATTCACTTTAATTATTTAAGTCCCCTAAGTTTTAACTTAGGAAATACATTAAAATAGTTTATTAATTTAATATCTCCTAAAAGAGATGAAATTTCCCAAATCCATTTTTGGGTCTTGTAGATCAAGTGTACTCTAGTCCTTCCTCAAAATTTGGGAGCTAGAGCACAACTGATGCTACCCCAAATACACAAAATCTCAACACTCCCTCTTAACATCAGAAGTGTGCTCTAGCAATACATCACATTATGCATTACAAGATTTTGGGCACTGGTTCTGTGTTCCTGATGTTTGGCCTACTGCCACTCAACTCTGCACTGTTGCTGCCATTCTGTACTGCTGCCCATGACTCTGCCACTGCCACTGCAACCTCTGTACTGCAACTCCCTCTCAATATGTTGCATCTGTGCTGCTCATAGCACTGCCACTGTTGATCTGCTGCACTGCAACTTCAATTGTTGAGAGAAACAATTGAATCTCCCACCCAATCTTTGACAAACAAGTCAGATGGGCTGCATCCTCATCACTGAAGCTCCACAGGTTACAGATCTGTGCTGGCATCTGAAGGATGATGCACAACTACAACTCTGCGCTGCGTAAACAGACTCCTTCTGCACTACTGAAGTCACATAAGCCCCTTGTGCTGAAATATCTCACGTTGCTGCTGCACTGCGTTGTCCCTCTGAAGCCTTCTACGTTGCTGCAGCTATGCACTGCGTAAGCAGCTCTGCTCTGCGTTGTTGAAGTCACGTAAGCATCTGCGTTGTTGTTGCTTCTACGTTGCTGCTGCTGCTACTCTGCGTTGCTCCTTCCAGTCTTCAGATCTGCCTCTTCTTCAACCGTGATCTATGCACCCACTACTCCACTTGTCCAGCTACTGTCTTAAGGCTGTCGTAGCTCGCATGTGATCCAAGAGATGAGTTGTTCAAGGATCTCGCCTTAGATATGTAGCTCCTCTACATATCCATGTCGCCCCACCTTCTTGGTTCATGAGCGCTCATGGCTGTCCCATCTTCCAACCCATCATATGCCACAATAGACTTGGAAGAAGAAGCTTCCTTGTCCTTTTTCTTCTGAGGACAATTGTTGGAAAAATGTCCCATTTCACCACACTGGAAGCACTTGGTCTTTGACAAATCCTTCTTCTTCTTTCCTTACTGCCTCTTTGATGCCATGGTTGCATCTTCTTCATCTTCCTTCTTCACTTTTCTCAATCCAGAGTTGTGCTGCTTCTTGGTGAATCTGCAAAGTTCTTCTTGACGCAGAATTGACCACAAGTTGTCCCAATCTGGGAGGTCCACTCTACCCAAGATACTTTGGACAAAGGTTTCCCACTCATCTGTGACTGCATTGAGGGCAGTCCTGACTATCACATCGTTTTCCACCTTAGCACCTGTTGCAGTCAACTGATCTCTGATTTATTTCAATCTGAAGAGGAAATGCTCCATGTCTTCTCCCTTGGTCATCATGAATGACCTCATTTGTGTCTCCAACGACATCTTTTTTTGGACAAAATTTCCCTCATATGGGGAGATTAAGGCCTTCCACATTTCATTAGTTGTCTTCTTCTAAGCTATATGTGGTACAATATGGTCCTTAATTCCATCCATGATTAGCCGCTTGGCATGCCCAGCCACTTCCCTATGCTTCTGTAGGAGATCCGGATCGGTCGGTGTGGCCAGAGTTTGCTCTGCATGGTCTCTAAGATTATATGCCTCAAGGACTATCAGGATCCTTGCCTTCCAAACTGAGAAGTTGGAAAGGCCATCAAACCTATCCTGATCACACAATGCGTGAGGAGCCATCTGCTCAGAATGTGTTGGAACTTCCTTTTCCTCTTGGCGAAACAGACACCTTCTTCTCCCTTTGACAACTGATTTCCCTCCTTGGAAATTTGCCAAATCAACTATGATTCAGCTCTCTTTGATCCTCTGATCAATCTTCAAGTTTCTTTGGCTATAAACTCTCTAAGAGGCTAATCTCCTCCTGCTCTTTCTCACTTGTTCTTAGGCTAAAAATATGAACACTTCAGAAATTTAAGCCCACCAGCACCTTCTGAATTTCTGCAACTTTTCTTCAGTCTTTTCTGGATTTGACAGATTTAGATCTGCATCACACTGGCAAGCTTCAGACTAATCTAGCGCTATTTCTGAGCTGCCTCTGCGCAGTAATTGTGTGGGCCTGCTAGGAGACAACATTAGACTGCGTCACCCTTCCCTCTGCGTGAATCTGCCTCTAAAAACTGCACTGTCCCTTCAGATATGCATTTCTGCTGCTTTTCCAGCTGCTTCCTGCAGCTAGAACCTTCAGTCTCTTGCTCGTGACCCTCCTAGGTCTGCAATTGCTTTGATACCATGTGAAAATTTCTGAACCTTACACTTATGCAGAAATTATTACTGTTAATCTGGTTATGCTTCTCCTACTTATATAAGTTATTAATTGAATAAATTCAAGTTAAAATCGAAGCAAAACACATAACAGATCTTCACCAATTCAGATCTAGAATAAGTTCATGCACACATAGACAAAGTGACACAGTTATTTCTGGACAAATAGTCCCGGAAAAACCCAATGCGGGAAAACCGATCTTCTGGCTACTGGAGGGTTTTATTATTAAGAATTTTTTGAATACAACAAGCCTGGGTTCCAGATCAGGAAAACCCGACAGAGAAATAATAGATCTACATCTCACTGGCTGATCTAGGGCCAAAATAATGACTGATCCTCACCCTCAAACGAGATTTACAGAACTCAGCCAGAATTAGGGCCTAGAAACCCCAGCGCTGCCCCTGAAGCCTCTATGTCAGCCTCTAAAGCCCTTATGACCCTCAACGCTACTCCAAAAAGGACTGCGTTACCTGAGACTGGGTGACACATGCCTTACGCTACCCCTTAGGGTCTTTGCGTAACCCATGAGTGCTTCTTGTTGAAAATCATGCTGTCCTTGAGGGACTGTGCTGTCCTTGCTGCTGCAGCTCCCTTGCTTCTCTGTGCTATCTCTCTGAGCTAATCTCTACCTCTTGTTGATTCTAGACCCTGGGATCAGATCATCCCCTTGGCCTAAATTCCCCTCTCTGCAACTAAAACACTTCTAAGAATTCTTAGCAAACCCGCCCTAAAATCTCAGCTTAGCTTCAGTGCTCTGCCTCTGTGTGTCTTTACAAATGACCCCAAGCCTTTCCTTTATACTTTTCTCGTTGGGAAACCAACTACCATGATCAGATCTTGAATCAATGGCTAAGATTAAAAGAAATCTTGATCTGTATGACTTAAGACAATGTAATGTACCTCTATTACCACCACAAATTTTTTTATTTTTTTTTGTTAACAGTTTATACCCTAGAATGTATTAGTTAAACTTATGCATTGAATCCGGTTAAGATCCTCATGTTAATGTTAAATTGTCTTTCCCCAACTCTACACTAGGGCGTGGCCATATATATATAATATATATATATCCCTAAATTATGCCCCTTGACATAATTTCCCACATATGTTAAATGCCACTTCCATAGGACTTATATATATGTATGTCACAATATATATTTTTGATTTATATGCATCGAGGACACTCCTCCCATACCACGCTCTCATCAAAGGATTTGCGTAGGCCTTAATCATGGTAGTGACTAAACCTTGGCATATGCATAACACAATACGATGGGTTTAGATGTATATATCATATGGGTATAACGAAGAGTCGAATGAAATGCAACCATACCTAACCGAGATCAATTACTATTGAACCATAATTTCACACAGATGTTATTTCAAATTGCAATCATATAAAATTTTATATGTTTCGTTCTGAACTCTGCTCGAGATTTCGAGGGCATCATTGCGCTCTGCGTACGTTGATTTGGGCTGATCCTTGACATTTAAGTCTGGTGTACCCACTGGTTAAAGGCGGTGCCACCTCGGATTTACTTCCCATGACTTGTTCGTTTGAACGACGCTATTCACTGTTCGAGGCTATGGTTCATTAAATATTGTCGTAGTACTCTACCTACCTTTGAATTTAATTGTGCCCACCCCGCCGAGTTGTTCATCCCCATGACCACTGTTGTGATGAAGACAAGTGTATGGCGCATGGCGGTTTAGGGTTTATAGATCTGGATTCCGGTTGATATTTAATTCACCCATGGCTTAACTGTGTTCTTTTCTCTCGCACCGAACGAGTATCGCGGCCATCCCATAGCTTGGCACATCGATGCAGAACTCACGTTTCCTTTGTAGAGAGGGTTCTTCCCTTCTGTTCTCCCTACGCCATGGCTCGGCCTGTTGAGGTCGTTGTCTCCAGTTGACGGAAGCTCTGAACTCGTGGGCACCTTGGACCTTCACGCAAGTAATATGTGGTTTGGGGTTTTTGTTTTTTTTTTTGTTTGATAACCATTAACCAGAATCATAGTTACATTACTAAATCGCTCCAGTCTTTTTCACCACGCGTTTATTGCAGTGACTATGAGTTTTTTCGTGTCACCCAATTTGGTTTGCAGTTAACAAACTTCGTCTCCAATTTGTGGTTTCCTCTTGGTGCCTGGGCGTTACGCAGAAGAGTTTTTTTTTCTTCCAAATCTTTCGGCGTTCAGGTAACGGGTTCTAGTCCCATTGATTCTAGTCACGCATTTGACTCTTACTGCCTTCGCATTCTTAGGATTTTCTAACACCTCTCCTCGGTTATGTGCAGGAGTCAGATCCCATTCGCTGAGGTGAAGTTTCCGTTCCCTATGTATAACCTAGTTTCTGCAACGCGGGTTTCTCGCATAGTTTGTCTCACGTACTAATTGAACCTCACCTCATACCTACAAGTCGGTATTCGTAGCATTCTACTATTGTGATAGCTTCCAGATGAATGCTTGATGGCAAAACAACGATTCCTGAAATTTTTATGATGGAACGATGCCATCGTTGCTCGCTATAGAGTTTTGATTTCGTTAATTTGTAGACATATAATGGATAAACTTTAATGCAAACTTGTATTGAGGATTGTGTTTATTGCCGTCTGCGTTTTTAGTACTGTTGAGTTTTATTCGACGTTTATGCCGAGACTCTTTCAACATCTGATGCTAGTTTTTAACCTTGGACAGTGAATATAGATGCCGGATTTATAATATATGTCTATTATATATTCTAGTCACTGCGTTTTTGACTGAATGCTTGGCATACGATATTTGTTTCATTTTGATGCAGATGAACGGTGATAGGATATGTGAAAAGCCTTAATTTATTTATCGTTTTTCATTCTAGACTTGTTTTATTTCTATAATGTTTTCTTCTGTTGATATGATATACGAATTTACCGTATTTCCAGAAGGTCTGCAGAGTAAATGTATTCACTATCTACTGTAGGCTTGTGTTTGTGATTTTCGTATTGAAAATTATACACTGTAGGTCAGGTCTCTTTTTATACCTACCAAGTCTCTTCCTGTGTTTACTTCCGTATTGTTATCATAAATTTGTCACATGTATTCGAGAATAATATAATTGAGGCACGTAATATTCACTAATGTTTTATAGTTGCGTAATAAAAACTGAGGGTCATATAAATATTTTAATCTCAGGTATAACCAGAATTTAAGATGACAGGCACATACCCCCTGGGGTGCATAATTTCTGCCTTACAACACCTGTATGCACTATATTTCTGAACTGAACAAGTTTTCCACAAATTTCCTTACTGCTTTAGTAACAAAATTTGGAGTACTTTGTATTATGGCTATATTCTTCCATGTATTTACAAAATGTTCATTTGTACAGCCATGATCTATTTTAAATATATCCATGATGAATTTTCTGAATTTATCTCCATTGGAGAATCTGTTCAGGATGTTTCAGTAGCACTAGTTTGTACAGACAGTGACATTGGTTTGTTTCTATAATTGTTTTTCTGAGAATCTGGAGTATTCTATTCTAATAATTACTTAAGTTTTTATAACTGTGTTTCTTGACTCCCCCTGGGATATTTCTTTTGTACAGTATCTCCAGATTTAGACCCAGGTTGGGTTTAGACATTCTGGTGGATGTTATCCCGGGCTAATGTTCTTACTACCATACAGAAGGTAGAAGATTTGCTTCTGCTATTTACTTATGTTAAAAGTAAGAACACTACAGACTCCAATACTTTCTCCTTTCTCTGTCATATGGGTTGAAAAACCCATTCCTATTGTTCCTCTCTTATTTATTGAAGCAGATTAAAGTTACAAATAAAATTCATCTTACCATAATTACCATTACTCATAATAAGGACTGATAGGCCAGAATTGACTATAATTGAATTTCTTATCTATCATTATCCAGCATACAACATTTACACTTCTAATATAAAGTAGTTAGTTATATGTAGCCAATTCATACTGCAGAAGTAGAATTCCTGGGTAATTTTAAATACATACCACTCATGCAGAAGACCAACCTCCCAACCGTAGAGTTCTATTTCTCTCCCAGAACTCACCCCCGAGCTGAGACCACCTCCACCATAGATCAACAACCCCTTGATCTGTTTAGGAGCAGCTTATTTAAGCTAATAGTTCCCCAAAGCCTGTTTCTAATTCTGCGTCCAGAATAGCAGGATGCTTTTCTTCCTGTTTGCCTAGGCTTCCCATTTTTGGGATTCTTTAAAGCTGCTTTATGCTTTCCCTTAGCTTTTCCAGCTTTTTTTACCTCTTCCCAACTACTTTCCTCATCATTGGGGAAATTTAGATTTTTCCTCAAAATCTAAATTAGCATTAATTCCTTCCAAGGATTTTTGAAGGATTGTGGGGAATAGTTGCCTTATCCATCCTCATGGATTTAGCAAGTGATCTCAAATCTCATTTTTGGTCAACATGCATACCATTACTTTATTCATTTCCTCAAATTGAATATTAAATTACATTCACAATTCATTCATCCTTTGGGGTCCACTCCCCTTAGGATTAGAGTTCAAATGTCTAACTTTGAAATTTCAACACATAAATTGGGGGTGTTACATATTCCCCCTCTAAAAATAAACACCGTCCTCGGTGTTGTTATTTAACTACTAGAGTTCATTTCTTAAACAAAAATGGATATCTCTCCATCATTTCAGCTTCTCTTTCCCAAGTAGCTTCTTCAGCAGTAAAGTGCTTCCACCGCACTTTTACTCTGGCTACTGTTCTGTTTCGCAATTCAATTTCTTCCGGCTCCAATATTTGAAGCGGTTCTGGCAAAAATTCCCCTTCTGGTTCCACCTGTACAACATTCCAATCAACTATGTGAGAAGCATCATGCACATATCTTTTTAATAATGAAACATGAAACACATCATGAACTCTAACATGGGGTGGTAAGGCCAGTTTGTATGCCACTGGTCCCACCCTTTCTAAGACTTCAAAAGGACCACAATATCTAGGAGCCAATTTGGCACAACTTCCAGCATAAAGTGTGCTCTTTTTGGGTTTAATACGCAAATACACATGATCTCCCACTTTGAATTCGCGATGCACTCTTTTCTTATCAGCATAGATTTTATGGCGATCTTGTGCGGTCTTAATGTTTCTTTGTATCTGTTTTACAATTTTCTCCATCTCTTGTAATGCATTAGGTCCCAACATTAGTTTATCCTCTGGTTGACTCCAGCTCAAAGGAGTACGACACTTCCTTCCATACAGTGCCTCAAACAGACTCATTTTGAGTGAGGATTGGTAACTGTTGTTATAGGCAAATTCAGCTAAGTGCAAATACTCTTCCCACTTTGATGGTCTGTCCATCACATACATTCTCAGCATATCCTCCAAAATTTGATTAGTCCTTTCTGTTTGCCCATCGGTCTGAGGGTGATAGGTAGTACTAAAATTCAACTTAGTACCCATCCCTCCAAACAATCCTTTCCAAAATGCTGCTGTAAACTTAACGTCTCGGTCTGATACAATTACTTTTGGAACTCCATGCAGCCTTACTACCTCCTTCAGAAACACATTCGCTACTTGAGCTGTCCCAAAGGTGGATTTTACTAGTATAAAGTGGGCAACTTTTGTGAGAGTGTCTACTACTACCATTACAGAATCATGTTGATATTTGGTTTTGGGTAACCCTGTTATGAAGTCCATGGAAACTGTGTCCCATTTCCATTCTGCTATTGGCAAAGGGTTTAACAGACCTGCTGGATGTTGATGTTCAACTTTGACTAGTTGACATTCCATGCACTTACTTAAATATTCTGCCACATCTTTCTTCATTCCTGGCCAGAACAATTTCTTTTTCAGGGTTGTTAACATATTTTGATATCCTGGATGTCCTGCATATGGCTGTTTGTGATATTCATCCAAAATTTCTCTTTTTAAGGACTCTACATTTGGAATATACAACCTGTTTTTATAATATAGCAGCCCTTTTTGGTTTTGAGTGAAATCAGTTTTCTCCTTTTTCTGCAGTTTCACCAAGAGTGTTTCATAGTTTGGATCTTGATTTGCTGTTTTTCTCACCAATTCTTCTACTTCGATCTGCGCACTACTTCCAAGGCCGTTTATATTCTGGCAAGCATTCCTGCTTAATGCATCAGCAACTTTATTCTCTTTTCCCTTGATATGTTTTATGTCCATATCAAATTCACTTAAAAAGGACAACCATCTAGCTTGCCTTGCATTCAGATCAGTTTGGGAAAAGAAGTATTTGAGACTAATGTGATTAGTCATCAAGATAAACTTTTTCCCAAGGAGATAGTGTCGCCACATCTTCAAAGCATGGATAACAGCTGCTAATTCCAAATCATAGGCACTATAATTCTGTTCATGTATTTTCAGTTTTCGAGATTCATAGGCAATAATTGAGTTTTCCTGCAACAGGACTCCTCCCAACCCCTCTCTGTAAGCATCAGTACACACCACAAATTCCTTATCAGGATCTGCAATCTTCAGTGTAGGGGCTGATGTAAGTTTTTGTTTTAATTGCTCGAAACTGACTTGACATTTTTCAGTCCATACGAACTTAACACCCTTTCTCTGCAATGACGTGATGGGATGTGCTATAGCAAAAAATCTCTCCACAAATCTGCGATAATAGCCTGCCATCCCCATGAATGACCTTACTGCTGAAACATCAGTTGGGACTGGCCATTCTTTAATGGCTTTTATCTTTTTAGGATCAACTGCAAGGCCTTTTTCAGAAATAATATGACCCAGATATTGAATTTTATCTTTATAGAATTCACATTTGCTGAACTTCGCATATTACTGGTTTTCTTTTAAAGTCTGCAACACTATTCTCAAGTGTTCTTGATGTTCATCTTCATTTTTGGAGTAGACTAAGATATCATCTATGAACACAAGAAAAAATTTGTCCAAATACTTATTTAACACACTGTTCATCAGACACATAAACGTGGCAGGGGCATTTGTCAATCCAAAAGGTAAGACTACAAATTCGTAGTGTCCATACCGGGTTCGAAAAGTTGTTTTGCTGATGTCTTCTTCCTTGATTCTGAGCTGGTGATATCTAGTTCTTAAGTCAATCTTCGAAAAGACTGAGGCCCCTCTCACCTGGTCAAAAAGATCATCAATTCTAGGGAGCGGATATCTATTTTTAATGGTCAACTTGTTTAGTTGACGATAATCAATGCACATCCTGAAAGTTCCATCCTTCTTTTTCACGAATAAGACTGGTGCTCCCCAAGGAGACACACTTGGTCTAATGTAACCTTTATCTAATAATTCTTGCAATTGCATCTTCAGCTCCATAAGTTCAGGAGGGCTCATTCTGTAGGGGGCTCGGGAAACAGGTGTTTCTCCCGGCACCAAATCTATAGTAAAATCAATTTCTCTTTTAGGGGGAAGATGAGGAATCTCATCTGGAAAAAATTCCTTAAATTCCCTTACCACCGGCAACTCCTTCAACAGATCTTCTCCAGTTTTCTGTTCTACTTCTTCCACATGTACTGCATAAACTTGGTATCCTTTTCTAGTTGTCCGTTTTAATTGTAAGGCTGATATTTGTCTTACTGAAATGGATTTTGGTTTTCCTTTTAGAGTAAAAGGTTTCCCTTCTTCATCCACACAATGCAGGGTTTTATCCCAGCAATTCATCAGGGATTTCTTCTTTTCCAGCCAATCCATTCCTATCAGCAAGTCATAGGATCCTAATGGAAGTATGTTTAGAGTTACTTCTGTTGAAAAACCATTTAATTGAATGCCTATTTTGGGCAATTTATGGGCTACTTTTCTCTTAGTCCCAGTGGCCAACTGTACCAACCATGACTGCTGAAATTTTTCAGGTTTGATTTTACATTTTTCTACAACTCCAGGACTAATGTAACTTAAAGAAGCACCTGGATCAATCAAAACAGTAACAGGTAGGTCAGAAATCTTACCCTCCATTTCCACCATGGTTGCTTGATGTTCGGCTTGCCGATTTTCCAAGGCTGCACTGATAGTTGGTATATTTCTGGCTATGTCATTTACTATTGTCGCTTCCTGCTTTCTTCTGATCATATGAATGTTTCTATGGGGACAGTCCCTCAACAGATGGGATTATCCACAGCCCCAACATTTCAAGGGTTCCTTCATTCTGACTGTCCCTTCCTTTTTATTTTCCCCCTCTATTTGTTTTGAAGCCACCTGGGATTGAGCAGTTTGGCTCTCTTTGGGTTTATTAAACTTTTTTCCCCAGATGATCTCTGCCAAAATTCTTTAAATATGCTGGTTTCTGTCTTTTTCCCTTAAACTCCCCCTTGTTTAACCAGCTTTTTCCTTGTTCAGCCTTTCCTTTAAACTGCTGATAGCATAGTCTCGCTTTTCTAACAGCTTCGTCCATTGTCTTTGGGTTGTCAAATTCAATTTTCTCTTTGTATACTGTAGGCAAACAGTTCAGAAACCTTTGTACTTTTGCCTTTTCTTCCCTAATGTAGGGTACATATCTCAACAGGTTTGTAAACTTAGTAACAAAATCATCAATAGTGAGATGTCCTAGTCTAAGTTCATGGAATTCTTTTGCTTTATCATCATAATATCGCTCATTCAAATAACGATTTTTGAACTTAGCCTGGAAATCCTCCCAAGTAACTGTCTTTTCATCAATGGCATGCACCATTTTTGTCTCCTCCCACCACAAGGTAGCTTTACCTTGTAGCTGGTAAATAGCTAATCTGGCTTTCAGATTGCTCTCATACTCATAAACTTGGAAATACTTAATCATGTTCAGCAACCAAGCTTCAGCATCTTCCTCCTTCTCCCCATCATAGGAGGGAGGTTTGATCTTTCGGAATTCCCCCTGCAATTCTCTTTTCTGTTTAGATTGATGTCTAGCAGCATCATCATCATCAGATTCATCCATCTTCCTCTTTCCGAAACCTTTGCCTTCTTGGCTGTTCCAGGAAGTGAGTTCTCTGATGAGCTTTTCCTGCTCCTTACTGGCTGATGACAATATGTCATTCTGGCTCTTTAATTCAGCCAATTCTCGTTGCAACCTGTGCAACATAGCCATTACCGGGGCATTGGGATCTGGTGAACCAAACTCATCACGCAGATGCACATAAATTTCTCCACCTTCAGCCATCTTAGCACCACTGTATACACTCAGAATATTGATCAGTAACATTGAAAAAACAATCTCTGCAATATTCATTTATAAAAATAACATTCAGAATTCAGTGAGCATAATCATAACAGCCCAGTTTTATAACTTGGGCTCTGATACCATTTGTAATGTACCTCTATTACCACCACAATTTTTTTTTTTTTTTGTTAACAGTTTATACCCTAGAATGTATTAGTTAAACTTATGCATTGAATCCGGTTAAGATCCTCATGTTAAGGTTAAATTGTCTTTCCCCAACTCTACACTAGGGCGTGGCCATATATATAATATATATATATATATCCCTAAATTATGCCCCTTGACATAATTTCCCACATATGTTAAATGCCACTTCCATAGGACTTATATATATGTATGTCACAATATATATTTTTGATTTATATGCATCGAGGACACTCCTCCCATACCACGCTCTCATCAAAGGATTGCGTAGGCCTTAATCATGGTAGTGACTAAACCTTGGCATATGCATAACACAATACGATGGGTTTAGATGTATATATCATATGGGTATAACGAAGAGTCGAATGAAATGCAACCATACCTAACCGAGATCAATTACTATTGAACCATAATTTCACACAGATGTTATTTCAAATTGCAATCATATAAAATTTTATATGTTTCGTTCTGAACTCTGCTCGAGATTTCGAGGGCATCATTGCGCTCTGCGTACGTTGATTTGGGCTGATCCTTGACATTTAAGTCTGGTGTACCCACTGGTTAAAGGCGGTGCCACCTCGGATTTACTTCCCATGACTTGTTCGTTTGAACGACGCTATTCACTGTTCGAGGCTATGGTTCATTAACTGCTGTCGTAGTACTCTACCTACCTTTGAATTTAATTGTGCCCACCCCGCCGAGTTGTTCATCCCCATGACCACTGTTGTGATGAAGACAAGTGTATGGCGCATGGCGGTTTAGGGTTTATAGATCTGGATTCCGATTGATATTTAATTCACCCATGGCTTAACTGTGTTCTTTTCTCTCGCACCGAACGAGTATCGCGGCCATCCCATAGCTTGGCACATCGATGCAGAACTCACGTTTCCTTTGTAGAGAGGGTTCTTCCCTTCTGTTCTCCCTACGCCATGGCTCGGCCTGTTGAGGTCGTTGTCTCCAGTTGACGGAAGCTTTGAACTCGTGGGCACCTTGGACCTTCACGCAGGTAATATGTGGTTTGGGGTTTTTGTTTTTTTTTTTGTTTGATAACCATTAACCAGAATCATAGTTACATTACTAAATCGCTCCAGTCTTTTTCACCACGCGTTTATTGCAGTGACTATGAGTTTTTTCGTGTCACCCAATTTGGTTTGCAGTTAACAAACTTCGTCTCCAATTCGTGGTTTCCTCTTGGTGCCTGGGCGTTACGCAGAAGAGTTTTTTTTTCTTCCAAATCTTTCGGCGTTCAGGTAACGGGTTCTAGTCCCATCGATTCTGGTCACGCATTTGACTCTTACTGCCTTCACATTCTTAGGATTTTCTAACACCTCTCCTCGGTTATGTGCAGGAGTCAGATCCCATTCGCTGAGGTGAAGTTTTCGTTCCCTATGTATAACCTAGTTTCTGCAACGCGGGTTTCTCGCATAGTTTGTCTCACGTACTAATTGAACCTCACATCATACCTACAGGTCGGTATTCGTAGCATTCTACTATTGCGATAGCTTCCAGATGAATGCTTGATGGCAAAACAACGATTCCTGAATTTTTTATGATGGAACGATGCCATCGTTGCTCGCTATAGAGTTTTGATTTCGTTAATTTGTAGACATATAATGGATAAACTTTAATGCAAACTTGTATTGAGGACTGTGTTTATTGTCGTCTGCGTTTTTAGTACTGTTGAGTTTTATTCGACGTTTATGCCGAGACTCTTTCAACATCTGATGCTAGTTTTTAACCTTGGACAGTGAATATAGATGTCGGATTTATAATATATGTCTATTATATATTCTCGTCACTGCGTTTTTGATTGAATGTTTGGCATACGATATTTGTTTCGTTTTGATGCAGATGTACTATGATAGGAAATGTGAAAAGCCTTGATTTATTTATCGCTTTCCATTCTAGACTCATTTTATTTCTATAATGTTTTCTTCTGTTGATATGATCTACGAACTTCCGGTATTTCCAGAAGGCCGGTAGAGTTAATACCGTTCAATATCTACTGTATGCGTGCGGTGGTGATTTTCGCATGGAAAATGATATAATATATGTCAGCCTTTGGGTATATTTACCTGGTCTCTTACTGTGTTTACTTCTAGGTTGCTATCATAAATTTGTCACATGTATTCAGAATAATACACCGAAATTGAGGCCTGTAGTATTCACTAATGTTTTATAGTTGCGTAATAAAAACTGGTCATATAAATCTTTTAATCTCAGGTATAACCAGAATTTAAGATGACAGGCACATACCCCCTGGGGTGCATAATTTCTGCCTTACAACACCTGTATGCACTATATTTCTGAACTGAACAAGTTTTCCACGGATTTCCTTACTGCTTTAGTAACAAAATTTGGAGTACTTTGTATTATGGCTATATTCTTCCATGTATTTACAAAATGTTCATTTGTACAACCATGATCTATTTTAAATATATCCATGATGAATTTTCTGAATTTATCTCCATTGGAGAATCTGTTCAGGATGTTTCAGTAGCACTAGTTTGTACAGACAGTGACATTGGTTTGTTTCTATAATTGTTTTTCTGAGAATCTGGAGTATTCTATTCTAATAATTACTTAAGTTTTTATAACTGTGTTTCTTGACTCCCCCTGGGATATTTCTTTTGTACAATATCTCCAGATTTAGACCCAGGTTGGGTTTAGACATTCTGGTGGATGCTATCCCAGGCTAATGTTCTTACTACCATACAGAAGGTAGAAGATTTTCTTCTGCTATTTACTTATGTTAAAAGTAAGAACACTACAGACTCCAATACTTTCTCCTTTCTCTGTCATATGGGTTGAAAAACCCATTCCTACTGTTCCTCTCTTATTTATTGAAGCAGATTAAAGTTACAAATAAAATTCATCTTACCATAATTACCATTACTCATAATAAGGACTGATAGGCCAGAATTGACTATAATTGAATTTCTTATCTATCATTATCCAGCATACAACATTTACACTTCTAATATAAAGTAGTTAGTTATATGTAGCCAATTCATACTGCAGAAGTAGAATTCCTGGGTAATTTTAAATACATACCACTCATGCAGAAGACCAACCTCCCAACTGTAGAGTTCTATTTCTCTCCCAGAACTCACCCCCGAGCTGAGACCACCTCCACCATAGATCAACAACCCCTTGATCTGTTTAGGAGCAGCTTATTTAAGCTAATAGTTCCCTGGCTTTGTTTCTGGTGCGTCAGGGAATAGCGGGATGCTTTTCTTCTTTTGTTTGCCTAGGCTTCCCATTTTGGGATTCTTTAAAGGCTACTTTATGCTTTCCCTCGGCTTTTCATTTTTTACCTCTTCCCAACTACTTTCCTCATCATTGGGGAAATTTAGATTCTTCCTCAGGATCTAAATTAGCATTAATTCCTTCCAAGGATTTTTGAAGGATTGTGGGGAATAGTTGCCTTATCCATCCTCATGGATTTAGCAAGTGATCTCAAATCTCATTTTTGGTCAACATGCATACCAGTACTTTATTCATTCCTCAAATTGAATATTAAATTACATTCACAATTCATTCATCCTTTGGGGTCCACTCCCCTTAGGATTAAAGTTCAAATGTCTAACTTTGAAATTTCAACACATAAATTGGGGGTGTTACAGACAATTTCATCACATGTTTAATTAAATTCACTTGAATTATTTAAGTTCCCTAAGTCTTAACTTAGGAAATACATTAAAATAATTAATTAATTTAATATATCCTAAACCAAATGAAATTTCCCAAATCCATTTATGGGTCTTGTAGATCAAGTGTGCTCTAGTCCTTCCTCAAAATTTGGGAGCTAGAGCACAACTGATGCTACCCCAAATACCAAAATCTCAACAATGAAGGGGTCTCCATTTGTGTTGTGCAAGGCTCTAGTGTCCATTCTTTGTTGTGTGAAAAAACCAGACCCAATGCTTGATAGGTAGCACTCATGTTTCCTATTTTGACCCTCATACTGATACGGGTCCATCAGCTACTGGATTACCCATGATCTTTTACTTCTGTGATGTATTAGAATTGCATTTTATCAAAGCATTAGTGGACACACATGCATATATAATTAAGAGCAAAACATGTCAAAAATCACACAACAAAACGCAAGTCGTTTAATAACGGAGTTCGTCCAGTGTGGACTACGTCTTCGGGCGTCGGTGTCCGCTTCATTTGGTGCTAGAAAATGTGATGATGTACATGGACGATGTTTACTTGTCATACAAGGAAATGTGCCCTCAACATGAGTGGCAAAGTCTCTCCACGAGACGTTCTGCTGCAAGGAACTTGCACTCATAACAAAACTCCTTTCAGCATGACAACCTCACACATGGTGACAAAGAGTATCTCGCAATCAAGGCAACAAAGGGACCTCATAACATAAATGACCATCCATGTGAATACATATCACATGACATAAACATCAAGATTCTGCATCATACATCAAGCAGGAATCGACACGACATAAAACATCTCTCAACAATAATCAAGGAAGTACATGGCAACAACACTTCATATACCTCAACTTTGATGCTGACTAGAGAATAGGCTGCTCAACTGCTGGATCTGAATGCACCATCGAAGTCGTGGCGTCGAATGGCATGGAATCGACCGTCCACACTTTGAAATTTGACACCATTATTACCATTTGGAAAATGGAAAAATCGATACCTCTGTTGTAGAAACTGACATCACCATCAGATTCCCGTCGTCAAGAAGTATAAAATCCATATAAAATTTGTCCAATTTGGACATTGGACAATTCTAGCCCCTCTGAAAATGTGGCTCAGATCATGGTTCCACTGCCTCCCTGCATGGCTCAGGGTTCCACCTACAATAAAATAATATTTTGTCTCGAACTCTGCGCCCCTCCTTCATTGGGGTCGAATTGCAAAAATGAAGATTTATATAAAAATTATTGGGCGGAGTTTTCAGATCCCAATCGGCTGCTGGAATGGTAAATATGGTAACTTGTTAAGGGGAGGTCGGGGGATCAAATCTCCCCCGCAAATCCGCATGTATATTTTGTTGGGCGCATATATACCACTTAACCATTGTTGGGTTTGAATGTTTTAATATAGTTTGCATTTAATTTTTGGGTTGGCGCGTTGTATGCATTGATTTTGGTTACGGTTTGTAATATTTAAATATGGTTTGATTTGCATGTTGTTGGTTCGTTGTACAACGGTTTGGAATGGGGCCGCCTCGGTGGGGGGCAGGGCCACGTGAGACGGGCGGGTTTGAGCCCTGCCGACCCCTGTCAATAGTCACCGAAATGGAGGTGGTTGATAACTGTAATGGGTGGGGTCCGCTCGACGCGGCCCTGACCCAAACCTTTTAACATACGTTATATATATGCCACCCAATGCGGTTATAATGTGAGCGGAGGGGGTAGTGGGTGTCATGTCCCGCTACCCAAACTTGGATTTACAATACGACATGGTCGATGGGGGGGAGGCAGGGTAGTGGCTAGGTTTGTGGCCTGCCACCCTCATTTTAATATTTTTTTCATTTTTATATAACAAATAGGTTGTTTCTAACTTTAATGAAAATAAGGGTCATTGGGAAAATTAACAAGGCCACAATTTCACCCATTTTTGGGAGATGGGTTCCCTGTCGGTTGACGGTGAATTTGTGGGACACTTAAACCTAGCCCACTGCCCAACTTTGACTCGCTCTAACTTCTCCATATGGGCTCGGATTGGAGATCCGTTTGCACCGTTGGAATTAGGGTGACGAGTACTTCAGCATGAACCTCGTTCGACAGTCATCTGACCATGTTGAATTTTGACCTATCATCACCCCTCTTGGTCTCCTAAGGGTGTCTGGGGCCACCTGGATCACATACTCTAATATCGAATTGAATCATGGTTGAATTTTCATGAGTAAATCATCTTTCAGACATTGGATCTGGCTTGAGGGTGGCCAATTGCAAGAAATTTGAAATGCAACTATGCCCATGGTTGAGTGGAGAGTGGTTTCCCTTCTTCATTTTCCAACAAATATAAGTGAAACATACAAGTATATTCTGTTCTTTGTAAATGAGATGTGAATGTTGTTAAATACTTCATGTTTGAATGCTATATTGGAATTTACTGTGTAGGTATGCATTAGTATGCTAAAAGTTGTTATATAGTCATATTGAGTGTTGTGTTGAAATGCGTATGGATAGAGAGTTGAGATATAACATAACTCACTTGGATGTTACTCTATATTTTTGTTAAAGACATGAATTTTATGAATCCTTTCTCTTATGCTAAGTGAGAATTCTATGTGTTGTATGTGCATAAATGGAAAGGTCAACTTGGGTTGTAATGGGTTGGCTCACTTGGATGTTACTCTATATTTTTCTTAAAGACATGAATGTTATGAATCCTTTCTCTTATGCCAAGTGAGAATTCCATGTGTTGTATGTGCATAAATGGAAAGGCCAACTTGGGTTATATATATATGTGTATATATATATAACCCAAGTTGGCTATATATATATATATATAACCCAAGTTGGCCTTTCCATTTATGCACATACAACACATGGAATTCTTATATATATATATATATATCATGTTTACGAATGCTTCCATGTTGAATCTCTGTGCATATTATAATTGGGGAGTATGGTGAATGGGAGATTAAGGATCTGACTACCTCTCCAGATGAATAAATTGAAGCTTGCTTGGTTAAAGGAAAAGACTTGTTTTGACCTACTAAAGAGGATGAATAGGTCGAAAGTAAATTGGGAAAAAGTAATGGATTTACCTTATGAAATCTGGAGTTTATGGGTCTCGGCCTTAACCAGAGATCACATGGACCAAAAGGAGCTAGGAATCGTAGCCAATCAAGAGGAGCTTACTAGATATCAAGCCTCATAGGAATGTTGGAATGCATTATATGGAAAAACCTTGATATATTGTAGCCCTGGGCATTAGACCGTCATATGACGATTGTATTTTTATTTACTGTGCCCATCAACTAATGACCTCATAGTGGACTATTCAAAAATCATGAGAAATTAGTCAATTACGACTACCTCTCATGGAAATGGTCATAGATGAATGACTTACTTAACGTAATTGAATCCCAAAAATGATATCTAATATAATGCACTGTGAAAACCCCTCAATACTTAAATACAAAGAGTGAAGAGAGCTCTACTTGAATGGTTCACGAGGCATAATACTTGCTAAGGTTTTGCAAATGAGGTAGCAAGCTAAGTGAGCTTGATTGTGGGGAAAACTCCACAGTTAAGCGCACTTGAGCCACAGGCGACCTAGGATGTGTGACATCCCGGGAAGTCCTGGTTACCGTGTGCAAGCCCCGAAAGTGATGATTGACGCTATGTGATTCATTTCACTAGTTTCAATCCCACTTCTTCACCCCTGTGAGCATCACCCGATGCAATGAGTGCTAAGTGGACTATTAAAAAATCATGAGAAATTAGTCAGTTACCGCTACCTCTCATGGAAATGGTCATAGATGAATGGCTTACTTAACGCAATTGAATCCAAAAAATGATATCTGATATAAAACCCCTCAATACTCAAATACAAAGAGTGAAGGGAGCTCTACTTGAATGGTTCATGAGGCACAATACTTGCTAAGGTTTTGCAAATGGGGTAGCAAGCTAAGTGGGTTGATTGTGGGGAAAACTCCACAGTTAAGCGCGCTTGAGCCAGAGGCGATCTGGGATGGGTGACCTCCTGGGAAGTCCTGGTTACCAGGTGCAAGCCCCAGAAGTGATGATTGACGTTATGTGATTCATTTCACTAGTTTCAATCCCACTTCTTCACCCCTGTGAGCATCACCCGATGCAATGAGTGTTAAGTGGACTATTAAAAAATCATGAGAAATTAGTCAGTTACGACTACCTCTCATGGAAATTGTCATAGATGAATGACTTAGTTAACGCAGTTGAATCCCAAAAATGATATCTAATATAATGCATTACGAAAACCCCTCAATACTTATATATAAAGAGTGAAGGTACAAAGAGTGAAGGGAGCTCTACTTGAATGGTTCATGAGGCACAATACTTGCTAAGGTTTTGAAAATGGGGTAACAAGCTAAGTGGGCTTGATTGTGGGGAAAAATCCACAGTTAAGTGCACTTGAGACAGAGGTGATCTTGGATGGGTGATCTCCCGGGAAGTCCTAGTTACTGGGTGAAAGCCCCAGAAGTGATGATTGACGCTATATGATTCATTTCACTAGTTTCAATCCCACTTCTTCACCCCTATGAGCATCATCTGATGCAATGAGTGCTAAGTGGACTATTCAAAAATCATGAGAAATTAGTCAATTACGACTACCTCTCATGGAAATGGTCATAGATGAATAACTTACTTAACGCAGTTGAATCCCATAAATGATATCTAATATAATGCATTGCAAAAACCCATCAATACTTAGACCTCAGAGTATCAGGAGTCCTTGGAGTGTCACATCATGATCACAAAGCAAAGCCATGTGTACTACACATGTCATCCATATTTGGCCCTTTTGGGTATGCCAACTATACAAATATGAGTGACATGTGGCACACATCAGTGAGTGCCACATGAAAAAGGACACATTAGCCTTTGCCACATGTCACACAATGATTAGATGTTTGGAGGATGATGTGGTTAGTTGAGTTATCATATCAACATATAAGTATATTGAGACGTTTGAGGAATTGTGCTTTGAAAAGTCTCTGATATCCACATATCCTGATATACATGTCAAAAATTCCACGTGTCTAGCACGTTAGCCCTTGCCACATGACAGGCTGTGATTGGGTGTAAAGAGATCCGAGGTGGCATGCTGAGTCAGACATCGACCTATCTCTCTATCGATGATTTGCAAGGATTTGCAGTTGTATGGAAATCACTAATATCCTAGTATTTTTGTATAGGCTATATCAACACATCAACCAAGTAGGGCATATCAACCATATCAATGTATTGATGCTTTAGAACGTCTATTTATGGTGATATTGAGGCTTGATAGAAATGTATGGTGTGAGTTTATGGAAATCACCAATATGGCGAGGTCCCTATATGACATGTGGACTAATATGGGAATGACATATGGCCAAGGTCGCCATGTGTTATCCACGTGGGTATGTATGGATGATGAGGTAGCCCTTAAGGGGTAAAAGCTTCAAATGAGCATAAATTTGCACCTCGAGCTTAGAATGAGATGAACTTATATTGTCGGAAACCTCTTAATGAGTAGAAGACAATGATGGTGTCAAAATTGTGGTTTGAGGTGATGGAAGAAAGAGGAAATTTGATAACCCCATCTTCATTATAAACCCTAAATGTCAAGTCTAATTACACCCCACAACCCTAATAAGGCATTAGGGGGTTGGGTAACCCTAACAAGGCATTAGGGGGTTGGGTGTGTTACAATGCACCTACTTGTTTCCTTCCAAATATCCTAGAGCATGAATCCGTGTAAAATTTGCCAAGCCATGTTGATGATGGGGTGGGAAAATGTAGAGTTTCTCCATTTAGATAGTGAAGAATTAATTCTTTCTCTAGATCTGTCTGATTGCTGAAAAATGAGGGCTCCTTTGTCCAAAGAAAAGAGGGCAAGGGCCTAACATTAAGAAAGTGTTATGCATTTTTAGATTTTGATTAGTAAAGATAGAGGGATAAGCCTTAAAAAACTTCTACATCCCATGCTAGAATTTTACTATGTAGCAGGAGAGCCAGAGAAAAAGAGACTTTTGACCATAAATTCAATTTCCATATCTTACACTAAATGTTATCATTTAATAATAAGACTACATCTATTACTATATTGTAACTTCTTTAGAATTATGTTTTCAAATTTACTTATATTTCTATTTAAACTTGTATAAGTCACAAATAATAATTATCTTCATTCATAAATAATTAAATTAATAAATTTTACTATTTAAAAAAATCAATATCTCTAGCTATTTGCACAAAGGAAACAAAATAATATAAATATTATATAATAATTATCTTCATTCATAAATAATTAAATTAATAAATTTTACTATTAAAAAAACCAACATCTCATACAAAGGAAACAAAATAATATAAATATTATATCAAATTTAATATTTTAAGAAATAATAGATAGAATCAGATGATTGAAATTGTATTAATATACAAGCACACATGATATGATGTAAATAAGGTTTTTTTTTTTTTTTAATATAAAAATATTTAAAACTTTTTATTTTTTATTTTTATAGATAAAAATATATATTATTTGTTTTTTATTAAAATATAAAAAAAATTAAATTATATGGTTTTTTTTAAAGGTTAAATTGGACATTCTAGTCCCATAAAGATTGCAATGAAAATGAAAGAATACCAAAACCAAAATTTTATAAACAAATTCAGTTTCTACTATATTTTATCTTATTTTCTAAATATTTTTGAAAGTAAGGGGTTCTAAAATCTCTCCTCCATATGCCCTCCAATTGAGATATGTGATTTAAGCCGGGATACTGCCTAACCATGAAAATGAGGGGTGACTGCCTTTCCATTTTCCGGGGTGACCTGTCCATTTTCCTGTCTCTTTAAATTATGGGATAAAAACAGCGGACAGGATGAGGCATCAGGAATGCCCAATATCTCTGCTCATTCCTCCACCTCTTCCAGAAAATGGCTTCCATTTCGGCAGCAAATAATATAATAGTAGAGAAGCTACCTCGCACTGACAGGAGGAGTTCTATATCACAATCAGGAAGACACACACGTAGATATTTTTATGGAAGAAATCGTAGCAGATTTTCTAGTATTACACTGTGTGCAGTGAGTGAGGACACGACGAAATATGTTGAATTCCCTCCTTTTTTACCTTCGGAGGTGAAAAATATAAAAGACCTTGCAGCTCGCGAGATGGCCAGAAGAATTCAGCGTCTTCCTGTACAGGTTGGTTCATATCAACTATTATGATTTCCTGTCTCTGATTACATGCTACATTGGTATATTTGTTTTGGCTATAGGCCTAATGAGCCATGTCCTTTACACGAATACAAACTGGTCGCATAATGTCCCTTTTAAGTATTGAAGCTTTGAAATCTGGTGAACTTGACTGCTACATTGCCATGAGTTGGGGAATTATGTTTCTTAATATAGTATGCAACGCTTGCTACTGCCGTTATCACTGAAGGGGGTATGACAGTTGAAGCTTTGACAACCTGGTGAGCTTGACTGTTGCATTCCCATGAGTTGGGGATTTATGTTTCTTAATCTAGTATGTATGACTTGCTACTACCATTATCACTGAAGTGGGTATATAAGTTCATGGTTGTTGGATAATTTGATGCCTGTTCGTAAATCATGTGAGTTTGCAATTGAAAACCTTGTTATAGCAGCAATGAATTGGCAATGTGGGTACTCTGTAGGTATCTAACAGCTTTTTTAATGTTGATATGCTTGGCCTTGTGTTAGGCTTTTCCTTTCATGGTCATGTATATTGTATTTGGGCTTGTGGCTTAAGATTGTTATTGCATTTGGTAGGATGTGAATTGGGCCATTTTGCTGAAATTCAAAGGTCCTGATCACTGTAGCCTGCTTTTGTGAGCAAGGGATGATATGTAGGTACTCCTTAACATTCAAATAGCGTATTTTAGTGGACTTTAGGCTCGGAATTTTTGAACTTCAACACTTAGCTCATAGTATCATGGAGAGGGGCCTCCAGAGTTCTCTCGGCAGCAGCTACCGAGGAATTGTCCAAGGGGTAGCTTCCACAATATCGAGTCTGTGCGATGTGGTGACATAGTTTATATAATAATTTTGATCATTCACTGCTTTTAGAAATTTAAATATCCAGAATACTATGCAGAAAAAGTGTAAGACCATTTTGACTGCCAGCGGGGAGTGTAGGTGATTCAGTGTACTCAGCCAAAATGCCTAAACTGTAGATGCTAACAGATTGTATCCCTGCTTTAGCAGTTCTAGAGAACTTCCGTAAGCAACAGCTAGTCCTCATTTTTAAGACGAGATCCCCTTTTTCCTAAATCTCGTATCCTTCAATTTGGATCCTTAAAATTGCCCATGAGAAAACATCCTTATTGCACTCTTCCCATGCAAGCCTAGGTAGCAGCAGATTGGCATACAATATAAATATGTATAGATCTAAACTGTACTCTTTCATCATTTATAGTCAAATTAAGAGTCCATTTGAGGGTTTCAGTCATGGAAAATGTTGTCAGTGGTTACTCATTAATATACACTTATGTGGCTTGCCGGATTATCGATCCCTAAATGTGCTAGACTCCACAAAGCTTTCTTTTTCCTTTACCGGTATACAATTATATTAATACTGTTACAAAGATAATAGGCTTATAGTAAGTTCTTCCCTCTCGAGAATTTTTCCTTTACAGTCTCTAGAGAAGCCAGTTAGGGATGCTTCCACAAGAAGACTTTTGACTGATATCTGGCATCTTCTTTGACAAGTGCACAAAAATCACTCCTTGTTCACCAATTTGTTGTAAGTTTGCATACATGCCATCATTTATTTCCAAGTTGGTCGACTTATAAGGTATTACTGCAGGGCTGCTTCTCATATGCACCGTTGATACGTGCACAAGTGAACGAAGAGAAAACTCACACAATAAGGAAAGCAAAAGAGAGAAATTGCCGGGGTTGTACAAGTCGTACACTCTTATTTCATTGGGCATAAGAGTATGAAATTGGTGGGTGTAGAGTATTTTATATGGTGTTAGGCATGACATCATCTTTGACTGCATCTCCCAATATATATTTCAAAATGAGCTACGTGAGATGCAAGTAAAGAAAATACAAAATACAAAATGCAACACATCTTGTTCTATGTCAACTATGACCAAGTCTCATAATTTCCTCTGTAGTCCGTGTTGAAAATGGCACCAAGAAAGATTCTAATTTAATTTTCCCTTGAATTAAATTAGAAGAAAGTTGTAATTCCACATCACATAACAACTTGTATGAGTTAACTAAGTTAGTTTGACTTAGTTGGTTCAGTTAATTCGAGTCGAGAGTCTAACTTGAGTCATGTAGAACGTCTCCTACTTTATAGGAGCCCAGGTTGAGTTTATTTTGAGTTGTAATGAATTAATTTAGTTTATTTGAGTTAAAGTCAGTTTAACTAGCACCAAGTGTTGGAGGAACTAGTGAGAGGTCAAAGTGTGGAACTTGAACTTGAACCACACTTAGTGATCAATTACTTAACTGACGATTCACTCATAAATAACTCATGCATGTCAGATCTGAGAGTTACCCATTTGAGTTTGGAGTTCAAGGGCAATGTACTATCAGTTGTATAATCATCCAAATTGTATAGGTGGTGCATGCAGTCAGAGGAAGGCCCTTGATGGGGATTTCCCTAATTAATAGGGGCTAGTTATGCAAGGAAACAACGCAAGGAAATAGGGACTTGGGCAAGTCAAAATTTGGTTTAGTATTGTCCTAGGATTGTCTAGGAAGCAGTGAGATAGATAGAGATAGTGCAGAGGTTTCTCAGGCTTGAGAAAATCATTGTAATCTTCTCATATTTTCTGACTAATGCAATATACAAATAGCAGGGTTTTTAGTTGTGGTTTTCCCCAGGAAATCATCGTGTAACGTGTTGATTGAATTCTTTCTCTTGTATCCTTCGTGATTTCGCGATCGTTTATTGTTTTTGCAATTGGTAGAGTAGATTCAAGTCTATTATTTTAGCAAATTACAATTAGCAGTTTGAATCTACAAGGAATTTCTACATGGTATCGGAGCTGAAATCACAATAGAAGAGAAGAATACAAGTTTGCCCTTGCAGGAGGAATGAGTTTTGCAGATATCTTCTCTAGAGCTAGCAATAGGATCAGGATGGTGATCTATGGTTTGAAGTTCGAGGATGCCCTTGAGGGTAGCTCGAATTACATTGCATGGAGAGACCGAATGGGAGTAGTCTTGGAAGACAACAGATTGAAGGATTTCATTGGGAAGGACATCCCGAAACCAGCTCCAACTGATGCACATGATTTAGCAGAGTGGAAGAAGTGCGTAGCAAAAGCAAGAAGATCTTACTGGAAGGAGTTCGATATCATATTGTTTCGAACCTCCACAGTAAGGAGACTCCATATGCAATGTGGAAACTCTTGACAGACTTGTTTCAGAACAACAGTGACCACATGAAGCTGGCACTGAAGGACAAGCTCAGAAAATTAAAAATGGAGAAGGGCGACACACTACCACAATACTTGACCAAGTTCACCCAATGTCAGGATGAGCTTGGAAGTGTTGGTGTGTAATATCCCGAATGGGATATTTTAACTAAAAGTGCAGAAAATAACTGAACTCCACATTATGCCGTAAAATCAACATTTTCTTAACAGAAGATTTCCATGTAAAAATAAAAACATGTAGAGCATTGCAATCCATTACACATTGAATAGGAAGAATCTCAACATTTTATTTTAGATAATAAACTGGGGTTACATGCAAATATGACCCAAAATGGCTGAGATGGAAAACTGGCCACCAAGATGAACTGCCGCACTGCACTGGCCTCCAAAGCCGAACTGCTACGCTCTCCCTCCGGCAACAGCTACCACTGAATCCACTGAAGCACCCATTGAAGATCTGAATGATCCTCACTCCAATATCATTGAAGCTCTGTGAAACTTCTGAATGAAGTCTCCTCAAAGAGAGTTGGGTTTCCATCCAACACTCACAAATCACCCGAGGGTTTCCGTCCTGGGGCTACGACTGAAGTAGAGAACCACGTTCTCAAACCTCTCATACAAAAAAAATGATCTACTCCAAAGATATCCCTCAATGGCCTCCTCCCTTTCTTTTATAGATCTCTAGGAGCCTTCTAGAGTCTTATTTTATTATTATTTTATTCTATGAGCACTTTTCCCTCTTATTAAAATATTCATTTTTAATGCAGAAAAGAGTAAATCGGCTACCACGTCTCCTCCGGTCACTGGAACTCATGTCCAACCATCCCATCATGGAGGTATCCTCGTCCCGTTTCCAATGAGCTATTACACTAAGGTGTTCTGTCATGTATTCCTCCCGGAATGCCACCTTGAGCGTAATTAGCTGAGTTAAGCCCATAAATAACTCAAATTTCCGAAAGTTGTCGGAATGCACCGGAACGAAAGCCAAACTGCTCGGATGATGGAATATATCAAGCGAATGCCACTCGACTGCATAGAAACTCCTCAAAACTCCTCCAAAAAGCCCCTTAGCCCGCTAATGACACCAACCTGTACCTGTGACCAGTTTGCTCCTAACTCTGGAAGTCCATCCTAGCCCTGTCATAGGTGACACCAAAAAAGGGAATATTACAGACCTTCCGCCCCAAGATGTCTTGCCCTCAAGCAATCCAAATATGTGGGCCACTCTGTTGGCCTGCCGCAACTAAGACCCAATGCCCGGATCCCATACAAACCCCTTGGTGCTACTATGTGCTTGTGTCAAGCCATCCGGAATAGATCCCTCAATGCCAGGATCCCAAGCTGACCTCTCTTTGTACCTGTCATCCAACAATCCTCCCGGATCCCAACGCCACCATGGCCAATCATCTCCCAAGTCCCACGGCTCGGACTGCTCACTGCCTCTGGCTATAACTGATGCTCTAAGGGGTGAAGACCACGACTCCTGCTGTGCTGTAGCTATGACTGTGTAAGCTGCCCCACCAACGGTGTACCAACTCATCACCTCTCTCCAATCCAACCCCTGACTCAATCCAGTGCTAATCCTGAAGAAACATCGATTTGTGCCCCACTCCCAATTGGAATCTGTATCATCTGCCATGCCTAAAGGCCCCTGCTCCGCTGTGCTCCCTACGAAGAAAATCGTACCATCAAGAGGGTACCAACTCATGATCTCCCGTGAATCTATCCTAGAAGAAGAATCCAATGTAGTGTCAACTGCATAAGGAACATGCCTAGAGAGTTGCCGCCAACTCATAATCAACTCACGCTGCTCTGTCTCGTCCGCCAACGAGATCTGCCTGCAAAAGAAAGCCCCTCTCTCTATAATGGGCCAAAGTGGATAAGATATACTGCAAGCCCCATCGTAGTACTCCTGGAGAGTGCTACTCCTTGAAAGTACTGCAGCTCTGCTGACTGCATGTGCATCTATCTACACCTCATCAATGTGTCGGCCCAAGGATGGATGCTTCACCATCTCGAACAATTCCTCCCACTCCTAATAAGGAATGTCATGCTCTTGCTGTCTACTAGCCCCCTGCAGAATGATCCCATCAACCTCCAATATCTCCAGAGGGTATGGATTTGCAACTGCTGTCACTGTTTGTGCATCTGACTGCTCCTCCTCAATGGCTGACCCCAAGGTTAGCCGCCTATCCATCATAGAATCAATGTGAGCCTCCATATGGCTCTCCCTCAAAAGTCTATCATGCATGGTGTGCACAGTATCCTCCTCTGCTGACTCCTGCTCCATCATATGCTGCTCTGGCTGAATCCTCACAAGTGACTCATCACCCTGAGTATCTCTCGTAGAGTCCCCTGACTGCTCATCCTGCACACTGGAATATAGCTCCGACCTACTGTTATCATCTCTGCGCGACTGCTCTCGCTCCCCAGAAGCATCCTCATCTGATCCCACGGGCTCACCTAAAGAAGAGTCCTCATCTTGTCATACAAAAGGAATGTCCCTCTGTTCTGCCTTTGCCACATCATCTGCATCACTCAAGCATGAGTGATCAGACCCCCAAGGTTCTTTGCAAATGAAGCAAAGTCCCCTCCTTCTTAACTCATTTCTGCTGCATGATCCACCGAACTGGAGCAACTCCTCCCTGGTCAACTGTCTCCTGAATAGCCCAATATTCTGCTCAACCAGCCCTTGGGCTAGCTCGTAAGCAGTAGGTGAGACAAACTGCTCTCTCCTCCAAATGCTCAACAACCTGGTCTGCAACTCTCGGCAAATGGTCTCACGGTCTCTCATACATGACGACAGGATGGACTGTATGTGTGCTATGACGATGTCAGGGTGATGTCTCCTAATGCTGAAGAAGTATTGGAACATCTGCAGAATCAAGTCATGACACTCAAGGTCAAACATGATGATATACGTCTCGAATGTGGCCATGTTCGCTAAAATCTCAAGCTTCTTCCTAAAGGTAGAGCCTGCGCTGTTGTCCAAATCCTGAAACTGGTACTATCGATTCAGTGATGTCCTAACTAGCCGCAACTGGGACCCTCCACAAGTTTCCTCCAAGAATTTGGGTTGTATAAGAGCAAGCATAGCAGGTTTTAGAGCCCAAATCAGTTTCTTCTCTTCCACTTGGCTTATTTTGGACAGGAGTTCATTAAGCTCATCAAGTTTGGACACAACTCTCCATGTCATCCTCATGTGTTTCAAATCTGTCCCAAGCCCAAGAATTTTGTGACTAATCCCCAATTCTCCCTGAATCTTGTGGCTGTTCCTTCTGAAGAATGGCATAGATTTCTCTTGAAAAGGGTCTGTTGTTCAAATTTGTTTTCTGGTCTTCTGATGCATGGTGGTTCAAGGGACCAACTTTTATTCTTCTCAAACTATTCAGGAATCCCTCCATGGTTCAACAATATATACAAGGTTGTAGACTTAAAATGAGACTTTCCCCTTGTACAAATATTTTTGTTATGTCAATAATTTTCTGTGTTATTACTCTGGGTTTTCTTGACTGCAGTGCTTATGATGGCCCAAAATTTATATATGGTTGGTATATGAAGATGTTAGATTGAAAAAATGACCTCCAATGATTCTCTTTGCTTCACTATAAATTCCATATTGCAAAACACAGAAATGCTTTCATATTAACAATTACATGAGCTATTTAGTAATAAATAAGTGCACAAAATTCATGAGAAGAACCTGGTGTAAAAATGGCTGTCACTGGAACACACTCATACACAGTCATTCAGAGTTGATCCTTCAACATGAAACACAGAGATATTTCGCCCATGTGGGTAGCTAGAAATTCAGAATTCCAAGCGTAGCCATACTTCCAGCCAATGTCACATGGTTCGGGTTTGAGTTCGAGTTCGGCAATGATTAGGTTCGGTTTGAGTTTGAATTTTTCAATGAGGGTCGGACGAGGTTCGCCACTCGGTTCATCTATATATATATATATGTATGTTAATTTAAAATGAATTATAGCATAAAATAGTAAGAAACCAACATCAATACTCATAAAAAATGCTATTACGTACATGGAAACTGCAAGGATAAATTACAAGCTTGAGTTGGGACATGAAGTTATGAGTTTTGATCTATGGACTTGGTCAATGGCTATGAGGTTCGCCAAACCTCAATTTTTTTTTAAGGTTCTCCAAAATTCGAACCTCAAGGTTAATGTTCGCCGAACCTTGTGACATAGCTTCCAGCTCAACAAAACATTCCACTAATAGTAGGACCAATGTGACACCTGTGGGGAAGATGCATGCACAGGTGGGTTAATACACGGCGGCTGAAGCACGAATTTTGAAGGAACGTAAACACAGCGACAAATCACCACCTGTAATTTCCATGGATCTGTACTAGCGTCTAAATTTTGCTACTCAACCGAACATGCATTCGCAGTGACGAATGTTCATAATACTAACTCGGCTGATCGCGAGGGTTCTCTTACAATGGCTCGCTCAAACTCAGATCATCACACCAGATTTATGCCGCTATTCACTCCAGAAATTTCGACCTGAATCCTGTGATCGATGGACGTGAGAGCTAACAGTTAGCCGATTTGGTCCGTGGCAAATTCAATCAATTAATGACCACCTTGAACCACACGGGAGTCATAACGATGGTCGAATTCGACGTTGGAAATTTTGCGCTGGGCAATTGTCGACTGATAACATCACTACTGGTTCCCGATGTAGTGCTACAGTCCCCGTCAATAGACTTTTTTGGCGGCTGGACTCATCCCTCGAAAATGGCGACTTGACTGAACCTTATTGTGGCTCTGACCCTTCAACAATCACGAGAATCGTGACTAGCCTCTGAAATTGATCTTTGCACCGACTAGAAAGCAAATTTGGCTCCCAATTGGATGGTGGCTATCACAAGATTGTAAACGGATCTTGCAACGATAATTCGGCCATAGTTGCACAACACATAATACTCCATAAACAAGACGATGGCGGCTTCACTTCACAAGTCCGTTTGTTCTGACATTTAAAAAACAAATCTTCAGGCTTGATAGAGGATCGACAATCGATTTACCATCACTCGAGGATGACCCTGTCACATGGCTTTACGAACAAGTCCTCCGACTGGTTTGGTGACAACATAAAAGTTGTGTGACTGCTCTAATCAGAAATATGCACCCAATTCAAAATCAGCCTTCCACTAATGTGGCCGATTGAGGTTCTGAGTTACCCACTCAACGTAATTTCATGGCCCTTTTTTTTTTTTTTTTCAATAGACGGCCTGACCCTTTTGATGCCTCCTGTGCACGGCTCCAAACAACAGCAGAACGACGACAACAGGACGGTGGCCTTTGGCCCTCAACACAATGCGTCAATCAACCCTGGCTGAGCCGGTGTTCTTTAGATTTGGATCGATTTTCGATTGAAAGAGTTATGGAAATGATGGATTGATGGTACTTAAAATTCTGAAAAATGCATTTTACTCCCTTTAAGAGTAATCTAACTTCATATTGGACTCGGCCTCTAGAATGGAGACTGGAAAAGGTAGATTCTTGTTTTACTGTGTTTTCGACCTTTCGGGAAACCCATCAACAAGAATGGCCGCAGCTGAAAACTAAAAAAAATTCACAGGCTGAGCGAAGACCAAGGCTCTGATACCACTATAATATCCCGGATGGGATATTTTAACTAAAAGTGTAAAAAATAACTGAACTTCACATTATGCGGTAAAATCAACATTTTCTTAACAGAAGATTGCCATGTAAAAATAAAAAGATGTAGAGCACTGCAATCCATTACACATTGAATAGGAAGAATCTCAGCATTTTATTTTAGATAATAAACTGGGGTTACATGCAAATCTGACCCAAAATGGCTGAGATAGAAAATTGGCCACCAAGATGAACTACTGCACTGCATTAGCCTCCAAAACCGAATTGTTGCACTCTCCCTCCGGCAACAACTACCACTGAATCCACTGAAGCACCCGTTGAAGACCTGAATGATCCTCACTCCAATATCATTGAAGCTCTGTGAAACTTCTAAATGAAGTCTTCTCAAAGAGAGTTGGGTTTTTGTCCAACACTCACAAATCACCCGAGGGTTTCCGTCTTAGGGCTATGGCTGAAGTAGAGAACCACGTTCTCAAACGTCTCATACACAAGAAAATGATCTACTCCAAAGATATCCCTCAATGGCCCCCTCCCTTTCTTTTATAGATCTCTGGGAACCTTCTAGAATCTTATTTTATTATTATTTTATTCATGGAGCACTTTTCCCTCTTATTAAAATATTCCTTTTTAATGCGAAAAAGAGTAAATCGGTTACCACGTCTCCTCCGGTCACTGAAACTTATGTCCAACCATCCCATTATGGAGGTATCCTCGTCTCGGTTCCAATGAGCTATTACACTAAGGTTTTTTGTCATGTATTCCTCCCAGAATGCCACCTTGAGCGTAATTAGCTGAGTTAAGCCCATAAATAACTCAACTTTCCGAAAGTTGTCGGAATGCACCGGAACAAAATCCAAACTGCTCGGATGATGGAATATATCAAGTGAATGCCACCCAATCGCATAGAAACTCCTCAAAACTCCTCCAAAAATCCCCTGGGCTCGCTGGTGACACCAACCTGTACTTGTGATCGGTTTGCTCCCAACTCTGGAAGTCCATCCTAGCCCTGTCATAGGTGACACCAAAAAAGAGAATATTGCATGGTGTTACAGTTTTCGAAGACAATTTGGTCAACCTAACACTTCTAGGCCTTCCTAAGAGCTGGCATAACTACTAGGATTCGGTAAATGAGAGGGAGAAGCTACTAGAGTGGTAGTGATTGTGGTCCGACTTGGTGCAAGAAGAGATTAGACGAAACACCAGAGATGGAACCTCATCAAAGTATTATGATGAGGAGAACTGTGCCTTGGTTGGAAAGGCAAAGAAAGGGAAAGGGAAGAAGTCCCAATCCAAAGGATATTCCAGTCAGGTAGGCAAGAAGAAGGACTTGTCGAAGATTAAATGTTTTCATTGTCATGAGCTGAGACACTATCCCACGAAGTGTCCGCACAAGAAGGCCAACAAGAAGCCCTCAGGTGGAGCGGCAGGTGAAGCTCTTGCTTCACAATTCGAGTTGGATTTCACACTCATTGCTTGCATGGTGACATCGGTGATGGGTTCTGTGTGGTACCTAGATAGTGGAGCCTCATTCCATATGGACGACAACAAAGAATTTTTCAGCGACTTGGAGGAGAAGGACCTCAAGATGCACATCGACGTGGGAGATGATAGAAGGTATAACGTGATCGACATCGGTACTGTTACTTTTCAGAGGGATTCTGGTTCTCCTCTCACATTAAAAGATGTCATGTGTGTTCCTGGTTTGAAGAAGAATTTAGTTTCAGTTGCTATGTTGGAAGACCGTGGCTACGATGTGATATTTAGCAAAGGAAAGACATTCCTTCTTCACATCGCCACAAGACAAGTGAAGCAGATTGGGGTTCAGGTGAATAACCTCTACAAATTAGATGTAGAAGATTGTGCTGCTTTGAGCACGAAAGCAGAGAAGGTGCAGGGCCGAGACATCGGTGAATTATGGCATAGGTGACTTAGCCATTTACACCATGGAGTTTTGAAGTTCATGCAACAAATTTCTATAGGATTTTCCAAGGGTGCACTTGAGCAACGTGATACATGCAAAGGGTGTACATTGGGCAAGTACACCAAAGCCACCTTTCATGATAAGGATAGTCGAGTGCAAGCAATCCTTGAAAGAGTTCACTTAGATGTGTGTGGACCGTTCTCGACAGCCTCCACGGCCAAACACAGGTATTATGTGATTTTTGTAGATGATTTCTCACGTAAGTGTTGAATATTATTCATGCAGAAGAAAGACTAGATGTTATCAAAATTTTGTGAGTTCAAAGCACTTGTTGAGAAAGACACAGACAGGAAAGTGAAGGCTCTCAAGAGCGATAACAGTGGAGAATATGTGTCGAATGAGTTCAAGAACTTCTGTGCAAAAGAAGGCATTCGACGGGAGTTGATAACACCTCATAACCCACAATAGATTGGGGTTGTAGAAAGAAAGAACAAAAGTATTGTGGGAGCTGCATTGGCGATGTTGCATGATGAGGGCCTACCGTTGCACTTGTGGGTTGAAACATGCAACACAACGGTATACGTGCAAAACAGGAGTCCTCATCGGATTCTCAGGATGAGTACACCAGAAGAAGCTTTATCAAGTAAGAAACCAGATATGGCACTTTTCAGGATCTTTGGTTCATCAGTTTACTATCATGTTACCAAGGATGCACGGAAAAAGATAGAACCAACAATAGAGTTGGCCATATTTGTGGGGTACATTGATACACCTCACAACTATTGGGTGTACCTGCCATCTCATAGGATGACAGTGGTTTGTAGAGATGTGAAGCTCAATGAAGAGAAGGCCATGAGATGTTCCCTTGAGAGGGAGCTTCAGTTGCATGTAGATGAGGAGCTTTTACCTCCAAAGGAAGAACCTCAGGGTGTTGTGGAGCAGGCGCAAACAGAGGAGCATAGAGTGGAAGCAACCACTTATGCAGAGACATCCAGAGATGGAAGAAAGTGCACCAGATAGGTTGACAGATTGATGCATAATGCTAGAGAGAATGTGGGAGCACCCACATCACAGCGCAGGCAGAGGAGGTCCCCAGAGCGGTGCACTTGCTACATGGCTCTTATGAGCGAGAGTGTAGAGACTGAGCCATCCTCACTCGAGGAAGCAGTGCAACAACCAGTATGGGTTGATGCCATGGTAGAGGAGTTTGATTCCATTATCAAGAACAATGCATGGGAAGTTGTCCAGATCCAGAGGACAAGTCAGTTGTAGGATCCAGGTGGATCTACAAGGTGAAGTAAACAACATATTGGAGTTTCGAGAAACACAAGGCCAAATTTGTGGCCAAGGGGTTCTCTTAGGTGGAGGGAATTGATTATGAGGAGACCTTTGCTCCAGTAGCAAGGTACTCTTCAATCAAATCTATTTTAGCACTTTTAGCGCAGATGGGATGGAAGATACATCAGATGGATGTGAAGACAACCTTCCTCAATGGAGTGATTGAGGAAGAGGTGCACATAGAGAAACCAAAAGGATTTGAGACCTTCAATAGAGAGTCGCATGTGTGCAGACTCAAGCGAGCATTGTATGGATTGAAACAAGCACCATGTGTGAAAATTCCAAGATCTAGATCTGGAATCCCTACTGCAACAAGCTGAACTACTTCTCCTACTTGCAAATCTGATTTAACAAGTAATCATAAGATTACTTCTTAAAATATCGAAGCAGTTACTGAAGCAACCTTCACCAATTAAAATACATTTGTGAAAACAGAAATTGAGCAACAAAGAATAATGCAAACACAAGACACTGTTTTTTTGGATGAACGTTTCATTGAGACCTGATTAGTTTCGTTTGACTGGTTTTGGTTTCAAACCCGGTTTATTAGGTGGACCGGTCCAGTCACCGGTTCCGGTTTTTAAAACTATGGTTTTATCTAGTCTTCATATTCCATTATTTCATGTAGCATGCGATACTTTGAAGTAGTTTGATCATGTTTCTAGGTTTTTAGCCTTGCACCGTTATCAAAATTTTGAAAGACTCGACTAGGTTTTTCCTTTAGACTATTGATTATAATAAGTCAATAGAAATGCAAACTTAGTATGAACATCACCTCTTAATTTGAAACTAAAACTGTGAAAATTCCCAGATCTCCCGATCTAAGGAATCCTACTGCATCAATTGAGTGTACTTCTCCTATGAAGTAAATTACATTTGCATAATTAATTCAGATCTGAATTATTGAAGTAACTATTGAAGTAACCTACACTGAATAAATATGATTTTGAAACAAGGAAACTGAGCAAGAAATCAATCACACATAGGGCACAATTATTTTTGGACTCAAGTCCCTAGAAAAACCCAATGTGGGAAAAATGGTGTAGCAGATCTGAGGGTTTGTATTATTAAGCAGTAGCTATTTCTGAGTACATCACTGAATACCTCCAAGGGTTATTCAGTTACAGAGAGAAATTATGGCAGAAAGAAATCATTGGAAAATCCGGTTGATCCGGTCACTGGAAAAGATGCCTCTAGAGGTCTCTGCGTAGTGACTGCGTAGGCCCTGTGTCACCTCCTCTAGGCAATGCGTCACCCCAACAACAGATTGATCTGACTCCAGGAATCACAGATCTGAGCCTCCTGGCCTCACACCCTGGCTTTCGACTTCTGGATCTGATCCAACAGCTAAATCTCAGACACCCTCTGAACCTTTGCGTAGCCCTCACTGGCTATGAGCAACCTTTGCGTCACCCAGACTGGATCTGCGCTGGTTCTGATGGACGTCTTCCTGCCTCCCTCTACTGATGATTCTCCAGCTGAGAAAATCTTTCTCTCTGGAAGCTACTTTACCCCTCACTGCACTGAATCACTTAGATCTGATCTTCGTCTGAGCACTGCTCCGTCAGAAGAATTCAATCTCAAGATTCACTCCATGTGTCTCTTTCCAAATGACCCTCAAGCCTTTCTTTATAGTCTTCTCGTTGAGAAATCAACGACCGAGATTAGATCTCTAATCAATGACTAAGATTATAACATGACTTGATCTTCGTCTTTTCTAGATTATTCTCACTCTGTTTTATTAATTTCCTTTAATTATTTAATTTCCCTAAGTTTAGACTTAGGGTCTCCCTTAAAATAACTAATTATTTTAATAAAACATTAACCGAGTGGAATTTTCACAAACGGTTTCTGGGTTCTTTGGAATACCCGTATCTAAGCCTCTCTACCAAATTTGGGGCTTAGAGCACTTTTCAATGCTACAAAAATCAACACTCCCTCTTAGCGAGGAAGGTGCTCTAACAATATGCCTACTGCATACTACTCTGTCCCTGAAGCATCCTCTGCGCTGCTGAAGTGTTAATTTCTGAAGGTGTTCTATGCTAGATGCAAATTTACTTTAATCTTCAATCACATGAAAGTAAGATGCTGATAGAACATACCGATAGATCGATGGAAAACAAGCCAATAAAAAAACATAGATGAAGAATGGTGGCTTTACGATGATCAACAGGATGCTTCAACCAACAAAGTCTCCATTAGGTCATCCAACCCATTGTGTCACACAACCCTAAGACGACTCATCAAAACGCTGCACCAAGAAGCCCTAACGCTGAACCAAAAACACTGCTCCATGAGAAGCCCTAAATGCAACACCATCAGACAGAGAAGAGAATGCCTCCAAAAATATGTGTGTGTTCAAATGATCTCTAAGTCTCCAATATATAAATCCATCTGTGGTGGTGTGTGACACATCTTTTATGCATGTGGGATAAATATGACCGACCTTGCACATGTGGAATAAATTCAAAATACATGTTCTGCTCATCCGATCAAGATAATCTTTAGATCGATCTTGCACCTCTCCGAAAGAGGAATCCAATAAAAATATTGGCATCATCATTTGAGTAGTACAACATGGAGTTTGGACCTAGTTGCCCAAAATTAACATGAAGTCTATCAACCACTGCGGTGCTTATGGCATTGTAGAATTGCCCATGACATTACCACTGCCACTGCTGCATCCGTACTACAACTCCCTCTCAAGTGTTGCATCTGCTATGCTGCTAGGACTGCCACTGCTAACACTGCATCTGCACTACAACCCAGTTGCTGAGAGAAACAACTGAACTCACCCAGAGCTGAACAAGTGTTTAGTGGATGCACCTTGGTGCTGAAGACTCTGACTGCTGGTAACTACTGCGCTGTCCCTCTGATGTACTACGGTGCTGCTGCTCTACACTGCGCAACACTCATCTGCACTGTGCTACAGTCCTGTGCACTGCGCATCACTGATCTGCAGTGCGCTGCACTCCTGTGCATTACGCTGCTTTTGCTACGCTGCTATAGCTCTGCTCAGAATCTGGCGCTGCTACCTACTGCACTGTCGTTTCCATCACTCCTCGGCTCCTACTGAAACTTCGCCATCCTGCTACTACTGATTATGGGCTTCCGTAGCAAGGTAATGATCCATGAGGTGGGCTCCTCAAGGATCCTGCCCAACTGAAGTTCAAGGTGAACTACAACTCTATGTCTCCCCACTTCTTAATAGGAGAAGCATGGGCACTCATAGCAAACTCATCTTGCTTGATCTTTGCGGTTGCAACTGTCGGATCATGCTTCTCATCCTTGTCCTCTTTCTTCAAAGGGCACTATGATGCAAAGTGGCCCATCTCACCACATTTGAAGCATTTCACCTTTGAGACATCTCTCTTCCGTCTTCGTTGCCCTTGCTGCCCTTTCAATGTGAGGGTTGCATTCTCCCCCTCCTCCAATGTCTTCGATCCGCTACCGCTGCTGCTGTCAAGCTTGCACTTGAACAAATCTCTCCTCAACTCTTCCTCCTGAAGTGCTGCCCACATTTGCTCCGAACTAGGAAGCGTAGCCCTGCCCAAAATACTTTGGATAAAAAATTGCCACTCCTTTGTGACTGCGTTAAGGGCTAGCCTCACCATAGTTTCTGCAGTTGGGGTGGATCCCACTGTTGCTAACTGGTCTCGAATCTCCTGAAGCCTCGTAAGGAACGAAGCAATGCGCTCCCCCTTCTGCATCTGGATCATGTAGAGCTTCTGCTCTAAGTAAATCTTCCGCTCCTCAGAAGATCCTGTGGAAATTTCTGAATCTTTACACTTTATGCAGAAATTATTTACTGTTAATCTGGTAATGCTCCTCCTACTTAGACAAGTTATTAACTAAATAAATTCAAGTTTAAATCAAAGCAAAACACATAACAGATCTCCACCAATCCAGATCTAGAACACGTTCATGCACACATAGACAAAGTGACACAGTTATTTCTGGACAAATAGTCCCCGGAAAAACTCAATGCGGGAAAACCGGTCTTTGGCTGCTGGAGGGTTTTTATTATTAAGAATTTTCTGAATACAACAAGCCTGGTTTCCAGATTTGGAAAACCCGACAGAGAAATAATAAAACTATAGCTCACTGGCTGATCTAGGGCCAAAATAATGACTGATCCACACCCTCAAATGAGATTTATAAAACTCAGCCAAAATTAGGGCTTAGAAACCCCAGCGCTACCCCTAAAGCCTCGCGTCAGCCTCTGAAGCCCCTTTGACCCTCAACGCTACTCTGGAAAGGACTGTGTTACCCCAGACTGGGTGACGTAGACCTTACGCTGCCCCTTAGGGTCTCTGCGTAACCCTTGAGGGTTTCCTGCAATAATTACGCTGTCCTTGAGGGACTGCGCAGCACAAGTTGCTGCCCTCCTGCTTCTCTGCGTTGCCTCTCTAAGCTGATCTCTGTCTCTTGTTGATTCTAGACCCTGGGATCAGATCATCCCCTTGGTCTAAATTCCCCTCTCTGCAGCTGAAACACTTCTGAGAATTCTTAGCAAACTTGCCCTAGAATCTCAACTTAGCTTCGGTGCTCTGCCTTTGTGTGTCCTTACAAATGACCCCAAGCCTTTCCTTTATACTTTTCTAGTTAGGAAACCAACGACCAAGATTAGATCTTTAATCAATGGCTAAGATTAAAATAAAGCTTGATCCGTGTGACTTAAGACAATTTCATCACATGTTTAATTAAATTCACTTTAATTATTTAAGTTCCCTAAGTTTTAACTTAGCAAAAACATTAAAATAATTAATTAGTTTAATATCTCCTAAACCAGATGAAATTTCCCAAATCAATTTCTGGGTCTTGTAGATCAAGTGTACTCTAGTCCTTCCTCAAAATTTGGAACCTAGAGCACAACTGATGCTACCCCAAATACACAAAATATCAACACTCCCTCTTAGCATCAAGGGTGTGCTCTAGCAGTACATCACACTATGCATTACAAGATTTTGGGCACTGGTTTTGTGCTACTGATGCTTGGCCTGCTGCCACTCAACTCCGCATTGCTGTTGCCATTTTGTACTGCTGCCCATGACTCTGCCACTGCCACTACAACATCTGTACCGCAACTCCCTCTCAATTTGCTGCATCTGTGCTACTCATAGCATTGCCACTACTGATCTACTGCACTTCAACTTCAGTTGTTGAGAGAAACAACTGAATCTCCTGCCCAATCTTTGACAGACAAGTCAGATGGGCTGCATCCTCATCACTGAAGCTCCATAGGCTACAGATCTGTGCTGGCATTTGAAGGATGATGCACAGCTACAACTTTTGCACTGCGTAAGCAGACTCCCTCTGCACTACTGAAGTCACATCAATCCCTTGTGCTGAAATCTCTCACGCTGCTTTTGCACTGCGCTGTCCCTCTGAAGCCTTCTGCGTTGCTGCAACTCTGCAATGCGTAAGAAGCTCTGCTATGCGCTGCTGAAGTCACATCAGCCTCTGCGCTGCTGCTGCTTCTACGTTGCTGTTGCTGTTGCTCTGCGCTGCTTCTTCCAACCTTCAGATCTTCCTCTGCTTCATCTGTGATCTAAGCACCCACTGCTCCACTTATCCCACCACTGTCTTAATGCTACCGTAGCTCGCATGTGATCCAAGAGAGGAGCTGCTCAAGGATCCCGCCTTAATTCTATGTAGCTCCTCTACATATCCATGTCACCCCACCTCCGTGGTTCATGAGCACTCCTGGTTGTCCCATCTTCCGACCCATCATTTGCCACAACAGCTTTGGAAGAAAATGCTTCCTTGTCCTTTTTCTTCTGGGAAGAATTGTTGGCAAAATGTACCATTTCACCACACTGGAAGCATTTGATCTTTGAGAGATCCTTCTTCTTCTTTGGCTGCCTCTTCTTCATTTTCCTTCTTCACTTTGCTCGATCCAGAGCTATACTACTTCTTGGTGAATCTGCGGAGTTCTTCTTGACGCAAAACTGACCACACGCTGTCCCAATTTGAGAGGTCTGCTCTGCCCAAGATACTTTGGACAAAGGTTTCCCACTCATCCATGACTGCATTTAGGGCAGTCCTAACCATCACATCGTCTTCCACCTTAGCACTAGTTGCAGTCAACTGATATCTGATCGACTATAGTCTGAAGAGGAAATGCTCCATGTCTGCTCCCTTGGCCATCATGAATGACCTCATCTGTGTCTCCAACAACATCTTCCTTTGGACAGATTTTCCCTCATATAGGGAGATCAAGGCCTTCCACATCTCATTAGCTGTCTTTTTCTCAGCTATGTGTGGTACAATATGGTCCTTGATTCCATCCATAATCAGCCGCTTGGCATGCCCAGTAGCTTCCTTATGCTTCCGTAGGAGATCTGCATCGGTCGGCATGGCCAGAGTTTGCTCTACATGGTCTCTAAGATTGTATGCCTCAAGGACTATCAGGATCCTTGCCTTCTAAGCTGAAAAGTTTGAGAGGCCATCCAGCCTGTCCTGATTACGCAGTCCATGAGGAGCCATCTACTAAGAATGTGTCGGAACTTCCTTTTCTATTTGCTAGAGAAATGGATCTAAGGCCCTTGGTGAAACAGACACCTTTTGCTCCCTTAGACAACTGATTTCCTTCCTTGGAAATCTGCCAAATCAACAATGATTCAGCTCTCTTTGATCCTTTGATCAAACTGCAAGTTTCTTTTGGCTAGAAACTCTCTGAGCAACTGATCTCCTCCCGGTCTTTGTCACTAGTGCTTAGGCAAAAAATCTGAAAAGTTTAGAAATTTAACCCCACCAACACCTTCTGAATTTCTGCAGCTAATCTTCAGTCTTTTCTGGATCTGACAGATTCAGATCTGCATCACACTGATTGGCTTCAGACCAATCCAACGCTGTTTTTGAGCTGGCTCTGCGCAGTAATTGCGTGTGTTTGCTAGGAGACAACGTTAGATTGCGTCACCCTTCCCTCTGCGTGAATCTGCCTCTGAAAACTGCACTGTCCTTTACAATCTGCGTTTCTTCTGCTTCCTGCAGCTAGAACCTTCAGCCTCTTGCTGGTGACACTTCTAAATTTGCAATTGCTCTGATACCATGTGGAAATTTCTGAATCTTTACACTTTATGCAGAAATTATTTATTGTTAATCTGGTTATGCTCCTCCTACTTAGACAAGTTATTAACTGAATAAATTCAAGTTAAAATCGAAGCAAAACACATAACATATTTCCACCAATCCAGATCTAGAACAAGTTCATGCACACATAGACAAAGTGATAGTTATTTCTGGACAAATAGTCCCTGGTGTTGACCACTTTGTGTCAACGACCCCATAGCAGTACACACCCATTTTTTCAAATGGGATTCATCATATTCGAGGTGTTTGCGCTATTCAGATTTCATCGTCAAACGACAATTTTATAAATGATGTAAACCCATTCTGCATGTTTATGATGTAAATGATCTAAGTAAGACCACTATGTATGTAACAAACTAGGTAAGCCTAGTATTTTGGTGATGATTTCTATCCTAGGAGGTTTTTTGTTTCACTGATTCATTTGTGTTTCTCGACACAAGTGATCGGCATAGTTTTCCCCTCCAGCGTTACCCCAAAGCTACGGTGGATTTTGTCATCAAGATGCTAAGTGAGTCCTAGTGTTTTCTATCGAGTCTTTGTAAAAGTAGTTTGGGAATAATTCTATCTAAATTGGCTAGATTATTTTATTACAAACTGCTTGGTCTACTAGATCATGTTTTGAGTCGCAGAATTGGGTAGCTACTTGAGGGTCTATACGAATGGGTATTCCCCCTTTATGTGTCTAAATGTATTTATCTTATGTAAAGAGGGTTGGAAAAATAATTAAATCCCCTCTCAGTCAATTAATTAAATTTTATGGCCAAATTAATTAAAAATCCTAAGCCAGAAATTTAATTAATTTTAAGTCCTAGGTGAGTTAAAATTCTTCAAAGGCAAAATTCGTGGGTCCTTTAAAAATAAATTTTTAAAGGTCCTAAGCCAAGGGAATATTGAGAATTTCAAGAAATTTTGGACCCTTGGGCTTTGATGGTTAAGTCAAAGTCAAAATTTTGAGGTAATTAATTCAAAAATATTATTTTTGAGTTAATTAAAATGGAATTAAATGATAAATTCGAATTTCCTCAAAATTATAATTTCGACAGTGCAGATTAAAAGATAATTAAATCTTTTTGACGATCGAGATTATTTTGACAAGGATCAACCAAACTAGTCGTTGCAGATTTTATCTTATAAATTAGAGGTCTTTGTATGTCATTTGCACCCGATCTTTGAATCGTGCACTTGTTATCGGAAGCTCTTGTAATTTTTTTTGATGAATAAAGCATAAAGACTTTGGGGTTACAGACTTTGGTGTTCATTTTCCAGATCTATGTGGGGATATTTTCTCTAAAATCTGCTACTTTTATTGGCATTTTGATGGTTGATGGCCTTCATAGATTGATCTGCATACATGTATCTTGTGCAGTTTTTTGGGTTTCTAAAATTGCATTTTGATTTGACAGAAATATTAGTTATCTATTTTTCTGAAAGGTCTCATGTTTATTTTTTAAAATCTCTATCAATCTAAAATTCAGATCTAAGTGTGTAGAGATTGTTTTTCAAGATTTGAGCGTTTGGGGAAGTCTTCTGTTAGACCAACCGACTCTCAGATTTTAGAAAATCTGAAAAAGCTCATTGTTTCCTAATTCCCAAAGTTATCTTACGGAATTTTGTTTTTACAGGGTCTTCTTGGGCTTGTGCCTATTTTAATTTCTCTTTTTATCAATTGTGCAAAATGGTTTTAAATCTAGCCATGAGGGCCTCTAATCTGTAAAATAGCACTGTAAATTTGAAAATATTCTCCAAGGTTTAGGGTTTTTATTTTTTTTTGTGCATATTTTTGGGTTTGGATTCCTCGTTTTTCTGGTCTCGTGCAAATTTTACAGGGAGATTCTCAGGAAAATTTTGGATCTGAGCCAGTTCTTGGCCCTGGAGGGTAAGATCTGGCCTCAGGATCATTTCTGCCTACAGATCTGGGTGTTATTTTGCCTCAAAAGTGTAAATCGCAAGTGCATTTGAATCGATATTTTCTAAATCTGAGTTATACTGGTAAAATTTTATTGCTGGTTGAAGAAAATTATTCGAAATTCGTGTGCTTGCAAATTTTTTGCTGCCTGTCTGCTGTTGGTTCCTTGCACGTTGTTTGTACACTGCCTATCCGTTGCATTTTCTTTTGTTTGCAGGTTCCTTTTTTCCTTACGCCGCATCCCTCACCGGTACACATCTTCATCACCTGTCAGGTCTCCATACGCTGCCACCATCCACCCTTGCTATGCGTTAATCCCTTCCTCTACGCAGTCCATCGCATCCCTGCATCTTCTGCCAGCCAACGCATCCTCATTTCTGTCCCTTGCCCAAACTGCCATACATCATTGCTCCTTCTGCGATATCCTTTGCTGCTCCTCCTCGATGTCCATACGCTATCCGTCACCTGCTCAAGCAAAAGATAACTTACGGAAAATCCAAATTTCTGCTTTTGATTTTTGATTTGTAGTTTGGGTTTTATTACATAGATTTTAGATTGTTTTAACTTTAGCTTTAGTTTTAAACTTCAGATTTTAGATTTTATTTAATTTTGCTTTAGTTTTAGGTTTAAATTTTTAGTTATAGTTTTATTTCTGAGTTTTAGATTATTCGATTATTCTGAATTTGTTAGTTAGCTAGTGTTAAAGTTTGATTTTATTCTAGGATTTGATTTTTTTTAGTTTTTAGATTTTGAAATCTTAAGATTAAAAAAAAACAGATTTTTTTTTTTTTTTGGTAGAACTTTAGCTTTATATATATATATATATATATATATATATTAGTTTTATTAAAACTTTAATAAAGTGGTTTTGGATCTAAATTTTGCATAGTCAAAAGTGAACCTTAAATTTCTTTTTATCTAAAGTTTGGCTATAGATTTCTGAATTGGAATTATTTGGAATATCATTTAAATTCATAAAATATTGGAAATGTCTGGCATTTAAATTTGATGGTACTCTCATGATAATATTTTTGTTTTGAATTTAAATTGTTTTGAAGTTTAAATTGTTGGTTCAAAGTATTTTCATGCTTAACTGTGGTTGATGATCGTTGAACTATCCTTAATTGTAAATTTGAAGTTGCTTGAAATTGGTGATTAATTGCTTTAGTTAGCTTTGAGAATATTTCAAGTGATGATAAATTGCATATCTTTATCAAACATTGTTAATGCATGATTACGAAGGTGTTTTATTGAATGTTGAAACGTATCATTGAAAAGAGCTTATCTTCCAGTTTGATCAATCGAACCCTTAATTGAGGAATTAAATATTATCGTGGTGGATTGATTTTTCATAGCAGCAGTTATCTATCAAATACTTGATTTTAATTTCATGACGGGATATTTTGACTCCACAAGGCACTGGTTTTAATGCTAATTGGATCTGTAAAATCTCGTTAATCTTAACAAGTACTTGGTCATTTAACTGTGTCTCTTGAATTGGTTGGTTTTTCAACTAGTTCTCCTTCTTCATTTTTGTTAGGGTCTACCTCCCTTAGTCTGCAAAGAGACAACTTAGATAGAGAGATTGGGGATCAGGGTGACAACCCCCGATCTGAGCCGTTGTCACGGTGCCTAGACATTCTGTGCAGCAACTTTTTTTTGGCATCGTTGCCGGGGACCAGTTTATTGGACTTTGGCTTTACGACATTCATCTCTTTATTCATCTTTCATCTCAGGTATTTGAGTTAGCTTCCTATCCTAGTGGCGACTCCATTGGCTTCATTTTCCACAGGAATTGGTACTAGAAGACGTCCAAGTAGCTTGGTTAATCCTACTCCAGATCCTGAAAGGGTTCTGAGAGTCTGATTACACAAGCTCTCTTCTCGTACACTTCTTGTTAATCTCGACTAGGAAGCTCTCTCTAATATCCATTCTCTGTTTTGTGATTCTGTTCAGCAAGATATCATGGATATCTTTGCCTCGTGTAACTTTACTAACATTCGAGGTTATACCAATGATTACCCTGAACATGGCATGGAAAGGTTACCTAGTTTTCAGGGAAATAATGCGGTTAGTGTCAAAGATCATTTGTTTGCTTTCACTAGTTGGTGGAATAAATTTGCGGTTTTAAATAACAATTTCGAGGATGTAAAGATGAAGCTTTTTATTCTTACTTTTGAGCAAGATGCTATGGAATGGTTTATTGAAAAACCCGATAATTCATTCCATACCTTTGAATCAATTATAGTTGCCTTTAAGGATAAGTTTGGTGATAAAAGGGAAGATAGGCATTTGGTAAAAGATATCAGTACCATAAAAAAGAAAGAAAATGAAACGATTGAAGAATTTAACAGGAGATTTAATGGTATCCTTAGGGAAATATCTCAAACTCATTAGCCTCTTGATGGATCTCTTTTGAATTTTTATATTGATGCTTTTAATTCTGATACTTCATATGAGCTAAGGCGTGCTAAAACTGCTGATTATAAGGCTTGCCAGTCTTTAGCTGAAGAACTTGAAAAGGATAAAAGGGCATCAGGGAAGTCTGAAATTCTTGGTTTTGATAGGACCGCGACTAAATTGAAAGGGCCTAAAGGTAAAGAGCCTCTAGAAGATGATGACGACCCTATGAAAAAGTTAATGCAAAAGCTCGAAAGCATGGAGCTTAACCAAGCGAAATTAATCTCTGACCATGCTAAGTAAATAAGCACTTTGCAGTCTAGGTTGGTCCAAATGGAAAGGGCTCAAGCGCAAAATTCCCAACCTAGGAATCATAATAATAATAGAAGTAATAATACTTGACAGAAAAAGGCCAGCCTAGTGAGCAGAGACCTCCTAATCTGCTTGAATCTACTAATCTGGTTATTGAAGCTCCACCTTATTGTAGAGCTTGTGATGCTCTTCATGAAGAGGTTACTTGTCCCACTGTTAAAAGAATCATGAATAGTAGAATGTTTGGGGCAAGTAATCAGATAAATGTTGTTGGTAAGGAGTTTTCTTTGTCTATGGAAGATTGGATGGAAGTTAAGGAAAATAGTCAAGATGTTAAGCCTTTCACATCTTCGCATAGTATCAATAATTTTGATCATGAGAAGGATTTGATGATTGAATTATTTGGTGAAAAGCCTTCTCCTGATCATGTTTTGGAAATTGCTAAGGACAAAGGATTAACTTATCAAAGAAGGGATAAAGAGCAAGGTAATAATCAAACTCCCCCTCGAATTTTTAATCCTAGTCCTGGTTTGAATATTGATTTGGGCGCATGGTTGAGTAATGCTAAGATCTTGGTGCCTATCACTGAGATATTAAATCTTCCCACTCAGAGGGCTAAGTTTTTAGATGTTCTCAGAGCTTTGCATGTTAATGTTACTCAAGATAAGACTCCTGAAGTTTCTTATCAAGATGCTCCTATATACTGCAAAAAATGGAGTTAGATAACAAGGAACATCAACCATTTTTTGTTACTTTGATGGTTAATGGTTATAAATTGAATAATTGTATGCTAGATTCTGGTGCTTCAGCTTGTGTCATGACCAAGAGGGTCATGGAACAACTTAATTTAAGAGTTTCTAGACCATACTACAACATATGTGCCATGGATTCTAAGAAAATTGAAGTTCATTGGTTAATCAAGGATTTGCAAGTTCATTTATCAGTTTACCTAGACATAATGATTGTTATGGACATAGTTGTAGTTGACGTTCCGGATGCTTGGGGTATGTTGTTATCTAGAAAGTGGGCCTCTGATCTAGGAGGAAGTATTCAGATGAATTGGTCTTATGCTATGATTCCTTCCCCTAGAGGAGAAGGGTTTGTGAAACTAAATAGAGAGCCTGAAAGAATATTCCATGTGGAAGATCCTAAGAGACCTCATAATGAAATAATTAAGGAACAACCTGACATGGGGAATAATGCTATTATGTCTAATTTCATAGCTCCTTTAGATGACAAGATTGATGAAAAGTTTGAGGACCTAAGGGATCAAGTTTGGCACATGCATTTTGATGGTGCAATATCTAGGTATGGTAAGGGTGCTGGAATTGTATTGAAGTCCCCCCTTGGTCATATTTTTAAGTTTGCCTATAGACTTGAGTTTGATGCAACCAACAATATGGCTGAATATGAAGCCTTTTTGTTGGATTTTGAATTGGCAAAAGCTTTAAGAATTAAGTTGCTTAGTATCAAGGGAGACTCTGATTTGGTTCTCATGCAAGTTAAGAATAAATTTACATGTAAAAATCAAAGGTTAAGGAATTATCAAAATGCTGTGTGGGATATTATGGAATACTTTGATGCCATTAACCTTGAAGCTATCCCAAGAGAAAAGAATAGCTTGGCAGATGAGCTTGTTGTGGCCGCTTCTACTTTACAATTATCTGATGAATTAATTAAGGATAAGATAAAAATGGAAATTATTCTCAGACCTTCAGTCCCGAATAATTCAGAGCATTGGCAAGTTTTTAATGTTGAAAAGCAGGTCATTTGTTTTCTTAATAATTTGGATGAGTTTGAAAATTTTCGGATAAGTTCTAGGGAGGATGGATCTGATGATCATGATGATATTATAAATTCTACTCCTGGGAATATTGTTGCTTTAGAGCAACACTTTGATCGGCATGATGCCACAAAGATGAAAGAGGAAAATAAAATGGATCCAGGTGAATTCATTGAAGTAAATATTGGTACTCCTGAGGACCCTAAGATTGTCAAAATTGGTAAAGGTACTAATGAAGAAGAAAGGAAAAATTTGACCAATTTATTTCATGAATATAGGGATGTTTTAGCATTTTCGTATGATGAGTTAAAAGGATATAGGGAAGATGTCATGCAACACATTATCCCTTTGAAAGATGAGAATGCTAAGCCTTTTCGTCAAAATCTTAGGCAAATAAATCCTAAGTTAGTCCCTTTGGTTTAGAAAGAGCTTTAAAAAATGCTCACAGTTGGAATCATTGCTCAAACTAGACATTCAACATGGTGTTCCAACTTGGTGATTGTTAGGAAGAAGAATGGTACCATTAGACTTTGTGTCGATTTTAGAAACCTTAATCTAGCATGTAAAAAGGATAATTACCCTTTGCCCAACATGGAGACTATGTTGCAAAGAGTAACGGGTTTAGGAATGATGTCATTGCTAGATGGTTTTTCTGGATACAATCAAGTTTGGGTTAAAAAACAAGATCGTCACAAAACTACATTCACCACACCATGGAGTACTTTCGAATACATTAGGATGCCTTTTGGGTTGACTAATGCTGGGGCTACTTTTCAAAGGGCTATGGATTATGCTTTTAAAGGTTTAATTGGTAAAATTATTGAAATTTATTAGGATGATCTTACTATTTTTTCTAAAGATGGTATTAGTCACATAGGTCATCTTAAGCAGGTCTTTGATAGGTGTAGAGAATTTGGGATTTCCTTGAATCCAGCTAAGTGTGTTTTTGGAGTAACTGAAGGGAAATTACTTGGTCACATCATCTCCAAAGATGGGATCAAGATTGATCCTGAAAGAGTTGAGGCAATCCAAAAGATTCCTCTACCTCATAATCTTAAATCCCTTTAGTCTTTTCTAGGAAAAACTAATTTTCTTAGAAGATTTATTCCAAATTACACAGAAATAGCTAAGCCTATTCAAAGTCTTCTAAAAAAGGATGTAAATTTTTTGTGGAAAGATGGTAAAAAGACTTTTCAAGGAATTAAGGGTGCCATTGCCAAAGCTCCTGTTTTGGCAAGTCCTGATTATTCAAAGGATTTCATGATTTTCTCTTTCGCTTCTGAAGATACCATTGTTGGTGTCTTATTACAAAAGAATAAGGAGGGTCACGAACAACCTATTGCTTTCATGAGTAGAGTGCTTCAAAATTTTGAATTAAATTATACTACTATGGAAAAGCAAGCCTATGCCTTGGTTAAGTCTCTTAAGCATTTTAGGACTTACGTGGGTTATTCTAAAATCATTGCTTTCGTCCCGCATTCCGCGATTAAAGATATCTTAACTCAAACTGATTGTTTAGGGACTCGTGCTAGGTGGGTTACTAAAATTCAAGAGTATGATTTAGAGATTAGGCCCACCAAGTTAGTCAAGGGTCAAGGCTTGGCTGAAATGATGATCGAAGGTAATGAGAAAGCGCTTGGTTTGATTTGTCTTAATGATATTTCTTCGCCTGAGCTGCAAAGGTTAGGAGAGCATGAATGGTATAAGGACATTATTTATTATTTGTTAAATCTTACATCTCCTAACCATTTAGTTGCTCATAGAAGAAGGGCTCTTAGATTAAGAGCCACTAAGTATTGCCTCATGAAAGATGGCCTTGGGTGGAGAAATCCTGAGGGGATAATACTTAGGTGTGTTGATGAGATTGAGTCTAAGAAGTTGATTTCTGAGTTTCATTTATGATTTTGTGGTGGTTATTATGCTGCTAGAACTACCACTAACAAAATTCTGAGAGTTGGTTATTATTGGCCTTCGATTTTTTTAGATGTGCATAAATTTGTCAGAAGTTGCCAAGCTTGTCAACTGTTCACCGGGAAGCAGAAGCTAGCTGCCCTGCCCCTACAACCTGTGGTTGTTGAGGCACCTTTTCAACATTGGGGTCTGAATTTCATCGGGAAATTCCATGAAAATTCTAGCAATGGCTACTCCTGGATCTTAACTGCGACTGATTATTTTACAAAATGGGTTGAAGCCATTCCTGCTAAGAATGCCAATGAAAAGGTCATTATGGACTTTATTGAAAATCAAATCATTACTAGATTTGGTGTCCCTGCCAAGATCACTACTGACAATGCCAAGGCTTTTAGTTCTTTTGAATTTTCATCTTTTTGGTTTAAGTATGGCATTACATTATCTCATTCATCTAACTACTATCCTCAGGGTAATGGCATAGCTGAGTCAAGTAATAAAAATCTTATAACCATTATCAAGAAGATAGTAGGAGATAATAAGCGATCTTGGGACAACAAAATCAAGTATGCTTTGTGGGCAGATAGAATTACTAAAAAGAAAGCTATTGGTAAAAGTCCTTTTGAATTAGTTTATGGCTTGGATGTAACTTTTCCTGTGCACCTTAAATTACCAGCTTACCAACTCCTTCAACATTTTTCCACCGATAAAGATGTTGTTCAAAATAGAATTGATCAAATTGTGGAGTTGGATGAAACTCGTAGGAAAGCTTTAGATAATATGTGTAAAAATCAATCTAACATTAAGAAAAGCTTTGATAAATCATCTCGATCTAGATCTTTACAGGTTGGAGACATGGTATTACTTTGGGATCGAAAGAATGAAAAGCCCGGAAAACATAAGAAATTTGACAGTTTGTGGTTGGGACCTTATATTATCATAGGCATTGCTAGACGAAACTCAATCCACTTGAGCACGTTGGAAGGCGAACCACTTCACTTACCTGCGAATGGCCAAATGCTCAAGTTGTTCTTCAAAGATGACATCTGATGCCATTGGGCATCCTTTGTATTGTGTTTCTAACCCTACTCCTTGTCCTTTCAGCGTTTCATTTTGTAGTTAGATTAGATTTACTTTTCTTGTTAAGTAGAATAATAAATGATAGAAAAGCTTCTATTTTTCATGTGCTTAATGTTATATGATGATATTTGGATGGACGCTACTTATGTAATTTTGTGTGTTGCTTGGACGCAGATTCTGGATTCTCACATTCCTTCAATGAAGCAAGGTGTCCCCAAGTAGAGCCAGATGTTGACCACTCTGTGTCAATGACCACATAGCAGTATACACCCATTTTTTCAAATGGGATTCATCATGTTCGAGGTGTTCGCGCTATTCAGATTTCATCGTCAGACGACAATTTTATAAATGATGTAAACCCATTCTGCATGTTTATGATGTAAATGTTTTAAGTAAGACCACCATGTATGTAACAACCTAGGTAAGCCTAGTATTTTGGTGATGATTTCTATCCTGGGAGGTTTTTTGTCTCACTAGTTCATTTGTATTTCTCGACACAAGTGATGGGCAGAGTTTTCCCCTCCAGCTTCACCCCAAAGCTACGGTGGATTTTGTCATCATGATGCTAAGTGAGTCCTAGTGTTTTCTATCGAGTCTCTATAAAAGTAGTTTGGGAATAATCCTAGCTAAATTGGCTAGATTATTTTATTACAAGCTGCTTGGTCTACTAGATCATGTTTTGAGTCGCAGAATTGGATAGCTACTTGAGGGTCTATACGAATGGGTATTCCCCCTTTATGTGTCTAAATGTATTTATCTTATGTAAAGAGGGTTGGAAAAATAATTAAATCCCCTCTCAGTCAATTAATTAAATTTTTTGGTCAAATTAATTAAAAATCCTAAGTCATAAATTTAATTAATTTTAAGTCCTAGGTGAGTTAAAATTCTTCAAAGGCAAAATTCGTGGGTTCTTAAAAAATAAATTTCTAAAGGTCCCAGGCCAAGGGAATATTGAGAATTTCAAGAAATTTTGGACCCTTGGGGCCTTGATGGTTAAGTCAAAGTCAATATTTTGAGGTAATTAACTCAAAAATATTATTTTTGAGTTAATTAAAATGGAATTAAATGATAAATTCGAATTTCCTCAAAATTATAATTTCGACAGTCCAGATTAAAAGATAATTAAATCTTTTTGATGGTCGAGATTATTTTGACAAGGATCAACCAAACTAGCTGTTGCAGATTTTATCTTATAAATTAGAGGTCTTTGTATGTCATTTGCACCCGATCTTTGAATTGTGCACTTGTTCCCGGAAGCTCTTGTAGTTTTTTTTGATGAATAAAACATACAGACTTTGGGGTTATAGACTTTGGTGTTCCTTTTCCAGATCTATGTGGTGATATTTTCTCTAAACTCTGCTACTTTTATTGGCATTTTGATGGTTGATGGCCTTTATGGATTGATCTGCATATAGGTATCTTGTGCAGTTTTCTGGGTTTCTAAAATTACATTTTGATTTGACAGAAATATTAGTTATCTATTTTTCTGAAGGTCTCATGTTTATTTTTTTTAAATCTCTATCAATCTAAAATTCACATCTAAGAGTGCAGAGATTGTTTTTCAACATTTGAGCGTTTGGGGAAGTCTTCAGTTAGACCATCCGACTCTCAGATTTCAGAAAATTTGAAAAAGCTTATTGTTTCTTAATTCCCAAAGTTATCTTACGGAATTTTGTTTTTACAGGGTCTTCTTGGGCTTGTGCCTCTTTTAATTTCTCTTTTTATTAATTGTGCAAAATGGTTTTAAATCTGGCCATGAGGGCCTCTGATTTGTAAAATAGCACTGTAAATTTGCAAATATTCTCCAAGGTTTAGGGTTTTTATTTTTTCTGTGCATATTTTTGGGTTTGGATTCCTCGTTTTTCTGGTCTCGTGCAGATTTTACAGGGAGATTCTCAGGAAATTTTTGGATCTGAGCCAGACCTAGGCCCTGGAGGGTAAGATCTGGCCTCAGGATCATTTCTGCCTACAAATCTGGGTGTTATTTTGCCTCAAAAGTGTAAAACGCAGGTGCATTTGAATCAATATTTTCTAAATCTAAGTTATATTGGTAAAATTTTATTGCTGGTTGAAGAAAATTATTCAAAATTCGTGTGCTTGCAAATTTTTTGCTGCCTGTCTGCTGTTGGTTCCTTGCATGCTCTCCGTACGCTGCCTATCCACTGCATTTTCTTTTGTCTGCGGGTTCCTTTTTTCCTTACGCCGCATCCCTCACCCGTACGCATCTTCATCACTTGTCAGCTCTCCATACGCTGCCACCATCCACCCTTGCTCTGCGTCAATCTCTTCCTCCACGCAATCCATCACATCCCTGCATCTTCTGCCAGCCAACGCATCCTCATTTCCGTTCCTTGCCCTCACTGCCATACATCATTGCTCCTTCTGCGACATCCTTTGCTGCTTCTCCTCGATGTCCAGACATTATCCGTCCCCTGCTCAAGCAAAAGATAACTTACGACAAATCCAAATTTCTGCTTTCGATTTCAGATTTTTGATTTTTGATTTTTAGTTTGGGTTTTATTACTTAGATTTTATATTGTTTTAACTTTAGCTTTAGTTTTAAACTTTAGATTTTAGATTTTTTTAAACTTTGCTTTAGTTTTAGTTTTAAATTTTTAGTTATAGTTTTATTTTTGAGTTTTAGATTATTCGATTATTTTGAATTTGTTAGTTAGCTAGTGTTAAAGTTTGATTTAATTCTAGGATTTGATTTTTTTTTAGTTTTTAGATTTTGAAATTTTAAGATATAAAAAAATAGAAAAATTTCCAAATTCTTAACTTCATTTTTGTAGAATTTTAGCTTTAGTTGTATATATATATATATATTTTTTTTTTTTTTTTAGTTTTATTAACTTTAGATTTAAAAGGGAAAATATAAAAAATAAAAAAAAAATTAGAAAAGGGTCAAAAAAACTTTAGTAAAGTGGTTTTGGATCTAAATTTTGCATAGTCAAAAGTGAACCTTAAATTTCTTTTTATCTAAAGTTTGGCTATAGATTTTTGAATTGGAATTACTTGGAATATCATTTAAATTCAGAAAACATTGGAAATGTTTGGCATTTAAATTCGATGGTACTCTCATGATAATATTTTTGTTTCCCTCGGGTGCGGGTGATCAACCACAAGTGTAAGTTGATATGGTTTTGGGTTGGCGCGTGGATTCATTACACTGCCACCCCAACTCAAGCAAGGTTGCATTTAAATCTGCCCACCGTCCTTTGTTACATTGCATTAATGTAGCACAGTCGCCAAGACCAGCCTGCTCCCATAACAGTTATGGCGTTCTCTGGAAACTTCATTCCCGCTCTGCCTCCCTTGCGCTCACGCTGCTCCCCTGTTGTTGCAGAGCCCAGCTCTCGAACCAGTGTGGGGAGACGCTGTTCCATTGTCTGTTGTATTGAAATTGCGCCCGGTCTTCACATTTTGTAGAGCCCTCTCTGCACTCTGCGGCTCACTTTGCTCAATGCGAATTCCCCTGCTTTGAGAGAACGTCCTCTGCACACCCTTCAAACTCCCTTGCTCTCTCATACTTCCACCGCTCTTGTCCAATCCGTCTCCAAGCATTTTGCTGTTCGAAAGCTCCACTCTGCTCAGAGGATAATGCCGCGCCTTCGCCAGCGTATGCGCTGCAGGAGAGGCAGCAATCGTGGACATTCCTCTCGCCAGCCCTCCACGTCCATTACTGACTCCTCCTCCCCCTCCTCTGATAATTTCATCGATCGCTATCCTGAAATTAGAAGTGGTCGTGGGCATGGGCGCCATGGGCAATCTCAATTCGAGATGGGCTCTCCCCACATCCCTGCCTCTCAGACCATATTCCCTGCGCATTCCCAAACTACCCAACTTCGTTTCCCTTGCTCTCTGAACATGCCTACAGTCATTGCCACCATCACCATCGAGCTCAAGGAGGAACCACCCGGTTCGGATGCTGAGTAAATTGGTGTTGGGTAGGAGACGAGCGTTGTCGATAGGCAAAGCACTCCTCCTAATTCAGGTTTGAAGAGGAAGGCTCCTAGTTGCAGTGAACACCAGGACTTAGGCGACTTCAAGCGAGGCTGCTCCAACGACCAGGACGACTTCAAGCGAGGCGGCTCCAACGACATTGAAGACAAGCAGGGTGAGGTAGATGATTTGTATGCTTATGGCTGTCGTATTGTTGAAGAACCCCCATCCACTTCTCATGATACATAATCTGGTCAGAATTAGCAGTTTTTCTCTTCACAGTCTTTCGGCAGAGTCATGTTACTTAGTGCTCTTCATGCTATCTCGTCTATGGTTTCAGTTTTTTGGTCATGATACTGTGTTAATGGTCTAAGGCTGGTTTCCCCTGCGTGGGTGGCATGTTCTAGTTTGTCTAGCATGGGTTAATGGTCTATTTTGTCCGGGATGTCTGGTAAACAATCTTCCAATAGTTTTGCAGTGTAAGAATGCCACTATTTTGGGCAAGTTTCGCTGAGGCCGGCGCCTCTTTGTAAAAATTTTGTTATATTAATAGATTAGTCAAATTCAGGAAAAAAAATTTTTGTTTCGAATTTAAATTGTTTCGAAGTTTAAATTGTTGGTTCAAAGTATTTTCATGCTTAACTGTGGTTGGTGATTGTTGAACTATCCTTAATTGTAAATTTCAAGTTGCTTGAAATTGGTGATTAATTGCTTTAGTTAGCTTTGAGAATATTTCAAGTGATGATAAATTGCATATCTTTATCAAACATTGTTAATGCATGATTACGAAGGTGTTTTATCGAATGTTGAAACATATCATTGAAAAGAGCTTATCTTCAGTTTGATCATTCGAACCCTTAATTGAGGAATTAAATATTATCATGGTGGATTGATTTTTCATAGCAGCAGTTACCTATCAAATACTTGATTTTAATTTCATAACGGGATATTTTGACTCCGCAAGGCACTAGTTTTAATGCTAATTGGATTTGTAAAATCTTGTTAATCTTAACAAGTACTTGGTCATTTAACTGTCTCCTGAATTGGTTGGTTTTTCAACTAGTTCTCCTTCTTCATTTTTGTTAGGGTCTACCTCCCTTAGTTTGCAAGGAGACAACTTAGATAGAGAGATTGGGGATCAGGGTGACAGCCCTCGATCTGAGCCGTTGTTGCGGTGCCTAGACATTTTGTGCGACAACACTTGGAAAAACCCAATGCGGGAAAATCGGTCTCTGGCTGCTAGAGGGTTTTTATTATTAAGAATTTTTTGAATACAACAAGCCTGTGTTCCAGATCTGGAAAACCCGACAGAGAATCAATAGATCTACAGCTCACTGGATGATCTAGCGCCAAAATAATGACTGATCCACACCCTCAAACGGGATTTATAGAACTCAGCCAAAATTAGGGCCTAGAAACCCCATCGCTGCCCTTGAAGCCTCTGCGTTAGCCTCTGAAGCCCCTCCGACCCTCAGCACTGCTTCGGAAAGGACTGCGTTACCCCAGACTGGGTGACGTAGACCTTACGCTGCCCCTTAGGGTCTCTGTGTAACCCTTGAGGGTTTCTTGCAACAATTACGCTGTCCTTGATGGACTGCGCAACCACTGCGTAGCATAAGTTGCTGCCCTCCTGCTTCTCTGCACTGCCTCTCTGAGCTGAGCTCTGCCTCTTGTTGATTCTAGACCCTGGGATCAGATCATCCCCTTGGCCTAAATTCCCCTCTTTGCAGCTGAAACACTTCTGAGAATTCTTAGCAAACCTGCCCTAGAATCTTAGCTTAGCTTCAGTGCTCTGCCTCTGTGTGTCTTTACAAATGACCCCAAGCCTTTCCTTTATACTTTTCGCGTTGGGAAACCAACGACCAAGATTAGATCCTTAATTAATGGCTAAAATTAAAAGAAAGCTTGATCCGTGTGACTTAAGACAATTTCATCACATGTTTAATTAAATTCACTTTAATTATTTAAGTTCCCGAAGTTTTAACTTAGGAAATACATTAAAATAATTAATTAATATAATATCTCCTAAACCAGATGAAATTTCCCAAATCAATTTCTGGGTCTTGTAGATCAAGTGTACTCTAGTCCTTCCTTAAAATTTGGGACTTAGAGCACAACTGATGCTACCCCAAATACAGAAAATCTCAACAGAGCCTTCGTACAACAAAGACAAAACTTTCCACATCTCCCTGGCAGTGTTCTTGCCAGCTAAATGTGAGACTATGTGATCCTTGACACCATCAAGGATTAGCCTCTTGCACTTTGCCACATCGGTCTTGTACTTCTTAAGTTGATCCAGATTTGTAGGTACAAGTTACGACAACCACATTCATCACGAACGCCTTGAGATCGAATTCATCTAGAAGGAACTGAATCCCTTTCTTCCAAATTACATAGTTGGAGGAACCCTCCAACCGGCCCTGATCTCGAATACCATGAGCTGCCATCTCAGCCGAACACTGTCAAAATTCTTCGTCTTTCTCCCCCTCTGCGCAACCTAGGCAGGCTTACGCACTCCTTCATGAGCTTGTAGATCTGTTGCTCAGATCCTGGAAAAATTCTGAATTCCTCGGCTAGGAACTCACTGAGGAAGAATTCCCTGCTATGCGCTTTTTCTTTCTTCTGACGCTTCTTTGCCCGACAAACACCTGTAGAAAAATTGCGTCCCTCTGGCTTTGTGTGAAGGCTCTGCGCAACTCCCTCTGCCTCGGAAAAATCTCGAACTGGAAGTCCTACCTCTCTGTCGACTCACTCAGAGAGAGACAACCTCAAGACTTCAGCCCTCCTAGCTAGATCTGCGCAATCCCTTTGGGGATTCGATTTGCTACTGCTGCAACAATTTAGCCTTCACTTTAGATTCAAATCCGTTCCTCCTGTTTCACATCAAATGCTCTGATACCATGTGAAAATTCCTAGATCTCACAATCTAAGGAATCCTACAGCATCAACTGTGTGTACTTCTCCTATTAAGTAACTTACATTTACATAATTAATTCAAATCTGAATTATTGAAGTAACTACTGAAGCAGCCTACATTGAATAAATATGATTCTAAAACAAGGAAACTGAGTAAGAAATCCATCACACATAGGACACAATTATTTTTGGACTCAAGTCCCGGAAAAACCCAATGCGAGAAAACCGGTGCAGTAGATCTGAGGGTTTGTATTATTAAGAAGTAGTTGTTTATGAATACATTGCTGAATACCTCCAAGGGTTAGTCAGTTACAAAGAGAAATAATGGCAAAAGGAAATAGTGAGTTTTACCTCACACAATCACTAGAAAATCCCACTGATCCGGTCACTGGAAAAGTTGCCTCTGGAGGTCTTTGCGCAGTGGCTACGTAGGCCCTGCGTCACCTCCTCTAGGCACTGTGTCACCCTAGCAATAGATCGATCTGACTCTCGGAATCACAGATTCGAGCCTCCCGGTCTCACACCTTAACTTTCGGCTTCTGGATCTAATCCAACAACTGAATCTCGGACACCATTTGAACCTCTGCGCAACCCTGACTGGCTCTGCACAGCCTCTGCATCACCTTGACTGACTCTGCTGGACGTCTTCCGATCTCTCTCTGCTGATGATTCTCCGACTGAGAAAATCTTTCTCTTCGGAAGCTACTTTGCTCCTCACTGCACGGAATCACTTAGTTCTGATCTTCGTCCGAGCACTGCTCCGTTAGAAGAATTAGATCTCAAGATTCACTCCATGTGTCTCTTTCCAAATGACCCTCAAGCCTTCCTTTATAGTCTTCTTGTTGAGAAATCGACGACCGAGATTAGATCTGTAATCAACGACTAAGATTATAACATGACTTGATCTTCGCGTTTTCTAGATTATTCTCACTTTGTTTTATTAATGTGATTTAATTATTTAATTTCCCTAAGTTTAGACTTAGGGTCTCCATTAAAATAATTAATTATTTTAATAGAACATTAACCGAGTGGAATTTTCACAAACGGTTTCTGGGTTCTTTGGAATACTCATGTCTAAGCCTCTCCACCAAATTTGGGGCTTCGAGCACTTTCCGATGCTACAAAAATCAACAAAAACTATGTTTATGTGAGACCAAAGCCATTCTCCATAGGGTGGTTGATTCTTTTCTTATACTTTAGACTATTTTTGGGCACTATTTTTTGCATAGTAGATTGATGGAAAAGACTACAAATGATAAAATCAAGTGCTGGAGCTAATTGAACATCATGTTTCAATGGTGGCTTGCTTGCTTTGTGAAAGTGGCTAGCTAATATATCCCTCCCCAGGGTTCAAGTCCAACCAAGTGACATGCTTGTGTTTGTGGATGTGTACTAGCGCATGCAACAATGGTTGGGGATAGGTGCATATCCTAGGCAACTTTGGTGGAATACATACCCCCCACTCGTGGTGTTTAGGCCTAAGGTAACCAAATAAAAGGGTGGTAACGGTTCCCCATAAAGTTCCCCATAATGCTAAATTAGGGTGTAATATCCCCTATCAAGGATAACCAATTAAACTTGCAAATCCTTAAATTTCCTTTGAGAGATTTTGACAAGCAGTTTTCATGTAAATATTTTTTCAAACACTTTGTATGCAAACCGAAAGGATCTTTTAAACATAGACATTTTGACAAACTGGGGAACAAAGGCACAAGGGTCTTCCAACAAATCTCAACCAACTTCTTATTTATTTAATTATAGAACAAAAAATTACATGCCATTCATATCTGATAAAAATGTAACGTGGATTAACTCTACAAAAGTGGCCTTGGTTGGCTGTAGGTTGGGGAATAAGATGTTGGGTCTGAAATGTATGCAAGATGGAATTGGCCCTTCAAACTAACTTGACCTCCTCAAAGAAGCTCTTCCTCCCAAGGATATATATTGCCTCCCATGATCAGCTTGGCCTGCAAGAGAGATGCTATTTGCTGCCCCAATGAACAAGTCTGAACCTGACTGCAGATGATTGGGTTTCTTCAAGCAACTCGGCCAAATAGCCTCTACTTCCATCCTACCATAATATATTTATATCCCACCAAAGATCGGCCTCTGAGTCCAAGCACTTTTGACTGTAGATGATGAGTTAGCTCATCTGCCAAACAAGGAATTTCAGCCCCATATAACTTAGCTTCCTGAAACAAGCAGACTCAACCTCTTAGAGTGAATAACTTGGCATACCAAAGCGTTCTACCTCGACATCCACCCATGAATTTCAACCTCCAAGGATACCTTGTTCTGCCCAACAAACTCAACCTTCAAGTTAATAAACTTGGTTTGCTACAATAGATGATTTGGCCTTCAAATGGTTCGCTACATGAGAGTGATTTGGCCAGCCAAACTCGGTCTGATATGATGGATAGGTTTAGCCTCAAAACCTGATAATTTTTTCATGTTCATAGAGTATCTCAACCCTCATTATATGTACCAATACACATGGAAACTTGGCCTTTATAGCAAATGAAATCAGCCCGTTAACAAAGAGTTATCTTGGCCCTCCTTTTATGTTGATCTCAGCTTGCACAAGTAAAACTCTTCCTACTATGCAAGCTAAAACACAGCCAAAGAGTGAGATTTTGACCCTTCTGAAATGGTAGACTTGGCCTGTAGTTAGATTGATCTCGGCCCTATTACCGCTTTAACTAGAAGGGGTCCTAAAAGGGGATCCTTGAAGGGCTACTACTAGGCTAAGGGCAACAATGGAGCATTAGCCCATTGTCACCTCGGCTAAGGCTCTCTACTCTTTACGAACTTTCATCGATGGGAGGAGACCCGTTATGGTAAGGATCACAAAAAGGATGGACCAATGATAGGGTGAGGGGTGATCCTGGAAGCCTATTCACAAGAGAGGCTCAAATATGGGCTTGCTTGCTTTGGAAGGCAAGGTTGAAAGCTCCCAAGGAAAGGCTTAAGGAGAATTTCAAGGTTTAGGTTTAGGGTATATAATATGTATCTTATAATGGATGCCCCCAGGTCTTAAAATTCTTGTGAAATCTTGGATTCCAAATGATCCTTGAAGAATTATCTTTAATAGTGTATGGGACCACACGGGACCAAGTGGACCCGGGGTTAGGTCAAGGGGGTAGGGTTTAGCAACCAAGGATATGCTTGACCTATTCCGGAGGGAGAAAGGGACCAAAGGAAGAATTTGTAATGCAAGACAATGTGAGGATCCCAATGAGGTCTTATAGCCTAAGGAAACCAAGGAAAAGATTTGATCTTGAAGCTAGGGCTTGAGGTATCCCACAATCCCACCGTTAGAATTGCTTCAAAACTGGAGTCTGCCTAGGAGAAACCCCAATGTAGAGGATGCCAAGAGATCATATTTTTTTAGTGGGTGGTTTGCAAGATAAATGATGCCCTAGGAGACCTAGAGGACTAGGCCTAAAGAAGAAGAGAGGGGAGAGAGAAAATGGGTTTAAGATGATCACCTTATGGTGGACCGGTGCCTAATCCTTTGGGGAGATTTGGAGTCAAGAGTACTTATGACTATGGATATTGGATTTTCTATATCAAGGAGGCCTTAAAGACTACTTCTCATGGCATTAGGGCAACAAAAGCAATTTTAAGATCTTTATAATTCGTTTTGCAAAATATATGGCTTGTCAAGATGAATTTCAATGATGAAGCATCTCTAGGAACATTCACTCATAATACATGGCCCATACATGAAGCATCACCAACTAGAAACAAAATTTCCCCAACTTCGCATAAATGGATGCAATGAATTAGCCCTTGTATAGCGGAAATCCAACAACAATGTATGTGACAAAATAGAAAGAAAGAATAGTATTAAATTTGCACTTACATGTATTAAGAGTATATCCAACAATCAAAAGTTTGCCAATTTAGAAGCTCTAAGACGAGAAAAAGATCCAAACAACAAAATTTATTCCATGCTCCAAAGCTTGTCCTCCAAGAAGGATAGCGAATATCTCTAAAGAGATGCAAGTCTAAATCCAAGTGATGATGCTCAAATGAATTCACATCACTTGTATTATACACTTCTCATGAGTTCGATTTAGCTAATTAGGTCTAATTAGCCCCTAAAATAAAATAATGTACAAAATAACTAACTTTTGGTGACAAGCCCACCAAACTAGCTCATAAACAAAAGAATAAGCCTCCCAAGAGGTCGAATGATCAATAATGCATGTCGTTGGGCCTAAGAGGAGGCCAACTGAAGTGCATAGGTGCCAAAATGTGAAATAGGACTCCCAAAGGTAGTGGACTGTAGAGGTTTGCCGTTACACCAAAACTCGTAAGTGTTGGTAAACTTCCAAACCGGTAACTAGGATCCCTAGGGTGGAAATTATGAATTCCATAGAGGTGCAGTGATTACTCCAACACCCCCCCTCAAACACAGCTCGGGGAATCAATACACCCCTCAAACGCAACTCGGGGGAATCAAACTTGGGTCCAGGCTTTGATACCATGTAGAGGTTTTCCGTTACACCAAAACTCGCATACCCGTCCTGACCTTTCCTTTGCTGTTGGTCTTTTCGCTCGGTTTATGCACCAACCTCATGAAAGTCACTGGAAAGCAGCTAAAAGAATACTTCTATATATTCGAGGTACAGTTTAGTTCGGGATTCATTACAATGCAGGATCATCTCCATTGTTTATTGGTTTCACTGATTCTGATTGGGTTGGTGACCTTGATGATCGAAAGTCTACTGCAGGATATGTATTCACTCTTGGTTCAGGACCTATTACTTGGTCTTGTAAGAAACAAAGTGCCATCTCTCTTTCTTCAGCGTAAGCAGAGCGTGGTGCACAAGCTGCCGCAAGGAAGCTATGGCTCATTGATCTGCTCATGATGTCTCCATCGCAAACATCCTCTTCTTCTTTGGTGTGATAATCAGAGTGCCATTCAACTATGTAAAGATCCAGTTCAGCATCAACGTATGAAACACATTGAACTCCACATACACTTCATCAGAAAGCTCATTCATGATCGTGTTCTTGAAGTGCAGTACTGTCCAACCAATGATCAAGTAGCCGATATCTTTACAAAGGCTCTCACAGAAGCAAAGTTTACCAAACTTCGATCCATGCTTGGAGTTCAGGGAAGTTGTCATTAAGGGGGGATAGGCTCTAATGCCTCCTTCCTTCTCCTATTGTGTCACTTTCGTAAATCCTTCAATCTTATCCCAATTTGTTCTTAAGGGGGGATGTTAGGATATTTCGACACATAAGAAATAGGCTCCTTTTGTGTCACCTTTGTAAATCCTTCAATCCTATCCCAAGTAGTTCTTAAGGGGGGATGTTAGGATATTCTGACACATAGGAAATAGTTAAGAATAACTTAGTCTAGTATAGAGTTAGGTAAAGTGTGTTTCTTTACCATGTACATTTGTAACTTATAATCCGACGGTTATCTCTCACCTCGGTATTAACGACACTTGATCTGTGGCTTAACACCCGATTGGTCCATGATCTCTATTTAAAGGGCATGGAGGGTCATTTGCCCGGTAACCGTTTATGAGAGAAACATATGTAACTTTTCTTTTTATATTAATAAATTGCCTGAAGTGGCCGTGTTGGCTCAGGCCGTGGACTGTTTCCCTCTTTGAGGGTTTTAACCATGTGATTATACTGGTGTACTGATTTGTGATCTGTTTGTGAGCGGTGACCTTTGGTTCTTGATCTAAGGAACTTACCTTGTAAATTCCTACATGGACAAGGGGTTGGCCTCTTGTTCTCCAATTCGTAAACCTGTGGTGCTCTCAATGGGTGAGGGGCACACAAGTGTCCTCATGGGTCTCCAAATAGATCGATGGATTTTGTGGACCATCTGCAAGGGCTCAAATGATGGTATAAGTGATACCACATCATCATACAGGTCCTTGGTCATCTGCCAAGTGCATGATACAATTGTGGGGCTGGATGGGCATGGTGAACCAGGCGTATCTTCCTTGTCCAATAGATGAAACTTGAGCAATCTCTGAACATCTTTGGGGATCCATAGAATGTTGTCTATTGTTGTGGAGGCCCATGGCTCTCTAGAGTCTACACACACCCTACATGTGCCAATGTATCCCTATAGAGGGTTAGGACCCCGTATAGGGAGACCAAATCTAAAATGGAGACCATTTGCAATCTTGCATAAGATCCAATGCGTCCCCTTGCCTTCCAATACAAAAAGTCATTTAAAGAAATTGAGTTAAAGAGCTTACAAAACATGGACAACAGGTGGGCACTTCATAATGGCATGCCTTCCATAGTGTGCTTTGGCATGTGCTAATGTCTCCAAGCTCCAAGGGGGGTTAACCAAGTACCCTATTAGGTGGTTTCTATTTCTAAAGGGGATGATATGTCCAAGGTACATTCGTCAAATGGTGGTGGCATGTGATAAAGTAATGGAACAGAGTAGGGGATGAAGGGGGCAATCTTGGGTCACATGCCAAGGTACAAGGGTAGCTAATAAAGGGGAAGCCCACACTATGAAAATTTTTGAATACAAAATTACAGAAACCCTACTGCAGTATCTCGATTTACTTCTCCTACTTGTGATTTAATTATACAAGTTATTTTCAGAAAATATTTAGACAATATCGAAGTAAATCCAAAATGGAGACCATCTGCAATCCTGCATAAGATCCAATGTGTCCGCTTGCCTTCTAGTACAAAAAGTCATTTAAAGAAATAGAGTTAAAGAGCTTACAAAACATGGCCAACAGGTGGGCACTTCATAATGGCATGCCCTTCCATAGTGGGCTTTGGCATGTGCTAATGTCTCCAAGCTCCAAGGGGGGTTAACCAAGTATCCTATTAGGTGGTTTCTATTTCTAAAGGGGATGATATGTCCAAAGTACATCTGTCAAATGGTGGTGGCATGTGATAAAGTAATGGAACAGAGTAGGGGATGAAGCGGGCAATCCTGGGTCACATGCCAAGGTACAAGGGTAGCTAATAAAGGGGAAGCCCACACTGAAAATTTAGGAATACAAAATTACAGAAACCCTACTGCAGTATCTCAATTTACTTTTCCTACTTGTGATTTAATTATACAAGTTATTTTCAGAAAATACTCAGAAAATATCGAAGTAAACACAACTAGCAGCCTACACAAATACAGATCATTTACTGAACATCACGCACATATGACAAAGGACACACATGATTCTTTGGACAAATGTCCCCAGAAAAACCCAATGTGGGAAAACCGGTGCAACAGTTCTGAGGGTTTATTATTATTAAGCAGCAGTGTTCTGAGTACATCTAGGGTGCCATAATCCGGCTCACCCAACAGAGAACCTCAACAAAAAGAGATAAATGTGAGTTCTACCTCACTCTACAAGTCCTAGTTGATCCGGATGAGTCACTGGTGAAACCCCAGCTAGCTTTGCGCAGTCTCTACGCTGCCACTACGTAAGCCTGCATGGCCCTGACTGAGGGACTGCGTCACCCTTCCTTTGCGCTGATCAGCTTCTCCCAGAATCGAGTTTCAGCCCTGTTGGCTTAGAAAGCCTGATCTCCAGCTAATTTCGGACTTTCCCTTGGAGGATCTGTGCTGCCCCTGCGTGAGCCTTGCGTGGGCCTGTGTCACCTTCTCTGGGGTTTGCGTCACACCCTTTGATGGCTGTGCTGCCTCCACTGCATCTCTGCTGCCCTTGCTCTGCGTTGTACTCTGTTGATATTTTTGAGTGTTGGGGTAGCATCGGATGTGCTCTAGCTCCCAACTTTGTGGAGGGACTAGAGTACATGAGATCTCCAGGACCTAGAAAGGGATTTGAGAAATTTCATCCTGTTTAAGAGATAATTAATTAATTGTTCTTTTTAATTAAGGACCCTAAATCTAACTGTTAAATTCTGAAGATGTTCTATGCTAGATGCAAATATACTTTAAACTTCTAGGGCTCAATGAAAGTAAGATGCAGATAGAATATACCAATAGATTGATGGAAGACAAGCCAAAACAAAGATAAAGAATGGTGGTGTTACGACAATCAGCAGGATGTTTCAACTAGCAAAGTCTTCATAAGGTCAGCCACCCACATATGTCACACAACCCCAAGACGTCCCATCAAGAATACTCCACAAAGACGCTGCACCAAGAAGCCCTAAACGCAGAACCAAGAACACAACTCCATCACCATCAAGAGAGAATAAAATGCCTCCACATATTATGTGTATAATGAACTCCAAGTCTCTCCAATTATAGGCATCTTTGGGGGTGTGTGACACATCTCTTATGCACGTGGGATAAAACAGGCCGACCTTGCACATGTGGAATAAATTCGAAATACATGTTTTGCTCATCTGATCAAGATGATCTTTAGATCGATCTTGCACCTCTCCGAAAGAGGAACCCAATAAAAATACTGGCATCATCATCTGAGCATCACATCATGGAGTTTGGACCTAGTTGTCCAAAATTAACACTCCCTCTCAACTAGGGAGAACTCCATCCACCAGTGCCATCCAAACATCGTGCGTCATCCCGCCGTAACTTGCTTCGCTGGCTTCTTTATTTCAAAACAAAAGGTGAGTCACAAAGACATCACTCACGGCTAACTCGAAGTCAGCTTAGAGGTCCGAAACCTCTATAGGACTCAAAGGAGTCTCATACCAACCCAAAGTTGGTTTCACTGACCCGAAGTCAGTTGGAGGTCCGAAACCTCGCTAAACTTGATCCCAGATCAAGTGGTTGGACACGTGCCATCCTAGACATAGAGAGTACGACAATCTCCGATGCGTCCATCGGTCTTGCTATGGTCTCTATTCACATTTCCCACCTCATTGGCCAAATGAGAGGTACTACCCATGAGTCCGAAACTCCATGGGTAGGATGAATACGGGGCACAGATCAAAGAGAGGTAAACCAACTCAATATCATCACAGTGGGGCGGAAGCACACCAACTAGGTTCGGCAAGCCTAGCCCTGTGGTTGCTTATAGCACCAAGAAGCTATCCCCAAAACCCCCTTGGAGCTCCTAGAGCTCATCGTCCAACATGACCCTGCAAATAGGGTCGTTCCATGATTCCAAGATTCTCACGGAAGGTTAGGAACATGAACTTCCCCAAGGGCATTGTGAGAATATCTGCGACTCGCTCATTAGTTCCTATATGATCGAGCCTTACGGTGCCTCGCTGTACCATATCTCGGATAAAGTGGTACCAACCATCAACATGCTTGGATCAATCGTGGAACCCGGGATTCTATGACAAACAAATCCCCCTCTGGTTATCACAAAGGATAACGGTGGCATCTAGCACATGCTCGAACAACTCACTGAAGATCTTTTGCAACCAAGTGACTTCACAACAAGCCATACATATTGCAATGTATTCGGCCTCAGTGGTGCTCAAGGCTACCGACTTCAAATTCCTGCCCGAAGCAGATTTATGTGTCAAGCAGCATCCAGATGTGCTCTTGCGATCCACCACACTGCTAACCCAATTGGCATCGGTATATCCATGGAGTGTCATACTCCTGGCAGTGTATCTCAGCCCATGGTCTATCGTGCCCCAGAGATATCTCAAAAGTTTCATGGCACCAACCCAGTGAATGTTATGAGGATCAACCATGTGTTGACTCAAAGTGTTCACTGCACAACATACGTCCGGACGGATGTTCCCTAAGAACATCAGGGCCCCTACGAGTTAACGATACTCAGTAGGATTTGCTAGCATGGGCCTAATAACGCTGCCACTCAACTTCTTAAAGTTGAGCTTCATCGGTGTCGACACAGACTTATAGTCCACCATACCAAATCTTTCCAGAAGCTTCACAATGCGTTTTCCTTGAGAGAGGAAAATCTTGCCAAGTCTCTGCCAGACCTTCAGGCCTAGGAAGTAATGTATCAGTCCTGGGTCTTCATCGGAAGTGAGCTCCCTCTTCCATTGATGAATGAGAGGCTTTTCTCTATCAACCTTGAAGTAAAGGTTTGAATCATCATTACTATGAGTGAAGCCCAGCATCATCAAGTAGCTATCTATCCTCTCGTACCAAGCTCTGGGGGCTAGCCAACTTGCAAACATGCGTGTCTCGATCCTGGACTTCGAATCCCAGAGGTTGCTCTTCATACACCTCTTCCTTTGTCGCACCATGCAGAAAGGTGGTCTTCATATCCATCTGATGAGGATTTCGTCCTTGCATAGCAGAAAGGGTAATAATAGATTACAGGTGCAATCATAATCAATGCCTTCCTAGAGAGAAGTCTCAAGCAACACATTTCCTATCAGATCCATGTTTGATCTTATATCGAGGTGACAACAACTTTGTCCTGTGTCTAGGGACCATATCCCAGACATCACCCTTCATAATGGACTCGTACTCATTGTGTATCGCATCCTTCCAGACTTGATGCTTTACAACTTTCCCAAATGATCCTGGCTCATATTGTACTCATGGCAGTTAGATACCTCTGGTATTTATATTGCTTCTTTTTTTTTCTTCCGGAATTTCCCCCTTGAAGCCATATGACTTTGAGCCATGAGGGTCTTCTTTCTTTTAGCAATGATATTAGCTCAGGCGCATATACGGTTGTAGTCTCCCTATTAATGCCAGCTTCTTTTGTGAGAGAAGACATCTATTTTAAATGAGGGCATCCCAGACACCAACTCGGAAAGGAGTTTTGTACTCAGGGGCCTGAACCTTATTCGCCCACTGTCAAAGCCATCCAAGAATCATAGCCATACACTGTCATATAGCTGTCATGCATCTTGACACGTATCATATAATGTCATATCATTGATTTCAGTGTTGCCATGATTTTATCATATACATCATTTGTCCAAAAACTTCACAGGCTTTGCTGACCACGGTTCCAAATACTTGACGGTTCAAGACTCCAAAAAAAAACGTGACTCTCCAAGGCTCCAAAAACTTCATAGTTCACACTTTCAAGTTTGTCATTGCACAAAGTGTAATGACTATCTTGATCTTGACTAATTGAGCCTTTACAGGGATATAATGGATTCACTGAAGCAACTATACAATAATGTGACAACTCCACAGTTATATCATCCTTCATTATAGATTCACTACAAAATTGTTACTTCATCAAGGGTCGGAGCCCCACAGGACCGTCTGAGATAGCAAAGATTCAATTTTGAGCCATCAGATCGGTTGTGCTGTAGATGTTTTACATTCCAAAAACCCATACTACCTGTTGTCGCACAGATTGTCCAGGGACCGCGACAATGGCTCAGACTGGGGGCTGTCACCTTTATCCCCAATCTCTCTCTTTAAGCTGTCTCCTTGTAGGCTAAGGGAGGTAGACCCTTTTAGAAATGAAGGATAAATCCAGGAGACACAGCTAAAACATCAAATACTTGACAAAATTAACAGGATTTCACAGATCTAGATTAGATTTCACGTTTATGATCAGTGCCTTATGGAGTCACACAAAATCCCGTTATGCAACTATAAACAAGCAAGTGACGATTAACTGTTGCTTATTAAAACACGATTGATCACAATGATATCTAATGAAAGACACCACAACCATGTATTAAAAATAACCAGATGCTTAAAAATTTCCGAAATTAAGATACTGCGATTATAACCCAGTTCGAAAATTGAAACGATCCACAGTCAAACTTTAGATAAAGAAATTAACGCACTTGACCATGGAAAATTTAAATTTTTTTATATTTTTTTGTATTTTCTATTTTTTTAAAGATTTTGAAATTTTTGTATTTTTTTTATTATTTTATTTTTTAAAACAAATCAAAATTCTAAATCTAAACAAAGTTCTAATCTAAAATCTAAACAAAACTATTAAAAAATTTAAATCTAAAATTTAAAACCAAATTACAACTAAGTTACAACTAAACTATAATTAAAACAAAATGAAAACGATCTAACTAAAACAAAATTTAAAAAAAAAAACTACAATGAGAACTGACTAAACTAAAACTCACGCTAAACTAAAACTCTAACAAATAAAATCTATAACTATACACAAAACTATATTTAAAAAAAAAACTAACGCTAAACCTTTTCAAAACGAAGTCGATGAGAAATAACGTATATATGTATTTTGAGTGCACGCGTTTGGAAATTTTTTTTTTGTTTGCGTGAGTTTATCGTTTTCGTTTGTGCGTGACAGGAGCAGAGACGTCTCGGACAGCTGCAGGGTAGACGGATGCTGGAGACTTGGACGTGAGGGGGAGAAAGTCGATGGAGGATGGCAGGAGAAGACGCAGGTTGGGCAGCGGCAGGAAGGTCGACGGCGTGAGAAAAAGAGCACAGGCTTCAGATAATATGTGCTTTTTGTATGTGCAGGTCAGGTTGAAAACGATGGCGTGAAGGATTGAAGACTGGAAAGACAGGATCAACGCACAGAAACTTGAAGCATCTTCGTAAAGGATTTCACATTCGTTTTGTTGCTCGCTGTAGGTCGATGGAGAACGCAGGTAGGGCAAATGGAGATCGAATGCAGTGAGGGGTTTCGATGGAGTGATAGATGGCTGGTTCAATGAATAACCCAGTTCGTCCAGCAAAAACTGATAATTTTTTCTGTCAAAACCCTGACCTTTATCTTCTTTAAATCGAACGATACTCAGATTTATAATGCTCTTTAAAAATACCGCCCAGACTTTGCTCACAGTAGTGACTCGAGGCCGGATTCGGCCTTTGGAGGCTAGATCTGCCTCAAAACTTAAAAAAATTTTCGATTTTGAACCCTGCAACTGCAACAACTAGTCAGATCTGAAGATGCATACCCAGAAACTGTTAAACCCTCACAATCCTAAAAAAATTTACAAATTTACAATTAATTTACAGATTTAAAACCCTCACGGTCAGATCTGAATCCGTTTAGCACAATTTTCAGCAGTTTAAAATTTTTAGTGAGAGGCACAAGCCTTCGAAACCCTGCAAAATCACAAATATCGTAAGATAGACCCGGAATTTAACAAATAAAGAGCTTATCAGATTTATGCTTATTGAGAGTCGGCTGGTCCAACCGAAGACTTTCCCAGACGCCCAATCTTAAAAAAAATTTCCTTGCACACTTAGATCTGAACTTTAGACTGATAGAGATTTAAGAAAACAACATGAGACCCTTAGAAAAATCAGAATGTTATTTTATAAACCCAGAAAACTGCACAAGATACCTGTATGCAGATTAATCCATGTAGGCCATCAACCATAAAATGCAAGAAACCAAGTAGCAGAGTTTAGAGACAATTCACCACATAGATCTGAGAAGGAACATCCAGATTTGTAACCCAAAAGTCTTTAGCTTTATTCCTCAAAAAAGTTTACAAGAGCTTCTAAGAGCAAGTGCACGATTCTGAGATCGGATGACTCAAAAATGAAAAAGACCTCAAAATTTATAGGACAAGAGCTCTAACGGCTAGTTTGGATGATCCTCGTCAAAATAATCTCAACCGTCCAAAAGATTTAATTATCTTTTAATCCGGAGCGTTGAAATTAAAATTTTGGGGAAAAAACGAATTTGTCATTTAATTCAATTTTAATTAACTCAAAAATATTATTTTTGAGTTAATTACCCCAAAATTTTGACCTTGACTTAACCACCAAGGCCCAAAGGTCCAATATTTCTTAAAATTCGCAATATTCCTTTGGCCTGGGGCTTTCAAAATCATTTTCCAAGGACCCACAAATTTTGCCTTTAAAGATTTAATCTTAATTTAGGACCCTAAATTAATTAAATTTCTGGTTTAGGATTTTATTAATTAATTGACCAGAAAATTTAATTAATTGACCAAGAGGGGATTATAATTATTTTTCCAACCCTCTTTTACATGAGATAATACATTTACATACATGAAGGGGGAAAACCCATTTGTATAGACCCTCAAATAAATACTCAATTCTGCGACTCAAAATATGATCTAGTAGACCAAGTAGCTCAAACTACTTTTACAAGGACTCAATAGAAACACTAGGACTCACTTAGTATGCTGATGATAAAATCCACCCTAGCTTTGGGGTGAGGCTGGAGGGAAAAACTCTGCCGATCACTTACGTGAATCAGTGAGACAAAAAACCTCCTAGGATGGAAATCATCAACAACATACTAGGCTTACCTAGGTTGTTACATACATTGACAGTCTTACTTAGATCATTTACATCATAACATGCAGAATGGGTTTACATCATTTATAACAATGTCAACTGTCGATGAAATCTGGATGATGGAATCTGAATGGCGCAACCACGTCGAACATGATGAATCCCATTTGAAAAAATGGGGGTGTACTGCTATGGGGTAGTTGACAAAGTGTGGTCAACATCTGGCTCTACTTGGGGACACGTTGCTTCATCGAAGGAATGTGAGAATCCAGAATCTGCATCCAAGCAACACACAAGATTACATAAGTAGCGTCCATCCAAATATCATCATATAACATTAAGTACATGAAAAATAGAAGCTCTTCTTTTATTCATTATTCTATTTAACATGAAAAATAAATCTACTCTAACTGCAAAATGAAATGCTGAAATAACGAGGAGTAGGGTTAGAAATACGATACAGAGGATGCCCTGTGGCATCAGATGTGCTCAATATAGTGTATGCTGAGCATTTGCCTGCTTTCAGGCAAGTCTATAGGTTGCTTTTTAGATGTGCCACGTCCGATCTTGCATAATGTAGGACTGTGTCTTATTCGAATATCAAGCTGCTCTCGACCATCAGACGAATCAAACCACTTACTTCTTCTTTTTTGCTTCTTTCTCTTATTCTGAGTGGGTTGTGATGTCAACATGAGACCACTGTAGATTTCTTGTCCTCATCTTGAAGATGTTTGTACAAAATATCTGAAGAACCTGGAGCGTGACCAATATTATTCTGGATATACTCTGTCAATGGTGACACACAAGCTTGGTCTTTCTCAACATCCTTTGAAACCATAGTGAAATCCTCCGTGTGATGAGATGGGAATGGCTTTAGCAGACAAGAAGTCTCATGATCTGTTGACGAATCTTCATAATCAAATTTCGGCTGAAACTTTTGTATATGTAATTTTTCCATTTTTTCCAACCTTTCCTGTATGGAACTCATTTCCAACAAGTGATTTTCTTTCATGGTATTCATTTCCTGGGTGTGTCTTGCTTCCATGATGGACATCTGATTAGAATGATTAACTTCCATGATCTTTAATTTGTTTTCCATGCTTTGAATTATTTGCATATGATTGGGTTGCACATCCTTAATCATCTGCACTGGTTCCTTAACCTGACTTTCATGATCTTCTATATGCATGTGATAGTCCTTACCAACAACATTAATTTGATGACTTGACCTTGCCATTCTACTAGCTATGATCCTTTTGACAATGGGACAAGTAGCCTCTTCATGAAGATCATTACAGGCTCTACAATAAGGAGGAACTTCATCCACAAAATTTGCAAACTCAAGTTGATTTGTCGGTCTCTGCTCATTAGATAAGCCTCTTTCCTGCAAAACATTATTATTTCTAGGTTGGGAATTCTGCGTTTGAGCTCTTTCCATTTGGACCAACCTAGCCTGTAAGACACTTATTTCCTTAGCATGATTAAGCTCCATGCTTTCAAGCTTTTGCATTAACCTTTTCACAGGGTCATCATCATCTTCTAGAGGTTCTTTTAACTTAGTATCTGTCAAAGATATATCAAAATCTGGAGTTTTGGACATTCCAGATGCTTTCTTATCCTTTTCAATCTCCTCAGCGAAAGATTGACAAGCCTTATAATTTGCAGTTTTAGCCCGTCTTAACTCATATGCAGTATCAGAATCAAAATCATCAATGTAAAAATTCAGAAGAGATCCATCAGGAGGCTTATGAGTTTGAGATATTTCTCTAAGAATACCATTAAATCTCTTGTTAAATTCTTCAGTCGTTTCATTTTCTTTCTTTTTTATGGTACTGATTTCTATTACCAAATGTCGATCTTCCCTTTTATCACCATACTTTTCCTTAAAAGCAGTTACAATTAATTCAAAAGTATTAAATGAATTATCAGGCTTTTCCATAAACCATTCAGCAATATCTTCACCAAAAGTAAGAACAAAAGCTTTCATTTTTACATCATCGAAATTATTATTTGCAACTGCAAATCTATTCCACCAGTTAGTGAAAGCAAATAAATGAGATTTAACACTAACTGCATCATTTCCTTGAAAGATAGGTAATTTATCCATTTGAGGGAGATCATGGGGATAACCCTGAATATTAGCAAAATTACACGGGGCAAAAATATCCATGATATCGTTTTTAAGATTTTAGAAACAGATCCGTGTTCAAGAATAGTCAAAAGGTCCTCAAGAAGTGAACTTCTTGGCAGGAACTCTTGTAAGAAATGAAAGAGTTGGAGTCGCCACTTGAACATGAAACTAATTTTAAAACAGAAGGAAAAATCGAGAGATAGTAGATGGATATCAGGGGGGGATTCTTGTCTGAGAGTAAAAAGATATAAGTGGAGTCGCCACCCAAACAAGAAGCCAACCGAAATCACCAGGTGCTAAAAATACGATGATAAAATGATAAGACGATGAAAATATGAAGAGATGAAAAGTCGCCAGAAAATGTGATCCCTTGCGACATGCTAATGAATGGCGACGAAATATCAGAAGATTATAAAATGTCGTTAAGACCAAGGACAGAAAAACTCTATCCCCGGCAACGGCGCCAAAAAATGTTGTCGCACAGATTGTCCAGGGACCGCGACAACGGCTTAGACTGGGGGCTGTCACCTTTATCCCCAATCTCTCTCTTTAAGCTGTCTCCTTGCAGGCTAAGGGAGGTAGACCCTTTTAGAAATGAAGGATAAATCCAGGAGACACAGCTAAAACATCAAATACTTGACAAAATTAACAGGGTTTCACAGATCTAGATTAGATTTCACGTTTTATGATCAGTGCCTTATGGAGTCACACAAAATCCCGTTATGCAACTATAAACAAGCAAGTGACGATTAACTATTGCTTATTAAAACACGATCGATCACAATGATATCCAATGAAAGACACCACAACCATGTATTAAAAATAACCAGATGCTTAAAAATTTCCGAAATTAAGATACTGCGATTATAACCCAGTTCGAAAATTGAAACGATCCACAGTCAAACTTTAGATAAAGAAATTAACGCACTTGACCATGGAAAATTTAAAATTTTTTATATTTTTTTGTATTTTCTATTTTTTTAAAGATTTTGAAATTTTTGTATTTTTTTAATTATTTTATTTTTTAAAACAAATCAAAATTCTAAATCTAAACAAAGTTCTAATCTAAAATCTAAACAAAACTATTAAAAAATTTAAATCTAAAATTTAAAACCAAATTACAACTAAGTTACAACTAAACTATAATTAAAACAAAATGAAAACGATCTAACTAAAACAAAATTAAAAAAAAAAAACTACAATGAGAACCGACAAAACTAAAACTCACGCTAAACTAAAACTCTAACAAATAAAATCTATAACTATACACAAAACTATATTTAAAAAAAAAAACTAACGCTAAACCTTTTCAAAACGAAGCCGATGAGAAATAACGCATATATGTATTTTGAGTGCACGCGTTTGGAATTTTTTTTTTTTTTTGCGTGAGTTTATCGTTTTCGTTTGTGCGTGACAGGAGCAGAGACGTCTCGGACAACTGCAGGGTAGACGGATGCTGGAGACTTGGACGCGAGGGGGAGAAAGTCGATGGAGGAGGCAGGAGAAGACGCAGGTTGGGCAGCGGCAGGAAGGTTGACGGCGTGAGAAAAAGAGCACAGGCTTCAGATAATATGTGCGTTTTGTATGTGCAGGTCAGGTTGAAAACGATGGCGTGAAGGATTGAAGACTGGAAAGACAGGATCAACGCACAGAAACTTGAAGCATCTTCGTAAAGGATTTCACATTCGTTTTGTTTAAGCTTGTCCACAGTGTCGATGGAGAACGTGAGGGGGCAACAAGATCGAATGCAAGGGAGGGGTTTCGATGGAGTGACAGACATTGTTCAATGAATAACCTAGTTCGTCCAGCAAAAACTATAATTTTTTCCACAAAACCTCGACTTTATCTTCTTTAAATCGAACGATACTCGCATTTATAATGCTCTTTAAAACATCGCCGTACTTTGCTCACAAGAGTGACTCTAGGCCGGATCCGGCCTTTGAGGCTAGATCTCATTTCGTAACTTAAAAAAAAATTTCGATTTCGAACTTTCAGAATCGCAACAACTAGTCGTATCCTCGAAGATGCACTTAAAATCGTTAAACCTTCGCCAACTCTAAAAAATTTACAAATTTACAATTGTTTTACAAATTTAAAACCCTCAAGGTCAGATTAAAATCCATTTAGCACAATTTTCAGAGATTTTAAAATTTTAGTGAAAGGCACGAGCCTTTGAAACCCTGCAAAATCACAAACATCGTAAGATAGACCCAGAATTTAACAAATAAAGAGCTTATCAGATTTATGCTTATTGAGAGTCGGCTGGTCCAACCGAAGACTTCCCCAGACGCCCAATCTTAAAAAAAAAATTTCCCTGCACACTTAGATCTGAATTTTAGACTGATAGAGATTTAAGAAAACAACATGAGACCCTTAGAAAAATCAGAATGTTATTTTATAAACCCAGAAAACTGCACAAGATACCTGTATGCAGATTAATCCACGTAGGCCATCAACCATAAAATGCAAGAAACCAAGTAGCAGAGTTTAGAGACAATTCACCACATAGATCTGAGAAGGAACATCCAGATTTGTAACCCCAAAGTCTTTAGCTTTATTCCTCAAAAAAGTTTACAAGAGCTTCTAAGAGCAAGTGCACGATTCTGAGATCGGATGACTCAAAAATGAAAAAGACCTCAAAATTTATAGGACAAGATCTCTAACGGCTAGTTTGGATGATCCTCGTCAAAATAATCTCAACCATCCAAAAGATTTAATTATCTTTTAATCCGGAGCGTTGAAATTAAAATTTTGGGGAAAAAAACGAATTTATCATTTAATTCAATTTTAATTAACTCAAAAATATTATTTTTGAGTTAATTACCCCAAAATTTTGACCTTGACTTAACCACCAAGGCCCAAAGGTCCAATATTTCTTAAAATTCTCAATATTCCCTTGGCCTGGGGCTGTCAAAATCATTTTCCAAGGACCCACAAATTTTGCTTTTAAAGATTTAATCCTAATTTAGGACCCTAAATTAATTAAATTTCTGGTTTAGGATTTTAATTAATTAATTGACCAGAAAATTTAATTAATTGACTAAGAGGGGATTATAATTATTTTTCCAACCCTCTTTTACATGAGATAATACATTTACATACATGAAGGGGGAATACCCATTCGTATAGACCCTCAAATAAATACCCAATTCTGCGACTCAAAACATGATCTAGTAGACCAAGTAGTTGAAACTACTTTTACAAGGACTCAATAGAACACTAGGACTCACTTAGTATGCTGATGATAAAATCCACCCTAGCTTTGGGGTGAGGCTGGAGGGAAAAACTCTGCCGATCACTTTCGTGAATCAGTGAGACAAAAAACCTCCTAGGATGGAAGTCATCAACAACATACTAGGCTTACCTAGGTTGTTACATACATGGACGGTCTTAGATCATTTACATCATAAAAAGCAGAATGGGTTTACATCATTTATAACAATGTCAACTGTCGATGAAATCTGGATGATGGAATCTGAATGGCGCAACCACGTCGAACATGATAAGTCCCATTTTAAAAAATGGGGGTGTACTGCTATGGGGTTGTTGACAAAGAGTGGTCAACACTACCCACAAATCTGAGCTCCACCGAGACTGTGATGCCCACAGATTCGGGCTCCAGTGAGATTGACACTGTTAGAAGCTTACTGCTAATGTGAATTTCGTAAACATAGGTGTGTCTGTCTATGTCACTGTCATAATGACAATGACATAGAATCATAGATTACATTCTTAGCTCCTCAAATTTGCGGCTACAGAAATAATACACCCAACCTCTCCACCATGAGCTGTTATAGAGATTCTGTCATCACTGTCATGGAGAAACTGTCAAGGCATTGTTACAACTTGCTTTCTTGTAGCTGGAATTTTGTATTTAATAATGCTGTACTTTTCTTTTCTGTAGTTGTTGAAGACAGGTAACCTCACTTACGTATGCCAAAAATTTCACTCCTCTGGAGATCGAATCTCTTATAGACCTTACACTTATGAAATTATTGTGCGTGATCCTTCTGATGAAGAATATGTCAAACGTGCAAGGAAGGATCCTCGAGCTCAAACTCTTCATAGATAAACACTTGCTTGGACGTAGATGTTTCATGTTTAGAATATAGGGTTTCTTTCACAACTTCATATTTTCATTATGGGTTTCCTTATTCCCTCGTTCTGAGATGATACTTCAACAGGGCCGAAGATGGGTTATCAAGTCCTCTAGACCCTCGTTCTTCCTTGTATCAATATAACCTGCAACAAAAAATGAGCCACCAGACAAAAAGAACCTAATCCGATTGTACTTGCTGCGTTCAGCATAAAAAAAAATCAGAATCGGTTTTTTTAAGATTATACATATATCATTTTCGTCAGGAGCATTATCTTCGAGATGCCAATCTTTAATCTCCTAGAGATTCAGAGATTCGACAACAAGATCCAAATTGGGTCTTCTCATTACGTTCGACATTCGATTTCTGCGATCACGGAATTGAATGCATGCAACATCCTCGTCGTTGTCTTCAGTAACTCTTCCGTAATCTGGCCTTCCGATATGAAATCACTAGGACCAACAATATCCTTGGCGGAGGGTTTCATGGTCCAATTCCACAATGTCTGTCCAATTCCAGATAGGGCTTTTTCTCCTGTGCAGGACCTTGACCCCCTTTTTCACCCCCTGATCATGGATCTTGTTTGCTAATTTACCGTTCTGCTGAGGAGGTAAAGCATTTTCCCTCCTAGAATCCCGAGCATAAACTCTACCATAACCAGAATCCTTACCATGTGACAAATTCCCGTTGACTTCAGCAGCCAAATTGTCAGTCTTCTGGTGAATATTTTTTTTCTTGAGTACCAGGAGATCTTCAGTCGTTTCAGTGACATTTCGATCCGTTTCCAAGGCGTTTCACATACCGACAGCAGTGGGCCGCTTTCAAGCATTTTGTCACAATGACACAGTAGCTCCTCCAACTCTCGCAGTCGGAGAAACCGACGAATTGGCAGACATTCAGATAAATTCTTTTCGTGCTTTCAGACAGGTGACAAATGCACAGTTTGCTGCCCCAACTTCGCCATCATTCGTTACCCTTCAACGAGCCTCTCCGTCGTCTTCTTGTTGTGATGATTTCAATAATGCCAATCAATGGGAGGACATCCCTTTCAAGATTTGCCAAGGAGGGATTCGAACAACGGTCATCGTACCGCGTTATTTGACTTTGGCAACGCCGATGGAGATACACATAAGCAATAAATCAACAGAGTCAACTCGGGTTCCTTCCTTTTGTTTTCAATTGCATTATGCTCGAAGTGGAACGAATGTGACTCTCGAGGACAAGTAGTATAAAAATGAATTACTATAGCGACAACGAACTAAACAGAACTACCTAAATAACTAATTTCTCTGTCCTTCCTGCCCGATCTTTCGAGGGGTTTCTTAGGTGTCTGGTTTTGGCGTTTTAAGCAACCTCTGAGAAACCGGTCCTCCATGTTCCTAGCCTTATCGTTGCTACCAAGTTTGAAACGTCATAAATTTATGGAAGAGCCGACGTGATAATTTTATATGGAACAGACCAATGATTAATTATTCCAGCGTCAGAAGTCACAAGTCACAAGTCACAAGTCTGAGTTATAGAGCCCTGGTGAGCCCAGATCTGATCTTAATAATAGTGGCCCTTCGTCCTTGCCTTAAAGCTAACCCAAAACATGCTCTTCGTCCTCCAACACAGACCTCTCCACGTTGATTTGAGAAGACTTCTCCATGCTGAAAGTTAGGGCACAAAACAGCCCTAAATCTGCCCTAGATTCTCAACAAGATAGGCTTTGTCTTCTCCTTAGCTCTGATACCATGTTAATTTTTGAAGATGTTCTATGCTAGATGAAAATATACTTTAAACTTCTAGGGCTTAATGAAAGTAAGATGTAGATAGAACATACCAATAGATCGATGGAAGAAAAGCCAAAACAGAGATAAAGAATGGTGGCGTTATGGTGATCAACAGGATGCTTCAACCAGCAAAGTCTTCATAAGGTCAGCCACCCACATATGTCACACAACCCCAAGATGTCCCATCAAGAATACTCCACAAAGACGCTGCACCAAGAAGCCCTAAACGCAGAACCAAGAACACAACTCCATCACCATCAAGAGAGAAGAAAATGCCTCCACACATTGTGTGTATAATGAATTCCAACTCTCTCCAATATATAGGCATCTTTGGGGGTGTGTGGCACATCTCTTATGCATGTGGGATAAAACAGGCCGACCTTGCACATGTGGAATAAATTCGAAATACATGTTCTACTCATCCGGTCATGATGATCTTTAGGTCGATCTTGCACCTCTCCGAAAGAGGAACCCAATAAAAATATTGGCATCGTCATTTGAGCATCACATCATGGAGTTTGGACCTAGTTGTCCAAAATTAACACTAACTTAGGAAAATTAAAAGATTAAAGGTAATTAATTTAAACATGTGATGAAAATGACTTAAGTCACACCAAGGTTGCGGGGGACTACCTCCCCCCTATCGAAGCCGCTCTCGTAGCGCGCTCCCTCGAACCTGCTCCCAGAGCGAATGCTTAGAGGGTGATATTAATGACAAAGATCCCTATACGAATCTATAGGTACTGATAAAGATACCTCTGATTCAATTTATGTTTTTATGTTTTTTATGTCTAATTCATCATTCTACATGCTTTTGTTGACATATATGCATCAAAATATAAAAAATATAAAAAATATATATATCATAAAAAAACACTCCTGGAAACGCTCCCGGACCACGAGCTTTTGAAAATGGCACTCTCGCTCCCGCTCCCCGTTTTCGCTCCCACTCCCAAGTAACCTTGAGTCACACAGATCAAGCTTTCTTTTAATCTTAACCGTCGAATCAAGATTAGATCACGACCGTTGGTTTTCCAACGAGAAAGTATAAAGGAAAGGCTTGGGGTCAGTTGAAGAACACACACAGGGGCAAAGCACTGAGACCAAGCCGGAATTCTAGGTCGTGGTTTGCTAAGAATTTCCAGAAATGTTTCAGATGCAGCGAGGGGTAGTATTGGTGAGAGGGATGATTTGATCCCAGGCCAAGAGTTAGCAAGAGGCAGAGAAGCAACAGTCAGAGCAACATAGAGGGAGTAGCAACCGCGCATTGCAGAGGGCTTCAGGAGCTACGCAGGCCCTGAAAGGTCAACGCAGAGGCAGCAAGAGGCCATCAGAGCTTACGCAGGCAGGGCAGCGCAGGGACAATGTAACCCAGTCTGGGGTTACGCGGGACTCTCTTGAGCCACGTAGGGGCACACACAAGCTAGCAGAGTTGACGTAGAGGGCTTCAGAGCAGCGCTGGGGTTTCTGAAGACTGAAAAAGGGCCGAGTTCTATAAATCCCGTTTGAGGATGTGAATTAGTCAGTTTTTTTGTCTCTGGAACAGAGGTATTGCTGCAGACTTTGTATTTCTCTGTCGGGTTAACTAGTAAGGTACCCAGATTTGTTGTACTTAGAATCTACTTAATAATACAAACCCTCTAGTGCCAGAAGACTGGGTTTCCCGCATTGGCTTTTTTCGGGGGTAGTTGTCCAGAAAATCTTGTGTCACTTTGTATATGTGCATGGATTCAGTTTAGATCTGTATCTATGTAGGCTGTTAAAGTGTTTACTTCGATGTTAATACTGAAAATTTCAAATTAATAACTTGTTAAAGTAGGAGATGTAAATCGTGATTTAACAGTAGGGTTTCTGCATAAGTAATATTCAGAAATTTTCACATGGTATCAGAGCGATTGCAGATCTAGCTGGATCACCAGCAAGAAGACTGAAGAATCCTTGCTGTAGAAAGCAACAACAACTGTAGAAATCCGGACTAGAGACGACAATGTCGTAGCCGAAGGGAGCGGTGCTACGCAGAGGCTAGAGTGAAGCAGTGTCGACGCAGGCCCACCTACTTACTCCACAAAGGCAGCACAAAGGCTATGCTGGAACTGTCTGCTCATGCAGAGGCCAGCTAGGATGACACAGTCCTGAAGCTGTTGTTGATTCAGAGTGTCAGAAGTAGTGTTGCAGAGCTTCAATAGTTGCTGGTGGGGTTAAATATCTGAAGGTGCAGAAATTAGCTTGAACACTAGTTGAAAAATAGTGTGATGAGAACGACTTCTTAGAAGATTTTCAGCCAAAGAAATCTGCAGATCGATCGGAGGATCAAAGAGAGTTGATTCGTTGTGATTGGCAGACTTCCAAGAGAGGAAGTTAGTTGTCAGAGGGAGCAAAGGGTGCCTTTCTCACCAAGCACCCTAGATCCGATTCTCTAGCATAGAGAAGAGGATTTGTTCCGACAATTTTTATTGAGAAGATGGCACCTCAAGGATTACGTGATCAGGATAGGTTGGACGACCTGTCCAACTTTGCACTCTGGAAGGCCATAATCCTAGTAGTCATGGAGGCATACGGTTTGAGGGAGGATGCAGAGAAAGTCCTGGCCACGCCGACTGATGCGGATCTCCTAAAGAAGCATGAAGAAGCAGCGGCACATGCCAAGCGCTTCATAATGGACAGGGTTAAGGATCATGTAGTACCACACATAGCTGAAAAGAAGACGACTAATGAGATGTTTCATGCCTTAACTGCCCTATATGAAGGAAGATCTGTCCAGAGGAGAATGCTCCTAGAAAATCAGATGAGGTTATTCATGATGGCCAAGGGAGAAGAGATCGAACCCTTTCTTTTCAAATTACAGGCGATCAGGGATCAACTGACTGCAATGGGGGTAAAAGTGGAGGATGATGTTATGGTGAGGACTGCACTCAATGCGGTCACAGAGGACTGGGAAACTTTTGTCCAAAGTATCCTGGGCAGAGCGGACCTTCCCAACTAGGACAGTATGTGGGCGATCCTCCGACAAAAAGAACTCCGTCGGTTCACCAAGAGACAGTACAACACTGGATAAAGTAAAGTGAAGAAGGAAGAGGAAGAAGATGCAGCCTTGGCATCAAAGAGGCAACAGGGGAGAAAGAAGTGAGATCTGTCAAAGATCAAGTGTTTCCAATCTGGTGAACTAGGACATTTCGCCAACAATTGTCCTCAAAAGAAGAAGGACAAGGAAGCTTCTAGCTCCAAGGTTGCTGTGGCGGATGATGGCTCCGAAGATGACGTAACCATGAGCGCTCATGAACCACAAAAGTGGGGCGACATGGATCTGTAAAGCAACTACAGAGTGGTGGCGGGATCCTTGAGTAGCCAAACTCTTGGATCACATCTGTGCTACGGGAGCCTTAAGACAGTAGTGGGACAAGTGGAGCAGTTGGTGCAGAGAATCATAGACGAAGCAGAGGCAGAGCTGGATGCTGTGAGGAAGTAGCGCAACGCAGATGCAGCAGCATCATAGCGCAAAGGGGCTGATGTGACTTTAGGAGCGTAGTGCAGGCTGGCTTATGCAAAGCAAAGTTGCAACAACGCAGTGGCTTCAGGAGGACAACGTAGAGCAGCAGCCTATGGAGCTTCAGTGATGAGGATGCAGCCCAACTGACTTGTCTGTCAAAGATTGGGCAGGAGTTTTCAGTTGTTTCTCTCAGCAATTGAGTTGCAGTGCAACAGTTGGCAGCATGATGCAGCGGATTGAGAGGGAGCTGCAGTACAGATGTAGCAGTGGCAGTGGCAATGTCATGGGCAACAGTATGGAAGGCAGTAGCAGCGCAGTGATGAAGGGCAGCAGGCCAACTATCAGTGCAGAGACCCACACCAGAGATCAGTACAGAACTTCAGGGTGAAGTAGTGTTGTGCTAGAGCACATTTCTTGCTAAGAGAGAGTGTTGAGATTTTTGAGTGTTGGGGTAGCATCAGATGTGCTCTAGCTCCCAAACTTTGTGGAGGGACTAGAGTACATGAGATCTCCAAGACCCAGAAAGGGATTTGAGAAATTTCATCCTGTTTAAGAGATAATTAATTAATTAATCTTTTTAATTAAGGACCCTAAGTTTAACTTAGTAAAATTAAAAGATTAAAGGTAATTAATTTAAACATGTGATGAAAATGACTTAAGTCACATGGATCAAGCTTTCTTTTAATCTTAGCCGTCGAATCAAGATTAGATCATGGCCATGTTTCCCAACGAGAAAGTATAAAGGAAAGGCTTGGGGTCAGATGGAGAAAACACATAGGGACAGGGCACTTAGATTAAGCTGGACTTCTAGGGCGTGGTTTGCCAAGAATTTCCAGAAGTGTTTCAGTGCCAGCGAGGGGTAGTATTGGTGAGAGGGATGATCTGATCCTAGGCCAAGAGTTAGCAAGAAGCATAGAAGCAGCAATCAGAGCAGTGCAGAGGGAGCAGCAGCTGCGCAACGTAGAGGGCTTCAGGTGCTACGCAGGCTAAGAAAGGGTAGCGTACAGGCAGCAGGAGGCCACAGGGCTTACGCAGGCCTAGCCAGGGTAGCGTAACCCAATCTGGGTTTACGCAGGCCTCTCCTGAGTAGCGTAGGGGCACACGCAGGCTAGCAGAGCTGACGTAGAGGGCTTCAGAGCAGCGTTGGGGTTCTGAAGATTGAAAAAGTGTTGAGTTCTGTAAATCTCGTTTGAGGGTGTGAATCAGTTAGTTTTTCTGTCTCCGGAACAAAGGTATTGTTGTAGACTTTGTATTTCTCTGTCGGGTTAACCAATAAGGTTCCCAAATTTGTTGTACTTAGAATCTACTTAATAATATAAACCCTCCAGCAGCCAGAAGACCGGTTTTCCCGCATTGGGTTTTTCTGGGGACAGTTGTCCATAAAATCTTGTGTGTCACTTTGTCTATGTGCATGTATTCAGTTTAGATCTGTATCTGTGTAGGTTGTGTTAGGATATTACGACACATAGGGAATAGTTAAGTATAACTTGGTCTAGTGTAGAGTTAGGTAAAGTGTGTTTCTTTACTATGTAAATTTGTAACTTATAATCCGACGGTCACGATTTGTAGCGATTCGACGGTTCACTCTCTCCTCGGTATTAACGACACTTGATCTGTGGCTTAACACCCGATTGGTCCATGATCTCTATTTAAATAGCATGGAGGGTCATTTGTCCGGTAACCGTTTATGAGAGAAACATATGTAAACTTTCTTTTTATATTAATAAATTCCCTGAAGTGGCTGCGTTGGCTCAGGCCGTGGACTATTTCCCTCTTCGAGGGTTTTAACCACTTGATATACTGGTGTACTGATTTGTGATTTGTTTGTGAGCAGTGACCTTTGGCGTTTGATCTAAGGAACTTACCCTGTAAATTCCTACATGGTATCAGAGCTATTTTGAGGGCCGCATCCATTGTTGATCCAAATCCGAAGCTGGTTTGACTACATGCAACTGCTGTTTTCTAGATTTACCATTTCTGGACTTTTTCGGGCCTGGAGAACTACTTTGTTGTGTCCAGAGTGTCAACTATAGTGAGGAACCCCTTTCTTTTCATGCGAAAAGGTTTCCGGTTGCCCAAGTTATGTCGTTTTAGATCTAGAGGTATAAAGTATCTTTTTGAAATTATATTTATTAATCGATCTGCTTATTTCGGTTTATAATATTTTTTACTTGCCGGATCTATACCCTCTTATCTGTGTATGCTCTTTGCTTCGCGCTGTGTGTGATCTCGGAAAATCAAAAACAGGAAGAAGGAAATTTTTTTGTGCTACGTATTCTCTTTCCCCGCGTTTTTGTGCGATCTCGGGAAATCAGAAATAGCGAAAAAAGGATAGTTGCCGATAAGGCTAGCCGAAAATCTAACGCTCTGCCGTAAGGCTTGCATTTTGTTTTCTTGTGCTCGGATTTTGTGTTTTTTTGCAGGAAAAAGCACGCACATCGAAGACTAAAAAAAAAAAACCCCTTCCTCCTTTCAAACAATTACAGAATCCTTTTACTAGCTCACTTGGGGTAAAGTTAGTTTATGAGAATAGAGGTCTTGGGTTCAAGTCTCTTTCTCAAACTTCTTTTTCTAAAAAGATTTTTGTTAAAGGGGCGGGATTTTTTTCAAAAGTAGAACTTCAATATCAAATTTCAACTGTTCCCGTAACTATTCGGCATCTACAACATAGTTTTTTCAAAAAGGCATAACTTCTTCATCCGGAAGCCTTTTTTCGAGCCGTTTTTTTTGAATCAGCCTAATTTTTCGAGATCTTTCCATTGGAGCAGTTAGTTTCAGCCTTTTAAGCTTCATTTTGTTTTAACACAAAAAAATGGAAAGTGCATGCTCGGTTAATCTTAACAACACCAATTATTTCTAATGGCTACCCCACATGGTAGATTTACTTATAAGTAAAGGGCTTTATACAATAGCCACAAGACAAGAAACTAAACCTATCGATGGAGAAAAAGCCGCTAAATGGGAAAAATAAACAAGATCAAGCACGAGGGTTGATAGGAATGTCCATTGCTCAAGATCTTCAATTTCATATCCTAGAAATTGACACCCCTGATGCAGCCCTCAAAAAGCTAAATAATGTTTTTGGCATTCAAAATGAAATCAGGGCTCACCAGCTTGAAAATGAGTTGCTTACTTTGGACCCCAATAATTTCTCCTCTATTGAAGATTTTTTGTCCAAATTCAAGACCCTTAGACTTCTTTTATAAGGTTGTAAGGTCAAAAAGGAAGATGGTAGTCTTATCTATTCCATTCTTGCTAAGCTTGGCCCTGCATACTCTATATTTGTTTCCAACTTTCATTCCACTAGAGAAGCCATCATTTCTTAAGGAACCGCCTACAAGAACCCCTTTTTTGATGCCTTCTGCGATTCTTTGATAAGAGAACAAGAAAAACTCTTACACCTTGGTCTTATCAATACTGGAAACGCTTCTAAGAAAGCCTTAGCAGCCCAACATCGAACATATCAAAAGAATCCCAAGAAGCAGTATCCTAAAAAGTATGGTCCTAAATTAAACAAGGGTCTTAAGCAATTTCAGCCGCAAACTGAAAAAGCAACTCACCAAACTGATAAGGCAAATAAAAACAAAGGGAAGAAAACAGATAGACATTGCAACTTTTGTAATCGTGATGGCCATGTAGAGTCCAAATGTTTTAAGAAGATGGAAGCCCTGGAAGTAGCAATGAAGAAGCACCACATCAATTTAAAGATCTCTTCATATTCATCTTCAAGAATGGCACTTTCTGCTTATGGTTGTCAATCATCTGGTTATGCATTAAATGTATCTTCTTCTTCTCATTCTCATGAGTGGCTCATTGATTCTGGAGCTTCTTATCACATGGCCAAAAATAAAGCCATGTTTTCTTCTTTAAATGATTGTAACACTGAACATATTTATGTTGGTGATGATAGATCTCTTAGAGTTGTAGGATCTGGAACCATTCATCTAGATAATGGTCATTTTAATGATGTACTATGTGTTCCTACCTTTTCATGCAACTTTCTATCTGTTTCTCAGATAACTCATTCAGGTGAATGGAAAATAGTAGAATTCTCACCTCATGATGTTGTAATCAAGGACCTCAAAGATCCTAGACATATTTTAGCTAATGGCATTGCTGATGATTCCACAAGGTTGTATAAGTTTGACAACTTTGGGTCATCATGTCTTCCCTCTTTTTTTGTTGCTGATAATGATGAAGTGAGCAAACTTTGGCATGAGCGATTTGGTCACTTAAACTATTGCTCTCTTCAAACTCTATGTAAGGAAAATATGGCGACGGGTCTTCCTATGGTATCTTGCCTAGATAGTGTTTGTTTCGAATGTGTGCTCGTAAAACATCATCGGGATAGTTTTGACAAACATGCCTCTTGGAACGCTTCAACCTCTTTGCAGCTTGTGCACAGTGATTTATGTGGTCCACTTCCTGTTGTTTCTTTTTTTGGTTGCAAGTACTTCTTAACTTTCATTGATGATTTTTCTAGACGCACTTGGGTATACTTATTAAAACTCAAGAGTGAAGTTTTTAACATGTTCTTGGCCTTTAAGGCCTTTGTTGAGAAACTTTTTGGACATCCAATTCTTAAGTTAAGATCAGAGAATGGAGGAGAATATGTTAACAACAAATTTATCAACTTTTGCACTGAGCATGGCATTCAATTGCAACATACTGTTCCATATACTCCACAACAAAATGGGGTAGTTGAAAGGAAGAATCGCACCTTAAAAGAAATGGCTAATTGTATGCTTCAATCTAAAGGACTTGGTCTCAATTTTTGGGCAGAAGCAATTAACTGTGCAAATTACATAGTAAATCGCACTCCTACTAAGGTTTTAAAAAATACAACTCCAGAAGAAGCCTGGAGCTCAATCAAACCAGATGTAAGTCACTTTCGTGTTTTTGGAAGTGATGCTTGGGCCCATATTCCAGATGCGAAACATAAAGCCTTAGAACCTAAGAGTGAAAAATGCATTTTTGTTGGATATTCTGAAGATGTCAAAGGATATACACTTCTTCAACCAAAATCCAAAAATGTAATCATTAGAAGAGATGTAAAATTTGATGAAAATATATCAGCCCGTGAGCCTAGTTCGGCGAGTGTGCCACCTTTGGCTTGCGAGCCTGATTCGGCATATGTGCCACCTCTCTCTATCTCTTCTATTTTTGACAGCATTCCTTCTAGTTCAGATGATGATAGCGAGGATGACAATCCTCCTCCAACTCTTGAAGATGTTCCTTCAGCTCCACAACTTCCATGATGGGTCTGCTCTACTCGGGATGCAGCAGGTTCTCTTGCAGGTGACCCTACAGATCGACGACGTACACGTTCTCAGTTCGAAAGAGCCTCTTCCTTATTGGGTCAAGTTCCAGAAAATCATGATCCAGACACCTTTGAAGAAGCTTCCGGTCATCTAGATTGGGATGAAGCTATGAATGAAGAATATCGTTCCTTATTGGCAAACGATACTTGGGATCTTGTTCCTCTTCCAAAAGGAAGAAAACTTGTCAGATGCAAATGGGTTTACAAAACAAAGTTTGGACTAGATGGAAAAGTGGATGGACATAAAGATCATCTTGTTGCTAAAGGATTTTCACAAGTTGAAGGCATTGACTATACTGAAACCTTCTCCCCTATTACCAAAATGAATTCTATCTTCCTTGTTCTTTCCCTTGTTGCCTCCTTTAAATGGGAAGTCCATCAGATGGATGTTAAATCCGCCTTCTTACATGTAGATCTGCATGAAGAAATCTGGCTTTATCCAAAACGACTCTAGCCTTGTTTGTCGCCTTAGGAAGTCTCTCTATGGTCTCAAACAAGCTCCTCAAGCTTGGTATGCCAAAATGGATAGATTTCTATTAGATAATGGCTTTTCTAGGTGTTAATCTGACAACACTGTCTACACCAAGAAAGTGGGTAAGTCCTTCACCATCCTTGTTCTTTATGTTGATGATCTTATCCTTAATGGTAGTGATCCCAACCATATAAACCATGTGAAGTCTAGCCTCAAAAAAAAGTTTGAATGACAGACTTAGGACACTTGCATTATTTCCTTGGTCTTCGAGTCTTGCAATCCAAAGAAGGTATTACCCTTTCTCAGTCCAAGTATGCCTGTGATATTCTACGCCACTTTCACATGGAAGACTGTAAGCCAACCCCTTCCCCCTTTCAGTCTGGAGTCAAGCTTTCAGTCACTTGTACTACCCCTGAAGTTGATGCTACCTTATACCGTCAACTTGTTGGTAAACTTTTGTATCTCACCCATACCCGTCTTGACCTTTCCTTTGCCGTTGGTCTTATTGCTCCGTTTATGCACCAACCTCATGAAAGTCACTGGAAAGGAGCTAAAAGAATACTTCGATATATTCGAGGTACAGTTCAATTCGAGATTCAGTATATTACAGGAGCATCTCCATTGTTGATTGGTTTCACTGATTCTGATTGGGCTAGTGACCCTGATGATCGAAAGTCTACAACAGGATATGTATTCACTCTTGGTTTAGGACCTATTACTTGGTCTTGTAAGAAACAAAGTGCCATCTCTCTTTCTTCGGTAGAAGCAGAGTATCGTGGTGCTGTTGAAACCAGCAAGGAAGCCATGTGGCTTCGTCAGATGCTGTTTGAATTTGGTCTTCATCAGCAGCATACAACTACACTTTGGTGTGATAATCAAAGTGCCATTCAGCTATGCAAAGATCTAGTTCAGCATCAGAGTATGAAACACATTGAGCTTCATATACACTTCATTAGAAAACTCATTCATGATCGTGTTCTTGAAGTACAATATTGTTCAACCAATGATCAAGTTGTCGATATCTTTATAAAGGCTCTCACAGAAGCAAAGTTTACCAAACTTCGATCCATGCTTGGAGTTAAGGAAAGTTATCATTAAGGGGGGATAGGCTCTAATGCCTCCTTCCTTCTCCTATTGTGTCACCTTTGTAAATCCTTCAATCCTATCCCAAGTTGTTCTTAAGGGGGGATGTTAGGATATTTCGACATAGAGGAAATAGTTAAGTATAACTTGGTCTAGTGTAGAGTTAGGTAAAGTGTGTTTCTTTACTATGTACATTTGTAACTTATAATCCGACGGTCACAATTTGTAGTGATCCGATGGTTCACTCTCTCCTCGGTATTAACGACACTTGATCCATGGCTTAACACCCGATTGGTCTATGATCTCTATTTAAAGAGCCTGGAGGGTCATTTGTCAGGTAACCGTTTATGAGAGAAACATATGTAAAATTTCTTTTTATATTAATAAATTCCCTTAAGTGGCCGCGTTGGCTCAGGCCGTGGACTGTTTCCCTCTTCGAGGGTTTTAACCACGTGATATACTGGTGTACTGATTTGTGATCTGTTTGTGAACGGTGAACTTTGGTGTTTGATCTAAGGAACTTACCCTGTAAATTCCTACAGGCTGTTAAAGTGTTTACTTCGATGTTAATATTGAACATTTCAGATTAATAACTTGTGTAAGTAGGAGAAGTAAATCGTGATTTAACAATAGGGTTTCTGCATAAGTAATATTTATAAATTTTCACATACTCTTGGTCATTCGACCAATCACTGCATCTGCCCCTCACTGCTTCTTTGAATCACTCAGATCTAATCTTTGTCCGAGCATTGATCTGTCAGAAGAATTTGATCTCTTAGATTTACTGTGTGTGTTCTCCAACTGACCCCAAGCCTTTCTTTTATACTTATCTCGTTGACAAATCAACGACCGTGATCTAAACTCTAATCAACGACTAAGATTAGAAGAAGCTTGATCCATGTCACTTAGTTCTCATCACATGTGTAAATTAATTCACTTTAATTTTTCAATTTCCCTAAGTTAGAATTAGGGTTCCCATTAAAAAATTTAATTATTTGAATATCTTTTACACCAAATGGAATTTCTCCAAATGCATTCTAGGTCTTGGAGATCTCTAGTGTTCTAGCCCCTCCACAAAGTTTTAGAGCTAGAGCACATCCGATGCTACCCCAAAATCTCAACACTCCCTCTTAGCGAGGAATGTGCTCTAGCAACACTTCACCATTGAAGCATCACCTTGATCTTTGGCATCGGTCCCCGCGCTGTTGATGCTTGGCCTGCTGCCCTCCATCCACTGCACTGCTGCTTTTTGTACTGCTGCCCATGTCACTGCCACTGACACTGGCACATTTGTATTGCAGCTCCCTCTCAAATTGCCACATCATGATGCCTATAGCACTGCCGCTACTAATTGCTGCACTGCAACTCATTCGCTGAGAAGTAAGCAACTGAAGGACAATCACCCAATCAACTGACAGACAAGTCAGTTTGGCTGCATCTCATCACTGAAGTACCCTCTGTTGCTGCTCTGCGCTCTCTCTGAAGCACTGCGCTCTCTCTAAAGCACCGCGCTGTCTGTTGCTCTGCACTGCGTAAGCACTGCCTCTTCGCTACTGAAATCCCATCAGCCTTTGCGCTGTTGCTTCCACGCTGCTACTGCCTCTCCTCCTTGCTGCTCCAGACTTCAACGTCCCAACTCTGCCTCTGCTTTTCCATGATCTTCTGCACCCACTTAATCTAGTTATCATGCTACTGTCTTAAGGCTCTCGTAGCTCGTATGTGATCAAGAGTTTGGACACCTCAAGGATCCCGCTTTCACCATCTGTGGCTACTCTACATATCTATATCGTCCCACCTCTTCTCTCGAGGCACATGAGCACTCATGGCCACATCATCTTCGCTGCCACTGTCCCCTTTCGCTGCTGTTGCCTTGGAATCTGAAGCTTCCTTGCCCTTCCGCTTAGGACAAGTGTTGGCGAAGTGTCCAAGTTCGCCACATCTAAAGCACTGGACCTTGGATAGGTCCTTCTTCTTCTTCCCTTGTTGCTGCTGTCCCTTAGATGCTAGGGCTACATCTTCCTCCTCCTCCTTCTTTACCTTGACAACTCCGCTGCTGAATTCCCTCTTGGTCACCCTCCCGATCTCATCCTGTCGAAGGATTGCCCATATGTCTCCCCAATTTGGGAGTTGTGCTTTGCCCAAGATGCTTTGGACAAAGGTCTCCCAGTCATCGGTAACTGCATTCAGGGCGGTCCTCACCATGAGCCCATCATCCAGAGTTTCCCCCATGGCAATCAGTTGGTCTCGGATAGTCTGCAATCTGAAGAGGAAGGGATCAATCTCCTCTCCCTTGTGCATCTGGAACGTCCACATTTGGTTCTTTAGAAGCATCTTCCGTTGGATGGAGCTACCTTGATATAGCGTGGTCAAAGTTGTCCACACCTCATTTGCCGTCTTCTTCTTGGCAATGTGTGGGACCACGTGATCCTTTACTCCATCCATGATCAAGCGCTTAGCCTGCGCTTGATTTTCGTTGAAATTCTTCTAAGCATCCGCATCAGTCGACACAGCTAGGACATTCTCTGCGTGGCCTCTGATACCGTACTCCTCCATGACTGTCAGGATTCTTGCTTTTTAGATCGCAAAGTTAGACACACCATCTAACCCATCCTGATCTCTCAGTTCGTACGGGGCCATCTCTTGCTCAAACTGTCGAAACAAGGCTTCTTCTCCCTTCTACTGTTGCTGCACTCAACAAAAGATTGGATCTGGGTTTCTTGGTGATAGAAACCCTCTAGAGAAACTGCTCCCTCTGACAACTGATTTCCCTCCTGGATATCCTCCAATTTTGCCGAATCAGCCCTCTACGATCACCCTCCTGATCGAATCTTAGATTTCTTGGCAAAAATCTGCTGAGGGACTATTTCCCCTCACTTTGTCACCTTTGCTAGGCACTGTTTGCACTCGACAGAACTGATGCCTCACCAGCGAATTTTGAAGATTAGAAGTTGCACTTCCAACCCCGACAATCAGCACATCGTCTCTCCAATTCATACTGCGTCACCCTTTAGGGCCTGCGTCAGCCCAACGTGAGCCTGACAGGCTCTACGTCACCCACTAGGGCCTGCGTCAGCTCTGCGTCCCTCCTCGTGCAACATTGCCTTCTCCCGGATCTTTGTTGCTTCAGCTGCCCTTCCTGCAGCAAAAATCTTCAGGCCCTTGCTGATGGCGTCAACTTGATCTGCAATGCTCTGATACCATGTGAAAATTTCTGAATACAAAATTACATAAACCCTACTGTAGTATTTCGATTTACTTCTCCTACTTGTGATTTAATTATATAAGTTATTTTTAGAAAATATTCAGAAAATATCAAAGTAAACACAACTAGTAGCCTACACAAATATAGATCATTTACTGAACATCATGCACATATGGCAATAGACACACATGATTTTTTGGACAAATGTCCCCGGAAAAACCCAATGCGGAAAAACCGGTGTAGCAGTTTTGAGGCTTTATTATTATTAAGCAGCATTATTTTGAGTACATCTAGGGTGCCATAATCTGGCTCACCCAACATTGAAAACCTCAGCAAACAGAGATAAATGTGAGTTTTACCTCACTCTACAAGTATCGGTTGATCCGGATGAGTCACTAGTGAAATCCCAGCTAGCTCTGCGCAGTCTCTACGCTGCCACTGCGGAAGCCTGCGTGGCCCTGACTGAGGGACTGCATCACCCTTCCTCTGCGCTGATTAACTTCTCTCAGAATCGAGTTTCAACCTTGCCGGCTTAGAAACCTTGATCTCCAGCGAATTTCGGACTTTCCCTTGGAGGCTCTGCGCTTCCATTGCGTGAGCCCTGCATGGGCTTGCGTCACCCTCTCTAGGGTCTGCATCACACCCTCTGATGACTACGCTGCATCCACTGTGTCACCCTCTCTAGGGTCTGCATCACACCCTCTGATGACTACGCTGCATCCACTGCGTCTCTGTTGCCCTTGCTCTGTGTTGTACTCTTGGTCCTTCGACCAATCACTGCGTCTGCCCCTCACTCCTCTGAATCACTCGGATTTGATCTTCGTCCAAGCACTGCTCCGTCCGAAGAATTCGATCTCTTAGATTCACTATGTATGTTCTCCAACTGACCCCAAGCCTTTCCTTTATAATTTTCTCATTGACAAATCAATGGCCGTGATCTAATCTCTAATCAATGGCTAAGATTAGAAGAAGCTTGATCCGCATCACTTAAAAAGTTCTATCACATGTGTAAATTAATTCACTTTAATTTTTCAATTTCCCTAAGTTAGTCTTAGGGCCCCCATTAAAAATTTTAATTATTTGAATATCTTTAACACCAGATGGAGTTTCTCCAAATGCTTTCTAGGTCTTGGAGATCTCATGTGTTCTAGCCTCTCCACAAAGTTTCAGATCTAGAGCACATCTAATGCTACCCTAAAATCTCAACACACACTTGGGTATATAATGTATAAGAGGGAGCAATCGTGGTACATGAGTTACTTTGACCCTGATTTTTCCACCCTTCTTCATTGCCTTTTGCCTTTTATGATTTTTCTTCGGTTAATTGCTTGGGGCTCAAGGAATAAGAGCATGATGTGTAAAGTATAGCAGTGGATACCCCCTTTGAGGTGGGGCGGTTCATTGCCCACCATGGGTTGGGACAATCATGGGTTTCTGAATGATTAAAGAGGCTCATCTAGGGCTTATAGGAACCAGGGTGATGGCCATGAGAATGGGGTAGAGCTCATGCATTGGCTTTTGCCCACGTGCTAAATGTGTTTGTCTCGACCATCTTTTTCATTTTGTGGTACATTTTCCTGTTGAATGTGGCCAATTATGCTTTTACTTTTCTTTTTAGGTGCATCAACCTCCGAAGCATCCTTCTAGGCCCGACCCAAGGTGTGGGCAAGGGGAAGGGGAAGCTAACCGTATGTGGACCCAGGTGGGAGAAATGATGAGTGGGGTTATATTGAACGGAGAGGGAATGATATATGTGGATGAGAGAACGGGTCCACGCAACCAAAATCAGGGTTTCCCATGAAGTACAATCCATAGAGCCCAAAGGTCAGTAAAAGAGATCCCACAGAACTAGGGTCCAAGGGTAACATCCAACAGAGGTCTAGGGGACAAGAGCACAGACCTAGCCCACTCTTTCCGCTGAATCTCCCCATTAATTCATTCTGAAAAGTTTCGATGATAAGTAAACTACAATACCCAATTACCAAATAACAAGGCATACCTTTAGGTTTGTACAATGTCCCTTCCTAAATTATTTTGGAATGTAATTAATTTCCACAATTTTGAGAGCAATTTTGGAGGCTAGGGGACCCACTCAGTTTTGGTAAAGGACTTATGAGTTAAAAGGAAGTCATATTATTTTGATAGTGGAATGTGGGGCCACCCACACAATGAAAAACACACTTCACCTTAGCCTATGGTTCGAAGTGCTTAGGAGGGAATTCGATTTGCTTGGTGGAGGGGCCCACGTGGGAGGGAAGGCCCACAAAAGTATAAAAGGTGGGAGCTCAGCTTCATTTGCATCTTTTTGGCATATCAAACTCAACTTAGTTGCTCGAACTGCTTAGCCGGGTCACTTGCTGTTCACCACGAGTTTTCCAAGTGGAGAGCTCACCCTTTCTTCGGGGGACTTCAAGTGCCACCCTTTAGAGGTTCTTTCACATCTATCCGAAGGAGACTTACAGTGATTTTTCCAGCACTTACACTTAGAATTTGCCCAGGCAGTGCGTTTTCCAGGAGGACACAAGAGAGGTTCAAGGGGAGCTATTTCAGTGCTCTTTCGGGGAGCAATTGTCGAAGGAAATTAGGAGAAGGAAGCTCATGTATTTTGCATGCTTTTTGGGTTGTTTGGGAGTCGGAGGAGACAACTACTTTTTGGAGTGAGTTTGCTACACATGGGCTTGCGCAGAAGGGAGTCACTGGGCACACGTGGGGGTGAGGAGCTTGCTCATTGAGACTGGAAATTGACAGGAGAAATAAGGGAAATATTTGTGGGGTGGATTGCAGCCTTTTTGGAGTGTTTTTGGGGAGGTTTTTTGGTGCATAGACAGACAATGTATCTCAACAGCCAGTGGAGAGCATAGGGTCTTTGGGGGTTGATTTTCGGAGGTCAGAGTTCGGCAGAAACCCTTTCTGTGTTTTGGTGGGTTTTGCTTGAGGAGCTTGGAGGCAATTTTGCAGAATTTTCTGAGCACCGGAGGAGGGGTTTCCAGCTATATCTTTGCAGCAGATAGTGTAGAATTGCTGGGGCAGCGCAGAGTAGTACTTGGGCAATTGATAGCAGCATCCAGGCTTCATATTCATTCACCTGGGCTTTTCTCTGCGTTCCTTTGAGGCAAGCTCAAGTGCATTCCTTCCATATATTTGTACTCTTGCTCTAGTTTTTAATAAATTGACTCAACTGCTTCTACGTTTCTCGTTTTTCATGGGTGTGTTCTAAAGTTTGAAATTTTATGTGGTGTAATTTTCTTGTTTCCTTTGCATATCACTGTTTTTCCTAATTAGGAACATTACAGTTTGGGAGGCCCACCTTCAAACATATGATCATGACAGATGGGTGAGGGACCAAATGGCTGGATCAGGTGGCAGAGAAGTGGCACAATGAGCTAGTTGGTGCCTGCAAGGGGATGCTGGCTACCGCTTGAGGCCCATCTTGGAGAATTTTTTTCTCTTAGGGATATCACCGACAAAATGGTGGGTAACATGCCCCTAGGGATAGGTAATATTCGGCCTGCTGAGAAGACTAAACTCAACTCACCAAAACTGATCTAATTGACCCCTAAACTTGGAGCAATTTCGACCTCCAAAAATACTTAACTCAGCCCTCTGAATTGTTGAGTTCGATCTGCCTATTGAACCAGGATTCAACCCTCTAGAGAGAGAATAATTGGCTTGCAAACAAGGAACACTACATCATCTTGCAAAATTGTTGAAAAATGTGTAACTAGGTTCGATATTCATAAATATGAAATGTACTTTTGATTCTTGTATTTTGTAAAATGAAAGAAAAATTGTTATTGTTATTTTTGGAGCATGGGTTTCATGCTCAAGGTCTTTTATTTTTAGAGGTCAAGCACCCATTGAGTGCTTCTAGGGTTTGTCCTAGGTCAAGAAGTTAAAAGAGTCATTGTCATAAGTTGAAGACCCCATTGGGCACATTGTAACTTGTAAAGAAAATTGGGCACATTGTGACTTGTAAAGAAAATTATTTTTGTAATTAAAAGTGTCAAAATACGCTTCAAGACCAAGTTGGCCTGGCAGTTGAGAAGTCGGCCTACTTTGATGAGCCACGTCCACCTTAAGAAGCCTATATAAAGGAGGGAACTCGACCTCCTTCAGAGACATTCACTTCTCATATCATTCAAGCGAAGGAGCAGAAAAAGGCTAGCGAAGAAGGAAGAGGACGAAGGAGGAAGTTTCTGGGTTAATTCTATCTCTCACGTGCGAAGAAGAAAGGCTAGAGTTTGTTGCTTCAAGGACGAAACTCTCTATTTGCTGGAAGAGGATCAAAGTTGTTGGAAGAAGGGCCTACTAGGTCACCTTCTAGCCCTAGACAAGGAAGAAAAGCAAGCGAAGTTGCTGGGAGGCCTTGGAAGGCTAAATTTCGCTCACACGCGTGGATACAGTAGCAGTTGCAGGGGGCCAAAAATTTTAGGCTTGCAGTAGAGGCCGAAATTGTGAAGTTGGGGGTCGAAGTTGTGTTGCTGGAAGAGATTTGACTGGGTTTGACTTGGACAAAGGAAGCACATCATTAGGAAAGGTTGGACTTGGTCTTGGAAGGGTATTGGTCTTGGTCTAAACTTCTAAAGGTCTCAAAATTCATCAATTGAAGATTCTATAAGAAGAGAAGAGATTTACGGGTTTTCCTCTCAAGTGGATAGGTTTTGGCCCTGGCATGCAACCTATATCCTGTGTACTTGTGTACTATTGTTCTTCTTATTTTTGGTAGTTGTTTGATGATAAACATAATAAAGAAACTAATAAGTAAGAAAAAGTAAAAAGATATCACAAGCAATTATCACAGAAAAAAGTAATCATCCTAAGTTTTGCCCTCTAGACAAAGAGTTATCTTGGCCCTCCTTTTATGCTGATCCCAACCTGCACCAGTAAAACTCATCCTACTAGAAAAGCTAAAACACATCCAAATAGTGAGATTTTGACCCTTCTGAAATGGTAGACTCGACCTGCAAGTAGATTGATCTCGACCCTTGGGTATAGGTAACATTCGGCCTGTTGAGAAGACAAAACTTAACTGGCCAAAACTGATCAAATTGACCCCTAAACTTGGATGAATTTCGACCTCCAAAAATAGCTAACTCAGCCCTCTGAATTGCTGAGTTCGATTTGCCTATTGAACTAGGATTTCTGACTTATTAACTGAGCTTCAAAATTAGAAAAAGGACCAAGTTTTGCAAGATAAATTCTACATCCATTGGAGGATCGCGTTTATCTAATAGTTGGAGGACAAATTATCTTCATTTGCATGCTGAAATCAAGAGGTTGAGTTAAGGCTGCATAATCATCAATTGTGTTGAGATTTTGAGTGTTTGGGTAGCATCGGATGTGCTCTAGCTCCCAAACTTTGTGAAGAGACTAGAGTACATCAGATCTCCAAGACCCAAAAAAGTATTTGGGAAATTCCATCCAGTTTGGGAGATAATTAATTAATTAATATTTTTAATTGAGGACCCTAAGTCTAACTTGGGAAAATTAAAATATTAAAGGTAATTAATTAAAACATGTCATGGAATTGACTTAAGTCACACGGATCAAGCTTTCTTTTAATCTTAGCCATCGATTCAAGATCTGATCATGGCCGTTGGTTTCCCAACGAGAAATTATAAAGGAAAGGCTTGGGGTCAGTTAGAGGACACACACACGGAGGCAGAGCACTGAGACTAAGCTGAAATTCTAGGGCAGGGTTTGCTAAGAATTTTCAGAAGTGTTTCAGCTGCAGCGAGGGTAGTATTGGCTATAAGGGGACGGTCTGATCCCGGAGCCAAGAATCAGCAAGAGGCAGAGGCAGCAACCAGGAGCAGCGCAGAGAAGCAAAGGTAGCAACAGCAACTGCGCAACGCAAAGGGATTCAGCCGCTACGTAGGCCCAGAAAGGGCAGTGCTGGGCAGCAGGAGACCCTCCAGGGTTACGCAAATACCCTTCTAGGGCAGCATAGGGTCTGCCTCACCCAATCTGGGTTACGCAACCCTCTCTAGGCCAGCGCAGAGGCACGCAGAGGCTGACAGGGCCGACGCAGGGGCTTTAGGGGTAGCGCTGGGGTTTCTAGGGCCAAAAATTGGCTGAGTCTTGTAAATCCCGTTTGAGGGTGCAAACCAATCAAGTTTTTGGTCTCAGAATGTAAAAAATGGCAGCTTCAAGAGTCATTCTCTCCCCTGAGGTGAGCTACTAGGGTAGATGAGAACATATGACTGTGTCTTGTGAGTTGAAATAAATCAAGGCATGGAAGCTTGCTAAGAACCTTGGTGGTGACTGATACCAAACCCATGGAGTTGGTGAAGTATCAGGACAAGTCCAGATTAAGGTTGTCTGGTGAGGCCTAGTGTCAAATCCATGGACTTGGTGAAACACTATTGCAAAATCCTGGTTCAGACATCTTGTGAGCTATATGCAAAATTAAGATGTGGTCTAGCCAAATCAGGTGGACTCCTGTGAAGCTAAGATTGTTATGTGTGATAGCCTCTTTATCATGTTGTGATGATGCTTACCTAGGACTTGATCACTCCTAGGAAGCTAAACTCCGACATTGATTGAAAAGCTAGAAGATCACATAGTTAAAGGATCTCTTCTTATTATTGTGTGAACATGATGTTGTAAAGAAGATGATGTGATATGGACCATACTAGTTAGAGAATAATGTAAATGATGTATAAGCCTTTTTGAGTCATGTAAAAGTGTTGTCAAGTTGTAACTCCTAGTCAAGTTGACTAGTAGAGATGCGAAAGTGTCATGCAATGTTTATTTGATGTAAGCCTAAGTTTATAAAGGCAAAAGTATTTTTTATGTCAATGTAAAATTAAAAGATAAAGTGGGTCGAAAAAGTACTAGGCTTGAGGGGACTTGATGAAGTCAAGTTGTAAACCCTAAAAGTGACTTCTAGAAGCTTGAAAAGTCAAGCCTATCCATCTTCTAGAAGGATCAAAGCAGAAAGATAAAAAAGGACAAAGAACCTTCACTCTACATATGCAATTCTGTTTTTTCAGCAGTTTTCCAGCAAGTAAGGGTTTACAGGTTCAATTACTAAATCGACCATAACTTTCTCTTCAAGCATCCAAATTGAGAAATTCCAGTGGGGTTAGAAAGTAGACTCCAAGGCGTTTCGAGATCAATTGAACGCTCAAGGAGATCCAGTTTGAGAAGGGAGATCGTCCGTCACGAAATTCTCGCACTGGTTTTCTATAGAATTTTTTCCAAAATTTCAGAAACAGTTTCAGAGAAAGAAAAGCTCATAACTTTGGATCTAGGAAAGCTTTTCCAGATATTCCACTTGGAGTGGAAAGTAGACACCAAGGCGTTCCCATTTCCACTCAACGCTCTTAAGATTTGCTGATTTTTAGGACTGATCCAGCCTCTCAAAGTCAAGCTTTCAGAATCGAATTTTCTGCAGGGGTGTGTGGCAATCTTTCTCAGATCTAGCCCATGTATGTTGACTTGAGGTGAAGATAAAGCAGTCAAAGTGAAGCTAAGGGTATATAGCTTTAGATCCATCAGTTATCTGTTCCATGCAAGACCATTTCAGTTGTACTCCAAGGCATTAAAGTCTCTGGGTGTCTTCTCTCCTAGTTTGATTTTGTAACTTGATATCTGCTTATCTATTCCACATAATAAAAGAGATCTTTTGCTGGGGTTTTCTCCGTTATTGGGTTTCCCAGGGTATACCTTGTGTATATGTTTCATGGATGTATGATTTCTATATTCAGTTCTCAGTTATAACGACAAATACAACATTAAAAGGAATCAAACTGTGAAAGAAAAGAAAGAATATCTTAACATTTCATATCACTCTGCAATTTTTTCAACATGGTATCAGAGCGATTGGGCACATAGTCTATGTTTTTCAGCTTGCGGATAGTGTGTACAATCTTGGTATTTGCAGGGTTTGATATGGCTTCTACATCTCTTCCTATGGACAAGGAAGATCGACTTGAGGGTTCCTCGAACTTCCATGTTTGGAAGATGAGAATCCTAAATATATTCTAGTAGCATGATCTTTTGAGGTTCATTGAAACTGATCATCCTGAGCCTGAGAATGTCATTGACAGAGCTACCTTCAGAAGGAACCAGGCCAAGGCTAAGAGATTTATTTTTTGGCTCAGTCAAGGATTCAGTGATGAGTGTCATGACTACAGATATGACACCGAAGGAGTGCATGGACTCCCTTACTCAACTGTATGAAAGGACATTTACAAGTCAAAAGAGGTATTTGAAACACAAGCTGAAATTCCTTAAGATGGAAAAGGGCGAATCAGAAGGGGAATTCTGTTCGAAGATCAAACAGATCAGAGATTAGTTGGATGTACTCAAAGTTAATGTGAATGATGATGACTTAGTTCAGGCCATCTATGATGGCTTGCTTGCCTCTTGGAACACCTTTCTTTCTAGTCTTAATGGAAGGAAGGAAGAACCTTCATTTGAGACTTTATGGCATGATTGCATAGAAGAGGAAAGAAGAAACATGGTTCGACAAGCCTCCTCTAAAGATGAGGCTCATGCACTTACAGCTGCTTTCTGGAAGAGAGGGAGAAGGCCCTCCTTCAAGAAGTCAAATGCTCCTCCTCGACTTCATCCAAGGGCAGGTGCAAAGGAGACCTTCAAGCGTCAGTTTAAAGGGAAGAGTTTTGACTCCTCTAAGTTCAGATGCTTCAAATGTAATAAAGTTGGGCATATGGCAAAGGGTTGTAGATCCAGGGGTAAAACCTTCAACAACAAAGAGAAGTTGTATGCTTCTACAACAATAGAAGAAGAGAAAAGGAAAGACAAGCAAGTTCCTCCAAAAGGAACCTCACAAAGAGAATATCTCTTTGTCTCAGCATTGACGGGGTCTCTCACAGCTAGAGAGGATGACTGGTTGATAGACAATGGGGCCTCTACTCACATGACAGGCAATGTAAATCCCCTAAACCAAGATATTTATCTGAAAATTTTCCTACTTATAGATTGAAGCATAAATCAAAATGAATTGAGACAGACAGTAAATTTAAGTCACATAAATAACAAATTTATTCATAGAAGAATACCTGGGACGAATTTGGTGATGTGTCGCGCTGTGGCTCTTCCCGTGGGTGCAGTGGACGTGTTACCAAATCAATCTTTTCCTCCTAGCCAATCTAGGATTTTCTAGAGCAATCCTAGATCTAGAAGATATTTCTTCTGCTCTCGTGCCCAAAATTCCAAGAACAGTGAAGACTCGTTTTAGAACAAATTCACACCACTCACTATTTCCTCAGACAATAGTTTTCTTCTATGTGCAGAAACCAACAAAGGAAAAACCTCCCTTCCTCATTCATATTCCTCCCTTTTATAACTTTGAATCACCCCTTAATTTATGTAGATATTATAGAGTCATTTATGTAGATATTTATAGAATCATTTATGTAGATATTATTAAGTCATTTATGGAGATATTTATAGAGTCATTTATGTAGATATTATTTAGCCATTTATGTAGATATTATTTTGTTTAATTACTTTAAGGTTAATTTTATTATATTTTGTTTTTAAATCAATTAAATTAACTTTATAATTTTAATCAAATTATATTATTACTTTATTTGTTCACTTAAATATAATTTGTACTTAATTATATTTATCTTGGTCAATGCTTTACCATGCATATGTATATAATAGCAGTATACGTGTTAAGTACCTAGCTTGATATTTCATTATATCTCGGCGAGATAGAAATGCATTATGATATTGAATTCGTTACCCTAACTCAGATATTACCCCGATATTTATTAAAGGTCTCACTCGACATATTTATTTAATATTATATGAAGGTAGTTAAGGATCTATTTTCATTATTGACTTATTAATCTACTTAGCTATTCTCAATACTAGCAGGTATGTATACTAGTGCGGTGTATGCGATGTATGCATATGTAGCTACTATATGCATACGTCATATACATGCTAATATTCTTTTGCTTACAAATCGAAATGGGTCATTACAGACAACAAGGAATTACTCTCAGACTATAAGGATAAGTCATTCAGTATGAAGGTTGAGTTGGGGGACAACTCAGCACACATGATAGTGGGAGTTGGCTCAGTTACATTCAGGTTGGCATCTGGATCCTTGTTGCATATCCAGGAAGTTCTTCTTGTCTCGGACTTGAAGAAGAATCTCATCTCAGTATCTGCTCTTGAGGCCAAGGGCAACACAGTGACATCTTCAGATAGACAGGTCATGATGTGGCCATAGCAAAAAGGGCATGATGAGGCAGAGATTATTGGCTATGGGTCAAATGGACTCTACCTTCTATCTGGACAGCCTATTCAGGCACTTGCGCATACTACTGTCAGTAGCAGCGAGCTGTGGCACAGGAGATTCCGACATCTCTTCCACAAGGCTCTCCCAGATCTACAACAAAAGGTAAGTGGCATGTCCCCTATTTTAGTTTCTAAAAAGGAAATTTGCAAAGGATGTCTTTGGGTAAAAATGTTAGAAAACCTTTCAGTAAAAGTGAAACAAGAACAAAAGACATATTAGAGATTGTTCATTCTGATGTATGTGGTCCCATGTCTAGCTTATCTTTGTCTGGCTGTCTGACATTTATAGATGATTTCTCTAGAAAATGCTGGATCTTCTTCCTGAAATCAAAATATGAAACCTTTGCCAAGTTTAAAGAATTTAAAGCCCAAGTCGAAAATCTGTCAGAAAATAAAATAAAATCACTTAGGTCAGACAATGGGGCTAAATATGAGTCAAAACAATTTGATGTTTTCTGTAAAGAACATGACATAAGAAAACAATTGACAGTCCCTTATACACCTCAACAAAATGGTGTAGCTGAAAGGAAAAACAGAACCATATGTGAGTCAGCCAAAGCCATGTTGCATGACCAAGACCTCCCTATCTCATTTTGCGCTGAAGCCTCAAGCACTGCTGTGTATATCCAGAACCGATGCCCCCATGCCTTGTTCAAAGATAAAACTCCCGAGGAACTCTTTTCTGGTTCGAAACCTGATGTCAGTCACCTTAGAGTATTTGGGTGCCTTGTCTATGTCCATGTCCCGAGAGATAAAAGGTCAAAATTCGAAACCTTAGGTAGAAAAGGAGTCTTTGTTGGTTACAGTGAAACCTCCAAAGCCTACAAAGTTTACTTCCCTGGTCAAAGACAGATAGAGGTCAGTAGGGATGTCACCTTCAATGAGGAAGCTGCTTTCCAAAAGGCAAAGGAACTCTCTACAGAAACTGATGTAGCTCCTCTCTCTCCTCTCGAAGAAAGTCAAGGTTTAGATGATCAGAAGGAGGAAGATCATGATCTCCCTCTTGACCCTCTTGAGTCACTGGAATGAGGCCTTGAAGAGCCTCTTGTGAAAAGAAGACCTGCCTGGTTGAAAGAAATAATCCAAGAGTCCAAAAGAATAGTTGCTCCTGAAGGTACTTTCAGACAAAGTAGAAAGCCAGTTCGTTATGGGGGGTACATTGCACTTGTGAATAAACTTAGTGAGTCAGAACCTGCTTCTTTTGAAGAAGCTGATCAGTCACAAGTATGGAAAGATGCTATGTCAGAAGAATATAACTCTATCATGAAAAATCAAGTTTGGGAAGTAGTTCTTAGACCTAAGGACAAATCTGTTGTATCTTCAAAGTTGATTTATAAGATCAAGCATGCTGCAAATGGCAACATAGAAAAACATAAAGCCAGATTTGTAGCCCGGGGGTTCCCACAGAAAGAAGGCATAGATTATGATGAAACATTTGCCCCGGTTGCCAGGTATACTTCAATTCGAACTATCATCTCCTTAGCTTCTATTTTTGGTTGGAAACTTGAACAAATGGATGTCAAAACTGCTTTTCTGAATGGTTATATAGAACAAGAAGTTTATGTTGAACAACCTAATGGTTTTATATTGCATGGAAAGGACTCACATGTTTGCAGGCTCACAAAAGCTTTATATGGTCTTAAGCAAGCACCAAGGGTGTGGTATGACACCATGGACAATTTCTTGAAAGACCTTGGCTTTACAAAAAGCGATGCAGATCCAAATCTGTATCTAAGGGTTATCAGGAATTAACCTATCATCCTAGTTTTATATGTTGATGATTTGTTCCTGACAGGAGATGACAGCTTGATAAGTTGGTGCAAGAAAGAACTTACAGAAAGATTTGAAATGAAGGACCTAGGCAAAATGCATTACTTCCTAGGTTTGGAAGTATGGCAAAGAGGAGGAAAGATATTTCATCTCAGGGCAAGTATACAGTGGATATCCTGAAAAGGTTCGGGATGCTTGATTGTAAAAGCATGACAACACCAATGATAACAAATATGAAGAAGCTTCATGAGACAAGTACAGGTGCAGATTTAGTGGATCCCACATTATACAGGCAGCTGATTGGATCACTTCTGTATTTGATTCATACTTGGCCTGATATTGCATATGCTATTAGCTCATTGAGTCAATTCATGGCCGATCCTTGCTGCAGCTGTTGGAATGGGGTGTCATTCGACCGAGTACATCACAATGTGATCACCCATCATCATTATGCCAAAGAAGGATGGGACTTGGTGGATGTGTATAGATTACAGGGCGTTGAACAAAATCATGCTCAAGAACAGATACCCCCTGCCCAGGATAGATGATTTGTTGGATTAGTTGTAGCAAGCGAAATACTTCACCAAGTTGGACTTGAAGTCTGGATATCACCAGGTTCCAGTCAAAGAAGAAGATACATGGAAGACCACCTTCAAAGCCAGGCAAGGTTTGTATGAGTGGTTAGTTATACCATTTGGCCTATGTAATGCACCAACGACGTTTATGATTAATGAATGATGTACTGCACCATTTTATAGATTCATTTGTTATCGTCTATTTGGATAATATACTTGTATATAGTGCTACTTGGGAGGAGCATATTTCACATTTGACGCAGGTGCTGGAAACATTGAAGAAGCACCAACTACAAGCAAATATCAAGAAGTGCAAGTTCACACAACAATCTTTGGTGTATCTAGGGTATGTGATCGATGGAGGAGAACTGGAGATAGATCCTTCCAAGATGAAGACCATCATGAAATGGCATGTGCCTACTAATATTTCGGAGGTCAAGAGTTTCACTGGGGTAGTGTTGATTTGTGGTAGCATTGGATGTGCTCTAAGTCTCAAACTTTGTGGAGAGGCTTAGACACATGTATTCTAGATACCCATAAATCGTTTGGGGAAATTCCACCCAGAGACAATTTTATTTAATAAATTAATTATTTTTAATGAGACCCTAAGTCTAAACTTAGGAAATTAAAATAATTAATGGGTATTAATCTAAACCGTGGGTGTAACTTCTAGAAAAAGTAGATCAAGTCAAAATGTAATCTTAGCCATTGATTGGAGATCTAATCTCGACCGTTGAAGTCTCAATGAGAAGATTATAAAGAAGACTTGAGGGTCATTTGGAAAAATACACCAAGAGATCAAGAGATCAAATTTTCTGAAGTGAGTAGTGCTCAAAGGAAAACTTTGATCGAGAGATTCTCACGTAGAGAGGGGTAGAAGCAGTTTTGGTTGGAGGATCTTCTTCGGGGCCAAGAATACTAAGCGGAGAGGCAGAGAAAGATGCAGAGGAGGCAGTGTAGTGCCCAAAGAGTGTGACGCAACACCCAAAGAGGGTGACGCAAGGTCATGAAGGCCACACGTAGAGGCAGCACAACATTCTTGAGTAGAAGTCCGAGATTCAATTGGGAGATTGAGATTTTGAGACGGGAGGGCTAGAATTGAGTTTCCTAAGGGCTGATTGATCCAGCAGAGGAGGTGGTGCAATCCTTTAGAGGTCCGCACGCAGGCCTACGCAATTATTGCACAGAGACAACGCAAAGGGTGCTGGGGTTTTGTCAGTTCAACTATTGGATCAGCCGAGACTTGCAGAGTGAGGTAATCTCACAATTTTTCTTCTGCCTAGTGATATTCTCTATATTGGATTGCCAACAAGGCATCCATAGATTGTATTCAGAAATAACTGCTGCTTAATAATAAAACCCTCAGATCTGCTGCACATGTTTTCCTGCATTGGGTTTTTCCGGGGACGTTTGTCCAAAAACAACGGTGTCCTGTGTGATGTATTTCTTTATTGCTCAGTTTCTTATTTCCACATTAATTAATTAAGTGAAGGCTACAATAGTAATTTTCTTCAATATTTTCAGCAGAACACTGCAAATAACTTGTCCATTAAATAACAAGTAGGTGAAGTATTTTCAGTTGGCTGTAGTAGGATTTTGGACTTGGAATTTTCGCATGGTATTAGAGCGTTGTAGGTGAAACAAGAAGAGGAGAGCTAGTGCTGAGCAGGAGGCTGAAAAGCTGCAGAAGGCAGTAGTTAGAATCCCCAGAGCATTGCATAGTCCAGGCCAGGAGGGCTGAATTTTCGAGGAAAGTCTCTCTCTGAGTGAGTCGACAGAGAGGAAGGGCTTCCAGATCAAAATTTTGCGGTGGCAGAGGGAGCAGCGCAAAGCGTCAACTTAAGTGTTGGTGGGACGCAGTTTTTTCTAGGCAGAATTTGTTTTGTTGGGCAAAAAGACGTCAGAAGGAAGAAAAGAAGCACAATGAGGGAATTTTCTTCCTTAGGGAGTTCCTAGCTAGGGAATTCTATTTTTTCGAGATCTGAGCAACATATTTGGGTGGCTGCTTTACCATCTCTAGCAAGGAATGCATAAGCTAGTCCAGCGCAGCGTAGAGGAGAAATAGAGGGAGCAAATTCGATATTTTCTTGACTGCCATGGCAGCTCACAGGCTTAGAGATCAAGATCGGTTGGAGGGCGCGAATTACATGCGAGGCGCTAATTACATGCCTTCTAGATGAATATGATCTCAAGATTTTCGTGATGAGTACGGTAGTTGTCCTTGCAGATCCAGATCTACTGAAGAAGTACACGATTGATATGGCGAAGGCAAAGAGGTTGCTACTTGATGGAGTCAAATATCACATAGTGTCCCACATAGCCAATAGTGACACAGCTAGGCAGATGTGGGAAGCCTTAGCAGCGCTATACGAAGGATCTTCCAAACAACGAAAGATGTACTTAGAGCATACTCTGAGGATGATTCAAATGCAGAAAGGGGAGCATATAGATCTGTATCTCTCGAGGCTTCAGAAAATCCATGATCAGCTAGCAGCTGTGGAGTCCACACCTCAGCCTATTGCAATGGTAAGGCTGGCCCTCAATGCAGTCACAGAAGAATGGTAGGTCTTCGTCCAGAGCATCCTGGGCAGAGAAACCTTGCCGAGCTGGGAAGAGATGTGGGCTGCTCTTCAGCAAGAAGAGCTAAGGAGGGACCCAGTCAAGTGTAAACTTGACGAAAACAATAGCAGTGGGTCGAAGACAAAGGAGGAGGAGGAGAATGTAGCCCTTGCATCCAAGGGACAATAAGAGCAGTGGAGACAGAAGGACATATCGAAGATAAAATGCTTCAGGTGTGGTGAACTTGGTCCCTACGCAATGCAGTGTCCTTTGATGAAAAAGGACAAGGGCAAGAAGCATGATCCGAAGGCTGCGTTTGCAAAGATCGAAGAAGATGAGTATGCCATGAGTGCCCACGCATCTCCAGGAGGGAAATGGGGCAACGTTGAACTGTAAGTTTGCAAGAACTTCAGTTGGGTAGGATCCTTGAGGAGTCCACCTCTTGGATCATGACCTTGCTATGGGTGCCCAAGATCAGTAGTAACGGGCTGGAGGACTTTCAGTTGGTGCATAGGAGTGTTGGAGCGATAGATGCAGTAGTTAGCAACGCTAAATATGACCAGCGCAGTGCAGAGTTGCAGCAGTGCAGAGAGACGCAACACAGGAGCAGCAACAGTGCAGTGCTTTAGAGGGACAAAGTGGGACTAGCAATAGTCAGATTTTCAGCATCGAGATGTATCCTGAACACTTGTTCAAATTTTTGGATGTTTTTCAGTTGCTTCTCTCAGCAATTGAGTTGCAATGCAGAGTTAGCAGTGGTAGTGTTAGCAACAGATGCAACAATTGAGATGGAGTTGCAGTACAAATGCAATTTTGATCATGGCAGGGTCAATAGCAATATAGTTGCAGCAGTAGCGCTGTAGTGGGTGGACAACATGTCAAACATTAACAACGCAGAGGGGGATGCTTCAGAGTTAGAGCAGTGTGCAGCAGGGCATATTTGCTAGAGCACATTCCTCGCTAAGAGGTAGTGTTGATTTGTAGTAGCATCGGATGTGCTTTTAGTCTCAAACTTTGTGGAGAGGCTTAAACACATGTATTCCAGATAACCCATAAATCGTTTGGGGAAATTCCACCCAGAGACTGTTTTATTTAATAAATTAATTATTTTTAATGAGAGCCTAAGTCTAAACTTAGGAAATTAAAATAATTAATGGGTATTTATCTAAACTCTGTGTGTAACTTGTAGAAAAAGCAGATCAAGTAAAATGTAATCTTAGTCATTGATTGGAGATCTAATCTCGATCGTTGAAGTCTCGATGAGAAGACTATAAAGAAGACTTGAGGGTCATTTGGAAAAATACATCGAGAGATCAAGAGATCCAATTTTCTGAAGTGAGAAGTGCTTAAAGGAAAACTTTGATTGAGAGATTCTCACGTAGAGAGGGGCAGGAACAATTTTGGTTGGAGGATCTTCTCTGGGGCCAAGAATACTCAGCAGAGAGGCAGAGAAAATGCAGCACCCAGAGAGAGTGACGCAGGGCCACGAAGGCCACACGCAGAGGCAACGCAACATTCCTAAGCAGAAGTCCGAGATTCAGTTGGGAGATCGAGATTCTGAGCCGGGGCGGCTAGAATCGAGTTTCCTGAGGGCTGATCGATCCAACAGAGGAGGTGACGTAGTCCTTCAGAGGTCCCCATGTAGGTATACACAATTACTGCGTAGACGCAGCGCAAAGGGTGCTGGGGTTTCGTCAGTTCAACTACCATATTAGCCGTGACTTGCAGAGTGAGGTAATCTCACAAGTTTTCTTCTGCCGAGTGATAATATTTGTACTGGATTGCCAACAAGGCATCTAGAGATTGTATTCGGAAATAATTGTTGCTTGATAATAAAACCCTCAGATCTGTTGCACCGGTTTCCCGCATTCGATTTTTTCGGGGATGTTTGTCCAAAAACAATGGTGTTTGTGGAAATTTCTGAATCTTTACACTTTATGCAGAAATTATTTACTGTTAATCTGGTTATGCTCGTCCTACTTAGACAAGTTATTAACTGAATAAATTCAAGTTAAAATCGAAGCAAAACACATAACATATCTCCACCAATCCAAATCTAGAACAAGTTCATGCACACAGAGACAAAGTGACAGTTATTTCTGGACAAATAGTCCCCGAAAAGCCCAATGCAGGAAAAACGGTCTTCTGGCTACTAGAGGGTTTTATTATTAAGAATTTCTGAATACAACAAGCCTGGGTTCCAGATCTGGAAAACCCGACAGAGAAATAATAGATCTACAACTCGCTGGATGATCTAGGGCCAAAATAATGACTGATCTACACCCTCAAATGGGATTTACAGAACTCAGCCAAAATTAGGGCCTAGAAACCCCAGCACTTCCCTTGAAGCCTTTGTGTCAGCCTTTGAAGCCCCTGCGTTCCTCAACGCTGCTCCGGAAAGGGCTGCGTTACCCCAAACTGGGTGACGCAGTCCTTACGCTGCCCCTTAGGGTCTCTGCGTAACCGCTGAGTGCTTCCAGCTGAATCACGCTCTCCTGGGAGGAACTACGTAGCACAGTTGCTGCCCTTGCTGCTGCTGCTCTCCTGCTTCTCTACGCTGCCTCTCTGAGCTAATCTCTGCCTCTTGCTGATTCTAGACCCTGGGATCAGATGATCCCCTTGGCCTAAATTCCCCTCTCCCAGCTGAAACACTTCTGAAAATTCTTAGTAAACCCGCCCTAGAATCTTAGCTTAGCTTTAGTGCTCTGCCTCTGTGTGTCTTTACAAATGGACCCCAAGCCTTTCCTTTATACTTTTCTTGTTGGGAAACCAATGACCATGATCAGATCTTGAATCAATGGCTAAGATTAAAAGAAAGCTTGATCCGTGTGACTTAAGACAATTTCATCACATGTTTAATTAAATTCACTTTAATTATTTAAGTTCCCTAAGTTTTAACTTAGGAAATACATTAAAATAATTAATTAATTTAATATCTCCTAAACCAGATTAAATTTCCCAAATCAATTTCTGGGTCTTGTAGATCAAGTGTAGTCTAGTCCCTCCACAAAATTTGGGAGCTAGAGCACAACTGATGCTACCCCAAATACACAAAATATCAACACTCCCTCTTAGCATCAAGGGTGTGCTCTAGCAGTACATCACACTATGCATTACAAGATTTTGGGCACTGGTTTTGTGCTACTGATGCTTGGCCTGCTGCCACTCAACTCCGCACTGCTGTTGCCATTTTGTACTGCTGCCCATGACTCTGCCACTGCCACTACAACATCTGTACCGCAACTCCCTCTCAATTTGCTGCATCTGTGCTACTCATAGCATTGCCACTACTGATCTACTGCACTTCAACTTCAGTTGTTGAGAGAAACAACTGAATCTCCTGCCCAATCTTTGACAGACAAGTCAAATGGGCTGCATCCTCATCACTGAAGCTCCATAGGCTACAGATCTGTGCTGGCATTTGAAGGATGATACACAGCTATAGCTTTGCACTGCGTAAGCAGACTCCCTCTGCACTACTGAAGTCACATCAGTGCCTTGTGCTGAAATCTCTCATGCTGCTACTGCACTGTGATGTCCCTCTAAAGCCTTCTGCGCTGTTGCAACTCTGCATTGCGTAAGTAGCTCTACTCTGCGCTGCTCCTCCCAGTCTTCAGATCTGCCTCTGCTTCATCTGTGATCTATGCACCCACTGCTCCTCTTGTCCCTCTACTGACTTAAGGCTGCCGTAGCTCGCATGTGATCCAAGAGATGAGCTGCTCAAGGATCCCGTCCTTCTTCTATGTAGCTTCTACATATCCATGTCACCTCTCCTCTGTGGTTCATGAGCACTCATGGCTGCGTCATCTTCCGACCCATCATCTGCCACAGCAGCTTTGGAAGAAGAGGCTTCCTTGTCCTTTTTCTTCTGAGGACAATTGCTGACAAAATGTCCCATTTCACCACACTGGAAGCATTTGATCTTTGAGAGATCCTTCTTCTTGTTTGGTTGCTTCTTCGATGCCAAGGCTGCATCTTCCTCATCTTCCTTCTTCACTTTGCTCGATCCAGAGTTATACTGCTTCTTGGTGAATTTGCGAAGTTCTTCTTGATGCAGGACTGATCATAAGCTGTCTCAATCTGGGAGGTCCGCTCTGCCCAAGATACTTTGGACAAAGGTTTCCCACTCATCCGTGACTGCATTGAGGCAGTCCTAACCATCACATCGTCTTCCATCTTAGCACCTGTTGCATTCAACTGATCTCTGATCGACTGCAGTCTGAAGAGAAAATGCTCCATGTCTTCTCCCTTGGCCATCATGAATGACTTCATCTGTGTTTCCAACAACATCTTCCTTTGGACAAATTTTCCCTCATATAGGGAGATCCAGGCCTTTCACATCTCATTAGCTGTCTTCTTCTCAGTTAAGTGTGGTACAATATGGTCCTTGATTCCATCCATAATCAGCCGCTTGGCATGCCCAGTAGCCTCCTTATGCTTTCGAAGGAGATCCGAATCTGTCAGTATGGCTAGAGTTTGCTTTGCATGGTCTCTAAGATTGTATGCCTCAAGGACTATCAGGATCCTTGCCTTCCAAACTGAGAAGTTTGAGAGGCCATCCAGCCTAACCTGATCATGTAGTCCATGAGGAGCCATCTGCTCAAAATGTGTCGGAACTTCCTTTTCTCTTTGCTAGAGAAATGGATCTAAGGCCCTTGGTGAAACATGCACCTTCTGCTCCCTCTGACAACTGATTTCTTTCCTTGAAAATCTACCGAATCAACAATGATTCAGCTCTCTTTGATCCTCTGATCAAACTGCATGTTTCTTTGGCTAGAAACTCTCTGAGAAGTTGATCTCCTCCCGCTCTTTGCCACTAGTGCTTAGGCTAAAAATCTGAAAACTTTAGAAATTTAATCCCACCAACACCTTCTGAATTTCTGCAACTTTTCTTCAGTCTTTTCTGGATCTGACAGATTCAGATCTGCATCACCCTGGCAGGCTTCAGACTAATCCACTGTTGTTTCTGAGCTACCTCCGCGTAGTGATTACTTGGGATTTCTAGGAGACAACGTTAGACTGCGTCACCCTTCCCTCTGCGTGAATCTGCCTTTGAAAATTGCGCTGTCCCTTCATATTTGCGTTTCTGCTGCTTTTCCAGCTGCTTCCTGCAACTAGAACCTTCAGATTCTTGCTGGTGACCCTCCTAGATCTGCAATTGCTCTGATACCATGTGGAAATTTCTGAATCTTTACACTTTAAGCAAAAATTATTTACTGTTAATCTGGTTATGCTCCTCCTACTTAGACAAGTTATTAACTGAATAAATTCAAGTTAAAATCGAAGCAAAACAAATAACAGATCTCCACAAATCCAGATCTAGAACAATTTCATGCACACATAGACAAAGTGACACAGTTATTTCTAGATAAATAGTCCTCGGAAAAACCCAATGCGTGAAAACTGGTCTTCTGGCTGCTGGAGGGTTTTATTATTAAGAATTTTCTGAAAACAACAAGCATGGGTTCCAGATCTGGAAAAACTAACAGAGAAATAATAGATCTATAGCTCATTGGCTGATCTAGGGCCAAAATAATGATTGATGTACACCCTCAAATGGGATTTACAGATAGCCAAAATTAGGGCCTAGAAACCCCAATGCTGCCCCTGAAGCCTTTGCGTCAGCCTCTGAAGCCCCTGTGTTCCTCAACGCTGCTCCGGGAAGGGCTGCATTACCGCAGACTGGATGGCGCAGTCCTTACGCTGCCCCTTAGGGTCTCTGCGTAACCCCTGAGGGCTTCCAGTTGAATCACGCTCTCTTAGGAGGGACTGTGCAACACCTGCGTAGGATAGTTGCTGCCCTTGCTGCTGCTGCTCTACTGCTTCTCTGCTCTGCCTCTCTAAGCTGATCTCTGCCTCTTGCTGATTCTAGACCCTAGGATCAAATCATCCCCTTGGCCTAAATTCCCCTCTTTACATCTGAAACACTTATGAGAATTCTTAGTAAACCCGCCCTAGAATCTCAGCTTAGCTTTAGTGCTCTGCCTCTGTGTGTCTTTACAAATGACCCCAAGCCTTTCCTTTATACTTTTCTCATTGGGAAATCAACGACCATGATCAGATCTTGAATCAATGGCTTAGATTAAAAGAAAGCTTGATCCGTGTGACTTAAGACAATTTCATCACATGTTTAATTGAATTCACTTTAATTATTTAAGTTCCCTAAGTTTTAACTTAGGAAATACATTAAAATAAATAATTAATTTAATATCTCCTAAACCAATTGAAATTTCCCAAATCAATTTCTGGGTCTTGTAGATCAAGTGTACTCTAGTCCCTCCACAAAATTTGGGAGCTAGAGCACAACTGATGTTACCCCAACTGTGTGATGTATTTCTTTATTGCTTAGTTTCTTGTTTTAGCATATTAATTAATTAAGTGAAGGCTGCAATAGTAATTTGCTTCAGTATTTTCAGCAGAGCACTGCAAATAACTTGTTCATTAAATAACAAGTAGTTGAATTATTTTCAGTTGGTTGCAGTGGGATTCCGGACTTGGAATTTTCATTAGCACAGTACCTGAGGAAATTCATAGCCGTGTTTTCAGTATTAGCAAAATCTCTCCATGCCATAACAACAAGTGGAGAGAGTTTCCAGTGGGGAAAAGGTCAGCAGAAGGCTTTCGAGGAGCTAAAGAAGAAGATTATCCAAGCACCAGTTCTGGCATTACCAAACTTGGGGAAACCCTTTGAAGTGGAGTTGTTTGCGAGTGGGTATGCTATGGCAGCTATCTTGATGCAGGGAGGAAGGTTTGTATGCTACCATTCTGAAGTATTTCATGGGGCAGTTCTCAACTACCCTACCTACGACAAGGAGCTCTATGCCATAGTACACGATGTGAAGAAGTTGAAGCACTATCTGATGGTAAAGGAGGCAGTAATCCACATAGATCACCAGCGGTTATAGTACTTGTAGGCCCAAAGTAAGCTACAAGAGACCAGGCCTTACAAGTGGATGGGGTTTTTACAACAACTTCATTTGGTGATCAAGTATAAGAAGGGAAACACAAAAAAGTTGGTCGACATGCTTTCAACCCACCCACATCAAAGATTACAGCTTTGGGGACTCTTATGCACATGGAGCCATTCACCCATGATGCATACAGAGAGACATATTCAGAGGATGAGGACTTCAAGGAGGTGTATCAACAGTTGCAGAGTCAGAGTCATGTGCACGATGGAAACAACATTGTTGACTACCATCTCCAAGATGAGTTACTCTATAGGCTAGATAAACTACGTGTTCCTAAAGGTGAACGATTGCAGTTGATTAGAGAGTCTCAAACCTGCAAGGTTGCATGGCACTTTGGTGTAGGGAAGACCGTGGCTAACTTGTAGAGGTATGTGTATTAGCCCAAGACGCAAGAGCAGGTAGCTAGGTTCGTAAGAGGATACATGCTTTGTTGTACCAACAAGCCTAGCAACAAGAAATGGGGTATATATCATCCCTTACCTGTACCTACTCGTCCTTGGGAAAGCAATGCCATGGACTTTGTGGGAGGTTTATCGACAACTAGGAAGGGACATGACTACCTGTTCGTGGTAGTTGACAAGTTTAGCAAGATGTGTGTTCTGATGCCCTGTAAAAAAACCATCAGTGGGCAAGAAGCAAAAAACTTGTTCTTTGGATAGGTCTGGGTGCACTTTGGGATACCAAGGAGCATCTAAGATTTCTTAGTGCATTCTAGACTACATTGTGGGAGAAGATGGACATAAAGTTGAAGAGATCTACAACATTCCATCCACAAATAGATGGGCAGATAAAAGTAGTCAAAAAAGACTTTGGTGCAGCTTCTCAGGGGATACAACCAGAAGCATCCAAAGGCCTAGGATGAAAATCTGGTATATATACAACACTCTTACAACAGAGCAGTTTACACTTCTATAGGACTGCCCCCATTTGAGACTTGTTTTGGATATTTGCCACCTTCACCTTTAGATATTGCATATGGGCAGTAAGGAGGAGTGAGGGAAGATCTTACAGGAGATGATTTGAGGGCTGAATTTTTTTTAGAGAAGATCAAATAGATTCATCCACAGGTACAAGGCACACTGCAGAAGTCGCAGGAGAAGTATAAGGCTAGGCATGATCAACACAGAACAAAGAAATCGTCAAGGTGGGAGACAAAGTATGGCTACAGTTGAATAAGGAGAGGCTGTAGGGGCCTGGTAAGAAAATCAAGGCTCTGAGGTCTGGCCCCTTTGAGATACTGGAAAAGGCGGGTAATAATGCATATCGACTCAGTCTACCACCATATATGCGCATTTACTCAGTTGTGAATGTAGAAAATTTGAAACTCGATGAGCCTTCCATGCTAGACTAGGAAGAGGAACAGGTTCTACCTTTTGTGGAGGATTTGGCACCAGATGCTTAGGTAGAGTTGACAGAAGATATAGTTTTGCAGAAGAGGTACAAAAATACAAGATAGGGGTAGCATAAACTTTGGAAGATTGGGTTGTAGGGACAAATTCCAGGAAAAACTAAATGGTACACCAAAGAGAAGGTGGAGGAAAAATTTCCTCACGTCATTCAGTAAAAGCTTTTGGGGACCAAAAGCGTCCCAAAATGGGGAGGTGTGATCCGAATTGGATCATTATATTGTTTTTCATCCATATTGATGCATTCAGAGTGGAAAACCTGGAGGAATCAGCTCACCAGACCATTTTTACCAGTGGGACCTAGTTTGGCAAAATGGGGTCTGAAACATTCTGGGAGCATTTTGAGGCATCAAACGACATTTTTTGGGGGTAAAATTTTTCCACATAAGCGCAACACCTTTTCATGCGATTCTACACACAACGATCTTTCCAACAGCGTAGGAAGCGCGTCAATTAGAGTCCGTATACAAAAGTTATGCCACTTAGAAGTTGACTTTCCTATTTTCACACCTATAGTTTGGGAGAATACCGCGTTAGACCCCATTATTCATGGAAAAGGGGCTAGCCAAGTGTTTGTGATGTAAAAGACTCTAAAAGAGTCTATTTTGTAACTCTAGTTAAGAGTTGATGTATTCAGGTTCCTCTGTGTGAATGGCTGTATTCAGATTCTAATTAGCACATACACTGATGGAGATGGAGATGAATTGCTAGTTACCAGGCCTCAGCGGTTGCCAAGCTCGAGCGATGGCTTTCTGATATGGGCCCACAATCTGCGACTTCTAAGGTTTCCTCTTATACGTCAACACTTTGACAACAACTGATATAAACTACATTTTTTCATGTTTAACTTTATTATATATAAATTTTTTTATTTTTAAATGTTATAACTTATAATATGGGTTGAATTTTATTATATATATTGTAATGACCCGCCTACAATTACTAACAAAATGTGAATATTAGCATACATACGAGACATCCATATGATAGCTACATATGCATAAACTACATGTATTGCATTATTATACCTACTGGCTAATATTGACTTTAAAAGTTTAAGTTTAGGTTAATGAATCAATTGTCGAAATAAATCCCTAAACTCACCAAAATATAATAAATATACCAAGTGGAGTCCCGATAGAGGAACCACCCATACATACCTTACATATATATATATATATATATATATGTTTAAACCTTAAATCAAAATATATCAATATATATATATATATATATATATATAATAAAGATACTAAAAAAAAATTAAAAAAAATTAAAGTTATAAATGAATTAAGTCACAAAAGTAATTAAATTTATTAAAAATAAAGTTAAAATATGAATTAAACTAAAAACATTTTTAGAAAACTACAAGTTTAAATAAAATATAAATCCGATCAATTCTTTTTTTTTAAAATATAAACTTAAATACAATGTTGAATAAGGATTAAAGGGAAACAATATAAATATGAAAGCTTGTAGACCGCCTCAGTAGTGTCGTAGGAGGCGGATGACTGAGCTGCTCCTCCATGTGCTAGGAGGCTAAGAAGACAACAAACCCGGGGAAAGATGGAGACGATGGTGTGAAAGGTATAAGGAGAAAGATGATGCATAGGGACGGGAGGGGATTTTGAGGGGAGAAAAGGGAGACACAAAGAGGAGAAATTTACAGTAGAGGCACAGAGGAAGACATTGAGCACTTCGAGCCTGATTTTTCTTGGAATTCTAGGCACGGGGCCTTGAACATTTGTCTTCTAGATCTGGGAACCGTACGAGTAGACCCCAGATAGACTGGGAGGTAAAGATCGGTTTGAGTAACTGTGGTAGCGAGGAAAACACCAACATATTTAGCAAATTACCAGGTATTCTCCTGAAATTTAGCTTCATTAAAATTTCAGTCATTCTCTGAGTAAAATTTCTAAATTTGAGCTTTATACTGTTTAATTAAAAATGCATAGTTACAGATTTGTTTTCAATAAATTCTCTGTCAAATTGCCGAATTTTGGGTCTTACACATATTTTTAAAACATGAAATTTTATTATATATATTTTTAATATTCAAATTTTATAATATGTCGAACTTAAGGTCGAATTTTATCCTAGAAATTTGTATCTCCGCCTCGAACTCAAACACGAACACGAACGCGGTAACTAAGGCTATAATGAGGGAAACCTATATGAGTGTAGGAGGGAGCAAATCGTGGTACATGAATTACCCTAACATTTGTTTTTCCACCCTTCTTGATATGCCTTTTTCCTTTGATTGATTTTTCTTCATAATTGATCGGAGCTCCAGGGGATGAGAGCATAATGTGTAGGATATAGCAGTAGATGCCCCCTTTGAGGTAGGGCAGTTCATTGCCCACTAGGGGTTGGGACAATCATGGGTTCTTTAATGTGGAGGGGGCTCATCTAGGGCCCATAGGAACCAGGGTGATGGCCATAGATAAGGAGTAGAGCTCATGTTTGGCTTTCGCCCAGGCCCCATGTGCTAAATTTGTATGCCCCGACCATCTTTTGCATTTTGTGATGCATTTCCTGTTGAGAGTGACCAAATTATGCTTTTGCTTTTCTTTTTAGCTACATCAACCTCTAGGGCATCATTCGAGGCTCGACCCAAAGTGTGGACAAGGGGATGGGGCAGCTAACCCTTTGTGGACCTAGTGGACAAATGTGGACTCAGGTGGGAAAAGTGACGAAATTGGATTAAAGTGAGTGGAGGGGAGTGATGTATATGGTGTTGGGAAGCGGGACCTCGCAACCAAAATCAGGATTTCCCATGTAATGCTAGTCCTAAAGCTAATAGCTAGTAAAGGAGATCCCACGAGACTAGGATACAAGGTTAACTACCAAACCGGGTGAAGGAGACAAGAGTACAAACCTAGCCAAATCCCCCCACTAATCCGTGCCCAAAAGTGTCCATGACAAGTAAGCAAAATTACTCAACTACACCAATGAAAAAGCCATACCTTCGGGATTGAGAGGCCCACCTTCAAACATACGATCATAATAGATGGGCGAGGGACCACATGGCTGGCTCAAGTGGCAGAGATAGTGGCACATTGATCTATCTGGTGGCTGCAAGGGGTTGCTAGCTGCTGGTTGAGGACCATCTAGGAGAAAATTCTCTCTTATGGATACTACCCACAGGTGGTGGGTAACAGACATAGTTTTAAAACCAAGCTAGTCCGACTCGGATTCAGCCTGGTTGATCGAGCCAAACCCTTGCCTGGGCTGGCTCGGCCAATTAACTGGTCCGACGCTCGGTCCATTACTGAACTGGTCAAGTTGGTCATTGACTTGGCCGGTTCAGTAATAGATCCACTGGCTTGACCAAGCCTGACTTAAACTGGCTAGTCTAGGCGGTGGGAAAAAAAGGCTTTAGGGTAGAGTTCAAATTCGTTTTTTTTTGGTTTTTTTCCCTTGATGCCTCTACCCCCCTCCCAAGCCTATAAAAGAGACCCAACCCCCTCATAGTTCTTGACAACTATCTCATTGCATTTGTGTGAGAATTTTTGAGGAGTTGGAGTTGGATATCTTGATGGAGAGGAGGAGCCATAGGTTTCCCAGTCTGACTCCGATTCAGAGTCTGAGCCAGATGATGTTGCCTTGTCTGGTAGTAGTGACTAGTGATCTTTTGTTGTAGAGGCCATTTAGAGCCTCCTTGGTTATGTGTTTTTGTTTTGATCTCTATATATTCCATGTATTGGACAATGCACTGGGTGCCATTTTGATATAATAGATATATTCATGAGCATACTTTGATCATATGTTGTCTTCTCTCTGTTATCCTAATGCTTTGAGTTTGGAAACATGAATGAAAATATTTTCATAAAAAAATAAATATTTAATGTATTTTTTACAAAGACTGAGTCATTGAAATCAACTAGGCCGAGTCGAAATCGACCCTCGGCCTGTTCCGAGTTTTAAAACTATGGTAACAGGGTGCATTAGCCTAATTGCTATAAGAGGGAGCTACTAGTTGAAAATATAGGAACATCATGTGTTTGGAAGGTGGGGTGCTCCCTAAGTGCCAAGAGTAATTTTCTTAAACCACATCCATGCAATGTTGGATTTGAGATAATGCTTGTATGAAACTAATCTAAATGCTCAGAATTCCCTGATCCATTTGTATAAGTTTCTTCCCTGAAATGACCCCCAGTAAAGTCACAAGTGGATTGGTTGGCAATCAATAGTGTATCTTTTCAACTCTACACTTTTTCTAAACTGAGCAGAAAAGTGAACCCTTTTTCTATGTGCATATATTTGTTTATACCACACTGGGGGTTACATTTTCTTGTTTGCAATGGCTGCAGACCAAGCTTTCGAAACAACCAATTATGAGCAGCTGTGTGATGCCTAATACACAAAATATGGATGCAACACCAGTGGTTTTTCTTCATGGGTTTGACAGGTATTTTAATTTTTGTATCAGTTTCAATCAATAATCACTTCAATTATAGTCTAACATTGATAGCTACATACAGAATTTTGGATGATTAAGGATGTGTGTTTTGGCAATCTTATGCATTTGAACTTTTAGTTCTTGTTTAGAGTGGCGCTATGCATATCCTTTGATTGAGGCTGCTGGTGTGGAATCTTGGGCTGTTGACCTTCTCGGTTGGGGTTTCACCAATGCAGGTTAGTTTTTCATTCTGTTGACTTTAGTTATATTTATTTTCTTGCTGACGCATACTTTTTCCTTACATGGATGATGGAACTGGTGTCCTAACCTTTAGGGATCTCCATAAAATTTCCATTTGTTTTCTTTCATCAGTTGGTAAGTCATTATAAGCCTAAGTTATCTGATGTTCTATTTTAAACATCTGAAATACTTTGTCTGATTTCTTTTCCATTTCATCAGAAGGAGTTACATCATTTAGTGTTGCTGCAAAAAGAGAACACCTTTATGAGGTAACTCGTTCAACCATGATGTAACAGTTATATGTGAGGAATGTTTGTTTATAGAATAGCTAGGTTTAGAAAGACATGAGTAAGCTTTTAGCCAGTATGTTGCATGCCTGTACTTTGTCTAGATTCATGAACGTAATGCTTGTTGAATTTAAGTATACAAGGATGGAAAGGTAAAGGAAATGAAAGAACGCTTGTAAAGATAAAGGGAAGGATGCTGCACTGCATTCCCCAGAATTATTGTTTTTGAACTAAGATTAATATGTAAATTATTACTTGCCACACTAGAGCTTTATTCTTTTCTTGTCATCCAGAAAAGGGCTAAGAGTGGCAACCATGATCAGGATAGATCCCTAGAATGGTAAATCACAGACAGATATCATGTAATGAATATATATTCCAATAAACTGTACATACCTTCGATAGATTGTGGTAGCTTTGATCTGCAAGTCCTCCAGGCTATGGTGATGGTAATAAATACATAATGGAGCTTTTCTTAAGCTGGATTCTTTCAGAAATATTTAACAATTTCTATCTAGAAAATCATTTGAGGGTTAATTTTTAAAATAGATCAATATTTTTTCAGCACTGCACATGATTAGAACAGGCAGCTGGCAGCAGAAGGCACCCATAATGAAATATATTGAACGAGATTATATGCAACATCTTGCATGTGACATAATATTTATAGAACAGTGCAGAATGATGAATCATTAAACATGGAAACATTGTATGACATAGATATCACTATGGTTGAAAGTAAAAGTCCCCAAAAGATAATACAATAGATTTCTAGAAGGGAGTGTACTCTATGATTGCTAGTACTTTCCTGCCTTGCTCAGATCGCTTCTAGTAAAGACATTGGGGTTTAGGACTTGGTGACATTGTTGCTTGAACGCCATACTAGTGGTAGTTTGATCTGTCCAAAATACACTATTAGTTCATTTTTTTGTCTACCTATTTGTCTTTTCTTCATTTGACATGAGAATTGTTACCATCCAATTTGGTGGTCTTGAAAAAGTCCTCTCGTGGTGCTAAGATGGTACCACACAGGACAAGTGTCCACTGTCACTTAGTTAGGTTTTTTTGATCATACCAAAATCCCAAACATGACATTATCAATAAAACTTCAAATAGCATTTCACAATATCCCTAAGAAGTTTTAGGGTTTCAGACATTCACATTAGCATACCCTTCGGTTAGGATTTTCCAAAACCTGTCTAGGGTTCTACAAAATCAGTTAAGAATATGAGTGGGGTGGGTAGATTTATCAAGTGATGAATCACCCAGAACAAGAATCATTACGATTCAATATAGCTAGACATAACAATGTTAGTAATAGACTGTCAAGTGAATAAACCTTTAATATAAAGAAATCAATGTATTTAATGTTGAGATTTTGGGATAGAATTGGATGTGCTCTACCTCCGAAATTTTGTGGAGGAGCTAGAGTACATGAGATCTCCAAGACCCAGAAAATGTTTGGAGAAATTCCATCTGGTTTGATAGTTATTCAAATAATTAATCTTTTTAATTAAGGACCCTAAGTCTAACTTAGGAAAATTAAAAGATTAAAGTGAATTAAATTAAACATGTTATGAGAATGTTCTAAGTGACGTGGATCAAGCAACTTCTAATCTTAGCCGTTGATTAGAGATTAGATCACGAACGTTGGTTTGCCAACGAGAAAATTATAAGAGAAGGGCTTGGGGTTAGTTGGAGTAGACACACGATAGCAGATGCACTGAGCTAAGTTGAAATTCTAGGGCGGGGTTTGCTAAGAATTTCGAAGTGAGTTTGCAGTGCAGTGAGGGGCAGAGATTGACAAGGAATGATCTGATCCGAGGCCAAGAATATAACAACGACAGAGAGGCAGTGTGCCAGGCAACGTAGAGGCCAGCGAGAGATACGCAGTTCAGCCAGAGCCACACAAAAGGTAGCGCAAAGGCAACATCAACCCTTCAGGGACGACGCAGGCCCAACTAAGGTAGCACAGGGGCAGCGTAAGCCCAAAGAGGCTGACGCAGGCCCAACCAGGGTAGCGCAGGGGCAGTGTAAGCCCAGAGAGGTTGATGCAGGCCCATCTAGGGCATTGCAGAGGTTGACGCAGGCTAGAGAGGTTGACGTAGAGGGCTAAGGGACAACACTGGGGTTTCTGGTGGGCTAGAAAGGGCTCCAGTTCTGTAAATCTCGTTTGAGGGTGTGAATCAGCCATATTTTGTCTCCAAGTGAAAGAGGTACCACTGCCATGTAATTTCTCTGTAGGGCAAACCATTTTGGTGCCTGAATATTGTTGTATTCAGATTCTGCATAATAATAAAACCCTCTAGAGCTAGCTGCACCGATTTTCCCGCATTGGGTTTTTCCGGGGATATTTGTCTAAAAAATCAGTGTGTCACTTTGTCATGTGTGCGTGATGTTCAGTAAATGATCTGTAAATGTGTATGCCGCAGTTGTGTTTACTTTGCTGATTTTACTGAATAATTCAGAAAATTAACTTGTAATTTAAATCAAGTAGGAAAAGTAAATCAAGACATTGCAGTAGGATTTCTGTTTAGAAATTTTCACATGGTATCAGAGCATTGCAGATCAAGCTGAATCACCAACAAAGCGGCTGTAGAATTTTGGCTGCAGGAAGGGCAGCTGAAGCAACATAGACCAGAGAAGGTAGCGCAACATCAAGAGGGATGCAAACCCAACTGAGAGGGACGCAAAGCCAGTCTGCTCACGCAGAGGCTGATGCAGCACCACCAGGGTGACCCAGAGTCGGCCTTGCTTATGCAGAGGTTGACGCAACACCAGTTTTGAGATTTTGAGGTAGCATCAGGTGTGCTCTAGCCCTGAAATTTTGTGGAGGGGCTAAGACACACAAAACCTCCAAAACCTAGAAAGCGTTCAGAGAAATTTCATCTGGTGCGTGAGATATTAAAATAATTAATTTTTTTAATGAGAACCCTAAGTCTAACTTAGGGAATTAGAAAAATTGAAGTGAATGAATTAAACACATGTGATTAAATGTTTTAGGTGATGCAGATCAAGCTTTCTTTTAATCTCAACGGTCGATAAGAGATTAGATCGCGACCGTTGATGTGTCAATGAGAAAAGTATAAAGGAAAGGCTTGGGGTTAGTTGGAGACACACACAGAGTCTAGGAGATCGAATTCTTCTGACAGAGCAGTGCTCAGACGAAGATCAGATCTGAGTGACTCAAAGTTGCAGTGAGGGCCAGATGTAGTGATTGGCTAGGAGGGCCAAGAGTACATGATAGAGCAAGGGCAGCAGAGACACAGTGGAGGCAGTGTAGTCTCTCAAGAGGGTGACATAGGCCCACGAAGAGGTAGCCAGCATCTCCAAGCAGAAGTTCGAAATTCTGCTGGAAGCAAAGGTTTCTGAGCCAGCAGGGCTGAAACCGAGATCTGGGAGAAGTAGATCCACGTAGAGCTAGGGTGACGCAATCACTCAGCCTAGGCTACGCGGGCTTACGCAGTAGCTGCATAGAGGCTGCGTAGAGCCATCTGGGGTTTCACCAATTTCTCATCCGGATCAGCCGGGACTTGCAAGAGTGAGGTATATCTCACATTTTCTCTGATTGCCAAGATTTTCTCTGTTGGGTTAGTCGAGTTTATGGCACCCTAGTTGTACTCAAAAACTGTTGTATCCCCAAATTTTAGCCAAACAAGACACACAGAAACCACAAGCAGCTATATAGAATAAAATGCCGGAACTAGAGTATGGAACAAATACACATAAAATGCCAGAACACTAAGCCATTTTATTAATCTGAGAATATATGTATATGGGTACAAAGATAATCAGAATGAGTGCACCTATCCTTGCACCAGGCAAGTGAAGAACCCTCTCAGAAACAGGAAATGGCTACTACAGAAACTGCTTCCCAGCTGCTGGAAGAAACTACCGTAAACTGCTGCTCCTGGAAAGAACTGGAACTAGAGGCTGATCCCCTCGCCGGAATGAGCTAAAAATCTACAGATCACCTGTACTCGCTGCTCCGGACAAAACCCAGAAATCATAGACCAAACGGACCACCTCCGAAAATCACCCCCAGAAACCCTCCTCCTACAAAAACGTTGTGCCTCCAGGAACAGCGCAGAAGCTCAAGGAACACGCGGAGAAAAGGGCCTGAATCCTCCTGCAAAACCTCCGGCTGAAATGGCAACCTCCTCGAGGCTGAAAAACGCTGAAACCACTGCCAAATCACCACACAACAACGTTGCTCAACAAAGACTGCGTCCTCCCTGCTGAAACTGCGTCCTCTCTCCTGGACTGCGCAGTCACTCCAAGAGACCAACTCCTCTGCAACGTCCACCCGAAAATCCACCGCAAACCACCTATAGAAACTGAAGGAAAGACCTTGCTCGAGCAGGCACTCGAAGTCCCCCGGAGCCAAGGGTGAGATCTCCGACCGGAGACACTCAGTTCACACTAAACAGTGCTGCAGACCGACTAAACAACCGGCGTGCTGAAGTAGACAGAAGTCTAGCTCTCAATATCAATAACATATCAATAATGCCAAATGGAGTGAAACCCCCACCTTTTATAGTGCTAGCTCCCTCAAAACCCTAACTGCGTCCTTGAGTTCCTCCTTGACCTGCGCAGTTACCTTAGGAGTTTACGTGAGGTCTCTCTCATGTGTGTGTGGACCCCCAAGGCTTTCCCCTTTAAGTTACAACGTTGCCTCTACTAGGGAAACACTTTATTTTATTTAAGTGAGTTAGACCCCTTTTTCTCACTTTTATTTATTAATTAACTAAAGTCGGCAAAACTATACAAAAATCAAATATTCCAATTAGCGGTGCTAATTAGGAATATTACAAAAATCGTTAAGCTTAATAATAATAAACCCTCATATCTGCTGCACCAATTTTCCCGCACTGGGTTTTTCCAGGGACATTTGTCCGAAAAATCTGTGTTTCACTTTGTCATATGAGCGTGCTATTCAATAAATGATCTATATGTGTACGCTGTTAATTGTGTTTACTTTGCTGTTAATTATGAATATTCAGATTAATAACTTGTATGTTTAATCAAGTAGGAGAAGTAAATCGAGATTTAATAGTAGGGTTTCTTAGTTAATAAATTTTCACAACCAGTAAGGGTGACACAGGGCTGGTCAGAGGCATGCTGAGGTGATGCAGTGGCTGAAGTAGACCCTAGAGGGTGACATAGTCCAGTTTGCGGTAACGCTGTGCAATTTGCTAGGGTTGGAAGTGTAGCTTCTGGTCTTCAGAACTTGTTGTTGTGGCACAGGTTCTGTCGGTGCAGAACAGTGCCTAGGTAAGTTGACAAAGAGTGGGAGGAGAACAGCTGCTCAGCAGATTTTTGCCAAAGAAATCTGAGGATCGATCAGCAGGGTGATCGAAGAGGGTTAATTTAAGGGATTTGGAAGATTTCTGAGGAGGGAAATCAGTTGTCAGAGGGAGAAGTTACTATAGAGGGTGCCTTTTTGCCAAGGACCCTAGATTCGGGCTTTTGTTGAGAGTAGCAACAACAATAGGGAGAGGAGCATCTGTTTCGACATATTGTTTTGAGCTAGATGGCGCTGTATGGACTGCGTGATCAGGATAGGTTGGAAGGCTTGACCAACTTTGCTATCTGGAAGGCCAGAATCTTGATGGTCCTGGAGGCATACAAACTTCTGGAACATGTAGAGAACGTCTTGGCTACACCAACTGACGCTGCTCTTCTTGCGAAGCATAATGAAGCAGAGGAGCATGCTAAGCGCTTTATCATGGACGGGTTCAAGGATCATGTGGTCCCACACATTTGCCGAGAAGAAGACGACTAATGCCATGTGGACAACTTTGACCATAGTGTATCAAGGAAAATCCGTCCAGAAGAAGATGCTTCTGGATAACCATATGAGGTTGTTCGTGATGAATAAGGGGGAGGAAATCGATCCTTTCCTCTTCAGGTTGCAGACGATCTGGGATCAGCTGATTGCCATTGGGGTTAAAGTGGAGGATGATGTCATGGTGAGAATTGCTCAAAATGCAGCCTCAGATGAATGGGAAACGTTTGTCCAAAGCATCTTGGGCAGAAAGGACCTTCCAAGCTGGGACAACATGTGGGCTATCCTCCGACAAGAGGAAATCCGTCGGATGACCAAGAGACAAAACAACACCTGATCCAGCAAAGTGAAGAAGGAGGAAGAGGAAGATGCAACCCTTGCATCCAAGAAGCAACAAGGGAAGAAGAAGAGGGATCTATCCAATATTCGATGCTTCAAGTGTGGTGAACTTGGACACTTCACCACCACTTGTCCTCTAAGGAAGAAGGACAAGGAAGCTGATTCCAAGGCTGCGACAGCTAAAGAAGACGATGGCTCTGGTGATGATGTAGCCATGAGTGCTCATGAACCTCGGAGAAGAGGTGGGGTGACTTTGATCTATAGAGGAGTTACAAATATTGGAGGCAGGATCCTTGAGGAGCCCAGACTCTTGGATCATATACGAGCTATGGGAGCCTTAAGACAGTAGCAGGATGACTGGAGTCAGTGGGTGCAGAAGATCACAGAGAAGCGGAGCAGTGGTGGGACGCTGAAGAGATCAGTAGCGCAGTGCAGTGGCAGCAGCAACGTGGAAGTAGTATTGCAGAGGTTGTTGGGACTTCAGCAGTGCAGAGGGGCAGTGCTTACGCAGTGCAGAGCAGCAACATCGCAGTGGCTCAGAGAGACATCGCAGAGCAGCAGCAAAGGGTGCTTCAGTGATGAAATGCAGCTTGACTGACTTGTCTGTCAGTGATTGGGCAGGGGTCCTCCTGTTGCTTATTTCTCAGCAACTGAGTTGTAGTGCAGCAGTTGGCAGCACGATGCAACAATTTGAGAGGGAGCTACAGTACAGATGTGGCAATGACTGTGGCAGAGTCATGGGCAACAGTACAAAGAGAAACAACAACGCAGTGATGGAGGGCAGCAGGCTAAGCATCAGTGCGGGGACCGATGCCAGAGATCAGGCAATGCTTTAGTGTGGAAGTATTGCTAGAGCACACTCCTCGCTAAGAGGGAGTGTTGAGATTTTGGGGTAGCATCAGATGTGCTCTAGCTCCAAAATTTTGTGGAGGAGCTGGAGTACATGAGATCTCCAAGACCCAGAAAGCGTTTGGAGAAATTCCATTTGGTTTGATAGTTATTCAAATAATTAATCTTTTTAATTAAGGACCCTAAGTCTAACTTAGGAAAATTAAAAGATTAAAGTGAATTAAATTAAACATATCATGAAAATGTTCTAAGTGACGTGGATCAAGAAGCTTCTAATCGTAGCCATTGATTAGAGATTAGATCATGGTTGTTGGTTTGCCAACGAGAAAAGTATAAGAGAAGGGCTTGGGGTCAGTTGGAGTAGACACACGATAGCGGATGCACTGAACTAAGTCGAAATTCTAGGGCGGGGTTTGATAAGAATTTCAAAGCAAGTTTGCAGTGCAGTGAGGGGCAGAGATTGGCAAGGGATGATCTGATCCGAGGCCAAGAATATAACAACGATAGAGAGGCAGAGTACTAGGCAGCGCAGAGGCCAGCTAGAGATACGTAGTTCAGCCAGAGCCTCGCAGAAGGCAGTGCAGAGGTAACAACAACCCTTCAGGGGTGACGCAGGCCCAGCCAGGGCAGCGCAAGGGCAGCATAAGCCCAGAGAGGCTGACGCAGGCCCATCTAGGGCAACGCAGAAGCTGACGCAGGCCAGAGGGCTGACGCAGAGGGCTGAGGGACAACGTTGGGGTTTCCGGTGGGCCAAAAAGGGCTCGAGTTCTATAAATCCTGTTTGAGGGTGTGAATCAGCCATTTTTTTTGTCTCCAAGTGAAAGAGGTACTACTGCCGTTTAGTTTCTCTGTAGGGCGAACCATTTTGGTGCTCGGATATTTTTGTATTCAAATTCTGCATAATAACAAAACCATCTAGAGCTAGCTGCACTGGTTTTCCCGCATTGGGTTTTTCTGGGGAGATTTGTCCGAAAAAACTGTCACTTTGCCATGTGTGCGTGATGTTCAGTAAATAATCTGTAAATGTGTATGCTGCAGTTGTGCTTACTTTGCTAATTTTACTGAATAATTCAAAAAATTAACTTGTAATTTAAATCAAGTAGGAAAAGTAAATCAAGGCACTGCAGTAGGATTTCTGTTTAGAAATTTTCACATTTAAGACATACCTTTGTTCCTTGACAAACCTTCTCTTGAGAGATCCTCCTTGATATACCTTGAGAATATAGCGGATGTTTTCCTAATCAAGACAATAGAGGGAGAAAGGTGATTAGATTTGATATAATCAAAACTTAAATAAGTACATGAAACCAATAACTGAAAGGAAATGAGATACTTATCTTTGGGAGTTGTTGAGGGCTCCCTCCAAAGCTTGAGGGATATATATAAACTTTTAAAGAAATAAAATGTCTTTTCCAAAATATGTCACAAACATATAAATCCTAAAACATCAGAAATAAGATATCTAAAGCTACAAACACAAAACTTAGTAATGAAATTACCTAATGTCAAATTCCTTAGGATTGACTTTCCTCGAGTCTCCTTCAGCAATGTTGGCTTGATCTCTTTCTCTCTTCTTGTTTCTTGGATTGTCGGGACAGTCGCTCCTATAGTAATCCTTTTTATGGCATTGATAGAATTCTACCTTAGACATGTCAACTTTCTTCTTTGGTCCTTTCGACTTCTTTCCTTTATGTTGAGTAATGTAGGCATTTGATACTCCTTTGGGATTGGAAATTAATGAGATCCTTAAATCTTCTCAACTGCAGGCAGTCCATAGTTCTTCAAAAGTGGGAGCTACCTTCCAACTGTTAAGTCTTGCAGCAAATGCACTCCAAGTAGGTGGTAGTCCTAAAAGGGCAATGATCACAAGTTCTTTGTCTGGAACAATTTCATCAATGGCCAAAAGTTCATCCCTGATTCTTGCTATCTTCACAAAGGAGGCCACTGTGTCTTCATTTGTCATCTTTGTAGTCCTTAGCTCATTCGTCAAACTTGCTACTTGATCAATGTTCTTAATAGTGAATAACTTCGACAACGCTTCTTACATTTCCCGAGCATGGTTGATGTTGGTTATGAACGAGACAAGGTGGTCCTTTATTCCTTCTACCATTAGAGTCATGGCCACCAATTCCTGCTCCCTGAATTTTTCTTTTTCATCATCACCGAAATTCTCTGTAGGCTTCTTTATATTTCCTTTGACCAAGTTTAATACCTTATTCTTTTCAAGGATGAGGTCAATTCTCTTCTTCCGGGACCTGTAGTTTGAGGCTCTTGCAAGTTTCTTTTCTCCCTTGATTGTGTTAGACATCTTCCTATAGTGTAAGAGATTCCTTCCTTGAGATGATCCTTTGAATGTGCTGAAGAATGCCTTTTTCTTCCTTCTTCACCAAAGCTCCGAAACCATGTTAGAAAATCAGAAAGGCGGAAAGATTTTCTTATTCTTGATAATTACTTGTGATGTTTCTCATTATTACGATTCTTTATATCTTCTTTCTTTTAGTTCATCAAGCAATTACCAAAGCGACAACACATAAAACAATGGACACCAAATGTAGGCACATGCTAGGGCAAAACCCCCCTCGAGGGGAAAACTGAGTCAATAAATTCTTCCTTTCAATAGTATTCTTTGAGACTCTTCACCCTAGACCAAGACTAGACCTTCTGTAGGACCCATAATTCGACAATCTAACTGGAGAATTTATTTCAAATTTCATAACAGTATAAAGGCATAATTTTAGCATTTTGTTCAGAGAATAACTGGAATTTCAAGGAAAATTTCAGTAGAATACATGGCAATCGTTTGTAGCAGTTCCTGATACTGCAGTTACCCAAACCGACCTTACCTCCCAGCCTATCTGGGGTCTACCTGTATGGTCCCCAGACCCAAAAGATGATCTTCTGGCCCTCCATGCCCATAATTCGAAGAACAAACAAGACTCATAATCAGTATGACTGTCAGAATTTCCTTCTGTTCCATTCAATCTTTCCTCAACTAAATCTCCCCCCTTCCCAAGACTCTCTTCGACTTCCTTACATCTTCAAATCCATCGTTTATCAACCTTCTCACTGCCCATCTCTTCCACCGTCTCCCTTCTTCTCTGTCACCACGTTCTATCTTCTCGACCCTTTCTTTGAGTGAAGGCGGTTCAGTGTTTAAATGAAATGATTTGGTCGCTTCTATGTATTTTGACAAGATTCATATATTGTTTTATAATAAAATTATTTAAATAAATTACTTTATTTATTTAATTAAATCATTTTGTTTACTTTAATTAATTAAATTTGATTAAGTTATAATTTATATTTAATTATCTTTATTACATATACAGATGTATATAGTTATTATGATTTTAATCGTATATATATAAGGGTGGTACTCATATTAATGTCTTACTTGGTATACTTATTATATTCTGGTGAGTTTATTATTATATACTAGTTATCTATTTAGTATTTTTCTGAAAGGTCTCATGTTTATTTTCTTAAATCTCTATCAATCTAAATTTCAGATCTAAGTGTGCAGGTAATCTTTTTTTTTAAGGTTTGAGCGTTTGGGGAAGTCTTCAGTTGGACCAGCAAACTATCAGATTTCGTAAATCTAAAAAAGCTCATTGTTTATTAATTCTCAAATCTATCTTACGAAATTGTGTTTTTACAAGGTCTTCTAGAGCTTGTGCCTCTCTTAAATTTTTTTATCTTCTAAATCGTGCTGAAATGGGTTTAAATCTGGCCAAGAGGGCCTCCGATCTATAGATTAGCATTGTAAATTTATATATTTTCTCTAGGGTGTAAGGGTTTATAAATTTTTTGTGCATAGTTTTGGATCTGTTTTGGTTTTTTGTAAGTTCGCAGGGGGTTTTCAGAATTTTTTTTTAAAGATCTGAGCCAGATCTAACCCCTAGAGGGCGAGATCTGGCCTCAGGATCGCTTCTGTTGGCAGATCTGAATGTTATTTTATTAAAGGTGCATCTAAAATTTGAGTTACATGGAAATAATTTAAACTGCTGGACGATTTTTTTTAGTGTACTGGGTTTCTGCCTGCATAAAAGCTGCCTTTACATCTGTGGCTTTCCCTTTAAAATCGACCTTTGTGAGCCCCCCTTCGCAGCTTCATCCGCTGCCTTCATTCCGCTGTCATTTTCTCCTCATGTCCTCAATCTTACTTGCAGCCCATCTTCTCGACCTTCTAGCCGTCGATTTTACTGTCGAGGTCCTCTCCCTTCCTTACCCGCTGTCTAGCCCTCATTCCTTGCCGTCTTGCATTAATCTTCCTTTGCCATCGATCCTCCTCCTCAAGCCATCTGCATACGCCTTCTCCTAAGTCGTCGACCCTTCTCTTTTCTGTTGTCGTCGACCCTCCTTTCGACCCCGTCTAGCCTTCTCCTTAGCCACCGCTACCTCAACCTGCAAAAACATACTCACGCATATTATAAAACTCAGAAGACCCTTACGTATATGCGTTAATATTTTTGATCGGATTCATCTTTGTGTTAGAGGGTTTAGTTTTAGGTTTTAGTTTAAATTCGATTTTTGTTTTTTTAACTTTTAGTTTTAATTTTTTTAGTTCGTAGACTTTAGATTTTAATTAGTTTAGTTTAGTGTTAGTTTTAGGTTTATTTATTAATTCGATTTTTTAGCTTTTAGTTTTAATGTTTAGTTTTTAGTTTTAGATTTAAATTTAGATTTTAATCCATAGTCTTAGTTTTATTTGTATATATATATTTTGTTTAAAAAATAAAAATTTTAAAAAATTCTTTTATAGTCAAATGAGCTTTTAAATTTTTATCCTAAGTTTGACTATATAAAATTTTTAATTTCTGGATTGGGTTATTTAGAACATCATAAATTCGGAAATATTGAAAAGATCTGGCATTTCAATTTAATGGTCATCTCATGATTTATTATTGTGGGTTCAAACTTCAAAGTACTTTAATGCATAGTTATGGTGTTTTTTATCGAATATCATTGTGGTGAACCTATTTTTCATAGCAGCAGTTGTATATCAGATACTTGACTTTAATTTTATAACGGGATATTTTGACTCCATAAGGCACTGGTTTTAAAGTTTTGAATCTAATTTGATCTATAAAATCTCGTGAATCTTAACAATTATTTGATTGTCTAGCTGTGTCTCCTGAATTGGTTGATTCTCAACCAGTTCTTTTCCTTCATTTTTGTTAGGGTCTACCTCCCTTAGCTTGCAAGGAGACAGCTTAGATAGAGAGATTGGGGATCAGAGTGACAGCCCCCGATCTGAGTCGTTGTTGCAGTGCCTTGACATTTTGTGCGACAACACTGCCTTTATTCCAATTCTGTTGCCTCATCTCATCAACCATTTCTTTTTGAGGTCATGTGTCTTGACACCACAGCTGGCCAAGACCATGCTTTGATACCACTGTAATGTACAAGGCAATCTTCAAACAATTGTTAGAATTATTTTATACAACTTCTAGCAAATGTTTCCAAAAAAAATTGAAAATTTCTCTGACATCTTTCTACAAACAGTTAGTGTGCAAACTCTGAAGTTTCACTTTTAAATAACAACACACAACTTTTTGTCAAACAATTTGAGAGCAAACTTGAAAGAACACTTTGATCAATTTTTGAGGCAAAGTCTGATATTTTATTGAGAGCCAGAATTCAAGATTTGCAATGCCATTGGAGTGTAGCACCTGGAACGTGCTCCAAACTGATAGGAAGACAGATTTGATAATTTGCAAATGCCCTTGGATGCACAGGGAACAGCTCGGCCTCCTTCACCGTCAAGCTTCTACATCACTTCCTCTTGTTAATGCTCTTCCTAAACTATGATGGAAATGGACTCGACCCAAACGATAAGTCTCAGATCTGGAACTGACAGATGGTTCTTTTCTTCAATTCTGGTCACAGGAACTCAATCGTAATTTGAAGAGAATTTGGCCCTCTCATTTTGACATAAACCCTCTAAAATTTGTCCCATGAACTTGATGCAAACTGCTCCCATAAACCACTTGGCCTTTTGAAATTAGGTGCTGGTATCATATAAAACTCAGCCTCTTTTGTGGAATGAATCAGCCCTCCTCAATGACAGAAATCAACCTCATTGTTTGGCACTGGAAATTCTGAAAGTAACTTCATTAATCAGCTCGTACCTTGGAGAAAATGATGAAACAACTCAGCTCCCTTTTGATGAATAACTCAGCCTTATTTTTAATGTGGCAAACCTTTGAAAATCCCTCCTACAAATTTGCCTCCAATTTCTTGGTGCAAATATATATATCAGCTCGGCCTTTTAGATGCAATAGACATGCCCTTCTTGGCACTGTAATCTTTTGGCACCAATAAACTAGAAAGGCAACACGATCTCCTCCTTTGCTTGAGATAATTCAGCCTTAATGTGTATGGAAAATAATTTGGTCTTCAATGGATCTACTCGGCCCTCTTGATCTGGAAGAATTTGTTCCCTTGATGAATGTACTCGTCCTTGATGAAAGCTTCAGGAATTTGTTCCTCAAACCCTTGGTACTTGGCCCTCTTGAAGGGAATAAACTTGGCATCTTGAAGGTTGTATGGCCCTGCAAGCAAAATGATCTATAATGCTGTAGCTTCTCTGCAACAATCTCAGTTATAACTTCAGAAATAAACAAGGGAAAAACAATCCAACTAGGGTGGCAATAATGTCCACTGAAGGAGGAGGAAGACTAGCTAGGGTGGCAAGAGATCCACCGAAACTAGCGTGAGGATTCTGCTTGAAACCCTCAAGATCAAAACTTGCTTGAGCTTCTCATCAATGACAAAAGATACGATGGAATAGAATGATCAACCGTTGATCTCCATCCTCCTTTTATAATTCTACATTTACCCTTCTCCAAGCTTCTAGATCTGCTTTTAATATTATTTGATTGAAGAAGTGTCTTTTCCGCATAATTGAATTTTGCCCCTTCTTTTAATAAAAATGCTTTGCCCCTTTTTTATTATTATTTATTATTTACCCTTTTTATTTAATAATATCAAAACTGGGTAATTTTCCAGGGATCTCCTAGATAAATTTTTCCTTCTTGCTAGCCTATAGGAGATAACTAGGCAAGCGGAAACCATGGCTCCAGCTCATGAGATAGGGGACATTACATACGTCTTCTCTTTGTGGTGTCCTGTTAGCTTTAGGGGCGCCATCTTCATTTCTGGCCATGATCAACCTTATATTGTGTTGGGTATTTTTAAACCCACTCTCACATGTATTTTGGTCTTGTTCAACCCTATTTTGAGTTGGTATTCATGCACCCACTCTCATTTGCAGTTACTCTCGAAATTCTAATAATTGATACTAGATCACAGGATCTCGTGTTGGCTTTGGTTATTTTTTTTTTCCCTTCCACTTTATCTAACAGCTAACCATATTGGACATTGTATGTTTTCAGTACTATGGTTGGCATGCATGCAAAGGCTATATTGGCTTGACTTCAAGATCATGTGCATACAATGGCCACAGGCTCAGATAACTGTCGATCTTATTGGATTCCAGCAGCAACAGATAACTATCGATACTAGATCACAGGATCTCCTCTTGCCTTCGGTTATTTCTTTATCATTTCCACTTTATCTAACTGCTAACCACATTGGACATTGTATGCTGTCAGTACTATGGTTCTTGTGGATACAAAGGCCATATTAACTTCAAGATCTTGTGCATACTATGGCCATGGGCTCAGATAACTGCTGACCTTATTGAATTCCAGTAGCAACAGATAACTATAATTTTCTTCTAATATTCTGTACTACATCACAGCCTGTCATCTCGCCTTTGGTTATCCTGTGTTTATTTTCACTTTATGTAACAACTAACCATATTTTCCATTGTACGCTTTCAATTATAGATGTCATGGATACAAAACTGCATTAACTAGAGTTAGTGAAAATGTAAGTATAGCAAAATTATAGCTGAATCTATGTAGTTTACCTGTGTATTCTGTCTGTATCTATATATAATTTATCTCTAGCTTAAGTATTTGATGAAATAATGTTTGTCTTTTGAATTGGCAAGCCTAAATCGAGTACTTCACGGTTTATTTCATGCCTCAAGTGAGTTGTAATTTCATTTTCTTCTAACAGTTCTGGAGAACATATATTCAAAGGCCGATGGTTTTGGTTGGGGCAAGCCTTGGTGCTGCTGCTGCGATAGACTTTGTTGTTTTATATCCTGAATCTGTAAGTGATATTTATGTTCTATTAAGTAGAAAATGCTCTACTTATTCCATCAAATACTATTAAGACAAGTTTTATAGTTTTATTCTAATATTTAACACTTGAACAATACATTTATAGAGATAATGGAGCCACGGCGGTTCTGATTTTTTACCGTTTCAGACATGAATGTTAAAAATGAACTCTCTAGATTCATCATTGTCTGAACTATTTTATTTTCCATATTCTTTCTCTTTATGATATCAACACAAGAGAGGGTCTTAAGTACTGTAAGTGATATTTATGTTCCATTAAGTACAAAATGCTCTGCTATTTCCATCAAATACTATTAAGACAAGTTTTATAGTTTTATTCTAATATTTAACACTTGAACAATACATTTAGAGATATAATGGAGCCACGTCGGTTCTTTTTTAGCGTTTCAGACATAAATGTTGAAAATGAACTCTCTAGATTCATCATTCTCTGAACTATTTTATTTTCCATATTATTTCTCTTTATGATATCAACACAAGAGAGGGTCTTAAGTACTATCTTTGAGTTCCTCAACATCGTTTGTAGTATATAAAATTGTGATATATCCTTCTTATTCAATTCAAAGTTTAGCAATTTAATATTGATAATGATTTTTTCCATGTGGTAATTAAACACATCTTTGTTAATTATTGGTCTTTCATGCAAGGAGAACCTTCCACGCTACCTTTCTCCCTGTTGCTGCAAAATTTAGCAGGCCTTGTGTAGGGGCACCCTACAAGGCGATCACTAGACCAAGTGACAAAAATAAGGTAGTAGCCCACTGTCACCACAGCTACTACCCCTTGCTCTTTATGGATTTTCACCTATGGGAGGAGTGCCAATTTATAGGTCACCTAAGAAATGTTCTAGGCTTAAAGGTATAAGGTGACAAAAAGGCTTCTAAGGGAGGACTCAACTTAAGGATAAGGCTCAAGTGATGAAGAAGAGGTAATGTGCTTCCCTTAGGTAAGCCAATTTAGGGCACGCTAGACCTGGGGATTGAATAATAGCTTGGAAAAAGGAATGTCCTAAGGTTAAGGTGTAAAGAAAAGTTTTCCAACAATGAGTATTAGCACAACAAAGGCACACGAAACTTTCAACAAGCCCTCAAGTTGAAGCTTAACCAAACTAGGGTTTTAACTTTTATCCTTGGGCAAACAGCTAGAGCAAGAGAAATTATGGATGTAAATGGAAAGAATGGCCACCAAGAGGAATGATTTTGAGGCAACCACTACAACCCTTGATGTTGAAACTTTCCAAGACCAAAAAATTCCCTTCCTTGCTAATTCGCACTAAGCCCTAATTGAGCCGCTTGGCCTTAAGTGGGACGAATTAGAGAAAAGAGAGAAAGAAATTTGATTTGTGGATAAAAGATCACTTGATCACCAACTAGGAAAGGCTAGTTCCTAGTCCCTGAGTGGATGGAGTCTATGGATTCTTAAGATAAGCTATAACTTGCAAAGGAGTAGCGATGTTTGAAACCCTAACACAAACCCTAACTATTGTCTTTTTGACGGATCAAGGTGACTTGGGAGAGCTATAATCAATAGTCACCAAGGGTATTTCCATTCACATATTATACATGAGTAATGCATACAATGAGACCTAGATTCTATGCAATTGATTTTCAACAATTTAGGGCATAATAGAAAAACCTTGGATCATCAATTTATTCCATACATTAGACAAAAAATAAAAAAATTTCAGTAAATAAAGCTCACTTAAAAGACAATATACTAAACCAATCCTTTATTGATCCAAGACAACTTCTCCAAAATGAAGAAAGTAGCTCCAATGAACAAGAATACTCTATAGATCACATCTTCACCAAGAAACAAGAAGGCCGAAATCTCTCTAAGGAGGGCCTAAATTAGTCCAAGAGATGATGATGAGAATGAAAAGTCCTCTCCTCTATTTATATGAGGAGGATGAGTTTTAATTTAGCCTAAAAGCCCCCTAATGACAAGTTAAATCATAATAATCCCTTGGGTTACAAGCCAACCCACTAGCTCTCAACATAAATGCGAAGAAAAGTCCACAAGTGTGAGCCGGGAGGCCTTTAGGTCTAACGTCATCCATGAAGCAAGCTCCAAATTCCAAGTGTTGATGCCACAAGGTGCCAAGTGTGATGTAGTAGCATCTAAAAATCACCATTTGAAGGTTAGCCCTCAAATTTCTATCAATGGCTCTCAGTGGTCCCCAAAATCCAGCTGGGGCACCACAAAGGGGTCTCGTGGGTCTCCAACTTCGCATAATGTTTATCTCTGCTCCAACGTTGAGGGCTTTCCAAGTGCTACTAGCACTTCCAAGTCTCTAAAGGTGAGACCATCCTCATATGGGCCTTGAATCAGCTACCATCCCTCATATGGTGCTAAGGACAACTTGGTGGCACGCTGGGTTCAGGTGTAGCATCTTGAAGAATTGTCAAATGTAGTGCAAAGTGAAAATATGTCTTGGGTGCAAGAGGTGCCCAAGGTCATATGTGATGTGTTATTACTGCTTGGAAAGCCAAGGCTCCCAACGCTTCACTTGTGGGTGCCAATATATTTCTCTAATGGCCTAGGTACCCATGGGTAAGGTTGTTAAGAATTAACATGGGCAAGCCAAGCAAGCATATTGACAGAAAAAGCTTAACTCTTGTATGTTATGTTCTATTGATCTCAAAATATGAATTTATAATACATCATTAGACCTTCTAGATCTTCTTAATCTAGATCTAGATCACATTGACTACTCATAAGTGGATCATCATAACACCTCATAAAGATAGGAGTTACAACTCGTGATGATTGCCTTCTCAAACTTTGTGATTGTCCAGGGACTTACAGTCTAACATTCCCCCCCTTAATCACAAGTCTGAATAATTTTACCAATAACCTTTTTTTATCTTCAATCTGAAACTGTTGAATTGAGTTTTGATGAAGATATGCTTGAAAAAACGCCAATATATAAATGTTTGGAAGTGATTAGTTGCTATGTCTAAACATATCCGTTGAAATGATTGTTGAGGAAACCAATTTCTATGCTGGAATTCTACATTGTTGATTGAATGTTGATTGATTTGACTTTGAAACTTGAAGGTGGATATCTGATGTCTAAGGAGAGAAATTTTTCAATAGTTGATTCTGGAAAGGATCCAAGCTAGGGATGTGGATTCTTTAGGTGGTGGTTTTTCTGGTTGACCACTAATCATCTACTTTGAATAAGGTGGTGGTTTTTGGATGACCACTAACTAGTCTGGTTTCAATAATGTGGTGGTTTTTGGACAACCACTAACCAATCTAACTTGATTTAAAGGTATAAGAGAGTTTGTTTTTTAAGAAATATCTGGTTGAAAACTTTTTTCTTTGTTCATTTCTTTAGGCAACTTTATTTTTACCTTTGTCTTGACCATACTGTAGGACTTATGCAAATTTTTCCTTCTTGATTCCATTTCCAAGGGTTTATCCATCCATAATTGACTCTCCTTTTAGCTTTCTTTTGCTTTCGACATATTTTTGATAGATAATTTGTCTTCCCACAATGAAGACAATGATGGAGGTCAAAACAATGACTCTCTATATGGCGATCTCGTTTAGAATGCTGACATTTTTTAACAAAATTATGAATATCTTCAAGGAATCATGCACTCACAACCTAAACTTCTTTGGAAAAATATGGAATATAAAAGCTGTTTTCTTTGGTGTATCCCAATCCGTGTTTCTTTACTATGTACATTTGTATCTTATCCTTACTGGTAGTGATCCCAACCATATAAACCATGTGAAGTCTAGCCTCAAAAAGTTTGAAATGACAGACTTAGGAAACTTGCATTATTTCCTTGGTCTTCAAGTCTTGCAATCCAAAGAAGCTATTACCCTTTCTCATTCCAAGTATGCTTGTGATCTTCTACGCTACTTTCACATGGAAGCCTGTAAGCCAACCCCTTCCCCCTTTCAGTCTGGAGTCAAGCTTTCATTCACTTGTACTACCCTTGAAGTTGATGCTACCTTATACCGTCAACTTGTTGGTAAACTTCTGTATCTAACCCATACCTGTCCTGACCTTTCCTTTGCCATTGGTCTTGTTGCTCGATTTATGCACCAACCTCATGAAAGTCACTGGAAAGCAACTAAAAGAATACTTAGATATATTCGAGGTACAGTTCAGTTCGGGATTCATTACAGTGCAGGAGCATCTCCATTATTGATTTGTTTAACTGATTCTGATTGGGCTAGTGACCTTGATGATCGAAAGTCTACTGCAGGATATGTATTCACTCTTGGTTAAGGACCTATTACATGGTCTTGTAAGAAACAAAGTGCTATCTCTCTTTCTTCGGCAGAAGCAGAGTATCCATGTGCAGTTGAAGCCAGCAACGAAGCCATGTGGCTTCATCAGATCCTGTCTAAATTTGGTCTTCATCAGCAACATCCAACTACACTTTGGTGTGATAATCAGAGTGCCATTCAGCTATACAAAGATTCAGTTCAGCATCAGCATATGAAACACATTGAGCTCCACATACACGTCATTAGAAAGCTCATTCATGATTGTGTTCTTGAAGTGCAGTATTGTTCAACCAATGATCAAGTTGTCGATATCTTTACAAAGGCTCTCACAGAAGCGAGGTTTACCAAACTTCGATCTATGCTCGGATTTTAGGAAAGTTATCATTAAGGGGGGATAGGCTTTAATGCCTCCTTCCTTCTCCTATTGTGTCACCTTTGTAAATCCTTCAATCCTATCCCAAGTTGTTCTTAAGGGGGGATGTTAGGATATTTCGACACATAGGAAATAGTATTCTTTTGTCTCACCTTTGTAAACCCTTCAATCCTATCCCAAGTTGTTCTAAAGGGGGGATGTTAGGATATTTCGACACATAGGAAATAGTTAAGTATAACTTAGTCTAGCGTAAAGTTAGGTAAAGTGTTTTTCTTTACTATGTACATTTATAACTTATAATCCGATGGTTCATTCTCTCCTCGGTATTACCGACACTTAATTTGTGGCTTAACACCCGATTGGTCCATGATCTCTATTTAAAGAGCATCGAGGGTCATTTGTCTGGTAACCGTTTTATGAGAGAAGCTTATGTAAATTTTCTGTTTTATATTAATAAATTGCCTAAAGTGGCCGCGTTGGCTCAGGTCGTGGACTGTTTCCCTCTTTGAGGGTTTTAACCTTGTCAAATATTGGTGTACTAATCTGTGATCTATTTGTGAGCGGTGAACTTTGGTTTTTTATCTAAGGAACTTACCTTGTAAATTCCTACATTATTGAATGATATTTCTTCCCAAGGTTTGATAACCATCTTGGAAAGACCATCTTCTTGTGCCTTTTCTTCTTTACAATTGCGATTGTTGTTGATATTCTGTGCTTGATTCATTGATTCCATTAAATCATCTATATCGCATTGTGCATCAATCCTCTGTATTAAGTTTTGGGTATCATAAATTACAACAAATTTTGCCATTATTTCAATTGCATCACATGCTACATCAAACATTTGAATTAGGTCTTCAATACAACTTGTTGCATCGATTTTTTCTAGTAGCTCCACTGTGTCACAAATTTCATCAACTTGCTGGATAAGTTCATCTGTTTCACAAATTACATTCTATTTGGATGAGGTCTTCTATGTCACAGATTGCATCTATCTTTGTTGTAGATCTTGCATCAATCATATCATCAAGTATATCTTGTTTTTGCCTCAATTTTATCTTAAGTGCATCAATCAATTGTTCTTTCAATATCTATTTCATTTTGAAGATCTTTTGTTGCTGCTAGTGTGTCAGCCATTTGATCAATTATGATTTGATTTTTCTTTAGTTTCCACTCATGTACTTAGATTTTACTGTGCAATTCATGGTTGCACGCTTGCTCTCTAATTTCTTGGGATGCATTTTGTAGAAGCTTTCGTCCTTTACCCATTTCGGACTTAACATGCTCGCTTGTACTTGCTCACTTGATTATCATGCTTGCTTGATTATTATGTCATCTTAGGGTGCTTGGTACTATCGATAATGCACCCTAAGTATTTTTACAATGATGAGAATGACTTGAATTACTTTGTTTACCCACTTGACCTTGACTTTTGATCTCCAAATTAAACTGCCCATAGACCCCCTAATTCAATTTTAGGCAGATATAGGACTTGAAAAAAAAAACTATAGATACTTAAAAGTTAATAGATTGATATCTTAGTAGTGTTATGAGGTAAGGTCTATGTATTACTGTTAGTTTTTGTAGCATCAGACATGTGTTCTAGTCTCGACTTTGTTAGCTTTTGTAGCATCATACAAGTATTCTAGTATCGACTTGTGTCAGAGAGGCTAAGAACACGAGGTCTTCAAAACCTAGAAAATACTTTGCGAGATAAGCTTACGAAACGCCTTAATTAAATTAATTAACCTTCATTTTAATTTTTCCTAAGTCTAACTTAGGAAAACTGGTTAATTAATAGGAATTACTTAAGGAAAGGTGAGAATCCTCTAGAAACTCACACATATCGAGTTTGAGATGGTCTTAGCCGTTGACAAAGATCTAATCATGGTCATTGGTGATCCAACGAGAGGTTATAAGAGCATGTCGATGGGTATGGAGATAGACACACTAAAGACACATTGAATGAGGGTGAGATCTAGGCAGATTGAATATCCCCACCAGCCTTGCTAATTGGAATATTTCAATTTTGCTTTATTTTACCGCTTTAGCTAGATATAATAAATAAAGTGAGAAATAAGAGGGGTCACCTCACTTTAGTCATCTCACTTTATAAATAAAGTGTTCTTTTCCTAGTAGATGGACGTTGTAACTTAGAGAGGGGGCCTTGGGGGTCCACGTGGTGATGATGGGGGAGGCATCAAGCTGACCCAAGGTAAACTGCGCAGGTCAAAGGAGAGTAAGGAAGCAGTTAAGTTTTGGAGGGAGTTTGGCAGTATAAAAGGAGAGGTTCTCACCTCATTTGGATCATTCATGATTTGATATGATATTGAGAGCTAGACTTTTGTCTGCTTCAGCACGCCGGTTGTTTAGTCGGTCTGCAGCACTGTTTAGTGCACGAGTGTCTCCGGTCGGAGATCTCACCCTTAGCCTCTGGGGACTTCGAGTGCCTGCCCTGGTAAGGTTATTTCTGGTTTCACCCTTAGCTTCGGGGGACTTCGAGTGCCCGCCCTAGTAAGGTTATGTTCTGAGTACACTTTTCAGTTTCAGCAGAAAGTAGCAGCAGTTTCTGGTACAGATTTGGAGAGGAAGAAGCCCTCTTGTGGCTGCGCAATTCAGAGGAGGAAGGACGTTGTTTCAGGAGGAGAGAGGACGTTGATCAGCCTAGGAGAGTGAGGACGTTGTTCCAGGAAGGACGCAGTCCAGATCTGAGCAGAGAAAACGTTGTCCAGGAGGAGGAAGGACGCAGATCAGTCTTGGAGTGAGGACGTTGTCCAGTTCTGAAGAGGAGGATGCAGATCTGAAGGCACATTGATAGATCCAGCCTTGGAGAGGGTAGATCTGAGCAGATATTTGCAGATCTAGTTTTGTATGGTGCAGATCTGAAGGTATAACACTAGATCCAGCTTGGGAGATTGCAGATCTCAGGAGATATTGGCAGATCTAGCCTAGATCTGAAGAGATAATATCAGATCCAGCCTTGGAGGCTGCAGATCTGAAGAGATATTGTCAGATCCAGCATAGATCTGAAGGGTTGATAGCATATCTGACCTAGGAGGACGCAGATCAGGAGGGATAGGACGCAGATCTGGTTTGGAGGCTTCAGATCCAGCAGATCTGAGCATTCAGGAGGCAGATCCACCAGGTAGGACGCTGATCTGAGGAGCAGGCTTGTGTGAGATGGGCTCAACAACGTTTTCTAGCATTCAGTAGCTGATCCATCTATCTGGAGGTTTGGGTGATTGGTGCTTCATCTGTTTCTGCGCTGTCACTAGCAGAGACAACGTTTTCCATTGGTGAGGGTTTGGAGTTCGAGATCAGCTATTTCCCAGTCTTCAGCTCATAGTACCAGCGCAGTCTTCAGAGCAGCTAGGACGCTGTCCTTGTTGCAGCCATTATTTGTCTGAGAGGGTCTCCACTTGCCTAGGGCAAGGATAGGTGCACTTACTCTGATTTTCTTGTACTCCTCTCTATGTACTTTCAGATTAATAAAATGGCTCAGTTTTCTGGAATCCTATGTGTGATTTTTCAGTGATCTGGTTCAGCATTGTACTTTCTATATCTGTCTGGCAAATTTCTGTTTATTACTGGTTATTTCCCTTTGGGGATATTACAGTGGTATCAGAGCATAGATCTGGCT